>CM059312.1:5200000-5872500 GCA_030340665.1 Neosalanx taihuensis | reverse complement strand
GTCGTAGCCCTGGAGGAGAGCATGACTCCTGTTTACCTCATCTCCTCATCCTCTCATCTCCTCATCCTCTCATCTCCTTGTCTCCTCATCTCCTCATCCTCTCATCTCCCTAGCTCCTCACCTCCTCATCCTCTTCGCCTCTCTACATTCACCCCCCCATCCCTCTAGAATAGTCTCTTTCTTCCAAATGTGGAGGAGCCCTGTGGACCTGAAGGATGAGGGGCTCAAAGAGAATAATTCATTTGATGTTTGCATGCTAGGCTGGGCTAAATGAGCGTCTGTACGCACACCCCTCTCCTGGAGGTGTAGGGTTCGCCTTAACGAAACACACACACGAAACACACACACGCACATGCGAGCGCCTGAACACACACTCGCTGATATGCAGATGCAGACACACCCTCGCCGCACTGGGGAGCTTTCGAAGGAGTTAGACGCAGCGAAATATCTTGACCTTCAAACAAAAACTGCTGAAGGGTCACGATTCAGGATGTTCAAATGAAAGCGGTGGTGTTTGCTCCTTCAGGGAGGGGCAGAGCAGGGTTCACCAGCAGGAACATGTCCCCAATTTGACCTCTGTATTCTGGGGTCAATGTCATTTCCCCCCGTTCTCTGAAACCCTACTTTAATGATAGTGGGGATTAAAGGATGGACGGATGGTTTGGCTTGATTCAGACCGATGACGTACAGTCATCCATCCACTTATGAATCATCCTCGGACTCGTCCGTCCATCTGCGATAGGGAGCAAATTGCCACAATACGATCGCTGCATTGTTTGAAAGGGTGGAGTCACTGAATAGGAAGTAGGGCATCTATTTAAAAACTCCTTTTCATTACTGCTGGAAGTCCGGCGCTTGTGGAAGTGGAACACCTGTGCGCTGGGGAGAGCTGGTTCATGCAGAGGACAGTCTGGTCCACGCACTGGCTGAACTCTCTCTCTCTCGTCCAATCGGAGCGGGCTGGAGGTGCTTACAGAGGCGTTGCTGCACCTGGGATGTTTCTCTGGAGGGGAAGGGGGGGGGGGGGGCTTTCCTCGGGTCTGGAGAGGCTTGTGTCTGTGTGTGGGTGTGTGTGGGTGGGTGTGGGTGTGGGTGTGGATGTAGCGATGTAAAGGGATGCTGTAATTGAGTCAGGCTGGATGACAGCTCTGCAAGTGGGAGCTGAAACCGTAATGGGGGATTGAACTGGATGGGCATTAATCAGGTGTGCATGCCCAGGCCCCCTCAGCCTGGCCAAGGGTCTGCGCTCTGCTCCACGGCCCAGGAGAGACACTCGTCTACCTGGACACCTAGAAGGAGAGAGGGGAGAGATATTTTAGAAATAGAAAGAGAGCGAGACATTTTGAAAGAGGGTTGGAATTACAGAATATGGGCATAGAGGTAAGATGTATGGAGGGTCTGCCATCAGCAGATGGTTCGTGAGTCCCCAGTTTGTCATAAGGAAAGGAGGAGGTGTGGCCTGTTCTGTATACAGTACCTCTGCTAAAGGCCGGATCAGAAGACTCCATCACTTCTCTTTGAAATGTCAACAGGAACATAACCAGCGTCTCTCTAGATGTTTCTCTGGTAATGTGCCGTGCTACCACTGTAGGCTGAATAAAACCTTACTGATGCTTGACATTCATCTCAAACATGGTTGTGCTTAGCCTGGTGTTGAATCTTTTCTCCCTGGTCTCTCCCTGGTCTCTCCCTGGTCTCTTCTCTAGTCTCTCTCTCTAGTCTCTCTCTCTAGTCTCTCTCTCTGGTCTCTCTCTCTAGTCTCTCTCTCTAGTCTCTCTCTCTAGTTTCTCTCTCTAGTCTCTCTGGTCTCTCTCTCTAGTCTCTCTCTCTAGTCTCTCTCTCTGGTCGCTCTCTAGTCTCTCTCTCTAGTCTCTCTCTCTAGTCTCTCTGGTCTCTCTCTCTAGTCTCTCTCTCTGGTCTCTCTCTCTAGTCTCTCTCTCTAGTCTCTCTCTCTGGTCTCTCTCTAGTCTCTCTCTCTGGTCTCTCTCTCTAGTCTCTCTCTCTAGTCTCTCTCTCTAGTGTCTCTCTCTGGTCTCTCTCTCTAGTCTCTCTCTAGTCTCTCTCTCTAGTCTCTCTCTG
This sequence comes from Neosalanx taihuensis, assembly GCA_030340665.1. NCBI lineage: Eukaryota > Metazoa > Chordata > Actinopteri > Osmeriformes > Salangidae > Neosalanx > Neosalanx taihuensis. Next base: position 5,870,421 of record CM059312.1, on the reverse strand, counting down.
GTCTCTCTCTCTAGTCTCTCTCTCTCTAGTCTCTCTCTCTAGTCTATCTCTCTAGTCTCTCTCTCTAGTCTCTCTCTCTAGTCTCTCTCTCTGGTCTCTCTCTCTTCTAATTGTGTTTGCGCTGACCTTTTGTGAGCCTGCACTGTTTTGTCATGAAAAGTCCAGCGGTACTAAAATGAAAGGGTTTTATTTGTCCAAACATCGAGAGGCCTGTCTAATTAAGACCGGCTGGTGTGTGTGTATGTGCGTGTGTGTGATATGGTGGCCATTGACATTTTCCTTTAAACCAGACAGAGAAAGAACAACACACACATACATGCTCTCCATCCATCTCTCTCTCTCTCTCTCTCTCTCTCTCTCTCTCCCTCTCTCTCTCTCTATCTGTCTCTCCCTCTCTATCTCTCTCTCTCTCCCTCTCTCTCTCTCTATCTGTCTCTCCCTCTCTATCTCTCTCTATCTCCCTCTCCCTCTCTCTCTCTCTCTCTCTCTCTCTCTCTCTCTCTCTCTCGTCTCTCCTCTCTCTCTCTCTCTCTCTCTATCTCTCTCTCTCTCTCTCTCTCTCTCTCTGACACACACAGAATTAAGCCTTCATCTTGGTCCTGTTTAGCACAGCATCCCTTATCAAAGCGACAACCGCCTTTTGTATTCAAGTGGAGGCTGATAGGTCTAAATTGGCTCCCTGGCATGGCAGTGTGGCTGGCTGGCTGGCTAGCTGGCGCATGCTTGTAATCACCCACCCCGGAAAGATGAGGACCAGGGGTCTGGCAGCTCGGGTCACCCCCAACAGTCCCTCTTCATATGGCGGCACGGAGCCCGCATGCCAAATGCGAGGAGCAGACTGGCTCCCCCCCTCACCCCTGCCCTCCCCCACTCCACACAGACATATTGAAGATGGGCAGATAGGGGGGACCGCTGGGGACCCGGGGGAGGGGCAGGCGGGGGGGGCGGGGGGGGGGGGGGGGGCGCAGGGAGGACAAGGTCTTCATTTTCGGAGGCTGAAATGAAACGATAAAAGCTGAGCGAGCAGTAAAGGTCTGCCCCCCCCCCCCCTTTCCTTTCCCACCTCTACAGTTTCTGGGCGAATCTCTAGGAGGAGGAGGGACAGGGAATGGCACCCCCCCCCCCAAAAAAAAAAAAGATCGGAGGGTCTCCTGAAACAGATGAGCATCTTGATGAGAGTTGACGGCGCGCCGTCGAGTTCACCAGGACACAAATAGCCGGGAGCTCACCTGTAATTACCCTGGGAAATGGCAAATCAAGACGTCATGTGTGGTGCAGCTAACACTGAAGCTAACTAACCCTGTCCTTGGTGTTGGGCTGAGCTTTTACACATCTCTCTCTAGGACCTGGGGGAGGCGTCACCGTCTGTTGGTCTGGTGCCCCCCCCCCCCCCCCCCCCCCCCCGCCAAGATTGGGCTTTGGTGGAGTTTAAGATGCAAGGCAGTCAGTACTAAGCAGTGGGGGTCAATTTCATTAGAGGGTGGGGGGGGTGGGGGGGGGCTGAGATTGGAACTCAGTTCACCAATTCCATCTTCTAGAATTCACAAGGTTGTTTTTACTGGATAGGTTATTATGTGGTCTATAACAATGCAGATTACATCTAACTTCATTAGTGTAAGCGAGTTTTTTATTTTATTGTATTTGTAAGATGATGAGTAAATATGAACCGTAGCTCAAAACATTGTATTTTTATATTGGAACAGACAGTTTACCCAGCTGTTGGATGAATCTAACATGAACCCAACAGGGAGAGGTTGGACTCTGAATGCAGCTCCTACAGACAGCTGCTGCAGTCTGGGACTTCCTGTGATGGTCGTGTGGGTGTGTCTGACTTTCACTGGTGTTACTGCCCCCCCCCCCCCCCCCCCCTTTTCCCACCTCCCCCTCCTCCCTTAATGAGGGGGAAATCAGGCGGGTGACTGATGACATTCACGCCGCCCCCCCCCCATGGCATATCAATTCCCCCGGCCTCTTGGGGGGAGGGGGGGGCCTTCCCAGCAGGTGCCCCCCCGTGCCCCCCCCCCTCCCCCCCGTGCCCCCTTCAGTCTGGGTAGGGTTCAGGCGGGATGAGGGAGGGGAGGCTGGGGCACGCGTTCTTCAGAGGGCCCACAACTAGAGGTACCACGCACTCATCCCATCAACAGGTCCGAGGCAGAGAGGCAGCTGTGAGACAGGTTAGAGGCAGCTGTGGGACAGGTTAGAGGCAGCTGTGGGACAGGTTAGAGGCAGCTGTGAGACAGCTTAGAGGCAGCTGAGACAGCTTAGAGGCAGCTGTGAGACAGGTTAGAGCAGCTGTGAGACAGCTTAGAGGCAGCTGTGAGACAGCTTAGAGGCAGCTGTGAGACAGGTTAGAGGCAAGCTGTGAGACAGCTTAGAGGCAGCTGTGAGACAGGTTAGAGGCAGCTGTGAGACAGCTTAGAGGAAGCTGTTAAACAGATTAAAGGCATTTGTGTCTGTGACTGAATAGCCAGGTCAGATTTTTTTCACTGTACATTTGATTCATTTCCCCCTGGTTAATCCCTGCCAGGGGCCTAACCAGGATCCACAGCAGACAGAGGACTTGGTGGACCCTGTTTGACTGCGCTAGCAATAAGCTACCTGATGATGAACAGGCAGACATGATTCCAAGCCGGTTGCAGAGAATAAAGCATAATGAAAACACTGGGGCAATTTAACAGAGCATACTGATCACCAGGCTCTCTGTGCCTTGGGCAGGGGAGGGGGGGGGGGAGCACCTGCTGGATCGATAGAGGAATGAGGGATTAGATAATAGCCGAGCGTCGATAGGAGAGAAGGGTAAAGTCGTTGTTGCGTTCGAGCGGTCCCTAAGTATGTGATTGGTCAGGGGGGTTTGACTCCCGCTACTGTGTTATTACCTGTCTCCCCCCCCCCCCGCCCCCTTCCCTCCTGGAACAGTGACCTGTTATGAGAAAATATATATTCCTCTTCTTCATCATCCATTCTCCTCCCTCCTCCCTCCCCCCCTCCCTCCCTCCCTCCCTCCCTCCCTCCCTCCTCCCTCCCTCCCTCCCTCCTCCCTCCTCCCTCCCTCCCTCCCTCCCTCCCTCCCTCCCTCCCTCCTCCCTCCCTCCCTCCCTCCTCCCTCCCTCCTCCTCCCTCCCTCCCTCCCTCCCTCCCTCCCTCCCTCCCTCCCTCCCTCCCTCCCTCCCTCCCTCCCTCCCTCCCTCCTCCCTCCTCCCTCCCTCCCTCCCTCCCTCCCTCCCTCCTCCCTCCCTCCCTCCCTCCCCTCCCTCCCTCCCTCCCTCCCTCCCTCCCTCCCTCCCTCCAGTTATTAATATGTGGGTCAGTCTAGATGGGGTGTGATGGATTAAACCCCCCTGAGTGCGTCATCTGTCTCAGCAGAGGTGTCTCTCTCCCTCGCCATGTATCACCCTGTCCGGCTATGATCAGGGGCCTGTTGACAGAAGCCCTGTTCAGCACTATTGGACCCCGGCGCGTCGGGGGCCCCCCCCCTGTCGCAGGACCCCTGCGTATGCTAAAGAGATGAACCTCCGGGGTGTCCATAAAGATGCCTGCTAGTTAGAAAGCTATCGACAGGAGGGGAACGGCTGGAGGCGGGAGAGGCTCGGATCGAAGTGATTTGCCATGCATCGCATAGATTAGCAGCGCTCTGAAGAAAGCCCCTCGAAGCCCAAGGAAATATGATAAATAAACTACAGCTGGGAGGGTGTGTGTGTGTGTGTGTGTGTGTGTGGGAGTGAGGCAAAGGGCAGAGGGTAAGATGGAGAAGATAAATAACAGCTAGTTAGATCGTTGTTGTCGATGGGGGGGGGGGGGGGGGGGGGGGTGGGGGGGGGGGGGGGGGGGGGGGGGGGAGCGTAAAATCTCTCTTTTTTTGTGTGTGTGTGAATTTTTAGGCATTCAAGACACTCTCATGCTTAAGCAGGTATTTCATCCCTATGGACTGGTGTGTTACTAGCTGCAGCGCATCTCGGGCATGTCCCACCCCTGTTCCAGTCGCTCCTTCTCCAGGAATGTAACCTATGAATAGAAACGAAAATTGGGCATTACAATGACACAGTCGCTTTTAATCAGCATCTCATGCGATTGCTAGAGACGCGCGGTCCCTTTGCTGTCGTTGATTAAAATGTCACATTAGAATAAGCCTTGATGATGCGGCGTCGTCTTGGGCTGTGTTGAAGATCAGCCGGAGAGAGACGACTTTGAAAGGCTGGTCGGCTCATCTGGTCTCTGATGTGTGGATCAGATTCAGATTCAGATTCTTAATAACGTATTCTGAATCTGAATCTGATCCACACAGCAGGGAGAGACCTGAAATCAAGCCCTAGCATGACCACAGACGTCTGTCTGTCTGCCAGTCTGTCTGTCTGCCTCTCTGTCTGTCTGTCTGTCTGTCTGTCTGTCTGTCTGTCTGTCTGTCTCCCTCTCTGTCTGTCTGTCTGTCTGTCTGTCTGCCTCTGTCTGTCTGCCTGTCTGTCTGTCTGCCTCTCTGTCTGTCTGCCTGCCTCTCTGTCTGTCTGTCTGTCTGTCTCTCTGTCTGTCTGTCTGTCTGTCTGTCTGTCTGTCTGCCTCTCTGTCTGTCTGCCTGCCTGCCTCTCTGTCTGTCTGTCTGTCTGTCTGTCTGTCTGTCTGTCTGCCTCTCTGTCTGTCTGCCTGTCTGTCTGTCTGCCTCTCTGTCTGTCTGTCTGTCTGCCTCTGTCTGTCTGCCTGTCTGTCTGTCTGCCTCTCTGTCTGTCTGCCTCTCTGTCTGCCTGTCTGTCTGCCAGTCTGTCTGTCTCATATTCAGTAATCCGCTTTCTAGTCGCTCCATTGCTTCTTACTTATTGGAGAGCAAAGTGATTATATTGAGAGAGCGATCTCATTAGTTTTAGGCACCGTTGATCCCATAGCCGTTTACCTGAGGACAGCTTCCTGTCAGAAGTTCCACAGCGTCCCGTCACCTGACCCCAGGCCTGACCCCAGGCCTAACCCCAGGCCTGACCCCAGGCCTGACCCCAGGCTGACCTCTACTCTCACAGGAAACCAGGTGTGCCGGAGCATCCTGTCAAAGCTGCTGGATGCAGACTCACTCTGCTGTTAGGTCTGACACTCCTGGCTGCTGATTCCATCTGTGGGCTGTGTGTGTGTGTGCTCTGTGTGTGTGTGCTCTGTGTGTGTGTGCTCTGTGTGTGTGTGCTCTGTGTGTGTGCTCTGTGTGTGTGTGCTCTGCGTGTGCTCTGCGTGTGCTCTGTGTGTGTGCCTGATCTGTGTGTGTGTGCTCTGTGTGTGTGTGCTCTGTGTGTGTGTGCTCTGTGTGTGTGCTCTGTGTGTGCTCTGCGTGTGCTCTGTGTGTGTGCCTGATCTGTGTGTGTGTTGGAGTAGTAGTAGTCCTGTAGGGAATGGTGAGTTCTGGAATAGTCTGGGATTTACTTCACATAGAGAGCACCGTCAACTGCAGTGTCTAAATGACTCAGTGGGAATGTAAATGTACTCTGCCTCTCTCTCTCTGTCTCCCCCTTCTCCCTCCCTCCTCTCTCTCCTGGCTTCTCTGTGAGGTCGCTCGTGCCGTCACTGTCCTCTCCCCTAAAGGGGGCCGCTGTTAATGGGCTTCGCCGCCGTCCCTCGTTATCTCATTAAGACAGCCGTCAGACCACTTCCACAATTACCGGCCCCTCGGCCCTGCGAGGTGGGCCTCTAATTGTGGGGCACGTTGGGAGAGCTCATCCTGCGGGCGACCTCGAGAGTCACGCCAAGCACACCCAGACCGCACACACAGACACACGGTCACACACACGCACCCTCGCAAACCTCGCAGGCACACAAACGAAGAGAATACTATACACCCACGTAGACTTCCACTCACACACACACACATGTAGACCCACACTCACAAACACACACACACACATATACTCACACTCACAGACAACACACACGTATACCCACATTCACAGACACACACACACACATACACACCTGCGTACCCACACTCACGCGCGCACACACCCCCCCCCCAAACGGAAGGTGGAATGAGAGAAAGTCGCTCCCTTCCAGTCCAAGGACTAGGAGAAGCATTTCAAAGTGAATTATTTTTGGTCCAGATTTGATAACCTGTATTCAATCTACAGTGCAATGTCCTCTCCCTGGTCTCCAGCTGTTGTTTCTCCTTCTGACCACTTTCATCATTTCTTTTCAATCAGTTCCACCTGACTTCTGAGACAGGAGCAGAGAGGTAAAGATCACGCTGTCTCCTGCTGGCTCGCTTTGTTGGGTCGTGGAGACGAGCCTTCGTACAGTGTTACCGAAAAAGACTACAACCCCCACAGTCAGTGTAGCCTCTGGTATCCCTCTGGTATCCCTGGAGTGACACTGCCTCCAGGAGCTGTCGCATCAGACCCAGGGCTGAGAGGAGGTCAGGATGAAGCGTTTGAGCCTGAGGAGGAACCAGGGGAGGACCGGAGACCGCGGTGTCCTTGTCCGCCCCACAAACCGCCAACCCAACGCGGGTTAGCGTGACTCGGAATGCTGGGCCTCTGGCCAGGGAACAGGCCGGTTCCGGGCGTGACGTGCGTGGCGGCAGCCAGCTGCGAGGACGGCGTCGGGCTGGCGCGAGGTCGGAAAGGCCGCGCATCACAAGGCACCTGCTGCGCTCGCTCGGCACGGCGCGTTTCCTGCGAAGGCTCGCGATCAGCCTCCCGAACGTTTCGAATGTTTAGCAAACTGCCCAAACCGATTGCCCCTGTAAATGGCACATGCGTGCGTGCGTGTGTGTATGAGCATCTGTGTTTGTCTGTCAATATGCACGTATGTTCCTGCGTGTTCGTCTCTACAGCGGTGTGTTTGCCAACAGCAGCTGTGGCATGTGTGAATAGCGAGCTTCCGTGTGGGTCTGGGTTCAGGGATTCACAGAGGGGGCTGCAGACTTCTGGGTGGTCTCTGAAGCCACTGGAGACCCTCTGTGTCCACACTGACTCACTGAGGGAGGACATCTACTAATCGTTTACATCCAGATGGAAAATAAGCAAGTTATTGAAACGGAGAGAAAAACGGAGAGAACCACCCACACGTAGAACAGAGTAAGCACTGAGAGGCAGCACCCTCCGGTCCTGGATCCCAGCAGGGAGCCGATCCCCTGGCTCTCCCCGGCCGTGAGGAGCCCTCGGCTGGGCTAAGAGCAGAGCGCTGCCTGCCCAGGTGAGGCAGTCCCTCCTCTGGACTCCCGCCTGCAGAGACACCTGCTCCCCAGTAGAGGGAGCAGAGACGGGATCAGGCCAGACAGGTCTCCCCTCTCCTCTCGCACGCCCGTTTCTGGATGGATGACAGTTCTTTGTGACTCATCCACTAACCCCCTCACAGATTCCAAAGTGCCGGATTATTCCGCACGAGATCTAAAGAGAGCGTGGGCTCACCTGGCTCATCAAATGATTACAGGCCAAATCTGCAGGACTGACGTAGAGAACAGTAGCTGTTTGCAGGCAGACGATTATGCCATGAGAGGAAGTGTGTCTGGGTGTGTGTGTGTGGTGTGTGTGTGGTGTGTGTGTCGCACAGATGAACCTCAGCCACAGAAGTGACAGCGGTACCGAGGCTGTTTCTCCACAGGACTCTGGGGATACTTCTCATGCATATTGTAGAGCAGCAGGCTCTCTCCCCTTCCCCTCCTCGGCTTAAGGGTCGCGATACGCTTTAGGAACGAGGAGCTGGGAGCCGTCACAGAGGCACATGTCTCAGAAACTAAGCTAATGTGATGTCATCAGTGATCTTCACTCTGACCTTGTTGCCTTGCCATATGGTGTGTGTGTGTGTGTGTGTGTGTGGCTTCTGTGTTTCAGTGTAGAGAGACTGTGCTGAATACAGATGAAGAAAGGAATTGTGAAAGGAAAGGGTCTGTGTGAGCGAGCGCAGGAAGAGAGAGGAGAGGAGAGGAGAGAGAGAGAGAGAGAGAGAGAGAGAGGAGAGGAGAGAGAGGAGAGGAGAGGAGAGAGAGGAGAAGAGAGAGGAGAAGAGAGAGAGAGGAGAGGAGAGAGAGGAGAGGAGAGGAGAAAGAGAAGAGAGAGAGAGAAGGAGAGGAGAGGAGAGGAGAGAGAGAGAGAGGAGAGGAGAGAGAGGAGGAGAGAGGAGAGGAGAGAGAGGAGAGGAGAGAGAGAAGAGAGAGAGAGAGAGAGGAGAGAGGAGAGGAGAGAGAGGAGGAGAGAGAGAGGAGAGGAGAGAGAGAGAGAGAGAGAGAGAGAGAGAGAGAGAGAGGAGAGGAGAGAGAGAGGAGAGGAGAGAGAGGAGAGAGAGAGGAGAGAGAGGAGAGAGAGAGAGAGAGAGCGAGGAGAGGAGAGAGAGAAGAGAAAGAGAAGAGAGAGAGAGGAGAAGAGAGAGAGAGAGGAGAGGAGAGGAGAGAGAGGAGAGAGAGGAGAGGAGAGAGAGAGAGAGAGAGAGAGAGAGAGGAGTTAAAATGGCAGAGGAAAGAAATAGTGAGTGGGCGTAGGGTTAGAGAAGGAGATGGGGTGAGAAGAAGATAGTCGAAACGTTATTGCAACGATGAATGTAATGCATAATTCAAGCTTGCCCTTCATGATGCCACAGTGAGCTGCTGTTTAGGTAGGGAAGGAGGGGAGGAGGGGAGGAGGGGAGGAGAGGGAGGAGAGGGAGGGAGGAGGGAGGAAATCATCCCTAATTTATAACTCTCCTTATTCCAAGCCTTGTTCGCTTTTAAAACTGTAAGTTAGAATTCTCTGGTAAAAAAAACATTGTTTCGCCTCAACTCCTTAACCTATCTTTAGCTAGCACTGTCTACAAATAGGCTGTGTCATACTCTGCAGTCTTATCTAGTGGAAAGACGAAGAGGAAAACTCGCATTTACGAGGCAGCTTTTAATTGAGAAAACAAGCAGACCCGGAAAGACAGAAATGACCTCTCCAGGGGTACATTTGATTTAGACACCGGTGCAGCCCTTCGGTGCCTCAGGGTGGAACCGTTTTGATTTGGCTAGAGCCGGATGGCTTTGAGTGCTTTTGAACGATGGTCAGATGGTCTATACAATCAACGCTTCCTCAAAGATTCCTGGCCGAACCCAGCTGGTCTAAAGTTGGCTTCCAGCTGTAAAGTTCTATTAGCTGTCAGATTTTGTTCTTCACAACCGCTGAAGTAGACATCTCTTCCTTTCTACAGGAGCAAAGTGAAGTAGTGGTGATTCAGAGTAGACTGAGGTGTGTGTGTTTGTGTTGTTAGCCAGTGGGATACCATTATGCTCCTTCCTCTTCCTTCCTTCCTCTCATCGTCTGTCCCGCAAGGTAAATGCGTTCTGTGTGTATTCCTAAATCTATTTTTTCCCCTCCTTTCTCTCTCTTTCTTTCTCTTTCTCTCTCTCCCCCTCAGAGTGATTTTGATACATGCATTGCAGAGTGAGTGAGTGAGTGAGTGAGTGAGTGAGTGAGAGAGGCCGGGCGCGGGGTAGCAGAGCGAGAAAAGGGGGAGAGCGAGGAGAGATATTCTGAGATTTCAATGCAGATGGAACACAGTTTTCCCATTAGGATTCGAAAAGTGTTTCAAGTAGCGTGGCGTTTCAATCCCCCCCCCCACCCCCCTTTTTCCTGATGCTTGGCATGTAGGCTTAATTATCTGAAGTTTCAGCATAATAATTTCAGTCTAATAAAATCCCTCATGATATAACACCATTCGTTGGAAGCATTGGAGGTCACCCTAATATCCGTTTGATCAAATACAGTGCTGGAGAGATGTGCTACTGTCTGACTGGAATACTGGAACAGCTTCCACACAGGAGGGATTGTGGGAAGGCAAGCAGGTAGACAGACAGACAGGCAGGCAGGCAGGCAGGCAGGAAGAGAGCAGAAGTCTCTCTCTCTATCTCTCTCTCTCTCTTGCTATCAGTCAGTCTGTTTACCAAGTCTTCATAAGATGAGAGAACGCAGGTATGAAGCCCTCAGATATTACATCTCAACATGGATCGTCTTTTTAACATCTATCTTAGGGCTATGAGCTGGGATCGACTCCCCATCGGGTTCACTCGGACAGCAGCGATGACATCATCTGGAATCGCCCCACGCTATTCCTCGGGTTGCGTCCTGTCGACGATCCGGTGATCCATGGCGACGCGGAGAAATGGGCCGTTGCTAGGCGCGGCGCCGCTGGGCTGGGCGTGGCTAAGGGACGGTGATGGGACAGAGAGGTCGCTGGTCTCTCTTCGCCCGTCGTTCCAGGACAGAGGTCGACACCCTGCAGAAAACAACAACATCATCCATCAGAGACCTGAGCAGAGTACAGGAACAGGGTCCTTGTCTGGTTCTGGGCCAATCAAGGAGCACACAAGAAAATCAGGAACCTGTGATTGGCTGTTAGTCACACATTGTCAACCAACTGAATCAAATGGAAGAATAGCAGCTCCTGAAAGGGAAACCTCGGCTTTCTTTTATTCATGTCAGTTAACATGTTTCTTAAGGTTTTCTTAAACATAGTCATCTACAACTTCGATGACCTGTTTGTTCATGTCATAGTTTTTACTGGGGACGCTCAGAATCCGCCCCTTTACTAGGAGAAGCTGGTACTGCAGACTGGGAGAAAGACAAGTCACACTTCAACATCAAACTGCCATCTTCAGCAACACAAGCGGCTGAGCTAGCATCAAGTCCAGCTGGCTGAGAGAATCCCATTTAACCAGGACACAGTGGGGGGGTTCACACACACACACAACCACACACACACAGTCAGGTCACCTGGAAGTTATGTGCATTAGAGCCAGCAATACAATATCTGTCAGCATCCGTAGAAATATAATTCAAATGGAAATGTGACTCAGCCACAGTACAGTCATATGTGTGTGCGTTGTGTGTGTGTCCTCTTCTGTGGTTTCCCACAAGGCTGCTTTAAACATGTTTACCCAACAGGAAGAGTGATGTTAATTAGACGAACACACTCTTGGCCAAAAAACATCCGGCTTCAGAGACACAAGATGAGGAGTCTAGACCTCCATATTGTCACGGCAGCTGACAGCTTCGATATGTTCTGAGAGAGCAAACGTTTCACCCTAGCTCGACACCAAGACTACGATTTTCACTCTCCCCGTGTCTCTCCACCCCCCCCCCCATCATCTCTTTCCCCTTCCATCTCTCTCCATCTCCATTCGATCTCTTTCTCTCACACGCGATCTCTTTCGATTTTTCTTTCCCTCCATTTCTCTTCCATTCCCCCCCCCCCCCCCCCCCCCCCCCGTCTTTGTCAAACACACTCATCTTTCTCTCTCACTCTCCCTCTCCCATCGCTCTGTGTTTCGCTCCCTCCCCTCCATCGCTCCTTCATCCAGTTGTATTTCAGTTTTATTTCGTTCAGACTAGCTATATTTGGAGCCCCTTAAAGAGGGACGGGGCGGCATCAGTGGCAGTGGGCGTCTCTCCCCTGTGGATCCACCGACAGGCAATTCAGAACAGCTATTCATTTGGTGCATGCCTGCAGCGTCTCCCACTGCTACACAAAAAGAGGTTTATCCCCCCCCCCCCCCCCCCCCCCCCCCCCCCCCGCCGACCCCCCCACCCTCCCCCCTCCCATCCACATCCTAACAATGACCGCTTCTTCTCTTCGGAACTGTAACCCCATACACAGCCGAGGAGCAGAAACACACGCAAAGAACACACACACACACACACAGATGTGCAGGAACGCACAAGGCGGGCGAAAACAAACACGCACGCGCGGAATCCCGCCAGCAGAACCCCAGCCGCACACGAAGAATGCACAGCACTGCGGATAAACAGTCCCAGCAGCGGTCCAGCAGGCCGGCCCCTCATGGGGAGACGAGATGGAAGCGTGTCAGTCTGTGTTGCACTGTCCATCCTCGCCCTGCTTGTAAAGAGGGGGTGGGACACTGCTGGGATAATGAACTGCTCCTAACGATCCAAAGCCCTCGGATACGGAACATCCTCTAAAGCCGCGCATCCTAGCAACGCCGGGCATCCTAGCAACGCCGAGCATCCGAGCGAAGCAGAGCCTGACTGCAGCTCTGCTGGATGAAGGCAGGAGCACTTACGGCGGTAGAAGTTAAAACTCTTAATGGACTGAGTGTGTGTTTGTGTGTGTGTGTGTGTACTCTATGTGTGTTTGGGCGTGCTTGGATGATGCCTGGTCAGTATTTAGTAATCTTCTACCCCTGCTCAGACATTAAGTGTCCCTGATCCTCTTACAGCTCTGGGTTAACTTTTCCTTTCCAGCCAAACAGAGCCTTGCTAGCGTCACTGCACAGGGGCCCGGTGGGAATATTTTGCTGAAAGAATAAATAATAATAATAAATCAATAAAACGGCCTCTATTGACAAAACCGTACGAATGATATGCATTCAAGCGAATGCAAAGCACCCTGCACCCTCCGGAATAATTAGGCAAACAGATAACAGAAGGGGCGAAAACAAAAGGACCGTGGTTGCATTGATTGGGAGCGGTATTGTTAATGAGACTATAAAAATTGCGGTGAGGTTTTTACTACGAGGGTGGGGTGAGAGGGTGGGGGGGGCGGGGCGGGGCGGGGGGGGGGTGAGAGGGTGGGGGGCGAGCAGCATGAGGAAAAACTGCACATCGGAGAGAGCCAAGACCCCTCTGTTCAGATGGGGGTAGTGGGCCGCAGAGGCCAGGGGGGGGCTGGACCCAGAGAGGGGGAGGTGTAGGGGGGATTGGCCACTCGCGCAGATGGGGATGAATCTCATTGGTACAAGGTTTAGCCACATTGTTGTCATGCAAGGTGACAGAGATTAAGGAGAGATGAGTGAGTAAGTGAGTGAGTATAAACCAATGACAATGTCATTTATTTGGCTTCTCTAATTACCTCCTTCCCAAACATAAAACAATAAGCTTTACCTTTATTTTACCATATCTTCAATCAATTAGATTTTGTCAGCATTGAAAATGACAGAATGATTCATTCTTGCTGCTGCCTCCCTTGTCAGAAGGGGGTAAGGCTGGTACCCACTTTCCCTCCAATTTCCATGCTTTTTGCCTGTGATTAAAACTCCTCCAGGTGTTGAGAGCGAATTTCACACGTGGCCAAGATATCCATTTAACAAATCCTTTGGAAATCCCCTGCCTAAGACGCTAGCGTAATGAGCTCAACAGATCAAGCATTAACAGTCTGCAGGAAACCAGCCTTACCTTGCCACTACTGAAGGACTACCTTTAAGGACTTTTTCGCTCCTCCTCCTCCCCCTCCTCCTCCTCCTCCCCCCTCCTCCTCCTCCTCCTCCCCCCTCCTCCTCCCCCTCCTCCCCCCTCCTCCTCCCCCTCCTCCCCCCTCCTCCCCCTCCTCCTCCCCCTCCTCCTCCTCCTCCTCTCAGCCAGGTGTTGCCACGGTCATTTGTCTGTTGTTTTTGTCATTTGCATAGGTGGTTCAATTTAGCGTCGGTTTCCCTGTAAACAATGCGCAGCCCCCCCACCCCCCCCACCCACCCCCCCACCCACCCCCCCGGAGGGAGGGCCCCCCCCGGTGTGAGGACAATCACCACACACTCCGAGACGGGGATCTAAGCGGCTCTCTGCGGCGTTGCAACAGAGGGGTTCGCTGACTGCTATGGGGGAGAGGGGGAGGGGGGTGGGGTGTCACCTTTAGGGGTGTGGCCGTCTTGACAGGACTGGGTGATCGAGGGCCTCTCAAACAGGCTCTCGGTATATCCGAGTCTAAGAATGCCGTTTATGAAAGCGAGCCGACCCTTGAAGATAAACCAATTCATGAGTTCTGATCAGGTCCCCGCCCCCCAGGTCTGATCCCCCCCCCACACACACACACCCACACACACACAACACACACACCCAGTTGCCTAGGGAACACCCAATGACAAACCCAGCCTCATAGGCTGACAGAAGTAGATAGAGGCCATTCCTCTGAGGTGCACATGTACTCACATGAACTGACAGTCAGGGACAGTCCAGAGCTGATTCCATATCAATATGTCACAGCATGAGGTGATGATGCTATTTAAGCGCTGATAAGGCTAAAGGATTACTGCAAGCTACAGAAAGGAGAGAGGATGAGGGGAGGAGAGAGGATGGGGGGAGGAAGAGAGGAAGGAGAGGAGAGAAGGGAGAAAACAAGCGCATCGGAAACCAGATGAGGAGAAACGAGGAGGAGAAGGAAGGGGGGGCAGGGTAATGAAGTTTGGCCACCGATACCAACACCCCCACACCCCTCCGCCCCCCCCCCCCCCCCCTGCCCCCCCCCCTCCAGGCCTGGGGGAGCACTTGGACGGGCCCCGCGATTACATCAAGGTGCAGTGTGCGGGAAACAAACGGCCTATTATTTTAGCGGAGCCTGTCAGCCTTTGAGAATGTGGGGGCAGAGAGGGAGTTACGACCACAGTCAAGTCAGCGGCACAGACATTCCATCAGCCCCCATGCTTCCGCCCTGCCCTGGCTGGCCGCTCACCTTCCTGATCTCATCTACTCACCGCCGCCGCTAAGGCTTCTGGGGGAATTTATCATTGAGGGGCTTATGACTATTTCAGTCGCTGTGCTTAGCTTGCAGGTCTGCCGTGGGCAAGGGTGAGGGTGAGGGAAGTTTGGGGAGAGAGAGAGAGAGAGAGAGAGAGTGAGAGAGAGAGAGAGAAGTCATAATGGATTAAGATGGACAATTTCTCCTTTCCTTTTGATCATCATACTCTTTCACCTCCCCCCGCCCTCCTCCCCTCCCTCCTCCCTCCCTCCCTCGTCTCCTCCTCATCCTCTGAGCTCGTTAATAACGGAGAGGAGTTTGGAGCTGAGGCCATCGACAGCTGCCTGCGGCGGGATCTCTCGGCCGCGTCGGGGAGGCGTGGGCGGCTGAACTGGACCGTAGGAACCTAGCTGAGGCTGAGGACACAGGACAGGCCCCTGACTCAAGCCCAACCCCCACGCCCTGCTGAACACCCGGGCCACAGACGTGAGGGGGACCGACAGGTGTAAGCAACATGCTGATCGCTTCAACTTGCCCTCTGGTTGCCCGGGTGAAGGAGCCTCAACGTTGCTTTGACCGTCCCATCAACTCCGATCTCTTCAAGACCATGGGAGATGAGAGGCTGATGGGAAGCTGAAATCTCAGGCCTGGGATCTAAGACCTGACAAATCTAACGCAGAAAAGTAGAACCTTAGAGACTGGACAATACCACTACTAAGACAGAATGTCAATACCTGACAAAGCTAGCGAAAACCTAAAACTAAAATGTCGATAGCGTATTGCATACTCACTCAAGGTAGTAGCAGTAATGGTTGGTAGAACATGTGCACTAACGACCGTAGCTGGTAACAAAGAACTCGATATGAATCTAGAATCTAGAATCTAAATTCCAAGATGGAGGATATTTGGTGGTTAAATCACGGTGCCGGTTGCCTTCTCCCCTGCCTTGTCATTTCACATCACGTCTGCGAACTCCCCTGAGCTCTGGAATCTGTGGAACACAGAGGGAGTTAAACTGAAGCTGTGGGCCTGGAGCGCTTCACACTACACACACACACACACACACACACACACACAAAACTACAGACATGCCCAGAACGCACGCACACACACACACCCACAAGTACGCACACACGGTGCCAAGTGTTGCGCGCACACACCCACACAAACCCTTTTTCTCTCTGTTACCCACCCACGCACACACACACACACACACACACACTCTCACGCCTGCAGCCCCTGCTGAAGCGTGGAGCTACATGACGACAGGGATGACGTGGTACTTCATTATTCATCTGTGTTCTACTCCGATCTGTTCCGAACGACGACTTCCTGTCATGTCATAGACACACAGACACATGGACTAGGCAAAAACTGTGACGAGCAGCGAAGCAAGCCAGCTGGAAATACCACAGGACCCTGACGACCTAACCACTGCTGCCCCCCCCCCACGATCACCCCCACAGCCCCACACCCCCACAGCCCCACAGCCCCACACCCCCACAGCCCCACAGCCCCACACCCCCACAGCCCCACAGCCCCACACCCGGCCTGCATAAAGAGGACACGCGCTTCATCTGGGTCAGATGCACCAGGAGGGGAAGGAGGCCGGAGGAACAGGGTAGGGCTTTGGAGGAGGAGGCGAGAGGGAGGAGGTCAGGGGTGGGCAGGAGGAGGAGAAGTTAGGGGTGAGGAGGAGGAAGAGGAGAAGGTAGGGGTGAGGAGGAGGAGGAGGTGGAGGAGAAGGTAGGGGTGAGGAGGAGGAAGAGGAGAAGGTAGGGGTGAGGAGGAGGAGGAGGTGGAGGAGAAGGTAGGGGTGAGGAGGAGGAGGAGGTAGGGAGGAGGAGAAGGAGGAGAAGGACGTAGGGAGGAGGAGGAGGAGGAGAAGGACGTAGGGAGGAGGAGGAGGAGGAGAAGGTAGGGGTGAGGAGTAATTTTCTTTGGTTCATCTTGGATTCATCCATAGATAAGAAACACTTTCAGGCCTGCAGTCCTTTATCCAGTGTGGCCTTGCCAGCAGTCGGTGATGCACCTGCAGAACACTATAATTCCACCCTGTAATTACATGCGCTAGAGTTTTCACACAACGTGTTCAATTCCATCCTCTGGGGTACAGGCGTGGGAGGCTGGTTTCGCTTATTTTATTTATTTGTTTCCTTCCCCTTATGCCTGGTTTAACTAGCGGCCATTTTGTACCTGGTTGCCAAGAGGTCAATAGAGAAGCATTAGGTTGATGTGAATCTGGTGGAGATCGTCAGTGGGGCTTCCAGCCTCTTCACTGCTTGCTTGCCTGCCTCCAGGCTTCCTTTACTCTCAGAGCAATAACAGCAGCCTCCCTCTGCTGGTGCAGGACACGAGGGCCATGCTGGGGCCTGTCTGTGTGGGGAAACTCATTATCATACCTGTTGGAAAAGGATCAGCTCACTTATTTGATTATATCTCTGGACTATGGAGGCTTCGCTCTCTCGCTCTTTATATTCCATCCCAGTATCTCTCTCTGTCTCTCTCTCTGTCTTTCATCCCAGTATCTCTCTCTCTCTCTCTCTCTCTCTCTCTCTCTCTCTCTCTCTCTCTCTCTCTCTCTCTCTCTCTCTCTCTTTCATCACAGTATCTTTCTCTATCTCTCTCCCTTCCATCCCAGTATCTCTCTCTATCTCTCTCTCTGTCTTTCATCCCAGTATCTCTCTCTCTGTCTCTCTCTCTCTCTCTTTCATCCCAGTATCTTTCTCTATCTCTCTCCCTTCCATCCCAGTATCTCTGTCTCTCACTGTCTCTCTCTCTCCCTTCCATCCCAGTATCTCTCTGTCTCTCTCTCTCCCTTCCATCCCAGTATCTCTCTCTCTCTCTCTTCCATCCCAGCATCTCTGTCTCTCTCTGTCTCTCTCTCTCCCTTCCATCCCAGTAACTCTGTCTCTCTCTCTCTCCCTTCCATCCCAGTATCTCTCTCTGTCTCTCTCTCTCTTCCATTCCAGTATCTCTCTCTCTCTCTCATCACCCAGTAGGCTAGTCTACAGGCTCCATTATACCAGCAGAGCTCTGAGCCTCAGGCGTACGTATCAAAGTTGTTATTAGTCAGTGGGTTTGACCTGGAGAGCAGCTAAGACTCTAGTGTCATGAAAGACATAACCTGAAAAGAGATCTCTCTCTCTCTCTCTCTCTCTCTCTCTCTCTCTCTCTCTCCCCTCTTCCCATCCCCCTCTTTCCCTCTCCTTCTCTCTCATACACAAACACATAACCCTACAACTTCAAGACTCCAATCGATTGGCTGTCAAGCCAGCTGTGGGGGAAGCTGGGAAATGAAGTACTGAGGGTGTGAGGATCGTGCGAGGCACACTGAAAAGGTGGGTGAGCGCCGACGAGCCCACACAAAAGAGGTTTCTGTATCAGCTTCAGTCACCAACACATTCAGTGCTCCTCTTTTCTCCTCTGGTTACCAGACATACAAAGAGAGGTTTCAGCTGTGGTCTTCCCTGAGGTGAGAACTTGTCATGGGATTAAAAGGCAAGGTAAGGTTTATAGTAGCTACATATTGTATGATGTTAACACGTGATGGATGTACAAACACATAAATGTGTTCAGTACATGGTAGAGTGTTTGCATCTCTAGTCCCAACACTTATTCTGAGAACTGTCAGACCTTTAAGGTCAGTCAAGAACGCAGTCGACGCACTTCTCACTCGACAAGTAGACACATTCTTGAGGCACTGATATCATAGCGGAACTTGGTATAAATCAGACCTCTGCCTAGACTTGTGTACTTGGACCTGTGAGACAGTAAGATCCAGCAAAAAGCACGTGAGATGTCGCACGTGTTGGCACAGACTGAATATGAGTCACCAGCAAGAACCAGGAACTGGTGCAAACAGCTGCCATGGAAAAGCTACTCGTGTCATTCATCAATAACGCACTAAAACAACAGGATCACCCAGAGACCTCCATAATTTATGAACTAGCTCCCTCACATGTACAGAACTGGTAGCAGGAGACGAATCTCGTAAGGGTAGACGGTGCGGGAGCAGTTTCCATCTCGACGCACCGTCTAGGATGCATGGACACGCAGGCTTATGTAATAACCTAACCGTTTGTTTGGTAAATGTAGAGGAATAGTGAAGCTGTTTCTAATATACTGACATACCCTTTTCTGGGTGATTTCTTTTAGATATTGTCCAACCATAAAGCAGAATTTTAATCCATGCCTCTATTTAATTGGCAAATATCAAAGAGGGTATGTCTGTTCTGCCAAATCAAGTCAATAATTGCACATCAAAATGTCCTAATTGTATATTGGCGAGATCCTCGCTTTAGGGCATGTTTGGGGGTATTGCTAAATGATGTCTGATTCTACAGAGAAACACATTAGTGTCTGTGAAACTGGGAATATTATCATATTCATAGAAAGCCCACGTATGTACTGTCAGTCATCTGGCGTCAAAAAGCCAGAATCATGCCGTTGACGTGCCTATTAAACTGCATAGAAACACGACATATCCATGATCAAGGACAGGCCTACAAGCAGTCCATCAGATCCAAACCAAAGCTGAATAATATCCCGGTCTCTTCATTTCAACTAAGGTAGCCTAGATCATAGCAGGGTTTGTTTTTATAAGAATGACCATATAGCCTGCATGTATTCAGCCACAGTGGGTTTCAACACTGTTCCAAGTCCAGGCAGCTTGATCAACTCAATTGAAGGGAGTTGCCATCACTTCTACAGCTAAATCACTCAACATGATCAGTAAAGGCACTTCTGTCTGTCCATATCATTAACAGGGGCTCGTTTATTATGCCGTCCAGAACACTGGGCTCAGTGACGTTTTTATCCTTATCCTGGGGGTCAATTAATATCACATAATTTGTCTAATTATATTCAATCAAGTCTGTTGAGAATTGATTTTCAATTTTCCCCGAATGGAGATGATGTTCCATTAGAATGAATTACTGCCCCTGTGTCTTACTGCCAGTGTATGGGTTGGGGGTTAAGGCTCCATTAGAGGGGGGCTGCAGGTGGGGAGGGATGGAGGAAAGATTAGGACTTCTGCACCAGGGGGCTACAACACATCAGTACCATATTGGTACAATTGTAAAAAAAAATTGCAGGCACACACACACATATACATATACACACACACACACACACACACACACACACACACACACACACACACGTCATTAATGCACTGAAGATTGTAGTTTGGGTGGGGGGGGTGGGGGGGGGTCCAAATCGAACGTGCGGCGTTTTTAATCTTGATATCATGTAACTGCACTATTCCTCAAACCTGGTTAAGTAGGTTTACCCTATCATGCAAGACGAAATCAAATCAAATGTTTTGTCCGTATAATACAAACTTGTCCTCTCTGGAATTTCCTCCACATCTGATTTTGGGGGCGATATAACGGGATGAGACACACATGTGAACATCATGATTGGATTAAATAGACATGGCAAGTTTTAACATAGACTTAAAAGAGTGTATGGAGTCGATATATTTACCGTTATTTTATGGTTGGATAGGCTTTAGGCTGTATTCCTCGGTTCCATGTCCCGTTATGACCAAGTGCAATACCCAGTCCAAATCATTCCCCAAAAACCCCAAATCTTTCCAAGAAGGGGTTAGAAAAATACTTATGATCCCACTTCAGAGGTTAGACACTCGCCTGTTCATACTTCGTATTTATTTAATTCCCAAATTTAGGGAGAGCAAATTAAGGGTCCCCCCTATAGAATGTCAGTTTTTAATCCAAACTGATTTTCTTTCATCGGAAACGACCTTTGGCTCCTTGTTACGGGGGCGCATACTCCTCTTGATATTCTCTCTCGAACAAATCAGAAACAATATTGGGTCTTTTTCCATCCGCTCCTCATGATTTAAGATGCGCTTTGCTGGGATAAAACCCCGAGCTCTCCTCTCTGGTCCCTGCTGCTGAGGATGAGCTGGTCGAAAAATGAAGCAGAGGTGCCCCTAGTGGTCTGCCAAGGGACTCCACCCTAACTGTTTAAATGTCTTTAAAGAGACATAGATTATTTGTTTCTCCCCTATCAGATGTCCCATCACATTCTCCCATTTCCGGTCCAGATTTAGGCTATGCTCCTCTCTGGATGGCGGTGTCAACCATATGAGTGTGCACTCTCGCAACTCTACATCTCGAGTCTTACGTCTCCCTCGTGGGGCGATTAATAGACCCACCTGGGATCCGATCACTTTACGAATCAGGTGACAGCACGCGGGAAGCGATCATCTAAAGCGGCGGAACGTTCCGATAGTCCGCCGCTGTCACAACACGGCGACACGTAAGGGTTAGGGACCGCTAAACCCGTTAAACCCTCCTGCGTTAGATGTTGGATAATCCTAGAAGATAAACTGCCGACCCACTTCAACGACACTGTTTTATAAAGCATGCCTGGTCCTGTTAAGCAGGTGTATCCCTGTCTGTGGTGTGTGATGGTCAACCATCCCTGCGCATTCGATACGGCTCAGACCTCTACTACATTTCAGGTGATATTGTTGCCTCGCTGGACGCCTCAATAACAAGTGCAAAACACAGCTCCCAACTCCACCAGGGTTGCCATACCAACCAGGTTGTTGTCCGATTAGTCACCCCTCTAACAGATGCTTTCGAAGATTCTCCCAGGGCTCTTAGCGACCATTTTGTCCTTGATCTTCCGAGCACCATCCAGAAAGACAGATTCAGCACGTATTCCCTATGTCTGCTCGCCCATTTCCCCCTATTGACACAGGACCCACAATAGCTGAAGTATCTCTTCATTAGGGCTGCGTTTCAATCCGTTATGATGGCGTCCTCACTTTCCCTCACCTTCCAGTCTGGTCTCTTCCTGTTGGTAGGACAAGTCTGGGCTGTGACCTTTGACTTCCAAGTCTGCCACCCTTCGAAGTTGTCATCAGCGCAAGTCCACACGCTAGCACTGTCCAATCAGAACAGCTACAGCGAACTACAGCGCAGATCGTAAAGACGTGGGTCTTTAGACTACTGACAGGGGCAGGAGAGAAAAACATTCAAATATTCCCAAAATAATACAAAAAACCGTCTGTGAACGCTTTGATCACTTAGTCATAAACGATGACATGAAATCAAGGCTGCAACGAGAGGCCTTCTTATTTAACGGAGGTCAAGAGGTCAAAGCACCCAAACGCACGCGTCATTTCAAACAGAGAGGAACCCAGAGGAATTGTGGGTCTGCCTTGTTCGATGTCGCAGCGACTCAAATCACGTCATGAATACTGCATATCCTAATCGACGGGCTCTATTTCCGTCCCAGGTTCCTTAACTGGTTCGCTCTCAAAGCGGCGTGTTGCCGGGTGGTTGGCGGGGCACGATGTCTCTGGAGACACCGCTATCGCCCCGTCCCTGTCGACGATCAGCTGGCGTCCTGCTTCGAGACACCTGTTGCCAGATTAACCTCACAAACCAGCTGAATGACATGACATTTCAGGCTAGAAAGATTTGTAAGATGGCACGCTGAGGCTCTTAGCTTGTGTCCTCATGTCCCTTCCCGGGTTCTGAGGGACTTAACTCTAATGTCTCGGCGTCAGCTGACTGGGGCTCGGATAGTTCTAGACTGTGGGTCTCACAAAGGTTACTGACTCTGACATTCTCTCAGTCGCTGTCTCTCTATCTCTCTCCATCTCTCTCTCTCCTTGTCTCTCTCCAATACCCCTTCCTCCCATTCTGTCTCTCTTTATTCTATCCATCCTCTTTCTGTTTCCCTTTTCCGCTCCCTCTCCCTCTCCCTCTCTCTCTCTCCCTCTCTCTCTCTCCCTCTCTCTCTCTCTCCCTCTCTCTCTCCCCCTCTCACTCTATTCTCTTTCTAGCCGCTGGCATCTCCATATGTCACTCAGGGGTGGTTGGCATCATGCAAATGGGTGTTCTGGGTGCACAGGCAGAGTGAACCACCGTGTGTCCAGATGTTTGGGGAGGCTCCGAGGGGCCCGGGGATGAGGGCCCACCAGCGCCAGCACCAAGGCTGTGTGTGTGTGTCTTTCTGTGGCCTGGAGTGCCAACACACACTGGTGCAATAACCAGAGGCCCCTGAGGCAGGCTCTGAGCCAGCGTCAGCATGGCTCTCACTGTGGCAGGCTCACACACACACACACACACTCACACCCTCTCACACACACACACACTCTCACAGTCCACGGCCCATCCACACATATGCTGTGAAGAAGCACGTGAGTGCACACGCTGTTCTGCTCACCACACACACTTGTTCTCACACCCTCCTGATACCTTCCATGACCTGCCCCCCTCCTCCACACACACACACACACACCTCCTCACCCACTAAGTGCTGCCAGCTATAAGTAAACCCAGAAAATATCATCTATTAATAGCCAGTCCCACTTCCACACTCACTCACATATTCCTGCAAAATGTCTGTGTGTGCTTTGGATTCAGACCCCCAAAAATGGGTGTATTATCCAACAGCTACAATAAAAACCTACCAGCGCTCAGGATAACCAGGAATTTTTCATCAACAAACGTGACTAATTCACCTAATGTAGACAATTCCCATCTAAATCCAAGCCCATCCACCCATCTCAGAGACTGGCAGTGGTGGTGGTAGGCACCCGGCCACACATGCCCAGTGACGGACAGGTCCTCGGTCCACAGGGGTACACCTGGGCCTCCTGCCCGCCCCTGTTACCCAAACAGAGCTCTCCTGTCCTGGACACTGCTCCAGCCTTATTACAGTAATGATGCAGTGGCAGTACACCAGCCAGCTCACCTCTCTCTCTCTCTCCCCCTCTCTCTCTCTCTCTGTCCACCAGGCATTCAGGTGGTCCAGCTCACCGGGCAAGGAAGGATTTAAACCGTAGCGAAAGGTGTAATCACGGAACGCTGCAGTGGCTTCTAGAACAGTCCTGGCCCCAAGCATACCGCACCATTAGTAAATGGGTCAGGTATTAATCCGTAGCCAAATTAATGGAAATGAAAACGCTTTCCATTTGCGATTGGGCGAGGGCGACGGTGTGTTTTTGGGTGTGCGTACGTATGTGTGTTTGTGCACGAGATAGAGCATGCTGTCAAACCTAATCAGTTCCGCAGGTGTTCTGTAATGAGAGAGTGTGTTGGTGGCCTGCTCCGAAACATGGCTGCATTTAGAAGCTTTATTTCATTTTTCCTGACATGACCACAAAGTTACACACTTTACATTAGCGGCTGTAAATGAAAGAAAGAAAAAGAGAACGCTTCACTTCAAAGTAAAGGAGAGACAAAGACTGGAAATTAGCTTTTCTTCGACTCGCTTTGTGAATCTTCTTTGTTTTGCGTGAGGTAAAGGAAGAGATTGGCTGAAGGACGTTCGTCTGTTTGTCGGGAAAGCTTTGCACCCCTGAAGCCTCGCGGTTCAAAGTTAACCGAGTAGATGTCTCAGACGAAAGTCACTTCAGAGATGCCAGTAAGGCCACAGGTAGGAGGTTGATGTTCTATAGGACCCACCTCACAGAATCGTTCCATTTTCCATTCGACTTACTCAATGGAAAGATTTCCATCCGCAGCGTTGATATTCGCCATTCAGAGGCCAAAAAATCACCAACTGACGTGTCCGAAATTAAGATGAAACCTTTGCGGCCCGAAAATAATGACAGTTCAGTAATGACATTCCAGTCACACTGAACCAATTCATATCTTTGTGTCTTTTCATCTGCCTCCCTTTCTCCATCCCTCTCTCTCGAAAAGACGACGACAGCACAGAGGAACAGGAGGAGGGAGATGGAGTCAGTCCAAGCAAACAGGCCCTCACATTTCCATCTGATGCCCTGTGGGCCAGCAGCCTATTGTCCTTGGAGTGAAGGAGTAATTATCTGATATCATCACACTGTAATGAATCTATATCGGAGGGTGGGAGGGGTGGTGGGGTGGGGGTGGTGGTGGTGGGGTGGGGGTGGTGGTGGTGGGGTCTGTGTGTGTGTGTGGGGGGGGGGGGGTACAAAGGCCTCAACTGGAAAGCCCAGCATCAAAAGTGACGGTGGAATTTAACAAGTTTTAAATGTTTGTGTGTCGTAAATACGCTTTTAATTCCTGTGGTTCTATACCTGACCCGTAACTTCACACAACAGTGTGTTTGACAGGGAGGGTGTGGAAGCTGATAGCAGATCTAGATCAACTAAACCTGGACCTAGAACTGGACCTAGGTCTCGATCTAGGCCTAGACCAGTAGGGGGTCAATTTCGGTCCTCGAGGGCCGCTGTCCTGAAGGTTTTAGATGTTTCCCAGCTCCAGCACACCTGATTCTAATAAACGGGTTGTTATCAAGTTCTGTTGAAGCCTGATAATGACCATTCATTTGAATCAGGGTGCTAGACCAGGGAAACATCTAGAAACTCCAGGACAGCGGCCCTCGAGGACCGGAACTGCCCCCCCTGGCCTAGACCTTGGGTTAGAGACAGAAAAAGGGAGAAAGGTACAGTATTGTAAGAAGATGAAAAAGGAAATTCAGAAAAAAGAGAGAGGGGAAAAAAGAGAGCTAGAGAGGGGGTGAGAGAGAGGGAGAAGGTAGGGGGGAGACAGAGAATGGAGTGGTGTGAGAGAGAGAAAGAGAGAGAGGACGAGAGGGCCAAAGAGAGCCCTTTCCAATTACATCAGGCCAGTGGAGAAGGCTGCAGCAGCCTGGCACATATTGACTGCCCACTAAATCTTGTTTATACCATGCCACAAGGTCAACAAGTGTGACTGCCGCTGGGGCCACTACTGGCCAAACAGATTGCCACTAGAGAAGAGACTGAAGAGAGTCGACGGGAGGAGAGGAGAGGAGGGTTTATCCCAAAGCGGTGGCGAGCGCCACGCCGGAGCTGTCCAAGGTGCTGAATCTCTTGAGTCGAAACAACAGAGGAAGCTGTTCTGTTCGGACACAAGCCCAACCACGTCTCCAGACATATCTCACCGCTGACCCAAGCCTGCCAGATCAGATTTAAACGAACCTTAGCCATCAAACGTCATCAGTGTGTGAGAGCAGGGCTCCTTAATGACACCCAGGGTGCTCCTTCCTCCCGTGCCAAGGAGTAGTTTGGGCTGTTCCCAAAGACTCCGATGAAATGATGCAACTGAGAGAGAGACAACGCAAGCAAGCGAGAGAGAGAGAGAAGGGAGAGAGACAGAGAGACAGAAGGGAGAGAGACAGAGAGAGAGAGAGAGAGAAGGGAGAGAGACAGAGAGAGAGAGAGACCGAGCGAAACTGTGTCCTGATGGATAGAGATGTGGCCGAGGTGAGACAGGCTGGTGGAGAAAGTGAGGGAGGGAGGGAGGGAGGGAGGGAGGGAGGGAGGGAGGGAGGGAGGGAGGGAGGGAGGGAGGGAGGGAGGGAGGGAGGGAGGGAGGGAGGGAGGGAGGGAGGGAGGGAGGGAGGGAGGGGAAGTGAGAGATAGAGCGAACAAAGGGAGGGAGGGCGGGCGTCTGTTTTTTCGTCGCCGCAGCAAGGTCGAACAGATATGGCTGCTTCAGAATTCTGTACAGCCTTCCCTTGTCTCTCCTTTTCCTCCCCCCCCTCCCCCCCACACACACACACCCCTCAAATCACCCTGACATTGAGATCACATTTCGCGTCCTTGTAGGCCCGGGGTAAACTCTCGGCGCTCGACGCCGCTTCGCTAATCTGTATTCCCGGCCGGGGAGAAACGGCAGCTTGATCAGGCCGAGTTATGAAGAAGAGCCTCTTCATCTTCTTTAATGTGAAGAAACAGCATCTTCTTACTTTGGCTTGGAAAATGACTTAAAACAAACGGACTTGCTAAAAGGTTTGATGTTTGACGGCGTGCACGTGCACCCACGCGCACGTGCGCTCTCCTCAGGTGCACCTCACCTGACCCCTGACCTGCTGAAAATGTTACCTGCCCTAGCCCTGTCGCACCTCTTCCTCTCACACTCTCACTCTTCCTCGGCATTTCAAGTAAAGAACCTTGGCAAAAAAAACAGCTGAGTTTGTCACACACACACAGACACTCACGCTCGCACACACACATCCTTCAAGAACTCGCCAAAACCCCTGGAGCTGTCTAATGTATAACACAAGGGAGAGAGGGCGAGAACAGAACAGGGAGTATTAAAAAAGAGAGAAAGAGAGATGGAATAACCTGAAAGGGTGAAATGCACCCTAAATGGATTCCGGTGCTGTTTTTTTTCTTGGTGAAAACACAGCTTTGAAAGCGCAGAGCCAGCGCGTTGTTTTGAAACGCGATAGACGCCTTACACATTCCTGCGGTGTTAATGACATGAGACAAGCAAGGTATACGCCGTCTATTAGATTCTCAGCCTGGTGTCGATCTCGTGGGGTGGGGGGGTCAAGACACCGGACAAACGTGAAGCTCTTTTCCGGAAAGATGGAGTGCTCAGGGAGCAGGGATCGTTTACTGGGTAGATTCATGTCAGTAACGGAGCTTTATCTGGTTTTATTTCTGCGTGATGGGAAGAGAGGTAGTGCATTACGTGTGGATTAGCGCACGCTACCAATCCACCTCCTGAGAACTGGGAGCGAAGGATCACTTTGTGGATCTATCTTTCTTTTATCTCTTTCCTGCCGCCTAATAATGCCTTATTGCCTGGAGGCTGTGGTTTATATACAGTGTGCGTGCGTGCATACATATGTGTATGTGTGTGTGTGTGTGTGTATTTTTGCATTTGTTTTTGGGGGGTCTCTAGAAAACATGCTCCAACCCACACCCCACAGCCATGGTGGGCCCGCTGACCAATCAGAAACCTCCAGAGTAATGGTGGAGTCTGTCGCCTAGTCGTTTCAGATGACTGTCAGGTGCTCAGAAGGTAAGAGGAGGGAGGAGGGGGGGTGGGGAGTTAAGGAAGCGAGGGAAACGATTGTGGTGGAGAATGTGCTGAAGGGGGAGATGCAGAGAGCAGCGAAGGGGAGGAGAGAAGACATGGAGAGGCCGTAGAGCGAAAGAGAGGGAAGGGAGGGGAGGAACGGGGTGAGGAGAGCGATGGGTGAGGAAACAGGAATATGAATTGTCACACCTTTATATGAAGAGGCGGCCACTTCCTGGCTGTAGCCATGGATACGGGCTGGCCTTTAGAAGAGGAGAGTGGCGCTGGATCAGAGAAGTAGCCCTGCTCCATCGGAAGGGCACACACACAGACACACATTCACAGGAACCTACACATAAACACACATGCCTCGCACATCTGATGGGCTCAGTACAAAGAACAGCAGCGGGCTGGAATGATCCAAGAGACAGGAGTTAAGAGATGAGAGAAAGGAGGTTAGGAGACAAGAGATAGGAAAGGGGACAGGCTGTAAGAGAAAGGAAGTTTAGGAGACAAGAGATAGGAGAGGAGACAGGCAGTAGGTTAAAGGAGGTAGGAGATAAAGAAATAGGAGAGGAGACAGGCAGTAGAGGAAAGGAGGTAGGAGATAAAGAGATAGGAGAGGAGACAGGCAGTAGAGGAAAGGAAGTAGGAGATAAAGAGATAGGAGAGTAGACAGGCAGTAGAGGAAAGGAGGTAGGAGATAAAGAGATAGGAGAGGAGACAGGCAGTAGAGGAAAGGAGGTAGGAGATAAAGAAATAGGAGAGGAGACAGGCAGTAGAGGAAAGGAGGTAGGAGATAAAGAGATAGGAGAGGAGACAGGCAGTAGAGGAAAGGAGGTAGGAGATAAAGAAATAGGAGAGGAGACAGGCAGTAGAGGAAAGGAGGTAGGAGATAAAGAGATAGGAGAGGAGACAGGCAGTAGAGGAAAGGAGGTAGGAGATAAAGAAATAGGAGAGGAGACAGGCAGTAGAGGAAAGGAGGTAGGAGATAAAGAGATAGGAGAGGAGACAGGCAGTAGAGGAAAGGAGGTAGGAGATAAGAGGCGTGCATGTGTGTTAAAGCTGGACAGATCTATAGGCAGCAGGCTATTGGCTCAGTGTGCGGTGTCTGAGCTGAGTGTTAAATAAGTCCCATTGCGTACAGACGCGCAATTACTAGCAGGAATGAAAAAAGGCGTTTTGCATGGGCAACGATCTGAGGAAAGTCCTCCTTCCCAACGCTGCACCTCCTCTCTCTCCTGCTGAACTTCCTCTCCCGCACCATATTTCTCCCTTTATTTCCTCCCACTCTCTCAGTCTCACTTACTCTCTTGCTTATCCCCTCTTCTCTCACTTTCTCCTTCCTTTCCTCCATATTACTCTCTCTCTTCCCCCCCCCTCTCTCTCTCTCTCTTCTTCTCTTGTTCCCATCAAATGTTTGAGTATAAATCTAAGCAGCTCTTATAGGGACTGATTAAATCTGTCATGAGAGCAGGGGTTTGTGAATAGGCCTCATTCTAGAAGTAATTAATCTAGACCCCCTCTCTATCTCCCCTGACTTTCATTACCCCTCAATAAGGCTAAATATTTTGTTAATGTACACTGGCCTTGCCCATCCTTATCCTCGCACAGGTCATAAACCAAAGAGAGATGAACAAGAAGTATGTGTGTGTGTGTGTGTGTGGGATGCACATGTTTGAATGTGCGGGTTGCTGTGTTTGTCCTTGGCTTTGTTTATCTGTTATTGCGTGTCTCTCTGCTTTGTGTGTATGCACACATTAGTTCCCTAACATGTGTGTGTGTGTGTTAAAGCCTGCATGCATTAGACTGCGTGCAGATGTTTATGTGAGCGTCTGTGTGCAGGCGTGTGTGTGAGAGAGAGCATGCATGCATCAGCGCGTGTGTGTGTGTGTGTGTGTGCACGCTAGCATAGTCTCAGTGATGCAGATGTTCCGTCAGGGGAAGGAACCTTCTAGGCTTGGTTGTGGTGACAGAGCTGCTGTAACACACGCTCACATGTGTTTGTGTCTGTGTGTGTTTATCATCGCCTGCCTGCGCCAGACCTGGGCTATTTCATTTATCAATCCTGAATTATTTATAACCGTCAACGCAACTCCACAAGGTACTTCGCACCTTGGAATAAATTACCAAAAGAAGAATGCTACGCTGATTCAACATGAATATTCCTTCAGTTTAACAAGCGTGTTGCAATTCCTCTTAGGATAATGTTTTGCGTCCAATTTACAAATGGGAGTAATGGAGGGAGAGGAGGGTAGTGTTCTTTAGTTCACCGCTACTGCCGCGTGTGTCTTCCTTCCTGCGCGGTGTGGGGAGACTCTGGTGGGATCATCTGTACACACACACACACACACACACACACACACACAGGACAGCCGACACGCAGTCTGCAAGGTGGCAGAGGGCTGTCTGTGTCCCAGGACGCACCTCTCTGGTTCCCCAAGCAACAGCTCCAACCTCAGCTCAAAGCACTGAAGTCAACAACATTTGGACCCCTGAGGTGTACCGGGTGATTCTATGTTTTCCTGCTGGGATGTCGGGGGCTGCTGTGCTTCAGGAAACCGCTCCGACAATCAGCTCGCTATCGGGAATGGGATTACCGTTGTCGATCTCGCACGTTCGATTTCTAGAAGCTTCCATTAAGGCCAATTAAATATAGTTCTGTTCTTAGACAAGGATTGACTGTAAATGCGATTTTGGACCTGTAGCAGCACGGGTCAGTGGGTTTACTGTGTAGAACTACATCGAGAAGTCGGCCATAACTTTATATTTCTTGTTATATTGTTCTACTCCTTTTTATATTCCTACACTCTTGTTTCTATTCCATTATGATCGTGTGAGTAGGGAGGAATATGGAAACATGAGGAGGGCGGCCTTTCCCAAAGTCGCTTTCTCAACAGGCGACAACAGCGACAATCCGTCTCTCGCGGTCGTCTCCAGAGCGCCGGGGTCGGTATTAGCTGCTGATTCCGAGCCTGACAGGCGGTATCATGTCTGAGCTTCAACCTTAAACACCGTCGCTCTGCTTTAATGGTCTTCTCTGCTAAATAATGCAGAGGCCACAGATCTGGCAGGAAGGGAAGGGAGGGAGGATTAAGGGGGCGACGTGTCGGAGCCCGATGTGTCTGTCCTATTTACATACCCTGATGTGTGACTGGCCTAATTCTCAGGGTGGGAGGGAACCAGAACATGGCGCAGCCCGGATAATTCCCTGCCCGCCCTTTTTTCCCGCGCCACCTGTCACCCGCTGATTTTCACGCCGGCGAGGATCGAGGGTTGCGGAAGCCGCTGCCAGAAAAGAATGCGGCGGCGTGATAGTGTGTGTTGTCAGTGTGAGTGTACGTAACCTGCACGGATGCTGTGTCCCTGCAGCCTGGTCCTGCTGTGGCCTCTGGACCTGCCAGGAATCCACTGGGGAGACTTGAAAGAGGATCAGGGCAGAAAAGGCAGAGGCACATTTCAGAGAGTCAGGCCAACCACGCCGCACTTTCCTCCACAGTTTTACTTCCGGGATCATTTGTTTACCGTGATTTGCGTCGGAGGACATTGTAAAATTGGTCAACAAAACTTTGGAAGAACTTCTAGACAGATGTAGAGGGAATGTCATCTGAGAACCTTCTAGAATGAACAAAGTGTGTGATGTGAAAGCGGATCTGCAGATGGAGGGTAGGAGAGCAGAGAAAAGCACTCTTTGAAACTGTGTACAGAACCAAATGGCACTTCACCCACTGACTAGACATAAACATTCAGACGCTGTAGTTCTGTAGCCATCAGATCGGTAGAGACTGTGCTGAGTCATGTAGGATGCCTCCATTTAAATTCACCAAACTGTTTTCCGTTGATTTTTTAACATAAAAAACACTGAAACGATGCTGTAAAACGTGTATAGTATCTGGAGACATCACAAACACCATTAGCCAAAACTAACACAGCCCTAACACAGCACCAACACTAGCCAACACATCACCAACACTAGCCAACACAGCACAGCACCAACACAGACTAGCAGCAGTGGCCAGCACCATCCACAGCACCATCCACAGCACCATCCACAGCACCATCCACAGCACCATCCACAGCACCATCCACAGCACCATCCACAGCACCATCCACAGCACCATCCACAGCACCAAGCAGCAAACAAGCTCTGCTATGCCGGCGAGCCTAAAGTCCTAACGCTGCAGTCCTTACACCCCCACAGCACCCCCACAGCCCCCCACAGCACCCCCACAGCCCCCCACAGCACCCCCACAGCCCCCCACAGCACCCCCACAGCACCCCCACAGCCCCCCACATCACCCCCACAGCACCCCCACAGCCCCCCCGCCCACACTCAGCAACAGCTGCCTGCCTCTGCTTGAGTCCCTCCAAAGGAGAACTCTCATTCAATAATGTTTAGTGTTCCTCTGAAGCTAATTTAGGTTTATCCCCCCCCCCCCCCTCCTCCCCTCCATTCTCCTCCATTGGTGTTCCTGGTAGATGGGAAGCTTAGACGGTACAATATTTGCATTGGGGACAACGCAGACCGATCAAACAACCACAATTAAATGTTGTTTTGCGAGCGGGCATCATTGTAAAGAGCCAGACGCTCAGACCAGCGTCTGCCAATGCTGCCTTTGTGTTCTTTGGCTAAGCTCAGACACCATTATGGGGACATTGAATCATGATTAAAAATACAATTATTCTAAAAATAAAAAATAAAATCTTCGAGAGGCCACGGTTTTCCACTGAGAATTACAGCTGAATATACAACAGACTAAATCTATTTAGTGGTACGCCGTTATGTCAGGCTTCAACTCCCACCCCTACCCCCCCCCCCCACCCCCCCACCCCTACCCCTCCAGACCCCTACTGCACGCATCACGTCCTGCATCCACCGTCCTGCTGTGACTCGGTTTGCTTTTCAGCCTGTTCTTTTGTTGTTCCGAAGCACTAATGGCTGCCACAAAGGCCTCACGCTTGCACGAGGCAGGATGCTGAAGCCCCTAATCACACCGCATGCAAATATGACTCAGAGGGCCAAGGCTCTCGGGCCCGGAGCAAAAAAGGTGTGTATCTGGGCCACACGCACCAAACGGTTGTGTTTCTTTGTTCCGTGTGCAGTGCAATGCACACGTGTGTGTGTGTGTGTGCTTTCAGAGGGATGACAAATGACTAGCAGGCTGCGTTAGCCAGGCTTTACTGAGCAGATACCTTCAGATAGCAAGGCAGTCACACGTCAACACTCCTATAGCTAGCAACACAGCCAATACTATACCATGATCCTCTGACTCCCCCCCCACCCCCACACACACACACACACACACACACACACGCTCCCCCCAGTCTGGTGGTTCTGGCCGTGTTCAGGGGGTGAGTTTGGTCCCGTAAGAGGGTCGCTACTCAACAGCATGCATTTTTAACAGACACTACATGATTTATGCCCAGCACTTCCAAGCTGGCCAGCTCCTTTTGAGGTCTGAGTGGTGCAGCTCCATTAGCAACTAACAGAACTGGCTCTGGCTAGGGAGGAGAGAGAGGGGGAGAGGGGGGAGGGAGGAGGAGGAGAGTGGAGGAGCGAGAGAGAAGGGAGGAGAGAGAGGAAGGGAGGAGAAAGGAGGGTAGGAGAGAGAAGGAAAGGAGATAGGAGGAGAGATAGCGAGAAAGGAAGGAGCGAGAGGAGGATAAGAGAAGAAAGGGAGGGAGACAGAGGTAGAGAAAGGAGAAGAAGGGAGGGGGGGGGGGCTTAAGAGAACTCAGCTAGGATGGCGCTGGCCTGGAAACAGGTGAAAACAGGTGATTATCGTTCCTCTTCGTTCCTCCGACAGCACAGACAACTCGTATTCTGTTCATTCTCTCCATCTCCCTCTGTCAACAAGAATCAGCACAAGTGTCCAACTCAGTACCCCCCCCCCCCTCGCCCCGGCCGCCCCCAGATCGACCCTGGGGGGGGCCGGGAGGGGGGGGCGGGCAGGTTTGAACACTGTAGGATTGGATTGTGGTGCTGAAACACAGAGTGCTCATGCACCTCCTCCCTCTCCCCACAACAAGCAGATGCACACCGGCTTTCAGCTGCTCTCTGTCGAGCGCTGGATGGTGCAATATCAGCATGTTTGTTCCTGCCTGCCTGCCTGTATGTCTGTCTGCCTGAAATATCCCTGTTCCCTGCTTAATCCACACCCACCCACACGCACGCACATCTCTGCGCAGACAGCAGTTGTTTGGTTATCGCCCTCTCTTCTGTCTTCAGCTCGCCCCATCATCCCCTTGCTCGTGTCATGGCAACACAGCTGAGTGACATCACTGACTGTTTAACCTGCGCTGGAAACGAGAAGGTGTTCACCTCAGGAGTGTGTTCTGAGGTCTGTCTGTCTGCAAGCGCCTCTAGTCTCACACTCAGCACACACAGACACACAGACACATACACACACCACACACATACACACACCATACACACACAGACACAAACACACACCCCACGCAGACATACAACACACACAGACACACACCATACACACACCACATACACACAGACACACACACACACATACACACACCATACACACACGATAGGCACATACACACACACACACACGCATACAGCGCCTATCTCGCTTCTCTTTCTATCAGTTTCACATTAGAGAATAATGATTTTTCAATTACATTTAAAGCGTATTGCAGAGGGGATTCAGACGGGTCCCTCTGGCAGAATGTGAAGCGTTTTTTGAATGTGTGTTTCATCACAGGATGAAACAGTGCCTTGGTCCTTCATAGTGAATGCTCTTTCTGCTTTTCAGATTTCTGTGTGTAAATATGTTTTTCGTTACACCAAAGGGCAACCTTCTTTTTTAAGCGTCTCTGCTTGGGTGTCTTACGACTGAACTACTCCATCAGTATAGTCAGTAAACAATGAGGTTGGTTCTTGGAAAAAAAAAATAGTTAAAGCCCGGATATCGATCGATTTGTGTGGTGCTAAGGCATAATCCCTCCACCCTCAACAAGAACTTCAATGAGAATATCCCAAGATAGTCAAAGCTAATGACTGATGACTGATTTTCTTAGATTAAGGCCAAAACAGGCTCTTCCTTTATTCAGTCACAAAGCCTTAGAAGATAATGAGGCCCTTTGAAGTCAGAGTGAGAGATCAGCATGTTCCACTGAAAGGAGAGCCTGCCCTCTCTCCCCCTCTCCATCCAGCCTGCCCTCTCTCCCCCTCTCCATCCAGCCTGCCCTCTCTCTTCCTCTCCATCCAGCCTGCCCTCTCTCCCCCTCTCCATCCAGCCTGCCCTCTCTCTTCCTCTCCATCCAGCCTGCCCTCTCTCTTCCTCTCCATCCAGCCTGCCCTCTCTCCCCCTCTCCATCCAGCCTGCCCTCTCTCTTCCTCTCCATCCAGCCTGCCCTCTCTCCCCCTCTCCATCCAGCCTGCCCTCTCTCTTCCTCTCCATCCAGCCTGCCCTCTCTCCCCCTCTCCATCCAGCCTGCCCTCTCTCTTCCTCTCCATCCAGCCTGCCCTCTCTCCCCCTCTCCATCCAGCCTGCCCTCTCTCCCCCTCTCCATCCAGCCTGCCCTCTCTCCCCCTCTCCATCCAGCCTGCCCTCTCTCCCCCTCTCCATCCAGCATGCCCTCTCTCCTCCTCTCCATCCAGCCTGCCCTCTCTCCCCCTCTCCATCCAGCATGCCCTCTCTCCTCCTCTTCATCCAGCCTGCCCTCTCTCCCCCTCTCCATCCAGCCCTCCCTCCCCCTCTCCATCCAGCTGCCCTCTCTCCCCCATCTCCATCCAGCCTGCCTTCTCTCTTCCTCTCCATCCAGCCTGCCCTCTCTCCCCCTCTCCATCCAGCCCTCCCTCCCCCTCTCCATCCAGCTGCCCTCTCTCCCCCTCTCCATCCAGCCTGCCTTCTCTCCTCCTCTCCATCCAGCCTGCCTTCTCTCTTCCTCTCCATCCAGCCTGCCCTCTCTCCCCCTCTCCATCCAGCCTGCCCTCCCTCCCCCTCTCCACCCAGCCTGCCCTCTCTCCCCCATCTCCATCCAGCCTGCCCTCTCACCCCCTCCATCCAGCCTCAAATAAGGATTCAAAATAAAAAGCAGGCAACACCTATACATGGAGAAAAATCTTGCATGTCTTTCTCCCTCTTCCATATTCACATGCAGGGAGAGGAAGTGACAAAAGACTGACGCCAGTCCTTGGTGGGGTCATAGGTTAAGGGCAGCATGGCACCGCCCTAGGGCAAAATGCTAAAGCAGCAGCCTTCATCCCGTTGTCGACACAGAACTTGACTACATCTGTCAGGTGTATCACAGTCCCTGTGAATAGTCTGAAATATCGAAGAGCGAAAAACCGTTTAAAAAAACGTTTCCGTTCTGGAAGATGTGAAATGGATTTCTGGTCTTGGAAAGCTGCATTGTGCCTGTCAAGAATGTTGTCAAGTAACCTGTGTGTTGAACTCTGTAGCTGTGGGAAGACTCTTATCCATCGAGGGCTATCCTCTCTCTTCACACTCTTTCTTCACTCAGCAACAGCACACAACATCAACCGCGGACTCACCAAGCCAACTCTGTATGTCATCGACGGGAATTGATACCTTTGTCGTCCGGTCGTTGAGGAGAGCAACGAGAAGAGTCACGCCATTCGTCTCCCTCTGTGACACCGTGGAAAACGCTGAAGGACAAAGTGTTTGGACGCGAGCGTCCTACAACGGCGCACAAAGAGGTGCCCCCCTGGGGTGACAGGAAGAGGTGCGCGGGCTGAGCTAAACGGTTCGGTTTGGAGGGCCGCCGTGATGCCCCTCGTCACCTCCGAAACACCTCGCACATCCTTTAACTGGAGAAATCACCACGGATGACAAGACGGGAAGGGCATCCAATCCGCAGAGAGCCCCGAACACAACATCCATACTGACATTCACCTTCATGTACTGTCCTAAAGAACGTACACACACACACACACACTGCTGGAATATACTGCACAAACACAAAGAGATGTCCACACACACACACACTCTCTCTCTCTCCTCTCTTCATAATCGTGTCCTTCCTAGCAGTTGCCACTGTTTCAGAATGTGAATGAGCTGCCAAAAAGCACCTTAAAAATGTAAATCCCCCAGCCGCTATCATCTGAAAGCACACTCTTTAGAAGAGAGCGCAGGCAACATCCGAAACCATGGTCCTGGAATCGCAGCGATATGAGAGAGGGGCTACAAGGACCAGCTATTAATCTTATTATCCTACAAACACGTCCTGGACGCTCATCTGCGCCTGCGATTTATCTTTGACATTTTGAAGAACAGTTGGAATGAAACAGTAATGCAAAAAAAAAAAAAAACACTTTGTAGAGGAACCGGAACGTCAACCAACTTGAACTCCACACAGGTCGGCACGGCGATGAGATGTTCCTTAAAAGCGAATGTTTGTCATCGTTTCTGATGCTGAATGTGTCCCGCTGACAGACAGGCACAGCTAGCCATTCTGGACACTCTAGGCTGAT
This sequence comes from Neosalanx taihuensis, assembly GCA_030340665.1. NCBI lineage: Eukaryota > Metazoa > Chordata > Actinopteri > Osmeriformes > Salangidae > Neosalanx > Neosalanx taihuensis. Next base: position 5,833,821 of record CM059312.1, on the reverse strand, counting down.
GCGATTAAAAGACGTTTGGTTTTTAGACTCGCGTGAAACCAGGCGTGACAAAACGCCGGGAGGATCATTAAGGAGGTTTGCGCTCATCTGTCCTTCAACTCCCCTAACATCAGGATCTCTTTGTGAGCATTTCCTGCTACTTCAGGAAGTAGATTTTCTCAGCATTCCCAGTCCAGCACCCAAACCCCCCTCTGCCCACATACAACCAACATCATTCGCACAAAATCTCTCTTTCTAAAAGGAGACTACATTTCACTCCTGCAGTAACTGCCAAAGTCGTACAATTGTTGTATTATGTAAGTACTATGTATGTATATATACAATGCGTGTTGTTGCGGCAGTATGGTAGTTGATGAAATCGGTTGGGACAGCCGACGATGTACATACAGAGCCAATTCAAGCTTGAAACACGTATGTTGACATCTAACACGCAGACACACACATGCTAACGTGCAACTGAATGCACGTTTAGTCATTTGGAGGCATTCGAAGATGTGCTTACGTGCAAACAGAAATACAAAACCTATATACACACACACACCTCTGAAAGAACACACACTGCTCTTGTAGATATCACTTAGATCAGGTGTACATCAGGGGGACATTGTGCTTTGGTACCAGCTGTACAGGAAGTCAGCAGATCTGAGGAGTTTGAAGAGGGAACAAGCCGGACTGGAACAGCAAGTCGACGTTCACACCAAAGGCCCTCGCTTGCTCACAGCGGCATTAACTACGCGCGTACACACACACACGCGAAACCGCTGAGAAGCACGTCTGCACACACACGCATGAATGTGCACCCGAGAACAAACACACACACGCATGAATACACGCATTGCCCAACGCACATGCCACACGGATGAAAGCGCACATACACTCTCCCGAGGTCCTCCGGGATGTCCACACCCCCGATCCGTTATAGTGACACTGGTGACCTAGTCTCAGCGAGCCAGTCTCCCCAGGGTGTGTGTTGAAGGACAGCAGACATTAATCACACTGCATTCAGAGACCCAGGAAGCGGCTCCAGGAAAACACAGCGGACAGTACAAACTCCAGGCTTTACGTACAGGGAGAAGGTTGCCAGGTGGGGAAACATGCCTGTTTGGCTTCCTGTTTCCACTTTCTAATTCCAGCATGTCTGAAAGGTGGTTCAAGTTCGCATTCTGATTGGTTGACTGACGATTGACTGTCGCTGTATCAACCAATCCGAGAAAGGTGTGGGAATGTCCAGCAAAGTTCACAAACCAGACCAAGCTGTTTCACAAAAGGTTCAATCATAGTTTCATAAGATATGGATGAACATCAAATATTGATACATGATCTACTACGACACAACATGTCAAATATAGATGGGTCTGAGAAGGAAGGGGCATTGAGTGTTTTACCGCCAAGCTCTGGGGAAGGTTCCGGAAGAAAAATGTACTCTGTTCCATGTCAACGTACATTTGCTGAATAGATTATGTCAAATGTGACCCTGATTTTAGCAATGATGGGATAGACATGCTGAGAACATGCTACCCCACCCCTCACCCCTGCCCAAGGCCCTATCCCCACCCCACCCCCACCCACCCAATCTGAGGAAGACTTTCGAAAAGCCTTCATCGCACATGTTCCGCTGATAGGTTTATGCAATTTCACGTGCAGCCACTAAATAGGAGTTGATTTACGGCAATGGCTTGGGATGCTGGCATTATAGATAGTGCATAAACAGAACAGGGAGTGATCACGAGGGCTTCGTCATGGATGGGGGGGGGGGGATTTACGACACCCCCGTCATCTTTTTTTCCTCTGAGTCAAACCCGCGGGCCGGTGAGTCAGTAGAACCGCCCTGTCGCCGTATTCAGAGCAGCACGGACCTGCCCAAGCTCAGAAGCAGAGGTCAGACTCGACGTGGGGTCGGTGCAAAACACTGTTGGCTTTCAGAGGAAACAGGGTTCCCCCACCTGGGTCATTATTACCTCATCATCCATGGCTCGACAGGGCTCGCCGCTTTGAGAACGCTTGTCAGCACACTGCTTCCAGTGTTTCTCAGGGTGAGGGGTGGGGGGGGGCGTTGGCCACCGTCCAGAGTAATTTCTGTAAGGACAAGTAAACTGCGGGGGCGACATTCGACTGAGAGCGTCTCTGAATTATATCACGCGGGGCGGCGGGGGGGGGGGGGGAGGGGGGGGGGGGGAGGCGGGCCGTCAGCATACTAATACTACCACCGAGCGGCCGCGCTCTGGATCACATGACCAGGAACACAACTTCCCTTCAGACGGGGACAAACATTACATTCAAGTGCACCTCTAGAGTACATCGAAATTCCCCTTTACAACACTGACTTGGTTAACGTGGTTTGACTGTGACCTTCCAAGCCATTATCAGTCAGGACGTAAACCAGCAATAGAGGAGAACATCCCCGTTAATAACCGAGATGTGTGTTAGAATAAGCCACATTAAAATGGTGGGGAAAACAGGATTTAATTTGAATTTTATGACTTAATATTTCTAGTTCTATTTACTTGAATGTAGTGCCTTATGGTGATTAAATAGTCACCTTAGTGGAAAAGTTGATATATGGGTTTTCTTAATAAAAAAGATGTGTTGTTTTTTTAGTGTGTGAACTCAATGTTTTTACTGTGAGTCAACTGAACACACACTGTGGAAAACAACCCTCTTGAAAGTCGCTTTGGATAAATACGTCTGCTGACTGAATTCTTTTTCAATGTAACTCCCTTTCTTGGTTGTATTCTGGATGTTTCCGGTCCTTAATCAAGTGTGCAATGCGGCTGTGTGTGCGTGTGCGAGCGTGTGCGTGAGTCTAACCGAGAGGGGAAAATGTGAAGCGGATAATAAGATCCACACAGGTTGTGTTTGTGTTTCTGTCCGCTTCGGAAAAACTAATCTAGACAGGGTGTCGGGTTCAAGGTGGAGCCCCCTCCTCTGCGGTCCGTTTGAACTTCCCATCATGCAGAGCAGGAGGGCGGGCTGAAGCAGAACTCTCGGTCAAGGTTGTGAATCTCCTTTCGCGGGACCCTGATATCGAGGAGAAGGAGGACATTGGCAGGCTGAGGAACTGAAAAATACGACAATTTCATCGCTGTCCATCTGTTTCCAATTTCGTCTTTTCATAAAAGAGAACATTTAACAAGAGGACAGACAGGACACCGCCGCTGATAAAAAAGTGAGAGGCGCACACACACACACGCGTGTACACACACACACAAAAGGGCCAGACAAATTGGCCTGTTGTCAGCGGGAGGTTCTGATCATCTGATCGACCTTTACTCAAAGTCCCCTGGTGTATTCTACTGGTGCATTTCATTTCCATCCATCCATTATTCATGGGAGCTCTCCCAAGATAACCCTACTCTGGGGAAGGAGGACGAGGAAGAGGAGGATGAGGAGGAGGAGGAAGGGAATGCGTAGGAAGGAGGAACCGTGGTATGCAGTGGAAGAAGGAGGAGGAGGAGGGGGACAAAAGAGGAAGAAGGGGGAGGAGGAAGAGGAGGGGGGAACAAAGAGAAAGGAGGGAAGAGGAGGAAGAGGAAGATGAGAAGGACCAGGAGGATGAGAAATGAGCAAGAGGAGGATGGTGAGGAGGAGGATGAAGAGGACAGCGCCGAAGCTCTGCCGAGCTGAAAGACAGCCAGTCGCTCTGGCGGCTCCGTGACTAAAGCGTCGTCCCCGACAACAGCCGTGTCACCACGGGCCAGACGGCTCTGCCACGCTGCGGCATGCTGGGAGGGTGAGTCTGCACACGCCTCCACACCGGGCAGATCCAGAGGACATGATCCCCATATCTATGAGCCAGCTGGCCTACTTGTGATGGCGGGGGTGGGGGGGAGAGGGGTGGGGAGAGAGGGAGGAGGAGGAGGGGGGGGGGGCGCGGTCAGGATCCATCCACAACGTCCTCAGTGAACAGGAACCAGGACCAGAGAGAGAGAGAGCGAGGCTCATTTACAGGGCGGGTTTGCCATGTTGACAGATGAACCCTGCCCCCCCCCCCTCTCTCTCTCTCTCTCTCTCTCTCTTTCTTTCTTTCTTTCTTTCTTTGTTTCTTTCTTTATTTATTTATTTCTCTCCCTCTCTCAAGTACTGGCTTTGCTCAGCCCTTAGTGGAAGAGAGACAAAGGGAGGCTCTGATTTGCTTCAATTCTTCATGGAGTGTGGTTCAATAAAATGTTAAACTGCTGATTATTTTGCCACGGGTGGAGGAGAGGGCCGCTGGGGCGCAGGACTGAGGAGAGTCAAAACATCCACTTATGGAAATCCAAGTGGAGAGGAGAGGAGTGGGAGAGCGAGACAGGAAGGAGGATGAGAGGAGGAGGAGGGGAGAGGGGAGAAAGAGAGGGGAGGAGGAGAGGGGAGAAAGAGAGGGGAGGACCAGAGAGGATAGAAAGGCTGCGGTTAGGGAATTCTGATTAATGCAACAAGCTCTGACCGTTTGCTTAGGGAGGGCAAGTTAGAGAATAAACAATTAGAATAATTACATTTCCTACTCTCCTTAAAGCTGGTGATAACCCTGAGCTTCTGGGCTAAGCTTATTAGAGGAGTTTCCAGCACAGAGAAAAAAGAAGTGGACTCTCTCCAGAGCCTTTTATTACCTATAAAGAAGAGCACTGTACTAAATAGGGTGGCATTGAATGGGATACAATCACAATTCAGTATGCAGGAGCGGTCACTGTGTTTGAGAACAGGCCTCAAACTGCCGCTAAGCACCTTGCCAATGTCCTGTGTCGATGTGCAGACCCCACAGAGAGAGACCTTCGCCTGGGTATTGTATTCAGAAACAATGAGCGATGGAAGAAGAGGGAAAAAAACGCTGATGATGTAACGCCATAGCTGCTGCACGCTCCACAATAGCCGAGCAGCGGTTCCAAACAATAATCCATGATTTAAAGCCGCTGACTGTGAAGCCCAGCAGCGCATGTGCTGGACTATTGTACCGCCGGTCTGGCCATGGAGAGCCTCAAGGTGCTGGCACAGCTGAAAAAAGAACAATGTTCCATCGCCGTGCGTGAACCGCCTCCCTCCTCTTCCTCCTCCCCCCTCATCCTCCACCCCATCCGCCCTCCCCCAGGGACAAGCTGAGGTCCAGCCACCCCCCCCCCCCCCAGGTGGCCGGCGTCACGTGTGACCTTGGCGGTGGCCCCCTAACAAGCGGAGATCTACGGCCTCGCGACAGCCCCCCGCCATCTAGTCTATTACCGACGGGGCCGACGCCCACCATCTCCAGTATTACCGGGGGCCGCGGCTGACGCCAGCGACTCCGCTCAGCCGTGTAATCTCCAGGAGTGTGCGCCTCCCGGCCAGGACGCCGGCCCCGGGGTCAAGGGGGACGGGCACCTGGATGTTCATCAGGACGCACGGCGGGTACGACAATACAGCGGTGAGACTGGCGAGGAGGGTGGCAAGGACGAAGGTGGCTTACAGAGGAAGAGAGTGAGGAAGAGAGAGGGAAGAAAAGAGTGAGAGAGAGAGAGAGAGAGAGAGAGAGAGGAAGGAAAGAGAGAGAGAGGACAAGAGAAATTTGAGAGAGAGGAAGAGGAGGGAGAAAGAGGGAGACGGAAAGAGAGAGAGAAGGGGGGGGGAGAGAGGGATAGAGAAAAGAAGTGAGATACCTACTGGCTCCCTGGCCTTGAACAGTCACACTGGTGTCACTGCTAACCTGGCAGTACAACCAATAAATCAGCAGAACAATATGGCAGCTTTTACTCCGATCCACTCCCCACCTTTCTACATCTCCAATCACTCAAACACACACAATACACACAATACACAGTAGCTTTAAATGGAGGCCTTGCTCTTTATCCACTGTTGAACATGGTGGGCAGACTGGTTGATCTTTGACCAGGAAACATCGATCTCGAACATCTTAACGTCGCCATTCAATTAATCAGCCAAAGCCATCGCCGATTGACTGTCTGATCGAGACCTTTGACGTCTTCTTCTTTTCAGCTCCAAGATGCTGACCATCAATTAGAACCTGATGGGGACACTGCCAACTCGCTTTTTAATGAATTTTCAACACAGTCAAAGAGCTAGCTTTCTCTATCTCTCTCTCTCTCTTGATCCCACTTCATTTCCTTTCATCTACTCTACTCTCGCTTTCTCTCTCTGGAAAAGAAAGTCAGAGGAATAACCAGTAGATTTGAATGCAAATCTGTCTCCGCTGATGCGTTCAATTGGCTGTAACAAAGCACACTCACCAACCCATTCATAATCACTCTCTCTCACATACAGGGACACACACAAACACACGACACACATCGTTCACTTTACGTCTCGCACAAACATTCTTTCTCACACACTTTCTCATTTCACTCTCTGTCAGACACATTCGCTTTTTTCCCCACCCCAAAGTTAACATTTTTGTTTTTGCAAATTGCCTGTAATAACAATAACTATAAATGTCGAGCCTCTGGCTTTTTAGTGACCATTCATACTTCCAATTATGGATTGTCCATTTAAAAAAACAAGGGCTGTGAAGTGGCCGTCCGTGACTTATACTTAATATTTTGACGTGCCTGATTAACTCTACAACAAGGGTTTTCAAGCTCTCGTCCTGCAGTGATCCATGCTTAAGCGTCCATCTCCGCCATGTCTTCATCTGTACAAAACTCCAGCAGCACCTGTCAGTGCAGCGTCATGGAAACGCTTCCCTTCCCTCCCTGGTGAAAGGTGACATCATGTGTCAGCCTCAGGGCCCCCCTGGACGACCCAGCCCCAGGCACTGATCTGGATTCAGCCAGGAAGCCCTCACAGAGTGATTCGACCCAGTGTTCACCTTCACAGGCCTATACCAGCCTTCCACGTCTTCCACAACATCTCCCCCATCCCTACCCTCCCCACACACACCTCCTCCTGTGGCCCCACCCGCCCACCTCAACCTCCAGCCACCACTTCCAGTAAGGGAAGGAAGCAAGACCCCCCAGCCTCCCCAGCGCGCAGGGGTCAACCCTGGGATGGGAAAGGTAACTGCAGGCGAGACGTGAACCGAGCCAGGAGCCTCAGCTTTGATTCCGGAAGGAAACCGCACTAAAACCTGGCAGCCAGATTGCAGCGTATCCCCAGGAGTGGGCTAAAATCAGAGGCGCACTTGATTTAGACTCCCACAACAAGGGCTCTCGTGCTGATATCCCACGCCCAGCGTGGAGACACAGCAGGGTGCTATTAGTGGGGATCATTGATTGGGTCAACTATAACAATGGCGTCGCAAGTCAAGAGCAACGGAAAGAGCTAAATTGCACCTTTCTACCTGGACCTGATAGACGACTACTGAGGCACCAGCAGGAACCAGCGAAACATAAACAGTAGTCAAGCCGAACGGCAGCTACCAGCCAGGTGTGAATGAACCACCTGATACACTGTGTTAAGTGGACTTGTAATATGATTTACAATTGGATCATTTGTTTGTTTTTTTGCCGTGTTTGTAGGAGAGAAGTGGGGAAGGTGGGGGGGGGGGGTACTTGCAGTCTGATTACACAACTACAATGCCTCGGGCACGCACACACACACACACATATGCAGGTGAGCTGTCAAACAGCCCACTCACACACACAGAGAAAGGCACACACACACACACACAGGCAGAGACGCAGATGGGATGCAGGAGCAGAACTCTTCTTGTCGAGCAGACAGCTGAACATGCAGGCGGAGGGCGGAACAACACGTCAACATGACAGGTCAACAGGAAGCTCTTCGGAACGGCGCTGAATTAGCCTTTTCATTACGCAGGGTTAACCACGAGGCTTCCCCTCGACAACTAGGAACACTCGCGCACGCGAGCGCACGAACGCACCCACTGCCCAAGAGAACCACAATGGGAAATTCAATTATGAAGGTTTTCAGTTGCTGCTGGTTAGAAAGCACCAAGCTACAACAGTGTATTTTTTGGGGAGAGATTGTTGAGAGGGATCCAAGCTATTTCCCCTTGTCAGAGGACAGGGAGACCCCACGGGGCACAGCATCTACTGCTGAGGCCGTCACACAGGGACGCAGGTTTGATTCCCACATGTGTACTGCTCGTCTTCCCATCCTCCTTCCTCAAGCTGTTGGACCTACAGAAAGCACTGATCTTATGGGGTCTGTTTGGTTTGATGGACAGGTCAGTACAAGGCAATGGTAGTTTGAATCAAAATGTTTAAATGTAACTGGAATGCTTCTTGTTATCTAGCAATGGCAGAATCATTTGGGAAACCACTTTTTTCTAGTTCTAAATCCGCGATGTTAACTGACTGAATCTGGATTTTAGATTCAACGTCCAATACAACAAATATATGACGATCGAAGTCAAACGAGACGCCTGCATTATTTGATCGTCATAATTACACCTAAACACATCTGCTGGCAAGATTGCATCTCATGAGAGAGAGAGAGAGAGAGAGAGAGAGAGAGAGAGAGAGGGAGGAGAGAGAGAGAGAGTGCGCTTTTCAACAAATACACAACGCGCTTGCTTGAAGCAGATGTAAAACACCTTAACTGTCTGGAAATAATTGATGTGGCTGTCAGTGTTCAACATCTCCGTCCATGTCTCTATATCAGCAGAGCGCTATGCTCGCTCTCGGCTGCGCCAATACTAAATCAGAGTAAAGGTTTGTCGAGCACCGGGACCACGTCACCGGCGTAGCAGAGTTAATGGCATTACGTGTAAGACATAACTGACTGACCTGCACTGCCATCTACAGGGCCACAGTGCTCGCGGGAATAGGGAAATCGCTGACCACATGCTGCATATCTCAACACAATATGATCTACTGCTGTATTCAAAAGATCCCACTCAAAGAAGCACGTGCTCGGATCTGTATGCCATGCACGCGCTTCTTTCCCTGGTGCGGAGAATAAAAAGGCGAGTCGAGGTGTCTGTGTTTAAAGTGGAGCGAGGTTAGACTGTCTGTATGTCTTATGTAACCAGTATTAGTCAGAAGAGCGCACTTTAACGTCATGCAAGAACATCCCAAAACAAGCAGGGTAGCCTTCCAGATCCGCCTGGCTTGATTTGTGACCTATTTATTTAAAAACAATTACATTAGTACGTTAATAAGAGGAACTGAGGACTGGAATAATGTCATTAATACCTCTAGAGGTGCGGGGGATTCCGACTGAAAGCCAGGCTAAGTGGGATGTTCGGTTTCAAACAGCACCTGCATGCCCTGCAGCTTAGTTGCCTTGCAGATGCTGAATGTATTTGTATTTCAGAACCGTGGACAGCTCAATGTGTTTGCATTTCAGCACCATGGACAGCGCCTCGCAGCCGCGCTCTCTGCTGCCCAGAACACACTTTCATGGGGCTTTCATGCTGCCAAATAGACCAGAACTATCCGTCTGCTTCTGTAAATGAAGTCACTCATGACATCCAAAAGCTCATCACCCCAAAGCAAAGGGAGTTTCATGGAGAGTGAAATGTCTCTAAATAGTAAAGAACCTCACACACGTGCACACACACCGAGAGGAGATGGGCTATAATGAAAGTTTTGTTGAGGCAGTCGTCTTCAGTTACTCGAACTCAACCCTATGTTGTAAGATCACATGTGTATGATCACACCGGTATCACGGTGAACAGACCTTATACAAACACGTTGGCCTACCTGAAACGAATAAGGAATCTCACAGCAATCCCTTTGAGTCAGTCACTGCATGGGGCATCTTCACTCCATCAGAAACACAGTAAGATGGTTCAAGTGTCCAGAGATAACTGACCCAGGAGGAAGATCATAGGTCTTTCTCTTAGGAGACAGTTAACCTGTTTGTCGTCGTCCAAATTCCTCTTCACCAATTAACGACCCTTAGTTGACGTGTAGACGATATCCTTTGACAAAGTTTTGAGATGAAAATAAGCGTCTTTCTCTCATCAATGTATGCGATTAGGCCAGCGAGGGGAACAGCAACACCGGAATCGGTAAAGTGAGCTGACGCGATCGACGTCAGCAAGGTCCAGTCTACTGATGCAGACTTTGAACAGGTTTCTTAATGAACTTCGATCCTCATCGATGATTCAAAAAGATCAATCGCATTAGATTTGCGCAGCAGGCTGTCTGCGGTTCATATTCGCACTGTTTGTGTGCCTGTCTGTCCGTCTGCCTGTCTGTCTGTCTGGGATCAAATGATGTGGGACAGTGCGGAAAGATGCGCGAACGTGACAGTGATGCCGATGATATTCACTGAACTGTGTTAACACAGGTTCATTTAAATGGCGTTACAAAACATATAGGGGCTCACCAGGGGACAATACTGAGTGTTTTAATCGCGATTTATCCTCATCCAACCATAATATAGGCTACATCTACACATCACTGAGAACATGTTTAATTTAAAGATGGAAAAAAAGATCTTTTAGTTGTGTTGCTCAATGATATTTTTGGAAAACCTCTCAAGCATCTTTTGAGCTTCTCAATGTTCGGTTTCAGGTATTGATGCAATTACATGTCAGCGAGATACTGGGTCAGAACCAGAGAGTTGGAAAATGGTTTTCCACTCTAATCCTCAGGTTGTAGCCAAAGTGAAGTTCAGCCTAAATGGATCAACCCCATCTACTGTGTCTGAGATGTGGGAATCTCATTGAGGCTCTGAGGCTGTCAAGACTAACGAAAGCTGGTAAAATGCCTGATTTATCGTCTTTCAGAAAATGTACATTTTCACAGTGGGGGGATAATTTGCCATCTGAGAAGGGAGATGCAGTCAATCCCATTAGTAATTAGATGAACCCTCAGCAATGTTGTAAGCATGACAGGTGACTTACACCCACTCAACAAGTAGGCTGGAAAATATCATTATCGTCCTCTGACAAAACCGCAAATTGCCTGACCCATAGGAAATCTGAGTTATTGGATTTTGTACATTTAGGCTACATTTTAAACTGCTGTAGAGAGGAAATGGCATCCTCCCACATTACTGAAAGAAAGTCAGTTACTGTACCGTTTAGAAAATTACCTTGAAACTAAATGAAGAAAATGCTAAACTACTACTCCTTTAATATACATGCAGTTCAATCTCATTTGAGAACCTTTGTTTTAGTATTAGTAGGACATACTATACTAATATTGTCTGATTAGAAGTAGACTCTCCCATCCATTATGGTTTCCATTGGCTCCTCAGCATAGCACAGTCATAATTTCCCCTATAACTCAGACAAACAATACAGGAATCAATTAAACACATATCTTACACGTTCAATACAAGCTTACAGGCTCAATATCGGTTATGAGATGAAATGTCAAAGACAACGTGTGCAGAATTAGGCCAATATCTCCACCACAGAGAACCTGGTAGAGAGTAGGAAAGGAGAGTGAAAGGGTTTTCTGAACGCACGATAGTTCACCACTAACACAGCAGCACAGGTGAGTCAGTATGCTCAGGACCTCACAAACACTCATAACCCGTTGCTTTATCGATTCTGAGACCCAAATATCAGACAGGGTTTTACTTATGGTCGGATCATCTCAATGAAATTTGCACACACAAAAAAATAATCCTGGATGAATGGTTAGGAATCTAGTCATGTGTAAAATCTGATGTTATAATCCTCCACAAATCCTATAGGAGGCTGTGTAATCTCTGCGACAAGATTGAGACTGAGTCCAGACACCAGTCCCTGACTGCAGATCCCAGCAGTAGTAAGGTCCTGGACACTGAAGGCAGAAGCGCTCACACAGCTCTTTCTGTCTCCTGCATAGACTTTCCCCATGATGCATATAAATAGCTGTTTATTCTCCCCCCCCCACACACCCCCTCTCCTTTCCCTCTCCCTATCTTTAAAGTCTGGATGGGTTTCCTCTCCGCTACGCCTTTCTAAAGCCCTGAGAGTGAAAATTTATAAAGACCGCATGTTTGAGAGTCATAAGGAGTTCATTAAAGTTCTCTGTTATGGTCCTGCAAACGGCCTTTCTGTGGCCAGGGAGAGCTGCATCTGGGTGAATTACTCTCATTGCCCCACCATGTGTTTACATCTGGGTCTGTCTGCAGGGCTGTTAAGAGTAGGAGCCGTACAGCTGGGAAGTCTCAATGGGAGAGGAGTGCTCTTCTTATAGCTAGCAGTATATTTCACCTTAAGTAACTGTCTTTGCTGTCGGATGCACTCAAAAGAAACCATGCCTATTTCTTTCTCTTTCACTCTCTTCATCCTTTCGGTATTAACGAGCTAGTTCATCCATATGCAGCCGTATAACTTAGAAGGGGAGAGCGTGCAGTACGTTTATGCTGAGTCCCCTGAACACATCTCTCGCAGTCCGGTTCAATCAAGTCTGTGTAGCCGTGATAACTTGAATAAGATTCCCCCCCTATTCAGCAAGAACAGGCATGTCAGTGGGAGAGGAAGATCACAGCGCACCAACAACATCGCCCTTCCATTCTACACCAAAAACACCCGATTTTGATGGAGCGAGTTCATGTTTTGAGATGCGGGGGGGGGGGGGGGGGGGGGGGGGGGGGCATGTAACAGAGTATCTGCTCTGTATTGACGTGATGATGGTTTGTCTACCGACGAAGAGGTCATCTGGACCAGACGATGCACAGCCCACCACCGGTTCACTGTCATGTATACGAGCAACAGCTGAATCTGAAGACTTGTCATGGGATAACAAGCGTGTGTGTGTGTGTCAGGGTAAGTAAAGGATTGAAGGTTAAGGACAAGTTAATTCGTGGTCCACCCCTCTCTTTCTCACTCTCTCTTTTTCTCTCTCTCTCGCTCTGACACACACACACACACACAAACACACACAGTGCAGGCACTGTTCTGCCCTAGCTAATTTAATCACAACTTCTCTGCTACAGGTTTGAATCAGCAGTGAATACAAGGCAGATACCCAAGACATGAACTATACAGCATGCAATACTTCTTTTTCATATATATGTATGTTTTGCCATTGAATAAAAAGTGGAATATCTATTGAGGAGTGACACAAGACAAAAAAGGCAGAGAGAGAGAGAGAGAGAGAGAGAGAGTGAAAGCACACTGTGAAACTGTGTTTGCTCACAAAGGAATATTACATGAATAATGTAAGTGTAAGTGTGTGTGGAAAGATTCACTTCAGCTCTGCACAGCAGAGCGATCGTGTCAGTCAACATTACCACCATGTGCATGAAGATGTGAGCCTCAAAGAAGAAAGAAAGGAAAGAGGGGCGGGTGGGCGTTAATGTCAAATTAATTTCCAAGTACTGAGCATCATATTAATTAAAACCATTAGGCCGAAACTGATTAACAATACAAACAAATTGGTTTCGAAGAGACTTTCAGACATCTTCGGAATTATTAAGAAGAAGCGAAATCGTAGAGAATATTCATCAATCCGGAGTTAAAAAATAAAGAACTAACAGCCAAACAGAAGCTTCTAAGTCCCATGGCATAATCCTCAGTTCCAGTTAGGTTAGAGTTAGGAGGAGTGTTAACCAATTCTACCTCACTGACCCCTGACACCAATCATAACCCTCACTATAAACCCAACTGTCTATGCCAATGCCTTAATCCCATCTGTATTTCATCAGATTTATATGAGGATAAATCACCATGAGGGTAAGTACCTGGTTTTCAGATTAATAGACCAGGAAGGGGGATAAAACGGTATGAGGAAACCTTCTGAGGCCACAAAGAGAGCCACTATCCCACACCCCGTATATCCTTGGTCTTGAATGATGCCGTTACACTTCCAGTTAAACGGGGAGGTGGAGGGGAGGGGGGGGGGATTTCTGTCGGTCCCTTAGGTGAATGTGCGTGAAGCTGTCTCACCATAATTCCTTGTTGAATGAACGATATCACCGGACCCTTGACATCAGTCATGTCATTAAAGGGTGTGCTTTAAACGCACCAAAAAAAAAAGGTATTAAGGGGCCATTCAGGATATAATTCGGACTGTAATTCAGACGTGAAATGTTCACACCATTCAAACTGCTGGGAACATGAACATATCTGAACTGCTAATAGGAAACACATTAACATTGACATGTGAAACACATTCAAACCCTTATATGAAACACCCTCTCAAGTCTGGTAAACTTGGAGAGTCTGGTACTCTCCTTTCAATCCATATGTGTGGGGGGGGGGGGGGGAGGGGGGGGGTCTTGAAAGGTTGAAAATAATTGAAAGGTTTTTTAATAAATGGTGGGTGAAAAAGGTTTTCAAAAACCTTTTTGAAAAAAAGTAGCTATTCTTTTTTGGACAACCTGCCTACTGTGATTACAAAAGTCCCACATGCTTGAAACTTCCTCTGGTTACTTAGTCCCCTCAATTTACAGATGCAGGGAAATACAGAAAATGAAATATATTGAGGGTGCATTTCAGGGCAGGGCTGTAGGAATGAAATAAAATAAAACTCTAAATCCACTTTCTGAACTGACTTCCAGATATACTGACATGCCTAGAGAGAATGTTCCCCAACTCTTACATTATCAAAGGTTCTTACACATCCTTGTGATACTTCATATGATATGATGTTATTTGCACAGTCTCAAACTCAGCAGTTTCTATTCCAAACAGACACAGAATCAGGGCACATGTGCGGTTTCCTACGCATGTTAGGTGTTTTTGTTTTACAAAACACGCACAGATTATTGAATGTAACTTCAAAATCTAACAAACAAGAGAAACATTGTCGGCCAGACGATTCGTATTTGACGATATTTAACTCCGGGACAAACATCTATTAATCTATCTTGTAAAACATTCTAATTGATAATGTTTGGTGTAAACTGGTCGGTTTACGATTTAAATCGGTGTGTGTTCATGACTAATGTTGCTTGAAGTGTGTTTAGACTAAGGTAGTAGAGAGTGCGATAACATACCTTTTTATTTACTGAATAAGGATCATGTTCACGCTGTTTCTGGAGGGATTGATGGCATTTTCTCTGATCTTTAGTCACTTAAAATCCTTTAGGGTTAGGGTTCAAACTAGTTGATATGTTTTTCAGACTTTTTGAAAGTTGCAAAGCAAACCCACTCTGACAGACCCAACCAGTCAAGTGCAGAGACTACCAGGACTGCCTCTCAGCTGCAGACCTAGATTAGATTAGATAAACCTTTATTTGTCCTCCAGGGGGGGAAATTGCAGTTCACAACAGCAGCAGGGTAAAGTACAGCACACAGAGTTGCAGGGTAATATAACAATAACAATAAGGGGGGCACGATATAGTACAGTATAAAAAATAAGAATGTAAGTAAGTTAAGTGAATGGTTCCTGTCTCGAATGTGAACCAGATATAGACAGACATATAGACATGTAGACAGTTATGTATGTAGACCTCATGTGACAAATAGAAGCAGAGCCCAGGTGGACAACAGCCAATCAAAAAAAGAGGAAGAAGATCAGTGGTAACAGCAGAGACCTTCCTGTGGAGGGAGAGCCAGGGGGCCCCGCTTGACCTCCGAGGCCCAGCTCTACAACTGCCCCGCATCTGGCTGAAGGGCCTGCTGGAGGTGGAGAACACGCTGGTGCATGGAGAAGTCCCCGACAGCCCCTTCCTCCTCCTCCTCCTCCGTTGCCTCACAATTAATGTGTCAGGGCTGTGAAATAGGAGGGCCTGCAAGTGGACCTAATCTCAGCTTTCTGCCTCAAATTGACAAATGGCTGGTTGTAGCCATACAAGCTGCCGACTCCTACTACCAACTGAAAAAATATGGCTTCGCTGCCAGTCGCCTCACCAGCGCTGTGGAGGTACTTGATATTTAAATTAAATCTGGAAGGGCATAGTCCTTCTTTATGTATGTATTTTATATATTTATATATTCTATCCTTATTCACCCAGTAAACCAATAGATCCCATCATTATTTATAGTTTCTCCACCCTCTCTTTTGTTCAGAACTTGTGATGAATGTTCTAGCAGCTGCCCCAACATTCCAAAGCATTATAACATGCATTTTTAAAAAGATCTTGTTGTACACACGACACATTCACGTTGAATTAATAAATCAGACACAAATTCTAACATAAACACTACATTTCTGCCTAATGCAAGCCAATACAATGCCTTAAAATGTATTAAAATTATAATTCACCGATTTCACTCAGTTATCGCAAGTAATCTTTGTCTACAGACTTTACAGTATTGTCATTAGTTTGTAGAAAAGGGGTTGAAAAAGGTTCAATTGCGAATTTTCATGATACTGTTGCTCACAGCACTAAGGTTCTGTCTCATTGACGACAGTAGAGATCATGCTAGAGCCATCATATCCAGGGCATCCCTCATTGAACATGTGCTGCAGCTTATGAAAGTCATCAAGATTGAAGATACCGTTTGTCTGTTTCTGGTGGACTCCAGGTCAAAGGGCACAGAAGAGGGAGGTGAGAAAGTGGACGAAGAGGTAAGAAGTCAACCCTGGGTCGGGTCTGTCTCTCTCTCTCTCTCCTGGCTCATTAGTCCTTCCTACATAGAGATCCTGTATTCACTTCTTACCAGGGAGGATTTCAGGCAGGTGTGTTGCGTGCGTTCATGTCTGTTTATGTCAGGAGCCAGGGGGCGGGGGGCGGAAGGGGGGTGAAATGGATTAGCATATACTGCTTGCTTCTAAGTGGATTTGCATATATCAATTTGTTTGCCGGCTGGGCAGGAACCTGACAAACATCATAGTTGCGGTGACGGAGGTGGCGGCTTGTGAACTGCTTGTGTTTGACAGCCCTGTTTGCCTCATGCTTGTTTATAGTTTCAAGGCGCCTCTTCGTGCCTGTGAGCGTGCACCTGCCTCTTCTGGTGGTAAACCCCACCTCTGTCTGTCTGGCTGTCTGTGTCTCTCTCTCTCTCTCTCTCTCGCTCTCTCTCCTTGTAAGGCTCTTTGTCTCCTGCTCTTGTTGAAACCAGCTCCCCTGCTTTGAGTTTGTGATCTACAATCGGTTATTTTGAGATCCCTGTTGTTCTTTTCTCTCTTTTTTTCCCCCAGACTGGCAGCACAAAGTTTCAGTTCCGTTCAGGGAATCCGACTCGTGTTTCAAACCAGCTTTGCACCCCTCGTTTCCTTCACCAGAACGCAAGTTTGTCGTACGCTGACGTACAGGGTGGAACAATACTCCTGTGTTGGGTTCTTCACGTGTGTTCTTGAGGCCCCCGTCGCAGATCAAACATTTGTTCTTTAGCCGTAAATAAACCCAGGAATGGGAACCGAGCGTTTGTTTTTCTGTTTGACAAACGAAGTTTGGTTCTCCTTGTTGTTCTACCTCTCCTTTTGAACGCCTCAAAGAGGATAGAGGAGGAACCCACAAATGCATCAACGGCTACATTTCCAATTTCTAGGAAAAGTTCAAGTGGAACCATTAAGGAGGAGGATACATATTTTTTAAACGTGCTTTTCTAACTTAAAGCCAGACGTTTAGTTAGGGCTTCAGATGAATGGCTATAATTATCTCTGGTAGGGGGACGGGGGGGGGGATGTTCCTGAGCCAACCCCTCGCTCAGGTAATGGTCCTCATTTTAAAGCAAAATGAGGCTATAAACAAGTTAAGTGGAGGAAGTTGGGTGTCTTCAATGAAAGAATATAATATAATAAAAACAAAACTAATGTCTGAAATCTGTGAATAGAGTTGAAGTGAATTCTCTCCTTGTGCTAAGATTTGCGGTCATTATAAGGATCCTCAAATCCACCGTGTCCAGATGGAGGTTTCGATCCACTTAGAAAAGTAAATAATTATGCTCCTCCATACTAGTCATCTGAGCTGGCTGTGGGTGAGGGTGTGATTAGCAAGTAGATCGGCTTCATCATCCCAGAACCAAACACCTTGTCATCGGGCTCTCTCTCAGTGAACGAGAGAGAGCGAGCCAGAGAGAGAGAGAGGGTGAACGGGGGTGTTAGAGTTTGTGTGCAAAGACAACTGCAGAGGAATGAAAACCACTTCAGTTTCAAGAATATATACATTTGTTATCCGGGAAGGTGGGGGGGGGGGGAATCGAACTCACAAACTTCCACACATGAGCCCAACGCCTTAACCGCTGAGCCACCTGACTCATTTTTCTCTATCGGGTCGGTCCTGTTCTCTTTACCCCCCCCCCCCCCCCCCTCACTTTCAGTCTATCTCTGCATTGAGTTTACCTCTATGCCCGGTGTGGTGCCTCCTTCAGTCGGCATGAGGGCCAGGATGCAGACCGGTGGAGGTGTGTGTGGGCATTAGCAGGCAGGCAGACACTGCGCGAGGCCGGATCCCGTGACGAGCGAGCGAGCGTCGACACAAAACCCCACTGAAAGTCTGTGAGAGAGACGCGGGATGCTTTAGTAGGGTAATGGCCCTCGTTGCTTGATAGCTGTGAATTATTCAAGCGACGATGAAATGCGGTTGGGATGCAGCCGGAATTGGGGGCGAAGCTAGGATGGTGTTGGGAAAACAAAAGGCTCACGTGCGAGCACACACACAGTTGACCCCCCACCCCCACCCCCCCCCCACCGCCACCGATCCTGGGGGGAAAAAAACAAGCCATCCTTCTTGCCCTCTCTCTCCCTAAAGTAGCCTCCTCTACACCGAAGACATTACATGAAGTTGTGGTGGCAGCGAGACGTTCTAACATCATCCCCCCCCCCCCCACCTCACACACAAACACAACTCAAGGGAGATAGAAGGGGGGGAGGTAGGGGAGGCAGAAGGGGGGAGGAGAAAGAGGAGGTTTGGACGGTTGCCCGGATGTGTCATCCATGTGTCACCGGGTCAAGTTACTCTGCACGCCCCGGCCTTTGAAGAGCTGTCCAGCTCTCGCCCGCCTCCTCAAACAGCATGGGTGTTCCACGCATGAAATCCCAGATTCTCCTCTCCCTGGGTTGGTTTCCCGCAGAAACACGCTCTGAAATGAACCCAGAGGCTTAGAAAGGCTTGAGACTTTTCAGGTCCAGGTAATAACTGCCTGGCATCAGAAACGGAACAGAGATCACGTCTACGTTGAATGTTTAGTTATATATCTGGCCCTCGTGTCCTCCTCTCTCTCTCTCTTTTTCTCTCTCACACTCTCTCATACTCTCTCCATCTCTCTCTCACACACTTTCTCTAGCTCTCTCTCTCTCTCTCTCTCTCTCTCTCTCTCTCCATCTCTCTCCACTTCTCTCTCTTTCTGTCTCCCTCTATCTCTCTTTATCTCTCTATCTTTCTATATATCTATTTTTGTAGTTCGCTCACTGTCACCCTGTTTTCCTTACTTCTTCTAATGACCTCATCAATCTCCAGAGGTGGTCTGCCTGAGGCCCGATGAGGCCCGGCCCAGCTCAAAGCTGCCTCTGTCGTTCTGAGGGAAAGCTGCCATCCTCATCTATGTCTCTGACCCCTCTCCAGCAGTGTTGTTGCACACACACACACACACTTGTAAGAGGCCCATAACGTCCGTGGTGTGTGTGAGGCAGTCTGGCTGGCAGGCAGATGGATAGAGAGTTAATTAGGGATGATGGTTTGTGTTCGTTCTCGTGTTGGACTCTGATGTCATCGTAACCCAGCCTGAGCGCTTCAGTCTGTCCCTCCAGTAAAGAAACACCGAGTTACAGAGGCAAACGAACAGTCGAACTGCTCCCTGGGCTGTGAGTGGTGACTGGAGGACAATTAGACAGGTAATCATCCCCTCTTGTAATGCTGCCATAAGCCAGAGAGCGTGAGCCATGGGGGTCCACAAGTGTTGTTAATGTACCATTTGCACCCAAATGACCTGCCTGTTCACAGTATGACTGACTGTCTACCTGCCTGCCTGCCTGCCTGTCTACCTGCCTGTCTACCTGCCTGCCTGCCTGTCTACCTGCCTGCCTGCCTGCCTGCCTGCCAGCCTGCCTGTCTAATTGCCTGCCTGCCTGCCTGTCTACCTGCCTGTCTACCTGCCTGCCTGCCTGTCTACCTGCCTGCCTGCCTGCCTGCCTGCCAGCCTGCCTGTCTAATTGCCTGCCTGCCTGCCTGCCTGCCTGCCTGTCTACCTGCCTGCCTGCCTGCCTGCCTGCCTGTCTACCTGCCTGCCTGCCTGCCTGCCTGCCTGCCTGTCTGTTGGTCTGTCCGGCTGTCAGTCCCACACTGTTTTATTATTTGATTGGTTGTGGGAGTTTGGGACGGGAGCAGCTGCCATTTATTTAGTCGCTGCCGCTTTCAAATCATTTCAGAGCATTTCTTGGCTCTGTTGAAGTCCTGGAGAGAACGTTCACTGGCCAGTTATTCCTTCGACAGCTTGCGGTGTTGTTCTCGTTCTCCGTCTTTCTCTAACCTCTCTAACCCCGCCTCACTTCCCCTTTCCCCCTCCTCACGTTTTTTTGGTCTTTCCCAGTAATGTCTTGGGGCCCAATTAGATCAGGATCAGAGGCCAGCCTGCTGGTCAGAGAGGAGAGGCTCCCTGGGTTTTAGAGGACAGGAGGCTGCCTGTCCACGTCATCGGTCAGGCCGGATTAGATAAACACTCTGCAGCAAGGTCACCGGCCCCTCCTCCCACGCAGGAGTGACCCCCGCTTGGCACCGCGCCTGCTACAGGGGAGCCGGAGGAGGGGGGGGAGGGAGAGCAGCAAGCGAGGAGAGAGGAGGAGGATGATGAGGGGGTAGGAACGAGGGGTAGGGGACAAGGTGAAGATGGGCAGGGGGTGAGGAGAAGTGTGGTGGGGGGGGGGTGCGTCCATCCCTCCATCCGTACCTCCAACACTTCCACCTCTCCTCTCCGTCAGCATGTTACCCTCCCCTCCCCGTCGAATCAACCCAGATTAGGCCGACGTGCAGATGCATTCTGGGATAGCCAAAGCCCTTCGCTTCGAAATTGCCAAACGCATCCTACCACACAGCACCTTGGACAGCGTTCACTGCGGTTACTAGGAATTTCCGACGAGAGTTTTAGATTATATTATGACATGTTATCATGTTACAGTTTAATAATGGCTTGATTTTCTACTGCAGTGTGGCTTTCTGGAGCTGTTGATGTTCCGTAGATATGGCTGAAAAGCCTGTCTCAAAGCTAATTACATGGTTAGGCGAACGCACACTGCTTCGGGTGAGCTGGCAATTAGGCGACGTCACTTTAGCTTGAGTATACATTCATTCAAACGGTAAAGTATGGGGCTTTCAACACGGGGAAAAAGGCGTTGTCAACATTAGCGGAGCGTGTTTGAAATCCTCCTTTTGTTCCCCTGCGCCAATCTAGTGTGTGTTCCTGTTCTCTGGAAGCCTCTGCTCCCGAGGACTCTGCTGCCCTGGAAGATCAGGGCTTTGTAATTTCCTCTGACATCTGCTGCACTTTCCATCATCAGGCAGTCATCGGCAGACACCTACATTAGGGGTTGCCACCCTTGAGATTGAACGGAGAATGTTTATTTGACCGCAGTGACAGCTTCTGTGTTGGGGGAAGAAATCTGTCCTGCTGATACCGTCTATGGCTGCCAGGGCCTCTCTCTGTCTCTCTCTCGCTTTCTTTATCTCTCCTTCTCCCCTTCTGTATCTTTGACTGTCTCTCTCTCTCTCTCTCTCTCACTGTCTCTCTCTCTCTCTCTCTCTGTCTCTCTATCTCTCTCTGCCTCTCTGTCTTTCTCTCTCTCTCTTTCTCGGTTACTCTGTCTCTCTCTCTCTCTTTATCTAACATATTCTATAGTAGATCTGATTATTTGGGCGCTCTTGAAGAGCAATGACAGGCAATTATGGGGCCCATGTTTTCTAGGATGTGTTACAAGCTGCTAATGTACTTTGTGTGAACAAAGAAGCTCCAGGGTTCCAGTGAAGTGTCCTGACCTGCTGTTGTAGACTGTCGTACTGTTTGTAGACTACCGTAGACTAGATTCTCATGGATAACTGATTTCAGACGCAGATTACTGTAGACTTTGAGACTACTGTAGACATAACCTCAAACAGTTGTGTGATGTGGTCCGCTGGAGAGAGGTGTGTGTGTGTGTTTGTGTGTGTGTGTGTGCGTGCGTGCGTGTGTGTGTGTGTGTGACGGCCTCCAGGAGAGTCATGGGATGACAGAACGCCTCATGCCATAACGTGACTCGTCAACACGTCGTGATGGATGAAGTAATGGTCGGTTTGTAACACTAACTCCCTGTTCTACGGTACAGGAGTCAACACACCGTCTGGGAGCGTCTGGCGTGCGAGGCCTGCAGCAGACCAAGGCACACACACACACACACATACAATATATAGGAAATCACGACCCCCCCCCCCCACACACACACACACCTCACCCGTCCCTCTGAAGTTGTTCTGAGAGTCCCTCTCCCCCCTCTCTCATCCATCACCCTCCTTTTGTTTCTCCTTTGCTGCCAAAATAGTGTGTCACGTCACACGATTTCAACACGCCGCCCCCTGGTGGGCCATACACCCCCACCTTGCGCACACACACACTTGTCACTGTGCCTGGCCAGACTGCCGGTGCGTTTATTGTCTTTGAGTTGGAGCAGCAAATCCCTCTTCACTTGAAGAGTTCCAGGCTGACCTGAGCTCTCTGGCCCCTCAGGCGCTTTTGGCAGTTTGGTTTGAGCTTCCTCTGTAGACCTCTTCCTGTCTCGCTCTCTGCTGTGACACACCCTCGCGGTTCTACCCCGCCGACGAGCAAAAACCATAAATGTTCTATTACCCCCCGTCCTGTCCCCTGTCCGCTTGCTTGTGTGATGTTCAGGGTTGTCAGGTGTTTTGTAAAAAAGGACAAACCGAGTTGTTCTGAGCCACACAGGAACGTGTAGCGAGGAAGAGGGAGGGAGGGAAGCATTGTTATCGCTTTCTCTCTATCTCTCCTGCTATCCCTCCCCCCCATCCCTCCCTCTTCCTCTCCCTCCCTCTATCTCTGAGCCTGTGTCTCCCTCCCTCCCTCTTCCTCTCCCTCCCTCTATCTCTGAGCCTGTGTCTCCCTCCCTCCCTCTTCCTCTCCCTCCCTCTATCTCTGAGCCTGTGTCTCCCCCCCTCCCCCCCTCTCAGGTAATAGAGTTATTGATCAGGCAGCTCTCCTCCTCTCGGACGCTGTGAAGAGGGGGATTAAGTGGGCCATCTTCATTATTGGCAGCCTCTGTTTATACCCTCCTATCCACGTGTGTGTTTGTTTTTGCGTCTGCTTGTGTGTGCATGTGTGTTTATGTACCTGTGTGTGTGTGTGTGTGTGTGTGTGTGTGTGTGTGTGTGTGTGTGAAGGAGAGCAGCAGCGCTCTTATCTTGGCTCTTTATGGCGCGTCGTGTTTTGCAGCGGCGCAGCGCGTGTGTGCGCGCGTGCGTCACGATGACATTAACGACGACTGACTACGATCGCCGTCGGGTGATCCTTCGTTACCCCGCGGTGTCGCTGCGCGCCGGTCGTTCATTGGATCTGCGTATTGAACTGACAGTTTACATCGGAGCTCTTGTCACATGCAGAAGGATCGCTGGATGCAGCCTTGGTCTCTCGCTGTCTGTGGAGCGAATTTTGGATCAGCCTATCATTGAGTCGCACAATGTGGGGAGAAGGTCTGCTTTGCCCTCCTCCACACACACACACACACACTCAAAACCCCCTTCTCTCACACACATCTTTACTGTACTATAAAAGTACATGTACAGAGATTGAGAGAGAGACACACACACACACACTGTCCCTTGGGGCTGCCATTGGTGTAGAGTGGTGTCAGAGCAGCCAATCAGAGCCAATTAAATGTGATTATCATCCAGTGATCTCAGCGCTGCGACAGCGGCTTGTCAGCCCTGTCTGCCGTGATGGATAGAGCTGTCTGCGAGGCAGCGGGGCGTGCGCACGCGTGGGATGGGTGAGGGTGTGGAGGGGGCGGGGAGGGGGGAGGCGTCGGAGTTGGGGGTCTGGTTGGAAACTAGCAAGTGGTGGTTCTAAAGGGACAGGGGTATGATCTGCAGCCAACACACCAGCCTCGGAAATGCTTCTTATGGGTAAACATGCATCTCCCGTTGATGATTGATTTCTTCTTTATTTTGTTGTTGTTCTGCAGCTTCCTGCGTGTGATCATTCGCAGCAGTGTTTGCGTTGCCGGGGAGACCTCTTCTGTCTCGACAAATGTTGTGTCACGGCGAATCAGAGGACTGCATGCCTGACATTTACATTTACATATATCCATTTAGCCGAAGCTTTTATCCAAAGCGACTTCCAAGAGAGAGCTTTACAAAAGAGCATAGGTCACTGATCATAGCAACAAGACATTGCGGGTAGCCATAATTGAAGCTTACATTGTTGGAAAGCAAACAAGTGCCAAAGGGAAGAACCACGAAAGCATTGAGTGGAAATGGGGCATATTCAGATCAGACTCTTATGGGTGCTCTTTGATAAACAAACAATACCTTGACCTTGTGCGATCGGTTACGTGGCAGCATGTGACCTTAACTCCAGCTCAAGCCTCTCACCCCAGCTACACACACCAGCTACACACACCAGCTACACACACCAGCTACACACACCAGCTACACACCCCAGCTACACACACCAGCTACACACACCAGCTACACACCCCAGCTACACACACCAGCTACACACACCCCCACGCCATTGAGCTAGTTTCATCCAAGCTGTCTCTCTCTTTTTGCCTCCTTTCCTTCCTCCTTTCCACCTATTTCCCCTTTCTTTCCTTCCTAGCTCCCTCTTTCTCCTCTACCTCCCTCCCCCTCTCCTCACCTCCCACCCTGAACTCCCTGACACTGCTCCTAACTCCCCTGAGTGACAGACAGATATTTGACTCGTCAGTGTGTGTGTGTGTGTGTGTGTGTGCACGTGTGTGTCAACAGGAGCGCCATGATTGCTGACTGGCTGTGCTGTCTTTCCAGAGGAGCGGAGCACCAAGTCAGCAGACTCATCAAACTCTATTGGCAGGTGAGAACGGATGGGTGCCCTGGCATGCTAGGGAAGGGGGGGTGGAGGGGAGGGGGGGGTGGAGGGAGGGGGGTGGCGGCCACGCCGGCCAGTCACAAGCAGTCCTCGCCATCACCCGAACGATTATTGGTTAAAAGACTGCCTACCATGGAACCGGCTGGCATATCAATCAGGGGTGAACACCAGGGAGACCTAAACCGTTTATAATAGACAACCGATGAAGAGGCGTAAGGGTGTGTGTGTACGTGTGTGTGTGTGTTTATGTGTGTGTGTGTGGCAGGGCTTTGACCTTTAAACAGGTCGCTGCCTGCACCGGACTGACAACTCACTCTCCCAACTTCCTCCTCTGTCCCCTACCCCACCCCCAACCCCCAACCCCTCCCCACGACCCCCCACCATGGAAACCAGGCATGGAGTTTGCATTCAGAGGACAACATGAAGGCTTATTCGGGGGGGGGGGGGTTCTTTAAGTGGGTCTGTTTCCCTCCATCTGCATCCAAGCTTCGATTTGCATCCGCTTGATGTGAGATGAGTGGGAGACAGCAGCTTTTAGTGAACAACACATCAAGCACCTTCTGCCTCTATTCACTGCCATCCCATGCGAGTTCAAGCGTGTGTGTGTGTTTGTGTGTGTGGGCGTTGGTGCGCAGCGCGCGTGTGTCTTTGTACTTGCATTTATTTCTCCTGACAGGCGTTTTAAGAAATGGTGCCTGTTTTATCCACCCGCTGCAAAAAAGAACTTCTCCTCTGGGTTTCTTTGTGAGAGACCTAGATTCTACAAAACAATCCTGTACACACACACACACACACTCACCCCTGGTGTCTCCGTCTGCAGGCCATGTTGGAGGAGGCGACCACCTTAGAGGAGGGCGTGTCCGTCATGTCGGGGAGGGGGCTTTGCTCCTGGGGGGCTCGCTGAGGCCTTGCTGGGATGTCCGTCATGTCGGGGAGGGGGCTTTGCTCCTGGGGGGCTCGCTGAGGCCTTGCTGGGATGTCCGTCATGTTGGGGCAGATAGTCGACTGTAGTCATGTCAGCCATCCAGGTTAGAGATGGCTTTCGGTGGAGGTTTGATTGAAACATTAACGTCAAAGTGAAAAACAGCGAGAGCGGACGGGGGAATACTAAACTGCCGGGCGCACACTGCGCTCTCGACACGCTTTCCGCTCTGGAGTTAGTGGGACTCCCATAAAGAGGCTCGTGGCTCTGGAAACCATGTCGACCGCTGTTGCCTGGCTCCATGGAAGGTGTAGGAGATGAGAGCAGGGTAAAGAAAATAATTTGGATGAAATATTCATAGGGAGGGAAAACGAGTGTTGTGAAGTAAATGGGGAGGAAGAGGGCGGGGGGGGTGTATGTGAATCTTGAAAACTAAACAGTTCAGGTCAGCTAGTACAGATAAACAACACTGACACCTCAGCCGCTGAACGCTCACACACCATTTACACACACACTTACACACCAGCAGTGGGGGGTGTGATGCAGGCTGTAGGATATGTATCTGTAATAAAAAGACCATAACTTGGACAGAGGGGAATAATTGCAAGACAAATCCTCCGTCCCTCCTCCCCTCCACCGCTGTCTGTCTCCTCCTCCTCCTCCTCCTCCTCCTCTCTCATCTTTCTCTCTGGAGGAAAATTGTCAGAAGTAGAGCGTCAGACCGAGGACCTGGTTTAGAGGCCGGTGACCTCGGCAGGGGCTGAAATCACTCCAGGGACTGGAGCAGGAGGAGGGGGAGGGGGGCAGCCTTGAGGGAGGCCATAAAGAGAGAGGGGGGGTGAGGGGGGGGGGGGTTGTCCGGCCGAAAAAAAAGGAGAAAGATTCACAATTTTTCAACATGATTTCCAGCTCTTTGTTAGAGAGCTGAAAGGATGGGGGGGGGGGGTTGAAAGGGGCCAGATAAAAGAGTGTGTGGGAGGGAGGGGGCGGTGGAGGGGGGCAGGAGGAGTGGGGAGGGGGCGACTCTTTGTCATGTTCCAGCGGCTGCGGAGAGAAACCCAAAAGGAGAGACCCCCCTGAGAGACACAGCAGAGCCAAGATGGCAGCTCCCATTGGTGATGATGATGATGATGAAGAGGAGGAGGATGATGAAGAGGAGGAGGATGAAGAGGATGATGAGGAGGATGATGATTAGGATGAAGATGATGATGTGTGCATGCTTGCATGGACATGACTGTTTATTCTTGGTCCTAACATGGCTTGTTTTTGTTGTTGTTGTGCTGAGCCATTAGGCAGGTTTATATCCTGGGTCAGGGGTCATAGAGAGGCTCCAGTATGCTGACTTCCTGGGCCGGCTGCATCGTGGCAGGGAGACGACCGTCGTCCTCCAGCAGGTGCTGGCAGAACTCAGCATCGCCCCCTACCTGCAGGAAGTCAAGGAGACTGACGCTGAACTGGTGAGCAATGATCCGTAGGACTGAAGAACAATATGCTGTGCTACTACAAAGCTGGAAGCAGTTCAAATGTAGCTCTACAGTAGCTAACACTGTGTTCTACATGAGGCATCCTTCATAATAATGCTAAAACGGTCTGAAATGTGAGTTGTGATTAGATGGAGATTATGTTCCGGGGAAAGGTATTTGTGTATGGGGGTTTGCGTACTGTTTTGTGTATTAAAAATGAAGAGTGACAGGCCTGTGTGTGTGTGTGTGTGTGTGTGTGTGTGTGTGTGTGTGTGTGTGTGTGTGTGTGTGTGTGTGTGTGTGTGTGTGTGTGTGTGTGTGTGTGTGTGTGTGTGTGTGTGTGTGTGTGTTAAAGAGACAGAGATGTTTGTGTGTACTGGTGTCTCCGGGGCCACAGTGTTATTGAGGAACACTTTAACAGGCAAAAGAACTAGGCTAGCTTGTTTTAATAAAGTCTTAAATTATGCACACCAATAAGCAAGGCTTTGTTTTGAATATTTATGAGGTGGAGGGAAATCTGCAAGGCAAAGGCTGCACCTCTTTCATATATGTGAGTGTTTGTGTGTGTGTATGTGTGTGTGTGTGTGTGTGTGTGTGTGATTGTGTGCTAGCATGTGCGACTGCTGGTGCGTGCGTGCATGCATGTGAAAAGTGTACCGTTGTTTTTGTTCAGAAAGAGGAAGATGGAAAAGATTAAAAGCATAAGGGAGTAAAGAAGAAAAATTGTGTGTGAGAGAGAAAGAGAGAGCTAGGGAGTGAGAGAGTGAAGGAGAGAGAGAGTGAGAGAGCAAGAGCGAAAGAGAGAGATAGGGAGGGAGAGGGAGAGAGAGAGATAGGGAGTGAGAGAGAGCGAGAGAGAGAGAGGGAGAGAGAGAGAAAGAGTGAGTGAGAGAGAGGGAGTGAGGGGGAGAGGGGAGAGAGGGAGTGAGGGAGAGAGGGAGAGAGGGAGAGAGAGCGAGAGAGAGAGAGTGTGAGAGTGTGAGAGAGAGAGAGAGAGAGTGTGAGAGAGAGAGAGAGAGAGAGAAAGAGAGGGAGAGAGAGAGAGGGAGAGAGAGAGAGAGAGAGAGAGAGAGAGAGAGAGAGAGAGAGAGAGAGAGAGAAGAGAAAGAGAGAGAGAGAGAGGGGGAGAGAGTCTCATTTGGGAGACCAGTGTGCTGCAGCTCCATAATTGCCTCTTTACCAGATTAGTGCCGCACAGTGGTGAGATTAAGCCAGATCAATGCAATGGGATTGGCTGGGATTCTACCACCAAATCTAACGTGAATTAGAGCCAAGAGGGAAGTGGGGGGGGAGGGGGGGGGTCTTCTAATTAGTCTGACATGAATAGATGCTTCCTGGAATGATGGGTTCGATGTTACACTGAGGGATGTTGATGATGATTGAACTCGTATAAATTCGATTAAAATGTTTGGGATAATGACCCTCGCAAGCAGTCTAATGGTTTGCCCCATGTTTTGTGTACTCTGCAGCAGTGCCAGCATGCTGAGAGGTTTGGTTCAGCATGTAGCCGGCAAAGATGCTCGCTTGCTGTTCTACATTCAGTCAGCAGAGTCACCAGACATTCACTGGGTCTTCTGTCCTGTCAACTATTAGCTGGCTTCCTAGCTTGTCTCTCTTCTGTCAGTGTAAGGGAGTGTAAGGGTTGTGATGTAAGCCTCACCCATGGTGACCTGGTGGACAGGGGTGGAAGAATAAATTTTGGACTCAGGTAATTCACCTCCACCCAAAGCTACACAGGTCTATGAAAAAGCGAAAAAAAAAGCTAAAGATAAAAGGTTGTTTTTCAACCCAGATGCATGCTGGGTTGCTGTCCCCGTATGTGTGTGTGTTGGTTGTATGTATGTATGTGTGTGTGTGTGTGGGGGGGGGGGGTCTATGCAGATGAAGGAGTCCTGAAGAGCGGCTCCATGCATATGAGCTTCCTCCCACACACCTTGATGGATGAGTGCTGTTTGTCAATTTGTCCACATTGTCCCCCTTCACTTCCCTTCGTTCTACCCTCCTCTCTCTCTCTCTCAAAGTCTCTCTCTCTCTGAAAGTCTCTCTCTCTCTCTCTCTCTCTCCCTCTCTCCACACTCTCTTTCCAACACGTCTCCCCTTTTTGGTAAAGGTCTAGCTGGTGATCTCCTCCCTTCAAACACAGCGCACACATGAACAAGATAGGCACTCATTCTTGGAGAAATGAGTTATAAACATCATCGTCCGACAAATGATTTTTTAATTGGGCTTTAAAAGTCTGTTTTAAGACGGAAACTTTCGGCTCGTGAGGTTTGTGAGTGTGTGAAGACGGGGGTGGGGGGGGGGGGGGGGGGGGGGGCATGGGGAGAGAGAGAGAGCGAGAGGGAGCAGCGTCTATGATCGTCTTTATCTGGGCCCCGCAGCTGCAGGCGTTAATGGCAGACACAACAGACACCCTTGAAGGAAGGCGGACCAGCCAGGAACGCGTGTGGAATCAAATGAGAAAGGTAAATACAGACGAAGGAGAAAAAGAACAATGCCTGTTGGAGGGGAGGTGAGGAGGGAGGATAGTAAAACACTGACACCAGCAGACCAGACCCATACCAGATGTGCTGTCCTACCTCCTGTCACAGTGCCTGTCTTCTGGTCCTGGTTTAGTCCTGGTCCTGGTTTAGTCCTGGTCCTGGTGTACTCCTGGTCCTGGTCCTGGTTTAGTCCTGGTCCTGGTTTAGTCCTGGTCCTGGTTTAGTCCTGGTCCTGGTCCTGTTTAGTCCTGGTCCTGGTTTAGTCCTGGTCCTGGTCCTGGTTTAGTCCTGGTCCTGGTCCTGTTTAGTCCTGGTCCTGGTTTAGTCCTGGTCCTGGTCCTGGTTTAGTCCTGGTCCTGGTGTAGTCCTGGTCCTGGTTTAGTCCTGGTCTGGTCCTGGTTTAGTCCTGGTTTAGTCCTGGACCTGGTCTGGTCATTCTGTACTAGCTTTCAGCCATTCCCCCTTTTATTCAAACCATTACTCTAATGGGGGGTAATAAGTGATCATTTGACTAGAAATGTACCGTGGGCCAGTGTAGTTGATCTATTATTCATTTTAACTTAATTTCACCAAAGAACAAAAAGCGGGAAGTTCATAATAATTTGAATTCTTTTCCGCGAGACTCTGAATGTTGTTGAACTCTGAGCTTCTGCTGTTGTTTTAATGGGAGAATCCGAGACTTCTGTGACCCACTTCACATGAGTGTAACGTGCCCGATTTGGCTTCAACTGGAAGGGGAATAATTACGGAGCTTGTCTGGACTGCAGAGAGTGTGCTGGTTCAGGCCTGATTTGAAAGTGAAAGAGACTTCGTTATGGATGATGCCTGCAGTGTGCTGACCTTCCTTTAGGTATGTAGTCGCTCTGCACTGTGTAGGGCCTTTAGTGCTGTTAGTACAGTTTAATCAGCATGTGCACTCCCACACTGATGAATTCAACCAGTTTCGAGGAATTACATAGCATAACACATATTCACACACACACAGATACACACACATATACACACATACACACACACTTACTCTCACTCACATATCCAGAATCCAATATAAAGAGTTATTCAGATAAATATAGCATACCATGAAAAAAAATGTGACTTATAGTCCGAATAATACGGTACTAGTCAACATTTTTATTTTATTTTTTATAGCTTTTACAGTTCACTCTAGATTTCCATAAAAGGCTGTACGTTGGGTGGTTCTCAAGTTGTTGTTGGTTTTCTTTTGGGGTGGGGTGGGGATTGGGGGAGGAGAGATGGGTGGGGATGAACACTGAGTCATTATAAGTCATCGCTGGCCCCTCGTTGTAAATTCCATTAGTCTACATAAAAATAACTGCACTTGTCCTCTCCTCCCTTCTCCTCCCTTCTCCTCCCTTCTCCTCCTTCCTCTCCTCCCAGGAATCCGGCAGCCAGCATCAAACGCTTTCCGCTCCATAAAATATCTAGAAGGATCCGCTCTCCCTCCCTCTTCCTCCAGAGCTGGGCACTCTGATGGTCTATATCCTACACGCACATTGCAACACGCGCGCCCAAATCCCAACACATGCACACACCCCCCCATCCCAACACACTCCCACCCACTCTCAACACACCTTCTTACCTCAGAAACCGACTTCCAAAACCTTCAGACTTTGGGCCCATAGTACCAAGAGACTCAGATTTATCATGCCATATGCCTGCTATGTTGCCGTGACGATTAGGCGCTGGGATGTTGGATTGTACATATTTGACGGGTGTCAGCCATCTCAAAGACCGGCGCATGCCACTGTCTGGTGACGATGTTCAAACTGTGGCTACTGCAGACTACAGACACACACACACACACACACATTCAAACACACACTAGGCAGGTAATGCCCCTCTCCCCCTTCCTGTCACTCCTCATTGGCCTCCCTGTTTTCCAGCCCATCTCTCCACCCTCCGTTCAACTCCCATCTCCCCCCGCATCTCTGAGTTCTCCCCTACTTTCTCCCCTCCGATGCAGATGGGCTTGTCCCTGTGCATTCCTTCATTATACAGTCCCTTTTATCGCTCATTTCCCTCCCTCCCTCTTGGTCCATCTCCTCTCTCTCCGTCTCCTTCCTCCCTCCATCTCTCCCTTCGCTTCTCTTCTCCGTCTGTCGTGAGAGCCGGGCAGCACAGTAAATTTCCAAGCCAAAGCCTTCACCTCACAAATGAATAAGCGAGGGGAGCAGGCCAAACCCTAGGTAATTACATGCCTGGTGAGGGTAGCGGGGGTGGTTGTGGATGGCGGGGTGTGTGGATGTGGGAGAGAGGGTGGGTGGGGGAGGGGAGGGGGGTGGAGGCTAGCAGTGCTCTCTGCAGCCCATCTGTCACCAGAGACTCTTATAACACGTGGCGTTCGGCCGACTGCAGTCTATTGGTCTGCAGCGCCGACGGGTTCACTTCCGGGTCACTTCCTGGGTTGCTGGGTCGCACCTGGCTCGTGTGTAAGCACAATCAGCTGGATATTGTAACTTGTGTGTGTTATAGAACTTCAGTGTTCAGGTGAGCCAGAGGATCTGAGAGAAGTGTGTTTGTGTGTGTGTGTGTGTGTGTGTGTGTGTGTGTGTGTGTGTGTGTGTGTGTGTGTGTGTGTGTGTGTGTGTGTGTGTGTGTGTGTGTGTGTGTGTGTGTGTGTGTGTGTTTGTGTGTTCAGCTGGAAGAAACCTGCCGCAGGAATAATGCTCTGAAGGCCGACAGGAAGCAGAAGGACCCTCTTTCCTCCCACAGGAAGCCCCAACAGGAAGGAGGGGCCCTGAGGGACAAAGATTTGACCAATGACAGCTTTCACATCTGGCTCCCACCCACTAAAGATCCACCCACCGTCTTCCCTCCTGTTGAAAAGGTTATTTTAGAAGCCGCAGGGCCCGAGTAATGAGGACTCTGCTGTTAAACGCCCCCCCTGCTCTCTCTGGTGCCAGGAGTTGGGTCCCCATCCTCTCCTTTCTCTCCTCCCATTCTTCATCTAATGCTGGCCACTGGTCTTGTCCTCCACCATTACTTCAGATATGGCAGAAATAAATGAACTCTACAGCGTTGTTCTCCCCCAACTGATTTAAGGGTCCCCCCCCCCCCCAGCACCACTGTTTGTTTACTCCTTAGATACAGTATTGTCACACACACTCTCTCTCTTCCTTGTACTCTCTCCCTTCCTCTCATTCTTTCTCTTTTTCTCTCTTGCTCTCTCTGAAATCTCTTATCTCTTTAAATTTGTTCTGCTCATTTGCACTCGTTCATGTATGTGTGTGATGTAAAGCATCTTTAACTTTGGCTAGCGAGCGCGCACACACACACACACACACACAGTGTAGTTCACAGTTAGACTGGTTAGATCGGGATGTGTGTACTGTGACTACACGTGCCCGCTTGGTAAAACATGTTATTGATAATGGCCTGCTGCAGTATGTGGGGCATGCTGCTAATGATCATGTAGGGTTAGTTTACTTAGCCAGGGTCGGAACCACGAGGTGTGTGTGTGTGTATTGTGAATATAACGTTATGTAGCTCCACCAGTCATTCAGATGCAGGCCAACAGAGGAAGGAGGTTCAGTGTGATCGATGACATGGGGGAAACCTTGTAAACAATATCAGAGACCTCCAGACGACACACACACACACACATCCTCGCAAAACCACACTCCTGCTCACACACTCTCTCAGACATGCATACGCATTACGCACACAATTTTCATTAAAAAAACACACGCCCACAACTGACCCTAAAACAAACACATATTGCACACACATCCTTTCCCAAACACACATACGTCATTCATTTGGTCACCGCTGGTCCATCGAGCGGCCAGTCAGCAAGCGACTCCCCAGGGAGAGCCAATAACAAAGCAGCGCTGACTGCTATTGACAGCAGCTCCCTCTCTCTCTCTCTTTCTCTCTCTCTCTCTCTCCCTCCCTCTCTATCTCTCCCTCTCTCTCTCTCCCTCTCTCTCTCTATCTCTCTATCTCTCTCTCTCCCTCTCTCTCTCCCTCTCTCTCTCTATTCCTCTCTCTCTCTCTCCCTCTCTCTCTCTCTGTCCATCCCTCACTGTCTCTATCCTTCTTTTCCTATCCTGTCACTCCAGCCACATCTCTCCATCTCAAATAAATAAGCAGTCATGCTAAGATTCTGCCACTCTCTTTGTTCATCTCAGCCCTCCCTCTCTTTTTCACCCATCTCTTCTCCTTTATAGCTTTTCCTCGCCCCTATCTCTCCTCGCCCATATCTCTCCTCATCCCCTCTCTCTCCTCACTCCTCTCTCTCCTCACCCCTCTGTCTCTCCTCACCCCCTCTCTCCTCACCCCTCTCTTTCTTCACTCCCTCTCCTCGATCTCCAGCTCCTCTGACATCCAAGCGCACTTGAGCAGTGTTGCGCTCAGCAATATGGACGTGCATTCATTTCACCGTCGAAAATAAATTAAATGTATTTATCGAGTGTGGAGGTGGAGACTTCCTGGGCATTGTTACTGTATTGGCATCTTTGAAAGATGAATCGTGCCCAAGGTGGTTTCCAATTGGTAAACAATTATTATAATCCCCCTGCTCTCATGTTTAATTAATGAGAGGATAAGACAGTTGTGGTAGATTGAGTTCCGTACGTGGCACAGAATCTGCTTTCCTTCAGAGTCAAGACCAGTACGCAGACTGACTGCTTGGAGGGAATGGCACATTCTAGAAACCTGCCTGCCCGTTCAAGGACTCATCTGAAACTGTTTTAGGAGGACTGCAGGTCAAGTTTAAATATTTTGCCCGTTTTCATTTTTGCCTCTGTTCCTCCTTTGATTTGCTGTGGTTGAGAGACTTTCAAATCGTTCGATCAGCACCAATGGTTGGCAATATACTGTGCAATGAGATGATCCTAGCAGGGTTTTCGAAAGACTGCATGCTTTCTTCCTGCGTGCTTGTATTTGACAGTGTCTCACTGTGCCTGTTCTCAAAGCTGTTGGCCCCCAGCAGGGGGTGCAATCAGAACAGCAGCAAGTCTGAAATGAAATGAAGTCCTCGTTATGGATCCTCATGAGCAGGTTTCCTGCCTCCTGCAATCACTGACTAAGAGGCTAATCTGGATTGGCTAGACCGTCCGATTTCTTACCATGGGCTACATTACATCCCCAACAAGCAGTTACACTGAGGATTGGAAATGGAGAGGGGCCTTAAAAACAGGCCATGTTTTACCTTGTTTGATAGAGAGACCCAGGTTAGCTTGAGTTTTAACCAGTCAGCTTTTCACAGGTTGGCAAAACGTTAACAGGATTCTGGGTTGGCATCCAGACGCACAGAATGCCTTTAAGCTTCATCTCAAGTTAGGTCCCAGAGGCTCAGGGGTAGATCGTGTCAGCTTCTTGTCTTGTCGCGCCCTTCCTGTTTGTTTTTCTGAAAAAGGAAAAAACCCACAATTAAGATATTATCTCTTTTCAATGCCTATAGCACAGAGCATATGAACATAAATGGCAAATGTACAGTGAGGTGGATGTTCTCTGATTTGGAGGGAACATAGCTGGGGCTGGTTTCAACTGGTTGCGTTTGAAGCTTTTAGCTTTTCTGCACTTCCTACTAAGTGAAAGTTCTTAAAAAGATATATTCTCAGCCAGTATGAGGAGAGAGTGACCTAGCAGGAGGATGGTGTTTGTGTGTGTGTGTGTGTGTGTGTGTGTGTGTGTGTGTGTGTGTGTGTGTGTGTGTGTTCCAGAGAGCAAAAGAAAAGAATAGACTGAAAGAAAGCGCAGACACAATCTGATCCACCTTGAGCATTCTGGGTCTGTGGGGATTACTAGTGGCATTGAAAAGACCGGTATGGAGCCTACCTTGTCCCCTCTTCTCCTCCTCCCTCCCTCCTGCCTGCTCCTCTCTCCTCCATTCCCATGATAAGAGCAGGGCTTGTGATAAGACAGTGCTAAAGGCTCCACACAAGACAACGCTCTTGGATCACAAGACACAGCGGTGTGTCCTTCAAACCCGCCCGGCCAATCAGAAGTTAGGTGGTTCCTAACTTAACTTAGATAGACGTGACCTCCTGCCAAGATTCCGGCTCACAAACCTTCCAGAATATTCAGACGTGCAGTTCCAGAGAAAGAACAGTAGTTATCTTGTCACAGTGAAGCGTTGAACAAAAGGATGTTTGTGTTTTGTTTGTGTCTGTTTTCCTAAAATGGGCTGAAAGAACAATATATTTTTTTGGGGGGGGGCTTTATTTACAGTCTTAAATTACATGAAGTGCATGTGAGTCTTTGTCGAAAATAAATAACGATCGCCTGCCGTGCTGCTGGGAGATTGCAGAATACGAAGCGAAAGGAATAAATGGAATGGAAGCCGCTCCTTTTTATTCATTTTGATATCAGCCTGCATTCGCTTAATAACGAGGGAGGGGAGGGGGGGCGGGGGGTGGGAGGGAGGGAGGGGGTCTTCACATCATCAACACGTGACCGGATGAGTCACAGACGGAATTCTTTGAATTTGAACAGATGAAAGACATGCGTCGAGAAGACTCACAGTGTGTTTGTGGATCCTCATTACTTTCACAGCCATGAGATAACAGTAGTGGCTGAAGGAGGAGTTTTTAATTGGTGCTCTCACTGGAAGTCCTCTGACTGGTCCCAGGATATTAGGGCCATTAAGTGGTACCAGGATATGCCAGTGTTATGATACAATTTCTTCAGACATTGATTAGAGTTGTGAACTACTTTAACACTGTCTCTTTACCTCTCTCTCTCGCTCTCTCTCTCTCTCTCTCTGTCATTCTCTCTTTCTCTATCCTATCTCTTTTTCGCTATCTTTCTTCCTGCTTCCTGTGTATCACTCTAGGTAGATATTGTCTCTACAGAGTCAGGATAGGTAGATAGATCTATACACTGCTAGACATAACCTGTCAAAATGTCAGCTCTTCATTCTTCCCCTGTCAACGTAAATATATATCCCATATATTTTAAAGGAGAGAGAGAGAGAGAGGTTCCTGATTAAGTTGTTTTAATCTCTGCTAATTCATCGGGGGCTTGTTAAAACCCCGCAGCTCTCAGGTAGAAACCCTGGCAGCTGTTACAAGACAAAAACCTCATAGATTTTCGTTTCTTTCAAGACACAAAATGACAAGACACGTCCTTCTGTGTTCAGACAGAATCTACTCAGCAAGCACCACCTCGCCCCCCAACAACTCCCATTAGAGGGGACCGATGACTTCAGACGCAAAGTCAACACTACATGGGACCATGTCGACGCAGTTGGATTCTGGGTAATATGGTACCATCTGAAGTTCAGTGATGGATGCATTCGGATTGATGTCCCTAGTGGAACTA
This sequence comes from Neosalanx taihuensis, assembly GCA_030340665.1. NCBI lineage: Eukaryota > Metazoa > Chordata > Actinopteri > Osmeriformes > Salangidae > Neosalanx > Neosalanx taihuensis. The sequence goes on along the minus strand of CM059312.1, from coordinate 5,796,972 downwards.
TCGGGCTGTGATCCTCCATGTGTTCATCTCCTACAGAAGATGACACACAGAATCAATACTGTGGCACGTGAGTAGCAGGCTATTGAGGGCCGGTGACCACTCTGCGTTGAGGGCAAAATATTTATTTAATATCGTTTTTTTTTCTTGCTGTTGAAATGAGTGTGTTAACATAGCTACACCGTCACCTGACTGTCTGAGCTCCTTTTCAGATCACATCAAATCCCCCTGCGTTTCCGGGTCACATGAGCTTTGAGTGTGGCTCACGGTCCAACGGAACCTTCTGGAAAGTCAAAGTGACCACCGGTTCCCATTTTAAAGTTCAGGGCCTCGACTAGTCACAGAGCACCCCTACCTCAGTCCCCAGCTCATCCACCACCACCCCCCTCACCCCCCCCCCCCCACCCACCCACCTTCACAGACCCTCGCTCACCCCTCAACCCACGCTAACAGATCGACTTTGAAGTGAGGCGAAAGGCAGTATGAAAAGGAAAAAGGGGTCCTTCGTGACGCCGTGCCTTTTTTACAACACGGTATTCCCTAGTCTCTCCCCGCCTCGGGCTGAAGCGCTGGCTGGCACGCCATCCAGGAGTCTGATCCTTTGAACGTGTTGGCGTGGAGGGCAAAAAATAAGACCGTCGTTCTGAGCCGTGCCACCGTGAATACAGATGGAGCTCTGCCACTGTAAAAATGAAAGGCAAGTTATATCAGTCGTCACTCTCAGAATAGTTAGTGGACGAGTTCATGAGGTCAAGGTACAATCTCCTGACCGGAGTTGTCCTGTATTAGTGTTGTTTTTTTTGGTCTTGTCAACCATGTGGAAAACACAGTCCTGAGGGTATTCTCCTCGTGTGTATTATACTGAGGGTATGATCCTCCTGTTGTAGGATGTCACTGCTGACGCTTGACTAATTCTGCACCCAGAAAGGAAACCGCAAGTCAGAAGAGAGCTTGTTTCCACTTCCTCACCAGCTAAGAGATGCAGGCCAGCTGTCTATATTCAGCCCCAACGTTTATTTTGCGTGAAAGGAAAGTTTGAAAGCGTTCGCATCGGTTACTTGCTTACTGTCTCCCTTGTATTTAGAAATGCTGGTGTACATGCTGTACCAAGATGTGTGGATGTGTATTTTATTAGCCTCATAGTTTAGTTTGACGTGTTTGTAAGAAATAAATACCTTCAGCTTTTACACAGTGTGTCACAACAGCTCTCTCAGACGCATCACAGTGTTATCTTTCATGATTATCGTTTCTGCTGCACCAAACAGGAAGGGAGTTGTAAATGTGTAGATTGAACCATGGATTGGAAACTGTGACGTTTTTCCTTTTTTATGTAGGGCTGTCTTACACAGGAAACCCCACCCCCCCCCCCATACGACAGCTTCAAACAAACAAAACACACAGCACTTGTACGTGATCAAAATAAAAGACCTGCAGGTAAACAAACTTTCTATACAACTCACTTTTCTAATTGATATCTTTTCACTTTCAATTAATTGGTATTTGTTGAGTACAACACGTTGGTTTTAGATGTAGATGTTGTATGAGTGAAGTAGTCTATGTGTCAGATGTTAATTGAGCACCAAGTGATAACAGTTAAGGTGAAGCGGAATTCATGTGATGTCTTAACTGACATTTTGTGAGTAGTGTTTGTGGTCTTAGTGTCTGACTACCTCAAAACAGGAACCATTGCCATAGTTACTGAAATGGCAAAACCCTAAATTGTAAATAGAGTAAAAACATTGTAGCAAATTTAGCTGTTGTTTCAGTTACATTCTCAACTAAAATATATTTTTGTCTTTCAACGTGTCTTTAGTACATCATAGTGGGCTATATCACTTTTAAAGGCATTTCTATCACACTTGTCTTCAAACCAGCTTTATTTAGTACTGTTGTTTCCTTCCCCACTCAAGGGGTCTTTTTAGTTATGGATGCCACAGAAGAGGAGACTGAACCGTTGGTGAACAGAGACAGGGAAGGCAGCCAGAGATCGAGTTCAAGTGTTGGCCCAGGATTACAAGTCCATCTCTACTTCCTCCCTGCTACAAAGAAAGGCAAAACCTTCTCCATATCATCGGGCCAGGAGTCTGCAGAGAGTGTCTGCGTCCACGCAGCAAAACAATGTGGTGAGTGTTTTTAAGGTCTTTCTGTTTTTCATGAACCAATTGCATCAGTACACTCTGATGTGGTATACTGTATGTATATACAGTGTATACATCCATTTCAGTGTTAAATGTGTCTCATCAGGAATCCTGCCTGTGTACCAAAGCCTTTTTGCTTTGGCGTCCTCTGATCTTTCATTCTGGTACCCTCCAACTCATGTTTTCAACACTGAGGAAAAGATTTTGGTCCAGTATCGAGTAAGGTAGGTAACAGTTTGGCAAATCCTACGAAACATTGTCACAGATATTAATGTCAACAAAAAGAGATTTAATGTGTTGGCACCTAAAAATTTTTTATTGTTTTCTCACTCAGTTACTTTTTGACTTGAGGGGATTCATTTCCTTGTTTTTCTCAAGGTTCTTCTTTGCCAACTGGTTTAGCCAGGGTTCAAAAACATCTCATCGCTTCAGTGTAATAAGAAGCAGGATCAGTCCAGTACTCGATTACTGTGTCATTGATTATCTCTTTGCCCAGGTAGGCCTTTAGTTGAAGTTGTAGTGGATACTTACATGTTCAGCTTGTGTGTGGGTGCTAAAATGATGTATGGAGGGAAATATTACTTAATGTAACTCTTAACTTACTGGGATGAGGCGTCGTTCTTGTAATGTGCTTTGTGTGTACTAAATGCTCTAGTATCTTCTGTCAAAGACTAAACCAACCTACCAACCAACCTACTATTTGCTACATCCCAGTAATATTGTGTGCCCAAGGTATTTATTGCTGCTTTTATTGTGTATATTCTCCTCCATTTTTGTTTACCTGTAGTCTCGTAGTGACTTTGTGGAAGGTCACAGAGGGGTCACACCTCCTCTGACTGCCCAGGATGAATGTCTTGGCCTGGCAGTATTGGACCTGTGGAGACTGTCAAAGGAACACCACCTGAGCATAAGAGATATCTGCAGAACTGTCAGGTGATCTCTCAAAGACGTTGCAGAAAAACAGGACGATTCAAGCAGATTGTTTAACACAGACCATTTAAACAGAAAATGGCATCCAACGGTTGTTCCTATCGCCCACTGACACTAAATCCTTCGGCAACTTTTCAGTTACAAGTCATGTCTCCCCGAGACACACCGGAACAACATCCAGAAGCGAAACCGTCTGGATCGTTTCAGGATCCGCCGGACTCTGAAGCGTTTCCTGAAGAAGCTGGGAAGCTGCTCTGTGGATGCTGCCAGCCTGAAGCTGAAGTACCTGATAGCCCTGGCTGGGGTAGAGCCCTCTTTGTGGACCGAAACTTTCAAAGGGGCCGGCATCACCACCCAGATGCAGAGCCAGGGAGCTTCCTATAGCCTCCTGCAGGTCTCTGGAGAGGGCGGCATTCAGACTAGCCACGGTCACTCTACCTCTGGCATTCCGGTACGAATCGATCATCGCAGGTTATGAAGGCACTTGTGCGTTTCCATCAAGGTAACAAGTACTGTTGCTCCTTTTCTTAGGAGTGGAAGACTTTCTGTGACTTCCAAGAAATTATTGACATCAGCATTACCAGAGAGTTCCATGAGCAGGCATCCAGAGACAGCAGGGTGGTGACAGTCACCAGGGAAGATGGCAGATGCTTGGTCTGTTGACAATATTATTTCAAGATTTTATTTATCATTTTTAATGACAAACTTAATGTTTAATCTGCTGTCAATGAAATATTCAGTCTGTGTTTACTGTCTTGAAAGGATCACACCCGAATCGACAACATCTGTCCATGTTAATGTAACTGAGCAATCCAGCGTTGATTAGGCTTTTTTATTGGTTTATTCGTTTGTTATTGGGGATTAATTTGGATAATTATTTCTTTGTTTTTCTCTCTTTAGGAAACCAAATTTCAGTTTCTCAGTGAAGCCCTGTCGTTTGTGTCACTAGTTGACGGTTACTTCAGGCTGACCACTGATTCCAGCCACTACTTCTGTCAAGAAGTTGCCCCGCCCTCTCACCTTGATGATTTGGAAAACCACTGCCATGGGCCAATCACGTAAGCCCCTTAAAACATCAAGAAAACCCATAGATAAAACCCCTGAATATGTTTTGGGGGGGCAAATATGCATGCTTAATGTGTGTTGATTGGACCAGGTCAGAGATTGCTGTAAACAAACTGAAAAAAGCAGGAGCCAAACCTGGTATGTTCCTACTCCGACACAGCCCTAAAGACCATGACAAGTACTTCCTCACTGTCTGCGTACAGGTAACAATTATACAGTTTTTTTTTTTTTAAAGAGTAATCAATTGATTACTCAGGAATCCAGGGAGAAACCACTTTTTTAGTGAGTCAAATGACCAACCACTGTGGTCCCAAAACCCCCCAAACCATGGATGTGTTTGCAGGACCCTCTTGGAGTCGACTACAAAGATTGCCTCATCACCAAAAAGGAGCATTTTAGTCTACCAGGTGTCCAAAAGTCCTTCCATAGTTTGAGAGACCTGACGGGCTTCTATCAACGCAACAAGCTGCTCCTGGGGGAAGTACCTGTCCAATTAGGACGTTGTTGTCCGCCAAGGTCTAAAGGTACAGATTTGAAAAAGTCTTTAACCCGCAGGCATTTTTTTCTGTTTCTTCACAACTATGAAACATTCTGTTCATTCTGTTTTTTTATGTGTGTGTTTTGTGAGTACAGAGCTAACCAACCTGATCATTATTCGAAGTGGCTGCTCCATGGTCTCCCATGGGTCACCTGCCCCACAGAGGAACAAGCCCAGTCACATCCAGTTTCAGATGATCAAATACACGGACCTGGCTCTGGTAACTTCTCCAACTTGTTTTTAATGCAGAGGATTGAGTATTCACTTTGTTGTCTCCATCGAGTGTTTTCTTTGGTTATAGGCAGCGAGTGTTTGGAAACCAGATGGGATTCAAACAAATGTTTAGAGGGACGCACTGTGCTCTCTGGGGTTCCACTGTCACCTCTCTCTCTTTGTACTGCATGTTTCCTTTAATCATATCCTGAGTGTAATTAATACCTGCTGAGTCTCTAGTAGTCAAGGAAGGAAGTAGTCAATTACTCATAACATTCCTCAGGTGGAGAGTATTGGCCAAGGGTCCTTTACCCGGATCTTCAGAGGCACCAAGACAGACTTCTGTAATGGGGAGAAACATGTGGCAGATGTTCTTCTGAAAGAGCTGGATGTCAGTTATAAGAACTGTTGGGAGGTAGGTCCCCTAGTACAAGAGACACGTTTGAACGTTTGAAAAGTGTGTGTGTGTGTGTGTGTCCATCAGCCTTGGAGGAAGCTGCCCAGTAAGATCATTTAAATCGCTCTTGAAAAATGTCTGGCGTGCTGGTTTGCGATGACCCAAGCGCTCGCAAAAACAAATAACTTGGCCAGGTGTTGCCTATCTTCTCTAGCTAACCGAAAATGTTCTGTGCACAGACTTTGAGTAAATTGATGTCATTGTTCTTCCATGTTGTTAGAAAAAGCAGTTTCTCATTGAATCGATTCCGATTCCTTTCATTTTCCACTCAGTCCTTCTTTGAAGCTGCCAGTTTGATGAGCCAGATTTCCCATAAGCACTTTCTCCTGGTCTATGGAATTAGCGTCCATTCATCCAAAAGTAAGTGATTCCTCCTTGATGTAGCATTGACCTTTCTCTTAAACAATGGAACTGGATTTGCAGGAAGGAGAGGTGAGACGTGTGTACGTAGTCAGGTCCTTTCTTTTCTATGGTTAGTGAACCTCCTGTTTTCTGTTCTTGTTCTGGGTGTTTACATACTGTAAACATGCGTACTGTAACAGGTGTAAATGAGTAATGTTGTTTTGGGTCAACTCACATGAAACTGCACCATAAACACTTATATTAATCCGTTTTTTTATCAAAGTAAATATAATATAAGAAATCAAGTAAATATTTTTCATGTGTCATCTTTATAGATATCATGGTCCAGGAGTTTGTCAAAAATGGTGCCCTTGACCTCTATTTGAAACGTGAAAAATCTGTGTCGGTCAGCTGGAAACTTGACATAGTCAAACAACTAGCATCTGCACTTAACTTTCTGGTGAGATTTGACCTTTAAACATACTGTGATCAAAGCTAATACAATGTATAGTCACACCATTTTACATCCACCATACGATTGTGTAAGGGGTCAATAGACATCACCAGCAGTTAGTCATCTCTTGCTCAATGATCTGAATAAAGACTTTAGAAATATTTGACTATATAGGAGGAGAAAAACATTGTTCATGGAAACATCTGTGCCAAAAATCTGCTCCTCGCCAGAGAGGGGGATGCATCCCAAGGAAGTTCCCCATTCATCAAGCTTAGTGACCCAGGGATCAACGTGGCAATTCTGGGCAGACATGGTAGTAGCCTCATTCTCATTTCCACCGTCCCTTCTGCTATTTGTTTTGAATTAGATGCTTCAGATAAGCTGATCTCTGCTTCACCCAGTTATGACTGCTTTCAGGGAAGATGAAATGGGTGCTTTGCATGTGTGTGTGTTCTGTTGGTTGTGTGCGTTGCGTGTGTGTGTGTGTGTGTGTGTGTGTGTGTGTGTGTGTGTGTGTGTGTGTGTGTGTGTGTGTGTGTGTGTGTGTGTGTGTGTGTGTGTGTGTGTGTGTGTGTGTGTGTAGTGATGCTGGACAGGATCCCGTGGATAGCCCCTGAGCTGGTGGACACACTAGAGAGCCCACAGCTGGAGTGTGATAAGTGGAGCTTTGGCACCACAGTGTGGGAGATATTCAGCTGCGGAGAGACTCCACTGCAGGGATGGGACTTAGACATGGCAAGATCCTCTCTTCCTCTTTCTTGGTTCGATGACACTGTCAACGGTGTCATCGGTTATATAAATAAAGATTGAAAGGACTGTGAAACTCCTCGTTTTCTCTTTCAGAAGCTGCAGTTCTACAAGAAATACCAGCAGCTGCCCCCCTCCCAGTGGACGGAGTTGGCAGACCTGGTCAGTCTCTGCATGACCTACCAGCCTGAGTTCCGTCCCTCCTGCAGGAGCATCATACGACAGCTCAACAGTCTAATAACGTCAGGTATACAAAAAGATTTTCACACAATATACAGCGTTCAAATAGATGAAGTACAACGTTATACAAAACAAATATATCTATTCATTTCATCCGATATTTTATATATATATATATTTTTTTTTTAAGAAGATAAATACTTGATGTCAAAGATGGTGGCTACTCAAAGATGGTGGCTTCCATAACTCTGAAATATTTTTGTTGTTTCTTTTGCCTTGTGGTTTTAGACTACGTCATTCTCCACGCAGCTGAGACGTTCCCACAGAGAGACGGCTTCTGTAAAGGCCTAACCTCGAGTGAGTTGGATCAGTCCGTGTACGAAGAAAGACATCTGCGTTACATACGTCAGCTGGGGAAGGTATGGTATGCGGTAAAAATGGCTGTCTTTCAAACAACCAAATGCGAACATCAAACAACAAAAAATATCCCCCCAAACATTCAATGATTTAGTGTGAAATCCAACTTCCTCCATCTTCACCCTGCTATATGGTTTCCAGGGAAACTTTGGCAGCGTTGAGCTGTGTCGCTACGACCCCCTGGGGGACAACACAGGAGAGCTGGTTGCCGTGAAAAAGCTCCAGCCCAACAAGCAGTCTAACATGGAAGACTTTCAGAAAGAGATTAACACCATTCGCTCCCTTCACTGTGACTACATCGTCAAGTACAGGGGGGTGTCCTACAGCATGGGTATGGGAAGATAATCACACACGCATACACCTACACAGACACAAGCATTGCTGAAATGTCATGACACTTACGAATGTTTAACATTGTCTTGTGAAGATAATTACAGAACATCCCCGTTGAAGGAGCATTACTCTTGCAAAACCAAGAGTAATGTGGCTATACCAGCTCTTTGCCTGCAGGTCAGGGCTTGGTTAGTACTTGGATGGGAGACCGCTGGAACACCAGGTTCCACAAGTAGGGCGATTAGGGGAAATGTTGTTGTGTCGTTAGGCTAAACACTTCCCCCACATCGCCTAGTATGAAAGTGCGATTGTTGGTGGTAGGAGGGGCCGATGGACCAGAATGGCAGGTTAATTTCTGTCAATCTGCCCCAGGGCAGTTATGGCTGCAAGAGCAGCTTACCACTACTGAGTGTGGAGTGAAAGAATAATGTAGAAATTGTGACGCGTCTTTGAGTGTCATAAAGCGCTATATAAGTAGTATGTGTTGTCATTAATATTGGTTTGTTTATACATTCGACTTTCAACTCCATCCAGGTCGCCTCAGCATGAGCTTGGTAATGGAGTTCCTGCCAAACGGTAGTCTGATTGGCTACCTGGACAAGAACCGTCAAAATGTTAACACCTGTCGGCTGTTGCTTTTTGCATCTCAGATTTGTAAAGTATGAGGCAATTTCTTATTTCATGGTGTCTTAAAATTGTATCTTAAAAACCACAGCAATCTTCTCACACTGAACCTGAGTTGTTGCATTTCAACAGAGCTGAAATTTGTCTGAGAGTGTGCAGTTGTTTGCGTTTCGGCGATCGTGTTGCATGTTACACACTGACGCAGCAATGTGATTGCTAGTGTGTTGTGTGTGTGTGTGTGTGTGTTGTGTGTGTGTGTGTGTGCAGGGACTGGAGTATCTGCAGACCATGCGTTATGTCCATCGAGATCTGGCAGCCAGGAACATTCTTGTAGCTTCTGAGACGCTTGTCAAAATAGCTGATTTTGGACTGACCAAGATTCTTCCCTGTGATAAAGAGTACTATCGTGTGAAACAGCCAGGAGAAAGTCCTATTTTCTGGTAAATATCATGCAATCAACCGTACAGCAGTACCAGTCCTGGGAAGTACCTTTAAACGTTCTCTTTTCTGTGGTAATACAGTGACTGTTGTTTCTAACACATATTCAGCCTCATAGAAGGCTAAAAAGACAGGGTATAACCTCTGTTGACATGATTCATAGTGTAAAACAAGCCATAACCAGGAAACCAGGCCTATTTTAAGGGTCACATAATAATTGATAAAAAGCAGCAACGTTGCATTTCAAATACAACAATCCACAGTATAGTTTACTACCATCTTGATTTAAAAATGTTGCACTTAAATGTGATGCTTATCATCTGTTGCAGGTATGCACCAGAGTCAATCGTTGAGTCAAAGTTCTCCCACATGTCCGATGTTTGGAGTTTTGGAGTGGTTCTTCATGAGCTCTTCTCCTATTGTGAACACCTTCAAAACCCAAAGAAAGTGAGTCATTGATGCGACACCAGAGATTGCCAGCTGTCGATAGATAACCCCTGTCCGAAATCGATACAAATTGAAATTGTTCCCCCCTAAAGACTATCATAGAAGCTTTCCTTTCACGTCAGTTGTGTTCTGTGCTGCAGTGACATTGAGCTTCCCCCAACCCCCCCCCCAACCCCCCCGCCCAGCTTTACCTTCAGCATATAGGAAACGATATGCAGAGCCCATCTATTTCAGTGCATGTGGTCAACATCCTCAAGAACAACTGGAGGTTACCAGCCCCACCCCACTGCCCTCCAAGGGTAGGAATCTCTTTTTCACCCAATAGAGGGAAATAACTTCAAGTCTACCATGAAAAGAAAATTGCTTTAAAAAAATTGATTTCCTTAATCCGTTTGATTGACAGATAACTTTGAATGTATTCTTTGTTTGCACATCCTTAGCTAATGATGTCATACTCTGATTGACATTGTGTTACTGCAGGTGTATAGCTTAATGATGCAATGCTGGGCCTTTCACTCAGAGGAGAGACCTTCATTTGCCACCTTGTCAGAGGAGATTCAAAACATGACTGAGGAGGAAAGAAAGGAGTAAAAAGAATCCTTGCATTGAGCTGCATGGCACTAGCATACTGATAACATTACAGGCTTAGGACATATCACAGCAACCAAAGCAATTATTTCAAATCTTGTACAACTGTAATAGGTCAGATTATAACATCCCTGATTATCAGATTGATAATCTGATCATAGTTTTGGTATGTTTGCCGGACATGCCCTTTTTGTTTGGCTGTTGACATGTGATTTCATTTAGGCAGATCTAGGAACAAATCAAGCGAACGGACATTAATGCGGGAATATAGAAAGCAAGTTTTGTACAGGTCTTCTAAATGTACTCTGGTTATGGAATTGTTAGTAACAGCCATTTAGATGCGCTTTGAATAAGAATTGTTGACGTTGATTTCATTTTGTATTTTTATTTTTTTAGTAAACATATATACACACACACACACACACACACACACACACACACTGCTGAGGCATTTCACAAGTTCAAGACCACACCAACACAGGACATGTTTTCTTAAGAAAGAACATTTGTTTTGTTGTATTTTAAAGAAGACATTTTATTCAGTTGTCAGATACCTTCATTCAAAGTGAATACCTCATATAGTACAGACGAACATCATGGATTGTACAGTATTTTGGTGGTGTGTGTCAAGCAACAGTCTACATTTAGACTGTAACCACATCTCAGTTTCCTGATAAAGTAAAAAAAAAAAAAAAAAAGAACGTAAACTGCAGTGCAACATCTCATTTAATAGTAGTACAATTATGCATTGTGCAATGCTGCAAAATCAACACCTCACCTATACAATTATGCATTGTGCAATGCTGCAAAATCAACACCTCACCTACAATAGTGCATCGTACAATGCTCCAAAATCAACACCTCACCTACAATAGTGCATCGTGCAATGCTGCAAAATCAACACCTCACCTACAATAGTGCATCGTACAATGCTCCAAAATCAACACCTCACCTACAATAGTGCATCGTGCAATGCTGCAAAATCAACACCTCACCTACAATAGTGCATTGTGCAATGCTGCAAAATAATGGATAAAGTCGTCCAGTATTAATGAGGTAATTTTGGGGGTATCATTCACTAATGATACCACTAATTCGCTAATCTGTTCAAGTAATATTATCACACTCACTATCTTCCAAATCACATGATTGAGTAACTCATTAATGACGACTTTGCTATGTTTATTGACCAACTGTTGTAAAAGTCTGACTATAAAGCTGTGACCCTCCCAGATCAAATGAAACCTGTGTCCATACCATGTGTTGACTGCTTAAGCACCATAAGATGAACTTGTGAGGAGTCTCCATGTTTAGGTCCTAAACAGGTATAATCACCAACACCTAATTGTTTCAATAAATTGTACACATGGACCTATTTTAATTATACATATTTGAAAATCCATGAAAATATTACATAATGTACATAAAATCAAATCACCAATGCCCAGTAGAAATCTGGATATAATATTTAAAAAGAAAAGAGGAGACACCTGAAAAGGTCAAATTTTACATTTCAGGTTAGGGTCACGTACTCCATGCCACATGATGTAAATCTGATGTACTAAAAACCTGTGCACTAAAATAACTTCCCTATAAAAACAAGGGTCATATGCATCCAGTTTTTTTGAAGGAATTGGCAGTCCTGCAGTCCTGACACCCATATGGGACTCTGGGCCCAGACCAGCCTTTTGCAGGCACATCCCCATGTACACATCATCAATGGGCAACATGGTTATTGATTTAGACATTTTGTATATGACCATCGCTGTATAGCCTGATAAGAGGAAACCCCCTCCTCCACAATAGGGGGGGTATGAGTCTGACTCTTGTACCTGAACTGGCACATAGTACTTGTTTCTTCGGTCTCTGATTGGTCCAACGTAGTGGATGAGATGACCTGAAAAGAGGTGCTTGCTTCCATCGTTGTCCTTGAGGCTTTGAGTGTATTCCACCATGTTATCTGTGTTGGCAAATATGTCGTCGTCACCGTTGAGCAGGAAGCGAGCATTTGGGCAGTTCCTCTCCATCCACTCGAGAAACAGAATCTGCTTTAGTGTTAGATTGAAGAAAGTGTCATTGAAGTCCCATTGCAAGATGTCCTTATGCTCTTTGTTCTCCAGCTCCAGTAACTTGTTCAGCTTTAACTTCTCAGTTCCGGTTGCGGTTCCTGAGAGGAAAAGTCTCCGCACCCACACCCCATTGTGGATTCTCTCCTCTGCCCAGGTTTTGCGTAGAACCTCCCTGCGGTCATAGTTCGAAGGTGAGCTCTTAATAACCAGAAGAAGGAAGACATCAGCAGAGTTCTCTGGACCTCCACATTTGTCAGGTACATCAAGTAACATGGGGAAATGGCGGCAGTGACGATAATAAAGGAAGTCTTGGATGTGAGAGGGAAGTGAATGAAAGCCTGTCACATTGGATGCAGATTCATTACGTTGACAAGGTGGCCACCTCATGTTGTCTGACTGCACCCTGACTGGTCTCTTCGTTACTTGGTCACGCATCAATTCCTTGGTTTTTATCTGCATGTTATCTGATGGCTGGCCTGCAGATTTGGTCTCTTTCCCAAATAAGAGCAACAGACACAGTGTTCCAATCAACAGCAAAGCAGCCAATTCAACGTAACGTGTAGTCGTCCTCCTCATTGTAACTTCTCTGAAATTACAAAACGAGACATGTTTAGTAACTTTGTAATATTCAGATGAAACTGTAGGTAAACTATAGGGGACTATAGGGGAGGTAGTATAAGGTAAGTGCACTATATAACATCACATCAATCATTTGTACAGTCTCGAAGAAAGCTCAAATACAATGTGTTAACAATGATCATAACTCTCAGAATATAAATAAATACACGTTTAAATGGTCTTGATATGAGAATCATATCAAAATTAAAACCCATGTGGTTGGGTCTTTTCAGGGGGACAAGAGTGTAAACCCCTTTTCAACTCATAAGGTCGTAAAAGAAAATAAAAAAATAGGGCCTAATGTGTTTTAATACAAATGAACAATAGCTAACAGTAACTGAAAAAAAATAACAGAAAATGAGGAAAGTTGACGAGGAAGTTGTTTAAAATGCAGAAAGGAAAGTAATAAGCTCATGGAAATGAAGGCGAAATGGTGGCAAACATTCAAATGGTGTCATGTCTAGAGAAATAAAAAAATATTTTAGGCATAGGTTTAAGTAACTGTGCCAAGTTTTCAAACTAATGCAGCTAAACTCGTTTTCAGTATTTTATACGAAATTCTTAAAGAGCAGACGGCTGTTTTAAAATGTATAATGTGTTTTCTGGAACAGGGTGTAGGCTATGTTAGCCTCTGTCGTTGTATATTTACAACTACATTTATAACTGTGACTTACCAACTTTTCACGACTAAAAATGTTAGTCTACGAAATATAAAGCTGCCTTTTGCTGTTTGAATTTTTTGCTTTAAAAGTAGTTTTGATCGTGTAAAACGGAATATTCTAATCTCAATACATTGACTGCTTTGCTTTTCCAAAACTAAAATATAACAAATACACTATATTACCAAGTATTTGGTCACCCATCCATCTGATTATTTGGATGGGTGACCAAATACTTTTGGTAATATAGTGTACTTTCAGATTGATCAAAGTTTAACACCACGGAAGGTGCTTAAGGAGCTTGATCAATGTTAATAGACATACTAACTTTGATCTGACTGGATCAAAGTAGTCTAACTGATGTACCTTAATAATAACATTATTAATAATAATAAAATATCAATTAAATGAAACTGCCTATACCTTAAAAATGATATCCTTTGCTGTCGTGTGCCAGTGTTGGGAATGCCAATGTTGGGAAACGGTAACCTGCACTTCAATCACGCACTTCTAACCTGCTCCTACCGTTATAGTCCCAGCATTAGCACGTTTATGGTTATAGTCTAGGTTGGCAATGGCATGGCTCAGTGATTGGCTCTTTAGGAAAAGGGGAAGTTACTGCCTTCAGATGGGTTTGGAATGCAACCAAACCAGATTTAAGCATTTGCATGAGAGTATTTTAACAGCCATCAATCATGTCATGAAAGGAAAGGCCACTTTAGGACCCCCCCACCCCCCCCCCACCCACCCCCCCCCCCCACCCCCACCCCCCTTAGAATCAAGACCGCACATTTGTACAGTGATGAGTCAACTTGTAAAACGAGAAACATTAGGTAGATTCATACTTGAATGTGCACTGTGAATACATTGAGAAAACAGTGTGGTCCTCCAGATTCTTTGTTTAATGAATACCAACAAGACCGTTAGATGACCTTAGAACCAGCTGAGTTCCACAGGAAGAGGATGCCACTGTTATCTGACTCTAATCATATGGATCCACACATCCTAAACAAAACGTCAAGCTCATTGTCCTTAGGGTACTGGATGGCCAAGATCCTTCTACCTATAGCGTCATTGATGGTTTGATCTGACACTAATCTGTTGTGCACCTACCTGGGACAGGTGTGTTGTCCAGGTGTTCATGGATCTGCACACTGTTACAGTGCTTCTCTGTGATGATAAAAAGGTTGTTTCTGCTTCCCAGAACTTGATAGATCAGTGGTCGAAAAATGTGGTCCTCTGCATTTTGCATATCCTGTATATCCTGTACATCCTGAAACACAACACTGTATATTCTGCAAGAGCAATACTTGTATAATTGTATAGTCTGTACATAATAATTTATCCCAGCCTTTACCCCTTGTGTGCATTCACTTACTTATTTTTCCCTTGACTCCTTTATCCCTGTGTGTACTATTCTAATCTTTTACCTCACACCCTTACCGTTGCGAGCTTTTACGAGACTGTGCTGTTGCTGCTAAAGAGTTTCCCCTCTGGGATTAATAAAGTATTCTGAATCTGAATTCTGAATCTGAATTTAAGATGTTTCCCTGCTTCAACACACCTGATTCTAATGAATGAGATGTTATCTACCTCTGAAGAATCCTGGTATTGACCATGCATTGCAACATGCAAGTCCAAATCCTCCACCCTTTTTTTGTGAAGAAGTCTCCTTTCATCACCAAACCAGAAGTGGATAGTTTGTCTCTAAAAGTCTCATTGCTGCCTAAGTATAATTACTTTAGGTAGGATCAGGACACACAAAGTTGATTTGGCATTTCAGAATTTCTGACTAGCTAATTGTTTGGTGGAATGGCGGTCAACTCGCATCCCGTGAGAGAAATTCTTTCAGTTTTGGTGTCGTGGCAGTCGACTCATTCAAAGAAGCGAAGTTCTGACTGCTTGGAATCCTGTCAGGATTCTTGTTTCACCCAGTCTTTCCCGTTTTAGGTCATATTGCTTCATGTAGAAGCTCAGTTTCTTTGACTGGTCCTACAAGTTAAGTCACTCACCACAAGCACCTATTGTGTTTCAGTCTCCTAAACTGGGATGTTGTTCAAATTCAACCTCAGATGATGCAAAAGGTGCTACTACTGAAGTCATTCTGCTTCTGACTATAAAGCTGTGACCCTCCCAGATCAAATGAAACCTGTGTCCATACCATGTGTTGACTGCTTAAGCACCATAAGATGAACTTGTGAGGAGTCTCCATGTTTAGGTCCTAAACACGGATGTTGACATGTTGACATGTGATTTCATTTAGGCAAAAATTTAGAAACAAATCAAGCGAATGGACATTAATGCGGGAATATAGAAAACAATTTTCGTACAGGTCTTCTAAATGTACTCTGGTTATGGAATTGTTAGTAACAGCCTCTTTTTTTTACTATACATATACACACACACAAACACACACTGCTGAAGCATTTCAGTTCAAGACCACACCAACACAGGACATGTTTTCTTAAGAAAGAACATTCGTTTTGTTGTATTTTAAAGAAGACATTTTATTCAGTTGTCAGATACCTTCATCCAAAAGTGAATACCTCATATAGTACAGACGAACATCATGGATTGTACAGTAGTTTGGTGATAAAAAAAAAAGAAAAAAAAAAGAATCTAAACTGCAGTGCAACATCTAATTGACAATAGTAGTACAATTATGCATCGTAAAATGCCACAAAATCAACACCTCACCTACAATAGTGCATCATGCAAGGTGCAAAATAATGGATAAAGTCGTCCTGTATTGATGACTTTAGCTGAGTATTAGGTGACTTGGTAATTTTTGGGGTATCATTCACTGATGATACCACTAATTTGCTAATCTGTTCAAGTAATATTATCACACTCACTATCTTCCAAATCACATGATTGAGTAACTCATTAATGACGACTTTACTATGTTTATTGACCAACTGTTGTAAAAGTCTGACTATAACTGCCTACATGTCGACTTAATTTAGTTATTTATTTTGCAATACTGTAATTCTGTAATTCTCCTCAAGTGCAATAACTGTCTATATGTCTATATGTCTACTCAACTTACTTATTTTATCAGACTTTATCGTGCCCGCCTATTGCTATTGTTATGTTATTGTCATTAATGTATATTACCCTGCAACTCTGTGTGCTACTTTACCCTGCTGCTGTTGTGAACTGCAATTTCCACCCCCTGGAGGACAAATAAAGGTTAATCTAATAAAGCTGTGACCCTCCCAGATCAAATGAAACCTGTGTCCATACCATGTGTTGACTGCTTAAGCACCATAAGATGAACTTGTGAGGAGTCTTCATGTTTAGGTCCTAAACAGGTATAATCAGCAACATCTAATTGTTTCAATAAATTGTACACATGGACCTATTTTATTTGTACATATTTGAAAATCCATGAAAATATTACATAATGTACATAAAAACAAATCACCAATGCCCAGTAGAAATCTGGATATAATATTTAAAAAGAAAAGAGGAGACACCTAAAATGGTCAAAGTTTACATTTCAGGTTAGGGTCACGTACTCCATGCCACATGATGTAAATCTGATGTACTAAAAACCTGTGCACTAAAATAACTTCCCTATAAAAACAAGGGTCATATGCATCCAGTTTTTTTGAAGGAATTATCAGTCCTCCAGTCATGACACCCATATGGGACTCTGGGCCCAGACCAGCCTTTTGCAGGCACATCCCCATGTACACATCATCAATGGGCAACATGGTTATTGATTGAGACATTTTGTATATGACCATCGCTGTATAGCCTGATAAGATGAAACCCCCTCCTCCACAATAGGGGGGGTATAAGTCTGACTCTTGTACCTGAACTGGCACATAGTACTTGTTTCTTTCGTCTCTGATTGGATAACGATAGTGGACGAGAGCACCCGAAAAGAGGTGCTTGCTTCCATTGTTGTCCTTGAGGCTTTGAGTGTATTCCACCACGTTATCTGTGTTGGCAAATATGTCGTCGTCACCGTTGAGCAGGAAGCGAGCATTTGGGCAGTTCCTCTCCATCCACTCGAGAAACAGAATCTGCTTTAGTGTTAGATTGAAGAAAGTGTCATTGAAGTCCCATTGCAAGATGTCCTTATGCTCTTTGTTCTCCAGCTCCAGTAACTTGTTCAGCTTTAACTTCTCAGTTCCGGTTGCGGTTCCTGAGAGGAAAAGTCTCCGCACCCACACCCCATTCTGGATTCTCTCCTCTGCCCAGGTTTTGCGTAGAACCTCCCTGCGGTCATAGTTCAAAGGTGAGCTCTTAATAACCAGAAGAAGGAAGACATCAGCAGAGTTCTCTGGACCTCCACATTTGTCAGGTACATCAAGTAACATGGGGAAATGGCGGCAGTGACGATAGTAAAGGAAGTCTTGGATGTGAGAGGGAAGTGAATGAAAGCCTGTCACGTTGGATGCAGATTCATTACGTTGACAAGGTGGCCACGTCATGTTGTCTGACTGCACGCTGACTGGTCTCTTCGTTACTTGGTCACATTCCTTGGTTTTTATCTGCATGTTATCTGATGGCTGGCCTGCAGATTTGGTCTCTTTCCCAAATAAGAGCAACAGACACAGTGTTCCAAACAACAGCAAACCAGCCAATTCAACGTAATATGTAGTCCTCCTCCTCATTGTAACGTCTCTGAAATTACAAAACGAGACATGTTTAGCAACTTTGTAATATTCAGTTGCAACTACATTACCAAACTATAGTTTACATACTACTGTTACTAGACCTTGACGCATCACCGCTAGAAATTATTTAGGCTTGGTTTAGGTAATTGTGCCAAGTTTTCAAACGAATGCAACTAAACTAGTTAGGCTTGATCATATACAACTGAATATTCTAATCTCAATACATTGATTGCTTTGCTTTTCCAAAACTAAAATATAGCAAATACTTTCAGATTTATTAAAGTTTAACACCACGTCATTTAAGGAACTTGATCTTGAGTAGAAATGTAGATTGACAGGTAAATCGAGAGCTTTGCCTCGACAGCTCAGCTCCTTCTTCACCACGACAGTCCGGTACAGAGAGTCATTGCAGACGCTGCACCCATCCGCCTGTCAATCTCACCTTCCGTCCTTCCGTCACTCGTGAACAAGACCCCGAGATACTTGAACTCCGCCACTTGAGGCCAGTACCAGTACCCGGTCCGATGAAGCAAACGGGACAACATCATCTGCAAACAGTGCTCCCTGAACCGGACACCCTCCGCCCCCCCCCCCCCCCCCCCCCGCGCCTTGAAATTCTATCCATCTAAACAATGAACAGAACCCTGGCGGAGTTCAGCATGCACCTGGAACAGGTCTAACTTATTGCAATGCGAACATAGCTCCTACTCCGGTCATACAGGGAACGGACGGTCCCTAACAGAGGGCCCCAGACCCCATACTCCCGGAGCACCCCCCACAGGACACCACGAGGGACACAGTTGAATGCCTTCTCCAGATCCACAAAACACATGTGGAGTAGATGTGGGCAAACTCCCATCAACCCTCGAGCACCTGGTAGAGGGTGTAGAGCTGGTCCAGTGTTCCGCGGCCAGGACGAAAACCACACTGCTCCTCCTGAATCCGAGGTGGTTCAACTATCAGTCGGATTCACCTCTCCATCACCCTTGCGTAGACCTTACCGGGGAGGCTGAGGAGTGTGATTCCTCTGTAATTGGAACACATCCTCTGGTCCCCCTTATTAAATAGGGTTAGGTTAGGCTAACTGATGTATCTTGTATTAAATTATCAATGAAATGAAACTACCTACCTTCAAAATGATATCCTTGCTGTTGTGTGTGTTATCCAATGAAATGAAACTACCTACCTTCAAAATGATATCCTTGCTGTTGTGTGTTATCCAATGAAATGAAACTATCTACCTTCAAAATTATATCCTTGCTGTTGTGTGTGTTATCCAATTAAATGAAACTACCTACCTTCAAAATGATATCCTTGCTGTTGTGTGTTATCCAATGAAATGAAACTATCTACCTTCAAAATTATATCCTTGCTGTTGTGTGTGTTATCCAATTCAATGAAACTACCTACCTTCAAAATGATATCCTTGCTGTTGTGTGTTATCCAATGAAATGAAACTATCTACCTTCAAAATGATATCCTTGCTGTTGTGTGTGTTATCCAATGTTGGGAAACAGGTAACCTGCACTTCTAACCATGACTATGTTTATAGTGAAGTTTCGCATGGCTCGGTGACATTTCTAAATAAGGGGGAATTTCCTAATGCAAATTTGTGGGTGGGGCACACGACTCCCCTATCCTCCCTGGTTTCTATACCAACGCCTTCAGGGTCTATAGTGGTTATTTTTAAGACAATCTCTGCACCAAAAAAAGGAGAGACTAGATGTAAAGGAAACATTAGGTAGGGTGAGAAATTAATTTAGTTTTGGTGTCGTGGCAGTCGACTCTCATTCAAAGAAGCGAAGATCAGATTCTGAAGTTCGAACTACTTGGAATCATGTCAGGATTCTTGTTTCACCCAGTCTTTCCCGTTTTAGGTCATATTGCTTCATGTAGAAGCTCAGTTTCAGTTTAAGTCACTCACCACAAGCACCTATTGTGTTTCAGTCTCCTACACTGGGATGTTGTTTAAATTAAACCTCAGATGATGCAAAAGGTGCTACTACTGAAGTCATTCTGTATCAGTGAGTTTCAGTTGGACAATATATTAGAATTATGACTATATGAATTACATAATAACTTTAATCAATTCAATATTTTATTATTCTGAATGATAAATATATTATTGCTTTGTTTATAAGGTGCACTCTTTCAATGAGTACAGATTCAACTGCAGACACACACTGCAGACCAAGAAAAAAAACATCTTCAAAAATAAATTAGCTCATACACATAAAACAATGTTCAGCAGGTTCTAGATTCAACAGATATCAATAGTACATTAGTAAGAGTACAAGAGAGTGATTAGAACAGTCTAAATGTACATTGTAGAAACAAATTTGAAGTTCAGGACAGCATCCACAGCAACTGATCAGTGATCACACAGAAACATTCCCAGCATCGTTGATTTTAAATTACACACATTCCTGTATATGTAAGAATTCTAGTCAAAAAGAACTACAGACCAGATAACACTAACAGTGCTCTTAAAATAAATTGTCGTCCCCCAGTTGGTCAAACCACAATACAATAACTTTATAATTCTGTTGGAAATGATCTTGGAGGAGTTACAGGACATTAGGTCTAGTAGGATGACTGGAAAAGGTGCAGACTTCTTGTTTTCGTGGCAACAGGAAGAAAGGTACCTCAGAGTCACAGGGGTGTAAGGTGCTCCACAACACTGATACTCAGTCACGGTCCAAGTCCAGCTGAACCAGAGTATCCTGAGGGTGGCAAGAGAACAAGATTCTGTTCACCAGTTAAGCCTTTTACCGGAGGGCTGCTGTGATGAGATCACAAAATGTAGCTGAGCTGACATTCAACAGAAGTACCTTCTTACGACTCAAATTAAAACCAAAAATTAAGCGAAACACATGGAATATGACGACATATTCCGTCATACAGACCCCTGTAAAAGCAAATCAAATCGTGAGTGAAAATGATCGTAGACAATGGTAGATATGGAGGAGTCTACATTGCGAGAACACCTTTCACGATTGGTACCTTGACTGGACATGTTTGAGGGCATCTGGCTGGCACGTGGATGAGAGGGTCCTGAGACTCCTTCAGGGAGAAGTCTTGAAGGAGGAGGGTTCTGGAAGGGCTAAACTCCTTTCTCCACCACCACATCAGCCCCACTAGCAGCACACTCAGGAGCACTGGGCAGAAGGCCACGTCACAATTTCAATCCAACGTTCACTTGTCTTAGCATTACCAGATAACAATATTATGTTTATGTTCCAGACTTTATAATCAACATTTCAAACCCACCGATCCCTGCAAGAAGCCCAGCGAAGGTATCATCTGATAGAGACAGATTTGGAACTGGACGAGAAACAGCAGATTCTGAAACGGCGGCAGTGGAATAAAAAGTTGAAAGTTTACATCTTAGTCCAAGCGTTTCCTTGTCAAGGTATTGAACTTGCTGAATCATTCAAAATGACTGAAATATAAACGTAACGTTTAATGACTCTAAATGAAACGGAGTAAATGAGGACTTAATTATCTTGAACCGCAATACTTATATATTTGAATGAGCATAGGTGAAATACATTTACATCAAATATTTAAATTGAGGATAAGGAGTTTCCCCCTAGATTTCCCCCAAGAGCAAGAGTCTGACAAAAACAGCTATAATCAGTACCTTTAGATTGTAAAACTGAATGTACGAGTACTAAGCCTCCAGGAGACTGAAGATTGTGAAGGAGGACCCGCAGGCCACTGCCATTGTGTTTTTCAGTTGAACAGATGGAATGTGTCGTTTCTTCACTCCAATAAACACGTCCCTGTCATACAGGTTTGCAAAGAATTCAGTTAGTAAGAATGTGAAGCCCAGCGAGTTACGGTTCCTTTAAAGTTCAAAGTGGTTCATGAACCAAAAGTCTTAATGGAGAAATCAGAGTCTTAGTCCAAAGGCTTGAATCTGAGGAGTCTACCCTTTGGTTAATTTTACCTCAAACACTGCTAGGCCAAAGGGCTTGTCCAGGTATCCATTTGATTCAACCACTGTTTTCCGATGACGACCTTCAAAGTCCACTCTGGAAATGGTACGCATTCCAGCATCCGCCCAGAACAGAAGCTGCCGAGGGCCATCTATGAGACACAGAAAGCTGTTTCTTAAACAGATGTGTGTGGTAGGGAGGGAGGGGTGGTCTCTTAATGAGGCTCCTAAAACAATATTGTTACAATAATATCAAAAATATCTGTTTTTCACTGATAAACATATTTCCATAAAAGCTACAAAAGAGCCTCCTTGCTGTGTAAGCTACTGTCGCCCATAAACCTACTGCTGCTGTTAAAACAAAATATGCTACTTTTATGCTCAGTTTTCCTGTCTGTGTGGCAGGAACTGTTGACTGTCCAACCAACCCAGGGAAATGGCAACTGGGTTCCGGATGACCGAGGTCACCAGCGCTGTCCTGTTGTGTCCATCTAAGCTCGCTCGCTCAATCCTGGGGGAGGTTCCATTATCAGCCCAGAAAACAAGACTACAGGGGAGAGGACAGTAGAACTTAGAGAATATTACATCATCTGTCACACGCACATGGAACACATGGAACACATGTGTTATTTACCCGAGTAATGGCTCCACAGCCACGCCCGTTGGCATGTCCAACCCTCCAATCAGAATCCGTTGTGAAGAGCCGTCCAAAGCGGCAACATTTACAGAGTGACTGTTTTCATTAGTCAGATAGAGGAGCTCACGCACCCAGTCCACAGCCAATCCCTGCACAGCACCGTGGCCTTGCAACAACAGGACAGGCTTCTTCGAGCTTCCATCCATGGGTATCCTGTAGAACAAACAAAGTCAAGCAGACCATGTCACAAATAAGCTTCATGCAAACACAGAACTTTACTTATGAATGGGTTCTTAGTTAAATGTAAACACCCAATACGTGTAGGGTGTTATACCTGTAGACAGAGCTTTCTCCCTGCCCCACCCAGTAGAGTGTGTGTTTTGCTGCGAGGACAGCCATAGCTCCAGGCCCCAGGGAGCCGGAAACTAGCTCCCTGCTGTCCGATCCAGCAGTGCTGACCAGACGAAGTCCCTCAGAACTGCTAAACACAAGCTGGGCAACCCCTCCTGCAACAATGCACACAGCAGAATCCGTCCTTATGACATCCTGCAGTATTAGAGTCAGAAACGTCTTGGTGATGAATGTGTACGAACAATATTTACCGTGTACATACGTCTGACCTATCAGATCGAATTACGTTCCAGGAACTTGTTGAACATGAACACACATTCCCTCCCCCACCATCCCCACCTACAATAAAGGAATTCAGTAGGTCTCTGCATAAACTAAAGGCATTCACTACTACCATTTAAGAGAACCATTAACTTGGGTCGCGCCATAGCTCAAGGATTATCTTGTACGTCGTAATACTGTCCACTGTGTTTAAACAAGAAACTCATCTCTTTCTGGGAATATAATAACCACAATTTTTCATTTATCGGCCAGAATGCGCTGAAAGGAGAGACCCTGACACATTCATTTTCATCAGTTTACCAACTGTTAAAACATAAACAAACAACAGGCAGAGCAATTCCATTAGTATCACAAGGCTTTCAACAATCTTCCATTCCGAGTCATCTGTTTTGTTTACCCAAGGAAGTGTCAAGGGTTCACAAACTTTCTACATGCACTGCGTCACACGAAAGCAGGAAGAAAACTAGATATTCACATGCATGCATTCACATGCTTTGAAGTTCCTTTCAGTGAGGGGGGACATGCAGATGCTGGTTGAAATAACTCTGGCTGGAAGGAACTGGAACACACCTTTAGCCACGCACTCTCCTGTTCCTGGACGTAATATGTAATCCTCGTGGCAATCACAGACGAAAGTTCCATTTTTACGAACACACAGTTGGTTGCACACGTCCATGTCCAGGCACATATCAATTTCTAGACCGAAGAAGAAGTAAAAAAAAAAAAAAATTAGACTTTTCTCTTCTAAATCATTCGATAAATAGGAAACTAGATTTCTAGATTGATCCCATTCTAGGGCTGACACTGTCACTCCTCACCCTGTCACACTCACCCTCACAGTGGGTGTCCCTCACCAGCCTCATACCGCTGGGACAGTCGCACAGGAAGCCCATCGGCAGGTCCACACACAGGTGAGAGCAGCCGCCATTGTTCAGACTGCACTCGTTCTGACCTGTAAGGGGTACAGAGGGTAAGGAAAGGAAGGCCTACTTCACGTAAGGACACAGCTAAGATGTGCCTGTGGAGCGCTTCATGGGCAAGGCAAAAGGTAGTCTATTCCAGGGGTGCACACACTTTTTCAGCATGCGAGCTACTTACAAAATGACCGAGTCAAAGTGATCTACCTACTATAAAATTGCGCAACATATAATTATTCAGAAATATTGAAAATTATTTATAACAACCACATATGTTAGTATACCTTGCATAATTGTGTGAACCCATATTGCTTTTTACAACCCCAACACAAAATAAGGAAATCAGCTTACAAATCAATAACGTTATTTACAAAAAACAACACAGGGATCAAGGAGGACTGCCAGTGGCACCAAATGAAAGAAAGAAATAATAACCCACCCCCCTTTGACAGGTGCTAAGCACCCATAAATACAGTGGATGGTGCTCACTCTAACCTAGGGTTGTAACAACAGGTAAACCTACGTGATGTTAGATGGCTGACTAATAATGCAGTCAAGGATGTTGCACATTTCCTTATGTTGGAGTACTTTTCCTCTGTGAGTAAGCTCCAGAATTGTCCATGAGCTCTGGCCTTCAGCTCAATGTTGGCTTGTAGTGTCAAAATCTCATCTTCCACTCCAGAAGAGTTCAGATGAAACAGTGTTGCAATTTTTGATGCGAGTAAAACAACATCAGCATCTTCCCGAAAAGGATACTAGCTCATGAATGTAGCGATTGGCTAGAGTAAAGCAAAGTGTTAACTGCTGTCCTGACAACTGGTATTTTAGTTCCTTAACCTTTCTCCTTCTCAACTCACTTTTCGGATGGAAGTTAGTGTCGTTTTTATAGACTCTATTCTATTGCATGAACAAATAAGGTTTCAAGGTCAGTCAATAATGTGTTAGCCAGTAAAAAGGTTATGCATTAAGATCACTAAACACGAGTATACGTGTAATCAAACTGAATTACAACTAAGAAGTAACTTGCAGTTGCAATCAGATGTGGTTTAGGAACCTTGTTGATCTACAAATGGGACACTGTCGCCCTCTTCTGGCGATTAGAATGAAGTGCGGCCGAGCATCAGATCTCGCAGTTGTCATCTCACCACAGTTGTGCTCGTCACTCCCGTCGCCGCAGTCGGGGGAGTGATCACACCTCCAGGACTGAGGCACGCACTGACCGTCGCCACAATGGAACTCTGAGTCGGCGCACGAGGGAGGGATCGGGGGGGGCACAGCTGAACAGTCGGCCTGTCCGTGACACAGCTTGGCTCGGGGCACGCAGATGTCCATCCCCCCGCACCGACAGACGTCCCGCGTGCAGTTCTGACAGAAGGCCTCGTCGCTGCCGTCTGCGCAGTTGTCCGCCCCGTCGCAGAGGAAGCTGCGGGAGATGCACCCTGCTCCGTTATGGCAGGGAAACTCGTCTCTCTCACACTTCAGCACACCTGAGGGAGGTCAACGACAACACAATGACTGTTAACACCCTGTCCATGTATACAACAGCAACAACTAAAGATTACTGTAAGATTACTGTTGTGTTGTCAGGCCTGTGATGATTGCACCTAAGAAATCTGGAATCAGACTTCCTGGGCCCGACTGCACTAGATGGTCGGTATGGAAAGTTTCTTATTAGGTTGCATTAATCTTATCGTGCAGTAACCTTACTGGGAATTTTCTACTGCGGATATAAAGCTTTGTTTCCGTTCAATGGAGAGCTCAAGATCTGCAAGTGGCTTAAGATTTGGTTCAAAACTGCATACAAATGAACACTAGGACACACACACACACACACAAAAACCATACACATTACCCGCTTCAACGGAGCAGGGTTCATTGGAAAGCCAAGTTTCTGCAGTTACCCTCCAATTCATCTGAGCTGTCAGTACAATCTGGGATTCAGTAACGGAGAGTGGCACCAACTATAGCAGGGGTAAATATCCTGGTCCTCAAGGGCCGCTGTTCTGAAGTTTTTAGATGTTTCCCTGCTCAAGGCACACCTGATTCTTATGAAGGGTTGTTATCAAACTCTGTGGAGGTGTGCTGGAGCATGGAAACATCTAAAACCTTCAGGAGAGCAGCCCTCGGACCAGGATTGGTGACCCCTGAACTATAGCGTTCTTTCACTAGTTGACAGTGTGTTCTGTCATCTTTAATCCATGCAAAGCAGGCACAGGCCACAGCTCATTTGAATGTCACGCCGTGAAACTTCAGACTTTGACTACTCAGCTCTCCTGGATGGGGGATCAGGTTGAATGGGGGGGGGGGGGGGGGGGGGCAAGATGGGCGTGCAAGATATCCTGAACATGATTTGCCTACTCACTGCAGCCGAGTTCATCAGCGCCATCCTCGCAGTCTCTGTCCCCGTTGCAGACCCAGAGGCGGGGGATACACGACCAGTTACTGCCCGCTGATGTGTCTGCAAAACCAGGACAGAAGTTCGTTTGGTGACAAAAGAACATGCATCTTTTTCTAATGAGAACCATGATGCACCGGTGTCTCCCTTCAACAGTGCGTTAGATGGTGCTGTTGGATCAATGAATCATTCATACATCGCTTAGGTTAGCACCTTAGCTGTCAGTCTTATTCAACATTATGTCCATTTATGATGTTTGCAATAAGCGACATGGTTTAATAGCTCACCCAAACTTTGACAGCAGATTAGCAAGTGTATGATAATAAATAATCCACCAAGGTGTCCCATGCTGGGTGTCGTAAGTGGAGCGGTGTGCGGCGCGTGCAGATGACGTCATATCACGCTCTAGTTCACTGACAGCTTGTCTGTTTGAATTTTTTATTTTTTATTTTTTCTGTGTTTCTTACTGTGTTGTGTTTTTCCGTACACTAGGGACAATTCCTTTGTCACAATGTCCAATTAACCTACCAAGTGCATGTCTTTGGATGGTGGGAGCTTCTCTGTTTGTATAAAAGGTTCTTACAAGTCATCATTACATGATGTAACAGCATTTGTGTTGAGCTGCAGGTTTGCAGACCTGCGGCAGAGTTGCACTTGCTTTTATCAGTTGAACTACGACACTTGCCTTTGAAATGCACTTATTTGACTGATAACATTTAGGTTATCGTTATTCTACCTTTTTCCAATAGCAATAGGGGAAATACCCGAACAAGTTGGCCTAGCCTATGACCTCATGACCCATCTCAATGTTGCGTGTTGGTACAATTCTTCCACGTCAATCCAGAAGGACATACAAAAACAATTTGTCTTTATAAATACACATTCGACAAATTATACATATGTGCATAACTCATTAAACCACACTATAAAAATAAATAGATCCTATTCCCAGTAGAAAAATACAAAATTGATTGCAAGGTCTAATGTCTCTGGAGGTAAGATCAATTACTGCATTGGGTGAAAATCACAAAGACAACAGTCAATTTGATCACATAATAATTTTATTAACATTTTTTTGTACAATATTAATCCACGGCCTGAATCAAATACAAGCAACATATTGCTTTAAATACAGACCTACAAGTAGATAGGGAAGGAAATACAAGTTAAATGTATATGTTCAGAGGTATGGCTCGTCTTTAGAGAGGGTGAGCTCCTTTAAAACTGGACCAGGTGTAACAGGAAGCTTTGCTGGCACATCAGGAGTTTGGCTGAAAAAAATATTGAGATATCAGATTTAGATATATTGACTATAATTTGTATGAAAAAAAATAAATACATAAAAATGACTCCTAATTCACTAAACTGGCTGACATTTAATTATGTTTAAAGAGCAGTATCCAGAGCCATATAAAACATACAATGGTAATTTTCTGTATGGATTCTGAACTGAAACGTACCCGCCAGCAGGTAGAGCCTTCTGGGCAGACATGATCACAGTGGCCGGCACAGATTCTCTCCGTCCATCTCTGAGATGATAGTAGTTATTGGCAAACTTGTGGCTTGGTCCAACTGGCAGTTTGGGTGGTTCCTGAGTCCTACACAAAGACAAGCAGTGTTTGACATTTTATATTCTATTCACTATTTATATAATCTAAACATCAAATGGTTAAAAAGAAATAAACATTAAATAAATAAAAAATAAATACATTTTTTTTAGTTTTCTCAAGCAACACCTGGTAAATCATGGTGCAAGTGATGCTGATAGTGCCATGATGATTGTTCCGTGAAAGACTGGTTTGATAATAATAAGACTAAGAATAATAATGATACTCATAATAATAATAATACTATCAGCAACAATGATAACTGTAATGCTATGACCCTGTTCAGGAACACAGGTCAACTTGCAGCTTCTTTACCTCTTATCCTTAACTTCTTAAGGATCCTTAACTTACCTCTTTGCTATCTCTCCATAACGCAGTTGAAGCTTTGCTTGCAGATCTTGCTGTGTGAAAACATTTGTAACTTGATTAATTAGTACAATATAGCCAGTAGGTTACAGTAGGAATGTGTATTACAATAACATGATCAATCTGAATTTGCTCAAAGCTAGGTTTTTATTATTATAGCTAGCTAGTAGCATACTGTGTCCTTAATTGGTGGCACGCACAAGGGAAACTTTACATTTGAGATTTGACACTATTTCTAGATCTATTACAAATAATAATAATAATAATTATATATCTAACAAATGTCTTACCCCTGATAAAAGATTCCGAAGCCTCTGGATTATTTTGGTTGCACTCGCCATGATAGTGTTGTGAAGGACGACTACTGCTTCTTCTGGTACTTTACTGTGCTGATGGGAGTACCTTGACTGCCACCTACTGGTTTGGCGAAAGTATGGCACGTAACCATGAGCAAGTACCAGTATTACATTTACACATTTAGCAAACGCTTTTATCCAAAGCGACTTACAGTAAGTGCAGGGACATTTTCCTTGAGGCAAGTAGGGTGAAGTGTCTTGCCCAAGGACAGAACATCATGTAGCTGCAGCAGAGGCTCGATCTCTCAACCTTCCAATCATGAGGCCAACGCCTTAACCCACTGAGCCATCTGTCGCCCGCTATAGTAATTATGACTTGAATCCCATTAAATATTTCATCAGTCACCCTTCAAATTACTGACATTATATTTGACGTCTTCTTCTAAAACAAAAACTATGGACTATAGTAAAAAACGGGATCGGTCTGTGATCAGAGAGGGATCGTGAACCGCACCTGATTTCCCAGTTGAACACAAAATAAGTAAACATATTATGTAAATATATGTTTATTTGTTTCTTGAAAATAGATACATGAATATACAATGCATAGATGGTTAGTGCAGACTTACAACTATTAGCATGACATTTGAGAGGGCTGTTAAATTGAAGTGAGGACTACACTAAACAAAATGAATGAGTGCAAATTTGATTTAAGGTCTCATATCTTTATAGAAAAATAGATGTTGCAGACCTTTACTTGGTCAAACATGTTACAAATGCAGATTAGTTATGAATAATAGTAACTGATCGAGGCTTTAATGGAAAAATATCAACCTTATATTAACAATACAAATAAATGCACAACTTAAGCCAAGTTATAAATACATATCCTTTAGTAGACAGAAGTAATTCCAGTGGAACAATTTTTTATGTTCTTGTCCAGTTTCTGTCTGTCTTAATGGTCTATCACATACACCCCTGCATCACTCTGGTGACCATGTCTTATGGAACCTTGTGGGACTTGTGGGCAGTTCCCTGAAAAAAATAAGATCATCATTCCCTCACCAACCGCTCACAAATACAGGCAAACCCATAACTCACTGCTTTCAATGGTGCTTCACGGAAAACACTCTAGGCGTCACTGTTGCACATGTCAAACCTGGAGTTTGCGACCAGCAGCAAGCATACCACACCCAGATTTAATATTGGAGCTCAGCCTAGGCGCTAATATTACCCAGCTTCAAATAGAAGAGGCATTGCTCATGATACGGATATGTTCTGAGCGGCCTGTACCGTATTCGAGGTCAAACTATGTCGTTTGTGAACAACACAGATGTGTTTTGTTTTTTTCTCCTACTCTGATAACCAACTCACAGCTGCCTGGGTTTTGGCGTAGTTCATGTGGGCGTAGAGCAGCACAGCTGTGTCATTGTGCGAGGCCTCCAGAGCGATGGATAGAGCGTTGCTGCCATCCTGCGGAAAAACAAAACTCATTTCAACTCATAGAAACCGAAACAGTTCCATTAGGGCGACTAGGCATCCACCATCTTACTGTGTTTAATAGGTGTTGTACTTGGGAGTTGTAAAATGCTTCACACTACAGTAACAAGGGGTTAACTCAACGCCTTGGCCTTTCTGTCTCCCAAGACGCCCATATCTCTCCAGCACCGTACAGTATGCCAGAGTGTTGCGCAAAAAAAGAACGCTTAAATACTTTCCCACCCCATCTCGGTCCAGCTGTGACCATCTGAAACTCTAAACCATGTGCTGTACGGCTAACTCGTTCAAACCCAGATGGGTCCGCTGAAATATGTGCCTCAGCATTTGAACCGGTCTTTCTACAGTTCACATGATACGACTCTGGAACAGATGAAAACTTAAGGCCATGGAGAGCCATCAGGCAGTTCAAAGAGCAAATATGCAAGAGTCACAAGAGGCAAGCTACCCATATTTATTCACCACCAGCATAATAACAGTACACAGAACACCATTCTGGCTCGTTAATGTGCCCCTTGAGGGCATCTTAACAGTCCAGAGACTTTCCCGAAACAGTGTCGAGTCAAAGACATATGGACGGATGAAGGCAATTAAGACGGTAGCTTGCCAGAGCCTAGCTCTGAACAGCTGGACAGACAAAGTAAAGGTCTACAAAAAGAGATGAAAAGAAAAGTCTAGACAGTGTTGATTATTCCTGCGCGTCCATTTTCCATTATGTCTGCTAATTAGATTTCCTCTGTGTCTTCGTATTATCTATAATAAACAATAAATGTATCCTATCCTATCCTATATAAAAAAGTGTAGCACCGTGACAACAGTTGATTTTCAACACGTGGAGGGAGGCGCCCAGAAACAGCTGATAAAACTCACATTGTCCAAAATGGAGATGTCACAGCCCGGCTGCTCCAGGAGCAGGGAGACGATCTCGGCCCGGCCGTGTTCGCTGGCGCACATGAGAGCTGTGGATCCCTCGTCGTCCTGGACATTCACGTTGGCGCCGCAGTCCAACAGAGCCCGGACCATCTCCTGCCGTCCGTGGCTAACCGCTAGCATCAGCGCTGTCTGGCCAGCCTGGGCGAATGCAGGAAGAGAAGAGTTGGAACATTGGGATGTTCTGGCATCAGAAATTGACGGACGTCTTGCTAAATGACTCCATGAGAATCGTAAACATTGCGACAAACGTTCACATGTTGACTGTGGTAACTAAGTCATTCGATTCACGGGAAATTATTCTGACTGATGAAAGGAGCAAGTTCTATCAGTTCTGGAATGTGGCAAGTCATCGACAATCATATCTATTGTACCCGTACTAACAGAGGGCTGTCAAAGCAGCGTCCAATGCTGTATTCATCATAAACTACGTGCTGGAGAGATTGGTTTCATGCGGAGGGACGTGCCTGGCTGGCCTTGGCGTTGACGTTGCCTTGGCTGAAGAGCTTCTTGACTACGTGCATGTCCTCCTCCTCCTTCACAGCAGAGAGGGCTGCCAGCATTATAGCCGTGTAGCCAGCCTTGTTCTGCTTATCCACACAGCACATACCTATGAGGGAGCAGACACGCTTAAAAAGGCAGAGCCACGCGAAGGTAGCTATTCGAACAGGCATGCAACTTCCTTTTCCCCCCCCTCGGGGTTCTCATGTATTAAACGCCCACTGACCCGTGTCCAGCAGCAGACCGACCACGACGAAGTTGGAGTGGGAGACGCTGTAGTGCAGGGCGGTGTTGCCGTTCCCGTCCGTCATGTTGACCACGTGCGCGAGCAGGGCGGAGGAGACCTCGGAGAAGGCCATCAGGTAGTCTGACACGCGCTGAGGCTGGGCCGTCTTAGCGCTGGAGATCCGGAACCACTCCAGCTGCACAGTGTGGGTGCTGGAGAGCTGCAGGACAGAGGATGGGTGGGAACATCACTGACAGTAAACACATGACACAGCTGATTATACACGGTTTGGTTCTGGATATGGCTCTATTAACGCAAAGCTCAGCTGTACAGTACAGACAGTGCACTTTTTAATACTCATTCCATCGGGGACAAAACACTAATGAAAGGTAAACTTATGGTTTTGGTTCATTAGTGAAATTAACTCATTAACTAGTTTGTTTGTAAAAAGCTTTGGCAAGGGTGGTTTTCATTCAATAGCATGCTGTGTACCTCCGAAGGAAACAAACAAGTGATTTTTCAGGACAGGCATGGGGAAGTTGAAGAGGCAAGTTAGAACCTACCACTTCTTTACTCTTCAGTGTTTTGACATCATCGTTCAGGTGGTTCTTCAGAATGAGACAAGCCTCGCGCATTTTTGCACTCAGCTCAAACCTATGACAAACAAGACAAGTATTCAAAAGCTGGCAGTCATATCTAGGGAAAGTCAATGTTTTATAAATGCTACCTTGTGCCATTTACCAAACAATGATCTTTTATTATTTTACATTTACAGACTTGAAAAATCGAAAGAAAAGATTACGTTTTTGAATCCATTGTTATTAAAGTTCCCTCTCCAAAGCATACTTCTCTCTCACGGTGTCCGAGGCGTTGGTGGCTCCTCCCAGGACCTCATCATCACTGTCGCTGTCGTCCACGTTCACATTCCTCTCCTCGTCCGACGTTTCCTCCAGGGCTGCTGCCGCCTCCTCGCTGCTGTCCGAGCACTCACCGTCCCCACTGCCCACAGACGAACTGCCCTCCTCCTCTTCCCCCTCCTCCTCTTCCTCCTCCTCCTCCTCGCTCGATGTCGACTCATACCTGTATATACGTACAATGTCATGGATAAGAGGGTCGCATGCACCGGTTGTCGTGGTGACACGTTCCCATTCACTGTACTTCCT
This sequence comes from Neosalanx taihuensis, assembly GCA_030340665.1. Classification (NCBI taxonomy): domain Eukaryota; kingdom Metazoa; phylum Chordata; class Actinopteri; order Osmeriformes; family Salangidae; genus Neosalanx; species Neosalanx taihuensis. Next base: position 5,763,979 of record CM059312.1, on the reverse strand, counting down.
GATACACACCCTCCATTGAGAATGCCGACAAACTGCAGGCTCTTCTTCCCGCTGGTGCGAGTCTGACCTGGGTCACTCCCATCCTTCCTCTTCATGATGGATTTAAGCATACCTGGAACCAGCAATGAAGCTATGGATGTCAGTTGGTTTTATTGGATTACTTTAATCAGAACAGCGTAGCATTGCCCCTTAAGCAGCACACATAACTCAAACACAAAGGCATTGTTAGGCGAATGTGCATTTGATTCTTGATCGTTTAAGATCATTGAAGTGGAATAAAGCGCTGTAAATATGTTGGTTTAGGATTGTTACACAGTAACAAATCCTAGCTGATTCCTACCTCCAACAGATGTTTGGTTGCTGGAAGGGGTCACCTCCTCTCTGTCCACCACACTGACCATTTCCTCATCAGGAGTCACCTTGTACTCTGCGATGGTCATCTGTCTCCTCTTCAGCGCGGTGGTCAAAGGTTTCTGCTCCTGCACCTCCTCCAGAATATTCTCCCATTGGCTCCCAGTGCTTACCAAAGCTACCGGGATTGGTTCAGCTGGACTCTCAACAATGTCAGTCTGCGTACTCTGGTGATTCTCATTGGCTGGTAAATCACCCCCAACACATGCATCCACAACCTCAGGGCAACAGGACACTGCCACGTGTTGCAAAGTGCAAGTGGGTGATTCAGTTGCTACTAGAGCGTTTGTCATGGTAGGTTTGGCAAGGACACCCTTCTCAAACGTGACCCGAGACTTCCTGTCTTCTTCTTGGGCTTTCAGGGCTCCAAGGTGCTGGTCAGCTCGGATCAGTCTCCCCTCCAGAGCCAAAATGGACTCCTGCTGGAATTTGATGGTGTCTTGCAAGGTGTCCATCTCTCTCTGTGCCTCGCTGGTGACGCCGAGCAGCGATTCCATCACCCACACAGAGGCCTCCTGTGTTTCCACACCCACCTGGACCGCCTCGTCACTAGCAGACGCCTCCTCAGTCCCAACGCTTTTCTCGACGGCCACCTCTGTTCCCTCGGACGCGTCTTTCACTTCCTGTCTGTAGTAGAACACCCCTTCCTCCAGCGACACGTCATCCCCAACTGCCACCGACATCTTCTCGAGAGTCGCGGCTGGAATTCTTTCTGGAACTTTCTCTGACTTTCCCTCAGCCTTCACCTCCGTTTTCTCGCTCAGTCCGTTGACGTCTTCTGCTGTGCTCGAAGGAGTCGGAGGAGTTTCCTGAACTTGGGACTTTGCGTCCACCGTGATGGTCGCTTGCCGCTCTTGGACCGCCGTCTCTTCAGCTGATGAAGCTTTCTTCTCCTGGAGCGCTGACAGAAGCATGTCTTTCTCTGCACGTAGCTCAGCCACTTCTCTCTCCAATGCTGGGACCCCCTTCACCCGCTCCTCCATCTCCTTCAGTTGCCGGAGGGCGGTGGCCATTTGTTCCCTCACTGTCTGCAACTGGGTGGGTGGTAGGGAAGCCATTCCGGGGGTTGAGGCAGGAGTGCTCCTTCCGGAGGTGTGAGGGCTGGGTTTGACCCAGCTGTTCTGGGGTGGAGTAGGGGAGACCAAAGACTGGAGCTGAGGCAGACTATCCACAGCGGTTGTGTTTGCATGGGAAGTCAAAAGAGGAACATTTATCTTGGCACCCTCTCTAAAGCCTTGCTTGGGAGGGTCTGAGAGCTGGAACCGGGTGCCATTTTGGTGCTGGTGGGTCTGCTCTTGCTGCAGTCGCCTGCTGGTTTCCAGGAGGGTTCTCTCCACCCTGGGGTTGCGCAGAGGCGGAGGAGGGGGTATTTTGGAGCCCGCAGAGAGCGGCGAGGAGCTGAGGATGGTAAGAGGAGACAGAGGTTGGGCTTCGCAGGGTGCCGAACCGATGCGGTTCCTCGGGGGAGGCGGAGGGGGAACTCTGCCATCTTCGCTGGCGGGGGACGAGAGAGACTCGGTGGACGTCCATCCGCTGGCGCGGCCCCCTACGCTGGTGCTCCGCTGAGAGACTTTGACGCCCCGTGTCGACCTGCGGGAGCTGACAGGCGCCCGGCGCAGGTTGTGACCGCTTTCGATCTCCTCCACGTACTTGAGGAAGTCCAAGTCCAGCTGGAAGCCATACGGAGTCTGGACTGAGTAGGATGCCTGTGGATCTGCCTCTTCCTGGCTGGAGTACAGGAACGGAGCGCCCAGGTCTGCGGGCACAGGAACGCATTGTAAGAAACCACAAATGACCTGGGTAAGAGACCCGGACCACAAATGGCATCTTAGCAACACGATGCTGACCGATGAGCAGTCAAGTCTCAAGGGTCAAAGCTACATCCAACAGCATTACAACAATGACCAAATGGTCAGTAAACATGGAAACTGATACTTAACAACTTCACCATTAGCTTACCACTTGCTTCTGGCTTAAGAGTAATGTGTTGTGTGCCATTATTCTGAATCTGATGCTTATGCCATAGCTCACCAGGCAGTTTTGGGTTAACCTGCACAGACTGAGTCATCTTCTCAGACTGAGATCTTTAAGCAGAAGCCTGGACAGTCAACTTACTACCTGAGGAAAGAAGGAACACTCACATCACTGTTTTCACTGCTTACGGCAAAAGAAAAAGGAGCAGACATTTTGGTTTGAGGAGGTGGAGAAGAACCATCTAAATAACTGGCTTTACATTCTCATGTTTTGATGTTTGAAGTCAGTTTTGTTTCTCAGCTACTATGATTCGATCTAACCACAGAATGTATGGTTCTTCTTCTTTAGTGTCAGTTTGGTGGACGACTCCAATAGTTACCTTTCTCATTCACTTGCTGGAAGAATCATAAAGCTTTTCTTGATGGTGCAACAGTGTTCACCTTGGGTTTCTTCGTCTTTCTGTCTCTCCAACTGAGGGTCACAGTAGCCCTGAAAGAGAGTGAGAAAGGGAAAGAGAGAGAGAGAAGAAGAAAGGGCAAGTGAGGGAGGGAGAGAGCGAAAGGGAAAGAGAGAAAGAGAGAGAGAGAGAAAGCATGAGAGAGAGAAAGAAAGGGTCAGAGTGGCCTAACCTACATTACGCATACATACACACAAACACAGATCTGTTTCCCGACACCCTTGGGCACATTCCACCACACACTTCCCTCCAACATCCTGCTGGCAAGACCAGGCTAGAACATGTCACTCTCATCAAGTTCCTGAACAAGGTAGCCCTCAAAACCCAGAAGAACAAACCCTTGTCTGGGATCTCTTGTGACCCAGCCATCTCCTTCGAATCAAATCAAGTTACTTTAGATCCCAAAATTGTAAAACAAGCATACATTGCATTGCCCAAGAATGGATAGATGCCCCCATATGGATGATTCATTAACTTTAAAAACACAAACATTTCTTACTGAGGCTAATCCACCCAAGGTTCTTCTCTGCGGATCAGAGGAATGCCATTCCCTGATGCTGGCTGTTAGCCTGTTATGTCAACTTAGCTTGTTGCTTCAAGTGGAGATTGAGCTGAGGGACTGGTAAGCTTCACCCTGTCAGCTACAGGTCACCGCTTCATAACCTGAGGGAAAGCCTGTTACCTCCTTAACCAGGGTCAAAACAGTCATTGGGGGTCAGAGATGGGTGTGCTAGGCGCAGATCTATAAATCACCTGAACTTCCAAATCACTAGCCTTTACCCTACCTTTGTGAGTAAAGGATTAGTGAGCACCTCCCTCAGAGCAGGATTAGTGGAGGAGGTGTAGGCCGAACCAGGAACAATTAATGAGCGTGTTGGCTTTGATAAACAGTCCTGCGCTGCTTTCTAAAGAGCCATGTGTTTCTTGTGACCGCGTAATGCAAGTTCCAGTCACAGTGCAGAATCCCTTACACCCATGTTGACCTGTCTAAACATGCTCGTTGGATTTAACCTTTTTGTTTTCTGAAACACCAGCTTCAGATGTTTGTGCAGCTCGGAGATCAGGCTTTAAAAGAAGAATTCCTCAGATCATGAGTCTCCATCTCTCTGAGGCCTGGCTGTTCTTGACAGGAGGCTGCAGATAAGGATTGCAGGTTCGACGCAGCCTTTCCAGCCTCCCACCCCTCCTCGCTCGCAGCCTGCTTCACTCAGCACTAAACAGGCCAGTTCAAATGTTTTTTCCAGGTCCTGATGACAGGCAGCAAATTACAGGGCACAGGGGGAGAAGGCGCATTCCTCTACACCCCTCATCTTCCATCACCAGCCGGGAGCCACCGCAGTCATCTCACTCTCACACACACACACACCAACACTGGGTGTTTTTCTGCCCATAAAAACACACTCGTCTCACACGAACAAATGTCATATGATAGCATAACTGACTGGACACAATACTGGTAAGTTCTAGTAACGTAATAACAGACGGAGGGGTTTAACTTCATAAAGCCCTCATTAGATCTAATGGTAAATGGACATACCACATCGCTTTACAAATTGTGGCCTTGGCGTGGCGACCACGGTTTCATTGCATATATCGCCACGCAGATTGAAGGTTGAACGTGATGCTCTCCTCCTGTTAAACGTAAGCTAGTGTTTCTGAACTATCATTCTCATTACTGAGACTGCAGTTTCCCATAAGAAGCCATAAATCCAACACTGGGGTCTACAGTTTCGAAACAGGAAATGTCCTGGTTTCATCGCCTGTGCTTTTGGAAAAGTGACCTCATCCGACCACCACCCTTTTTCCTCGAAAAGGAAGCAGAGGTTCGAAAAAGAAACCTGACAATGAGGAGACAGGAGGAGAGGCCTGTAGCCACACAGAACCCGATAGGACTGCACCTCACACATATTAACCCAGTTTTCTGGTGTCCATGGACCAGCGCAAACCTATTCATTCACTAGGCCCCCATCCATTGGCTCACTTTAACTACCAAAGCACTTTACATGAGAAAGGCCCATTCTCAAAAAGAGACACGAACCAGCATGCACACATGCAAGCACTGATGCGTAGCCACACACACACACTCAGATGTATGCACGCACAGATACACACACACGCATTCCTCCCCCTCCTAACACTCAGACACACACAAGCGCACACACAAAGTAGGGCCTTAACTTCCTCACTGGAAACCTCTATGTGAGGTGGCTCAGATGCTGGGATAAATCTGCAGTTTCCTGAAGGGAAGCAGGTTGGAGAGTACCCCCCCCCCACCCCAGCCTCCGCCACCCCCAGGGAGCCCTCCTATTGTCTCCCTATAAGAACTCCCGTCTCTCTCCTGCCAGGAAGCCCCATTGGCCGCGCGCAGGAAAGCTGCTTCCTGACAGTCACAGGAAGACGCCACAGTGAGGGCGAGCAAAACCCAGAGCTGAATAAACACAGCGTCAGGCGCAACACAATAACAAAAGAGCCCTCACACTCAGGCATGCAAACGCACTCTGGCTGTCCTGTAGTCCGCCAGGGCCTGAGCTAACATCACATGACGCGTCATGCAGGACTTGGGTAACATGCAATTAAGACTATAGGTTCTACGCAGCGTGTCAACTCGAACAAAGTGCAGGAAGCTGACAGAAATAACAGACTGACACCTGAACATATACAGACCTAATCCTTGGGAACATGGGGCCCACATCCTTACAACATTCTTCATCATCTGAATCACACTTTCTGTCAAGCGTATTATTTCTACAAAATATATATATAAAGATATTCAACTGAACTTACTGAAAATACATCTTAATCCTTATATTATGAACATCAACTTGGGTTTTAAAAATCACATGCATCTCATAACCCCCCCCCCCTCGCTCCAAAGACAATCAAGCACATTCAAGCCCAACAATGAAGCATTATGCTACTTCAGTGGTGAAGCTGTCTCGCTGAATTTTGTGAGCCCTCCTTGTTTTCCTCCACCCCGATCCCTCTCACTCTCCACAGGTTCAAAATGTCACAAAGTGAACTGACTCTGGATTGAAGAAGTCTATGGACTCCGCTTGGCATTTGAGACACAGTGTCTGTAACAGTCTCAGAGTCTTGTCCGGCCGAGGCGCCATTTTGGATCGGAAGAAAGGAAGTGGATGTTGAGCTGTGGGGGTTATACTGAAATGCGGAGAAACAATGGCCTCTATGTACTTCTGCCCTGTCGGACGGTCACTGAGGAGGGCTTCTTGGTGACCTTGTGCAAAGCAGACGAGGGTGAGCAGTGGCACTGATTGGCTACACAAGGGAAAGTCAAAACAGTGCAGGTGGAAGCCACAGCTGTGTGACTTCCAACTGACATTTTCCAACCCACTATGTTAGACTACGCCCATCTGGCCAGCTTGACCGGACCTGAATGACTAATGACTAGATTTAATTCAAACCGTAATGCTGACATCTTTGGAATTAATTAGCCAGTTTCGAGTCACATCCCCAGTTGAACAACCAGTTCAGGACATTCCTCATCTAGAACACTTCCCAAAGACAAGACCTCATCATAACCAACTGAGGAACACCCATGCCCAATGGAGAAAGTCCCCCTCCCTCAAAAACAAAGCCGTTCATACAAATCTACTTCGACAAATTATCCAGCGTTTCCACTGGTTGCTGTTCCCAACAGTTCCAGGTCTGGTATCAAGAACAGTCCCACAGCATTATCCTAAAGGAGTTCAGCTAAAACAAGGTTTCCCCTTGTTGCAGTCTTAGGCGACGTGTCGTGGAAAGAACATCGTTGCCTAGTGCTTTACACGATTGAATTGATTCTTTAAAAGATGAAAGGTTTATTTCAGCTTTCAACAGCAGAATTTGAGTGCGTGTTAAAAGATTAGCGGATATTTGATTCCTGAAAGCTTTATTTAGACTGGGTCATGACGAAGTGCACAGAAATAAGTGTGTGGAGGAACATTTCTTTCCAAAATATTCCTGTTTATGATCATAAAAGCACACAAAATGTTTACCAAATGCAAACAAGCCCTCCATCTCCAACAGTAGCAGAAGCTTCCAGATGTTTGATTGTCATCCCTGTAGTAAAAAAAACAGATGTCATCGAGCGCCTGTTTACACAGAAACAGCTAAAGTACCTGTTGTGTTTTTGACTGCTGCACTCAACACCATCGCTTTGATAACAGGAGACAGGAGATGAAACAGCTAAAACACTGTGTTAGACAGGAACCACTGGAAAATAACTCTCAGTTACTCCCAGGAAAGTAACTATAAAACATAAGGGACAAAATACAACTGCTCTAAAACAACTGTCGTTAAACTATTTGACTGTACTTTCAAGAGGCATTTCAAAACAGAAATTTGACGTCTGCGTTTCCAGGAAAAAGCAGTTGTACTAAAGCTGAGCCCATCAGTTCCCAGCACAGTTTGACAAGAAAACAGAAGGTAAACACAAGATACAGCGTCCTAACCAAGGCCATGTCTTCAAACCCAGCTGTCTCCCGTTTTGAAAGTTATCAATTAAAGCTAAGTAAAACCGTCAAGAATCTACAGTATTAAAATCAGGCACAAAATGTCAAATGATCTTGGTAAATGAGTTGTTCCTGCGAGAAGCTTCTGATAGCCTCCTAAGTGGGAATCTACAGGATCTCAGACAGTGCATTTGATTAGAAGGTTCTCTCCCACTTCTTGTTAGTGAGTGGTGAGCAGACAGGGATATTTTTAGCCAGTAATCTTTCATCCACCAATTGTCAAACGCTGTAGTGTGGGAACTGGAATCACACTGACCTCCTTCCAAATGTGTTTGAGGGTAAAATCAATTCTTAAAAACAGTCGTTACATCCTAATATGGTGGTTAGAATGGAACTGGATAATATCTGCAAAAGTTCCAATGCCAACACTGAAAAATATACAAAACATCTGCTAAGAGACACTCTTTACAAACTCTAACTTCACAAACTCTTAACTTCACTTTGATTTGTTTGTGTTGTGCAATTAGGAAACCCACTCCAGTCCAGAGATCTGGTTAAAATTTTGTAAGTTGCAATTACAATCTTCAAAAGATGAAGGCTTGCTAATTAAGAAGACAGGATTCTACCACTATGTTGCACTTACCACTTAGGCTAATTGCAGGCTGAAAATGCATATATGCTCTAGCGTAAGCTTTAGTCTTTGACTAGGTGTATGGTAATTTAGGCACAAATAAAAATATGCCTTTGAACTATGCTGTAGCAATGTAGTTCTTTTCAAATGAATAAAGTTTATAGTCATGCTCACACAACCCAAACATCTGTTTTAGTCACAGAGCTCAAACAGTGGTTTCTTCTAGATTGGTTACAGAGCTTGGCAATTGCATCTCATAACATGAAATCCTTGAGTTCTCAAATCAACAAACACAATCAACAAATCCTTCTTCTTTTTTTATTGTAAGCAAGCATCAGGGGCGAGGGGGGCAGTTATATGAGAGGCCCAGAGCCACTCCAGCCCCCTTCATGGCTAAGCTACTGTTATGAAATGAGCAGTGAACATGTCTTTTGGACTGGATATCGAGCCCCAATATAGACTTTAAAATATCACAGCCCCCGCGCTGGTCTGAACATTTTGGGACTGATTTCAAAGTAGATATTTGCACAGAAAATACCCAGTGAACAGCCCAGGTCTAACAGGCTGTAAACAAGTCTGCCTGTCAGATAAATCACTCAGACCACAAACCTCTCCAGACTTTCTAAGTACATTCAACAGAAAGGATGAGACCGACCGTGCAGAAAAGAGAATTGGTATGAAAGACCACAACCTAATATGGACTTTTGTTTTTAATTTCCACTACTGATGTCTCATGCATCAGACTATAACACTTAGCCCCATAACACTCCCCACACTAAATTTACGGCCGTTCTATTTCTGAGTTGGACGCTGTAAGTCATACCCAAGTGTGCCGTTACAGGAACCAACCGTCACACAACCCTGGGGTGAGCTCATCAATGTTGTTGAAAGCTTCACACATCACCGTCCAACAGACAAACAACGTTTTGATTTGCACCAATGACTGTCAAGCTTTTTCTAAGATAACAACGCATCTGTCAAGCGTGGCGGACAGTGACAAGGTGCTCGTGCATGAGCTTCAACGGATTAAACATGCTGAGACTCTATGTTGCAATGCAGTTTAGCAGGTTACCTTTATAGCTCAAATAAACTGCTGAGACCAATCAGAAACCAATCAGCATGGATGTTGTCATTTACAAACAGACACTTGGATGAAGTGATAAGATCCCACATGTGATTTCCTTCTTAAACCATTTTTGTTTAATCTTTGTTTCACCTTATTCTGACCCCAGGACAGTAGCTTCTGTGTAAGAAAACACATTGTCAATGAATTCATCATGCGAGTTGGCCTTGCTTATGTGTTCAAGCATTTGTTGATAAATTGTTGAGTTGAGTTTGATATTTCTTTCCCACACTTCCAAATCAGTTCTCAAACCGTTACAGAAGACATGTTCAGACATTATACACATCAAGACTTTATTAGCTTGCAATGTTTATATCTGGTTTGACCTTCCTGAACTAAAATTAACTCCATTGAAGGGTCAGAACTTTCATGATTGTACTGCATGTACAAGCTGAATGAAAATGTTATTTTAATCCAACCTTCCACACGTTAAACATACCTATAAAAGGTCAGTGAGCTGAGCTTACTTGAATTAAAACGCAGTTTAGTTAAGATGGCTCTCAAGGAAGATAAGATGGACCACGGAATCAAATACTGGCAATGAGCCAGCAAAGCCAACCGAATCACATGACAGACAACATGGAGATGGTTAGCAACCAAGTGGATGATCATAAGTCTAGGAAAGGATGATTAGGCAGGGGGCCACAAACTGCATGACCAGATAGGAGGAAAGAATCCAAATTAGCCACAATTCTATGAGACCATGTCCTGTTCCGTTATGCAGGATGGGATCACATGTTGCTGTGGGAGACTTGTGAACTCATGTTGGTGGTATTCAGCAGAGGGGTCAAGATTTGGCATCACCAACACAACACAAGGTTGAAAGGATGTTAGGAGGGGTGGAACGCCACTGACAATTTGGGGATTTCCATGTTGTGTCCCATTGTTTTTAGAATGACTGAAGCTGGAGGATAATATCAGATCAGACATTTTATAACTTTTACTCATCTTTAAAAGTTGTTTTTATAAGGTTATGTCACCTAACTGCTTGAATTAATTTTCAGGCAATCTTAAGTGAGACTGCATAACATTTTGTTGATTTCATGTTATCAATTAATGCACGAGTATGATACAGTAGGATATATAATCAGTCGAAAAGTACAGATATAAATCGCATTAAGGTGATGATCCGTACAAATGCATTCAAACGTTTCTCAAAGGCAATATAATATTTCCACATTCTATACATTCAAAAGATGATTAGAAAATGCAAGCATCAAATACATTTAAAACCCAACGTATTTACTACGTAGAATTGGTTGATTCGGGAACACCCTTTTCGTCCCAACATCAAATGTGAAAGTTTACAAATGTTTCCAACACGAAACGAAAACACGTTGTGTAGCTTTATAAAGGACATTTGCATTTGATAAAACGGTTGCATACCATTAACACACGTTAATTTACCTGGATCTAACCTTTAATCTGCACATTCCACCATCTGTGTTCTACATTATCTTTCAAGAGAAAATTAGACGTATGTCTAGTATGTTATCAAATTGGTCTTACCTTACAGTTTCTCTCTTTAAAGGCGCTCTTAGGAACCCCTCACGACATTCTTCGGATAAGGTAATAAAGTTGGAGAATAAGTTTAAAAAAAACCTTGCCACCCCTCTCGCTCTGTCCCCCCTGTTCCCCAGTTCGCTCTTCAAAGGGCTTGGCTGTCAATGACTGACATTAGAGGCGTCCAATCAAAAGGCGTTATGAAGTGAGTGGGCGGGACCTGTGGGCGGGACGTGTGTTTGAAGTGTGTCCCATGGCGGCAAGTGTGGCCAACACGCCTCTTTATAGTCAACTTGGTGCCCTATATGTCAATTGCAGTTGGTCTGTAGATTCATTTATTTAAGTCCATTTAAGTGTATTTAAGTTTTGGTACTTAGCATGGCATTCATAATCACAATAAAATATAAACAACAATAACATGGGAATGATCAGCCAGTTTGCTGGCTATTCAGTTTGGCTAGGCAGTTAGTTGTGACTCAACATCCAAACCCCCCTTTCAAGTCTCATAACATTTAATTAGATTCATCTTGTTTCATCACTAAAGCAGTTTAGAGAATCATGCTCATATCTGATCCGTTAAATATAGATAAGAAAACAGGAAATCAAAGGATTTGTATTTATTGTCTTTATTTTCCATGCTGTGTTGTGTATTTTAGGTGTTTAGGGTGTGTGTATGGGTGCAGTCTTCCTGATGTAACACAGCAATTTGCAATATTATGGGAGACCTTGTTTAGAAAAGCCAAATAACTGCAAACTGCGAGTGATCTGATATTTGCCTTAAAACATATTTATTATATTTTCCTATTCAGTCATCATCATCAGGATATTTTCTTAAATCGTGACATTCTAATCTAAAATCAAACACGCTTTGCTCATTTTCTCAGCTTAGTTGCAATTGCGGGACCTACCAGGAGAGGACGCTCCTGCATCATAGTTACACTTCTGCTTCTGTCCAGCAGTCGGCTCAGATAAATACTTAAAAGTTAAGCACATCAAGTCCTGTTCTTGTCTCCTTGCTTTTCTAGCGGCCTCTATGCTATGTCACAGCTCTTGTAAATAGGAACAAGGTTATGAGTCATCAGAGTCTAGACACTATTTTCAAACACGGTTCAAAAGGTGCCAAAACATGTTTGGGTTGGTTCTGGCACATGCAAGACCAAGGCAAAGGCTAAAAGTGGTAGAAAGGAGATACCAAGGTATGCAGAAAGATAACCTTCTGAGACATATTGATTATAAACAGAGACTGGAGTAGATAGGAGAGAAGCAAGTAGTGTGCTTGTTGACTGGAGGGCCAGTACAGCAAGGTTAAAAACATAATGTGGAAAGCACATTAAAGTAAAAGCATTAAAATCCTTTTGAAGTGTTAGGTCATTGCTTCCTGACCCTTGAGATATGTGTAAAGATAACCTCTAACCATTTTACCAGATGGCTTCAACTCTTGTTGGAGATATTCACACATTTAGTTTTGGAAATAACTCCTTCGTTTTGAATTGGAGATGTCTGTTTTCTCTTCGTTAACACAGTATAAACCTGGTATAAATACCCAGCATTTCGTTACACACAAATGCATCGTTCATAAGAACAATGCTGTAAATGAATCTATCCACATGAAATTTGATGTGGACCGTTACTAGTTTACCATTGTTGTACACACAGCCAGCGCTGTTGTGTAAAGTACATGTGCAGTATAGCTTGGGTTTTTAGAATGGTTTGCGTGCACATCGGCACACACCCCTCTCTCACTACACTCCCATGCTGGGGTAAAGGAAATGCTGGGAGCAGAGCCAGGGGCTCAGAGCTTCCCTCTGGGGTCATGAAGCTGACCCTCCGGCCCAGATGGTCACACCAGGAGAGAGGAACCAGACTCTGAGGTTACTGTCAGACACCGTTTGTAAGACATCATGTCAGGGTCACCTCCGGGTGTTGACTCCTCAGTGAACCGTACATACATGTGAAGTTATCGGTTCTATACATTTAGTCAGTTAGCAGACGCTTTTATCCAAAGCAACTTACAGCAAGTACACGGATATTCTCCCTGGGGTAAGTAGGGTGAAGTGTCTTGTCCAAGGACACAACATCATATAGCTACAGCCGGGAATCAAACTCATGACCTTCCAATCGTGAGCCCAATGCCTTAACCAACTGAGCCACCTGACTCCCCAACTTCTTTCCTGGGCATTCATTCAGGAATAAGGAACCTTGTGATTTAAGTGAAAGATGCTGGTGACTAAAAACAAGTAGAGATAGTTGATGAACACAGCGTTTTTTGGGGGGGGGCGTTTTACCACTCTTCTCATAAATCACATTGTTGGTCTGACATAAGAGATCCACTATATCTGGAGAGGAAGTAATTGGTTGGCGTTGTCTAGGGAGTGAGTCAAAATTTCCAAAAGTGTGCCATGACTTGTTCAGTCATAGAATCACCTAACTCCTTCTAATAGATCTAACATGAGCAATTACAGTACTGTTGCGAAATTCTTCTTCCATGGAATAGTCTGCAATCATGCTTGGACCAATCCTATTTTCCGATAACCAAACAGCAACCAAGCAAAATCAATATTTTTTACTGTTGTTGTGGCAGTAAGAAAATGTTATCAATGAGGGCATCACAGTTATGCAAGCACCGATAATAATGTTTATGATTTTGCCCTGTAACATGTTTAGTTTAACAATTATGTACTTTCAGTTACTATAGCAATATGTGTGGATTGTAAATTCAAAACAACACGGAAAGGTCAAATCTGCAAAGTGACAATCATCACGGATAATCATCCTCTCAAGGTCTAATCATACACAGGAGTACCCTAAACTCCCTTTCTTAACGATTTCCAATGACAGGTTGTATGAACTATGTAAAAGGCGTGAACAGCTCACCAATAGCAACAAGTGCCTATCTCAGTTAAGGAAAGATAAGACTCTTAAACGAGGACACACCAAAGTCCACGAAAACTTAGATGTAAACATGTTTTCATGGGTTACTGGCTTGAAGGATATCTCAGGTCGCCACGGTGTGGGACAAACAGGAAGTCTTTAGTGGTGTGCCAAATGGATTCAAGGTCTGGCACTATAAGCTTAACTCCTTTTTACAACAAAGTATTTTAATTAAAGCTGATTGGGTGCAACTGGGTGAGTTTGTCCTGCCAAAGATTATTTGGCCTTCCCCAAAGATTAAACTCCCGTACTTCACAGAACCTGAAAGATCTGAGGTGAGCTCTTTTTAGGTCAAAGGTGAACTGTAAGTCAGCAACCATTTTGTGCACGAACGACGTGACGAACCAGACTTTGAATGAGTGAAAAAAGAGAGCAAAGAACCGACAAATCAGTGAACCTCACAAGTAAATAGACATGTGGCCTCAGCAGGAAGGTTAGGATGGGACTTGGGTGACTCAATAACCAGGTTAAATAGACAGAAATAGATCAGAGTCTACAACACTATTTGCATTTCTTTCTACGTGACGGCCAACCATTGCATGGCCAGAGGACTTCTGTACTTGATTGACCAAAGGGCTGGGTGAGGGTCCAACACAAGACTGACGTGGAGGGAATCAGTCACAACGGCCACACTGTCCCATGATTAATCATCTTTGTACTTGATGTTTCCTCTAATCGTTGGTAATTTCAAGGTTGTCACGTGACAGAAATGTTAGGTTGTGTTCTTTTTCCTTTCGCAACCTTTAACAGTGATATTCAAAGTGCTGTATCGTATTGCGAAGCCCCCAAATGCAACTGCGTCATTGTGAAAACCTGTAATTGTGGGAGCCATCAGTAGGGATATCAGTTACAGTCCTCAATATCCTCATTATGTTTTTACTGATTTCAACTGGGTGTGTCTTTACATATGCCCTAACATTGTGTTAACACCAGAAATTACATAGCTTCACATTATACATAAAAAAATGTACATTGGCAACCACTCCACTTACATTTCCTAAATATTTGATTGAGAACAGCTGAGGTTTAGATTTTCTTAATAAAAAAAAAACTAGTGGTTGAATCAGGATATTTTATTTAGGTGAAAGGGCAACTGTGGATTGTGGTGAGTCAGTTCACATCAGGGAGGGGAACAGCCCAAATGCATAGTTCCAGACTACAAACGCTTTGGGGCTGGAATCTGGGTAAAGGGTCAACTGGATGGAGATGAATGGAATTTCGGTTTTAACGTTGTGAATAACATCTGTTCACCCGGGTCCACAATACACATTGTCAACATCGTTAACTGATGCTTGATGCTGTTGTGTCCAATTGTGTCCAATACAATATCCATCCGTTTAATCATTATCCATCATGTGGTGTGTTAAGATGAAGAAAACTATTCATATGACAACGTTGAATGGAAACGTTTCAATCAACCTATGTATAAACCGCTTCTTTGTTTTTTTATTTTGCTGAATATTTACAAATGATTGTATCTGAATAATGTTCTAGTTATGTTTCAACAATTTATTGTCTAATTAAACAAATAAATATTTTGTTTTAGCCATGAAACATCTAAGTATATTCGGGTTGGAGTCTGGTTCCCAGCTTCGCGTGTCTGATGAAACACAGCAGTGGAAGAGATGCACGAGCTCCCTGCATGCACGAGCTGATGCAAGACACCTGGCACGTGATCACATCTTCACCTTTCACACACTAACCCGCAACCGAGGGGGAACTGAGTTAAAACAAAGGCTCAATTCCGTCTGTTACTAACTAAAGGACTATCGAGTCATGCAAGCTACAAAGAATGAATTATTCGTAACGATTGAGATGTTTTTTTTACGAGTATTTGTTTTAAATTCGCACACACACACAAATACAAACTATGGAAGTTACAGTCATATACGTGCTGTAATACATGGGTGTTTATGTGTTTATAATTTATACATTCACATAATTAGTACCTTTACAGATTATGTTCAGGACCATTTTAGCGTAGTGTGAGCTTGGAGTCTAGAATACACCATTTTAACTTACTGGAACTAAACCGATATGATATCTGGACCCCGAACAAAAAAATATTCCTCTAGTGCTTCCAAGAGCAACTGATGACTAATACTGAACTCTACGTCCTGCCGATGCAATAAAGCATTTCCCACCAGGCAGATACTGTGTGAAGAAATCATAGGCATTTACAATGGGCTGACTTGTGGGATAGGAGTTACGTGAGGTACGTGTTCTCAAAGCACAGCCCCTCTCCACAGGAACCCCATCTGAGCCCCATACTGGGTGTCTCATTCTGGGTCTCCATTGTGGTTGAAAAATGGTCACTTTAACTGTCAGTCAGCCAGTTAACCCCGTAGTTGGATATCTAACAATCAAGGAACTTTCACCAAATACCTCTGCACATGTAGACAGGCCTCTTGAATGTTGGGTCCTGTCCTGAAAACAGCATCATGTGTACCTGGGGTGTGTCTAGAACCCACAGCACGTGTTTCAGAGAATGGCTGTAATGGTTCAATTCTGAGCATGAACTTTCCCCTACTTCTCACAACCACCCGTCTGAATCTCTGTTTTATGGTGTTTCTCCCCCAAGCAAGGCTGCCAGATGCTTTTAGGTAGAAAAAAAACTGGTTTTCTTAGTGTTGTTGAGACTAAGCACTGGAATGACAATCATTAATCATTATGAAATATTTTAACGTAAAATACAAACATATATCTAAATTAAGCAGCTCATTATTATGTATGAAGTAATATATTTGCTTGATAGTGTTTCAGTAACTCACAATCATCTTTATTAAAATACACGACAATAACAAGCCACAACATACCTGGTTATGCTTTTAATGCTATGCTTTATTCCCATAATACATATTTATGCTTTTTTATTATTGTAATTTAAACTGACAAAATATACCTTGTGAGTATTTTTATTAAGCCATTCTTGTGCACTGAAGAATGAACTGTAAGAGGAGAAAGAAGGTGAAAGGTAACTATTCTCAGATTTCGTTTTTTTCTTACAGTACAGCTCATTTCCATTAACTTCCAGCCCCTCCACAAATTCTCCCCTGCATCAATGGAGTGCATCACATTATGCATACCACGCCCCCTCCACACACCCCCTCCAGAGCCCAGTAGCCAATGAGAACATCCACCCAGAAACTCTATGCAGTGCAGAAGGATATATAAACCTCACTCTCCCGGTCTGGAGCACGGATCCAACAAGACCCAAGAAAAAGACCGGCATCAAGCTCCAAATAGAAGACTGAGAACATCATTGAAAGCCAAGATGCAGACACCAGTAATACTTCTGCTCCTCATTGCCATCCTGGTTCAGGCAACCAGCAGTTTGCCCTTGGAGAGGAACAGAGCAGAGATCAGCAGCAGGGAGAGGTATGCTTCCTGGGATGATGTCAACGTGGTCGCCCACGGTCTCCTGCAGCTGGGCCATGGGCTCAAAGAACACGTGGAGAAGACCAAAAGCCAGATGAGAGACATCAGCAGCAAGCTCAAAGCCTTCAACGGCACCGTGGACGAGCTGGTGAAAGCCAGCCTGGCACAGGGGGAGGCGTTAGCCAAGAAATCTCAGGAGATGGAGAACAGGGAGAGTCAGGCAGAGACCCTCTCCTCAGAGTTAAGGGTGAAGGTGGAGGAGCTGAGAGCTCAGCGACGGGACATTAGTGCCAGGATGGAGAAGCTGGAAGAGAAGGTGGATGGAGCCCTGAGAGAACAAGGGACAAAGGACAGCAGCAACAGTAACCACGGTGATGCTAGCTTCATCCAGGTGAGACTACAGTTTCTCTAATAGTAATGTTCCTAGCAGTTGGATTACACAGTTTGACATTGTGTAACTGTAGATAAATGGCTAACTTATTTTCGTTGATATTTCTAGAGAATATTGGAAGCACAGAATATGAAGATTGATGGACTGGTGGAGAAAATACGACAACAGCAAGACAAACTGGAGAAACAAAACAGCCATCTGCAAGCCCTCCAAGGCAAGGTATGTACCAGACAACAGTGACTTTGGTCTTTAAAAAAAGGGGGAGATTGATGGTTCAAATTGTAGTAAAGTGAATCAATCAGGCACAGAAACGTTCTTTTTTGACATGCTTTTTTTGTTAATGTTCCCCAGGTCATGCACAAGAAATTCAAGTCCCTTGTTAGACGCAGAGATGAAGAAATCGCCCTCAAGGGCAGCACAGAACAAAGAAACACTAAAACAGGTAAGAAACTTTCAACAAACATACCTCACACACACCCACACATACCAGCCACCTCTCAGAGCGTATAACCTTTCACCTAGTTTCTCAGAAGCTATAGAAATGGCTCCTAACATCTTTCCCAGAGCAGTAAACCGATATAGATGCTTTTTGGGATAAATCAACTTAACATACCCAAAACATCCACTCTTCTACCTCTCTGGCTGTATAGAATATATTCAGCTATCGCGTTAAGGGTTATCCAGCTGTTGGGTGGGGTAGACTCTACACCTTTGTTATGCAAGACATTTTGCTCATAAGCAGGAACAGACATGTATTCATTTACAAGCAGTACAAGTATGTACCAATGTAGATCTAAGGTCACACTTTGCTCTAGATGATATATAAAACTGTACTTTAGACCAATTTCCCTGTTAGATGAAGGCCCAAAGTCTAACACAGATCAGAAAAACATTTTGAACAGTTCAAGGATAAGAGTTTGACCTGACAAAATCAGCACTGATGATACGCATCCTCTTTAACAGTAGTAAATCAGTCATGTTTTACCTGGTGTCAAGGCATTGCATAAATCACCAGATAATCTATTTAATCAAGTGGCTAATTGAAACATCTGTTTTTTTTTGTATTTCCAGGTTTTGCCAAAGATTGCCATGAGCTGTTTCTGCAAGGGCAGATAAGCAGTGGCGTGTACACCATCCAGCCACACAACTCACTGCCCTTTGATGTCCTCTGCGAAATGACATCTGGTGAGAAAAACTATCTAGTGTCCTCAATTACTCTAACCTCACAGTTGATTTTACAACTTTACCAACGCACAATTTACAATAGGCTGTAAAGTCTAGCCTTAGGGCTTGAAAAACGTCAAGGAAGATGTCTCACTCTCTGTTATCCTGCTTCCTTATACAGAAGGCGGATGGACAGTTATCCAGAAACGACTGGATGGCTCACAGAACTTCAACCAATTGTGGGAAGCCTATCAAAAAGGCTTTGGCAGTTTGACAGGTACGTCCATATTCAGCTCAAGTAAAACCCCCAAATCCTAACTTTATTCACACGTATGCTCATTTGATCGAATGTAACTAAACTGGAGTTTCGATATTTCAGGTGAATTCTGGCTGGGGCTGGAGAAAATTCACTCTCTATCTAAGCAAGGGGAGAATATGCTTGCGGTGGAGGTGTCTGATTTGAAAGGAGAGGTGCAACCCATTCAGTACCCGTTTCATTTGGACGGAGAAGAGAATAACTACGCCCTGCACCTGGTCTCCAAGGGGAACCAGGACAGCGCTCTGTACACTGGGTCCGCTGGTCTGCCGTTCTCCACTTCTGACAGAGACAACGACCAGAGATCTGACCTCAACTGTGCCCAGCATCTCTCAGGTAAGACCATTTTCTTTCTGTCATGTTAGCTCGCCAAGTCTTCAAAGCTGGGAAATTGGGCGACCAAAGGTGCCGTTTCTAAATCTTTTTTCTCATTTTACATTATTACAGGTGGCTGGTGGTTCAGTGATTGTGGCAATGCCAACTTGAACGGCAAGTTCCCTAAGAAGAACGTTCAGAAGCAACAGACGAGAAGGCAGCTGGCCTTCTGGAACACAATGACATCACACCACCGTCATTTGAAGTCTGTTGTCATGAAGATAGCCCCAACTTCAATCAAGTCCTAAATTAATTTATTTCACTTTCACAACAGTACACAGGTTTCTCACTCCATCATACACAACAACTGAAGACTACTGATTTTTGCACACACAGCTAACCAAAGGGTAGACAAAACCCATCCAGAACAAAAATATTTCGATGTAGAAAAATTACTACAATTTATTTTGTTTCTTTTCTTGAAATTTGAATCATTTAGCACTTTGTAATATGCACATTTAATAGCCTGACCTTTAGTGGATCATTATTGTCCACTGTTTCAGTGGTTTCCAGTTCAGTCATATTGATTGTTTTGTAAATAACTTTATTCCCTTTGTAAGAGAAAGCACTTTATACTTAAATTTCTTATGTTTTAAGCCTATTTTCTATTTTATTTTTTCTATTCAAATGTTACATTTCATTCTGTAGTGATTGTACAATAAACTAAACTTGTCTGATGTTAAAACAGTACGAGAATCAACATTTCAGTTTCAATGAATTAAAGTCTCATAAAATATACGCATTGGTCTCTTTTAACTTTGTCATAAACCAACATGAATTAAATCAACGGATGATATGAGAACCAATAGCTAGAAGTATTCATTTCTGACACAGGATAATTACTAAGTGGCCCCACCATAGTTTGAATGCCAGAGAATACACCCAACATCGGCCCCCACCCCTCCCACACCCAACATCTGACCCCATCCTTCCTACACCCCACAAATGTTTTCTACGTTAAGAAAAAACTGGAACGTCTTTGGATGTGTGGACTGTGAAGTCCTTCTCCATGTGAATTATAACTCTAACCCCACCTGCTGGGGGTGAAGTGTTCTGGGACAATAAGCAGAGCAGATGTTAAGAGGGGAAACTTGCATCAGAACAGCTGCAACATCACCCTAAGGCCCCATTCAACGCTTTGACAAAATGAATCACTGTTATGTAGAGTTGAAGGACTTTCATTAGATGTTCTGTTTATTTCTCCAACACACTGAGTGTATAAACCTACCCACATACAGTTACAAGCATTTCATCTGGCAGATTCTTTCAAAATGTTGTCCCCTTCCACGGTCCACCTCAAACAGCAGTTCCCTGATGGATTTGATTTTTTTAAAGGTTGCCATTGATTTTGCATGGTTATGCTGATATCCTAACAAGGCACGTGAGATTGCCAAGCATTGGTTTTTAAGGGGTGTCATAGTTTTACCTTCGTGCAACTCATACCCGTTATAATATTACATAGTCCCTTCAAATAGGGTAACAATGGACTTACACTCTGTGCAAGGCAAAGTTTTCAAAGCATGCTCCTTTGTGGCAGGGAGCACAAAGACGTCTTGACACCCAGGAACAGGGCATCTCAGGAGATCTGCAGTCCTTTCAATGAGTTGCTACATGTTTTCGCACTCATTATAAAAGAATAAGAAGTCATAAAAATATTTTCATTTAATACACACTTAAAATACCAGTTGCAATGCAGGGCTTCTCTTATTAGATGCCACTGTGAAAGTCACACGGTACAGCCAAAATAACAACAAACCAAATAGAAAGAAGTTGGGAGGAAGAGTGTATGTGTGTATGTGGGAAAACTTGTGTTAAGTCCATGTGCAGTTGTAAGCATGTGCAGTCTTAAGCCACTGACAGGAAAACAAAAGTAAAAACGAAAAAGAAACGATAAGAAAGACACGTTTGGCAACAAAGTGTTAAACATCAACATCAACGTGTTACAGAACAACAAAAAACAAAACATAAATCACTTACAGGGCGTGGCACATTAAATAAACTATGAACCACTTCAAGATGGTAAAAAGCTCAAGACGCTCAGTGCTTCAGGTTTTTCCCATCCTCCTGTCGCCGTTATTTATTTTGTATTCCCCCCCCCCCCCCCCCCCCCCCCAACTGGTGAGTATCGTCTCTTGGCATGATGCAAGTTGGTGTGGTCAGCGGTTTTTATAAAATCTCTTTTGAAAATGGTAGTGGGTGGGTAAGGTCGCTGGAGACAGGGTGACTGGTAGATATAGATGGGTAAATAGGTAGGGCTGGGGTCCAGGGGAGGCTCTGTCCAATACACTGCAGCCCTCATTAAAGGTACTGCTGGAGGAAGTGTAGCAGCATGATCTCGTAGTGCTCTCCAGACTCCGGGCAGCGGATGCTGTGTCTCTCGTTGGGGTAGATCTGGAGGGGGGGGAATCAGTCCATGAGTGATTCACTATGGTTCTGGAGTCAGTATTTAAGTGAAAACAACATGGCGCAGCTTCTTACCTGTAACTGATATGGCTTCCCTGCTCTGATGAGCTGAGACACCAGGAAGTTGGTGTGGAAAAAGTGCACGTTCTCATCCAGAAATCCATGAAGTATCAGTAACCTGTTGGGTCTATATGGGGGGAGGGATACAGATATTTGGATTAAGCTTTATTTCATTTTCACACAGATCTTTTCTTTTCTGCATATCATTTGTCTCCTCTCCTAACTTAGTGTGAAGCACTAACAGAATTTCAGAAATATTAACAGAATTTCACAATCACCGCCCCCCCCCCGGTGCCTTACTCGTTGGGCAGCTTGTCCACATGCATGGCGACTGAGCCGGCCTCGTAGCCCTGCTGGTTGTTCTCAGGCACGTCCATGTAGCGCTCGGTGTAGCCTGTGTCGTAGGCCATCCACACGGTCACTGGGGCCCCCGCTACAGCCACCTGCACACAGGGAGGGGGCGCGGACACTCAAACAAACAGTTCTCCGTACGCGGCTGAAAACATAACGACCACCTACGCTGAGGCCGACTGACCGCTGTCGTTTGTGGCAGTTGTGTGGATTGCTGAGTGTTTAACAATTTTTTTAATTAACTATTTGTTTCTCTGTGACGTTAAAAGCATCTGCTAACCACAACATTTTTTACAAAGAAATGTAGTCTTATGTAGAAAAAGTTGGGGACAGTTTGAAGCAGAAAGGCAGGTAGGTGCTGCAGGAGCCTGGCTCTGCCTACCTTGAAGATGTTAGGCCGGTGGATGAGCCCCATGAGTGAGAGGAATCCTCCGTAGGACCAGCCATGGATGGCCACGCGACTCAGGTCCACAAACTTGTACTTGTCAGCCACGTACTGCAGCCCCTCCACCTGGTCCTCAATCTCCACCTGGCCCTGAACACAAGCCCAGCACAGATTCAGGGGTTTGAGATTTCAGTGTGCTTGACATTAAACAAACGGGTAAGTGATCAGAATCATTTTCCTTACAGGTCCTTTTTTAGGTTCAGTGTTAAAAGGCGAAGGCTGGTTTAGTAAGTAGATACTCGACTGCAGTTTTTACCATTTTGTTTTTGAGCGCCCCTTCAAACTTCAGCCCTCTCTGACAGGAGCCCCTCCCGTCGATAACAACGACAGCGTAACCCAGAGACGCCAGAGTGTTCAGACGCAGGTACTTCACTCCTTTATAGGAGTTGTTCACCAGCTGCACCTGAAACAACAACAAATATCCAGCGTCTAGCCATTTCAAAGTACAATCCAATAACGATCCCCATCAAACAAACAACTCTACAGAAAGAATGGCCTGGAAAAAAATAGCATAGCATCAGATGAGAGGAGGGTTGTAACCTGCGGGCCACCGTAGACAAAGAGGATTGTGGGATGCTTCCTGCCAGGCACCAGATTGTGGGGTTTGTACAACATGCCGTACAGCTGGAACCCTGACTTCCCCGGGAAGTTGAAGATTTCTGGAGGCACGTAGTCCGTAGGGCATCCTGGGAATCAACACAAACATCCCACATCATCAAAACACTCCTCAGACTCCTTCTTGACCTTATATTTGCATAAAACGTACCATTGTATTGTACTGTGGACTATATAAACATAATAACACCTGCACTTGCTTTTCTCACTAACAGATGTAACAGATGTATTCATGGAATTCTAAAAGATTGAAAACAAGAGACATTTCCCTCCAAAGCTCTCTTACCAGTGGCCTCCATCATGCTAGCCCAGAACTCTGGCTCCTTGTGGAGGGGATCGCTCTCTGGGCCTGTCAGCTTGTAGACGTGGACACAGGGAGGTGTGCTGACGTTGCTATAATGGCTGACGAACATGTCAAAGTTCTACCCAGACGGATGGAAGAGAGGAGAACCAGACAGTCAGAATCAGTCTCCATAATACATTTCATGTCTATACTTAGATTACTTGGATTATAGAACAGTCTATTATCACACTTTTGTACCCCTAAACAAGGTAAAAAAAATAGAACGATTATGCTTTACAGGCGGGCGACATTCAAAACACAGTTAAAAGAAATTCTAACTGATAGTTAGTCTTTTTTTCCTCAAGGACCCTGCGTAGGTACAGCTAATCTAGGCAAAGTGTCTTTGTGTTCTGTTCAAAAACCCAAACAACAGCGCTATGCATTGGCTGAACAATAAGGCACAGGCTGCAGGCCCAACTGAACGTGTGGACAGTGTGTGAAACCCTGGTGATGTGTGGCAGCACGAGGGCCCCGTCCCTCTGGTACCTGGCTGATGGAGCAGCTGTGGGAGAAGCCAGGCTTGGTCAGCCTGATGATGTCTCCTGGACAGTCGTAGCTCACCACGTACAGGTGGTGCTCCAGGGGAGTGTCCTTGGTGCCTTGGAAGTACACCAGCTTAGTGGCCTCGTTCACCCAGATCTACATGAGAGGAGGGGTAGAGAGGACAGGATGAGGATGTGATTCGAGGACAAACCGTTTCAAGGGAGACAAAAGGACATTTTGTTGTTCTGGTACAGAACAGTAACAACTTGGTTGTTTCTGTAAAGGCTACTGACAGCTGCTGAGGTGGGGTTGACAACAGAACACACTGAAGCCAGCAGCTATGAAGCAGGACAGACCCCTGTGGACTCTTACCTTAGAACCATGCCTGGCCAGCACCTCCCACTCCCCGCTGCTCAGAGTCACCTCCTCCTTAATCGGGCACTTAAAATCATCTAGGGGGGGGGACAACAAGCCCCATGAAAACAAGCTAAATTTAAATTCTCAATTGAATGAACACAGGTGAGTGTGCTAACAAACAAATCCTTGTGAAAGCCAGTGCGTGACAGGAAGCTGAAGGTGTACCTTCAGAGTGAGCGTAGTCTCTGGCCCACTGGTAGCAGCCTTGCTGTAACAGGGAGGTGACCTTGTACAGGTGGCAGAAGCCTGTTTTGGACTCGTTCACCCACAGGAATGTGATCTCGTCGTCGTTGGTTTGGACGAACGGATAGAAGATATCGTGGACCTGCGGGGTGAGACAGAACGTTGGAAAAAGAATGGTAGAACTGCTGACAGACAGTGATCAGAAGTATTCACAAGCAGTGATAGCAGTTTCCTCAACAACAAGTGTGAGAAGTGGGAAGATTGGAGGCTTCTACTTTGATTTAATTATTCACTGTAGACAGTGCAAAGTGATGTGCAGAGGCAGGCTTGAACCCATGACCTCTAGATCTGACAGACGTCTACAGATGAGCTCTATCCGGAAACAAAGTACCCACAATGTTTCCCACCAAGCAGCAACCATCACCTGGGTAGACCCAAGTGCAGAGAGGACCATGGGCTACTCACGTTGATCCAGATATCCGTGGTCTCCTCGTAGATGATGAAGGGGTGGACGCCCTCAGGCACGGCCTCCACGCTCTCCTCTCGCTGGGCGGGGTCCTCGGCTACAGGGATGAAGAGGGCAGGGGGCAGCAGGACCAGCTGCAGGCGCTGTTGCGTCCTGTCCAGCAGCACGGCCCAGGCACTGCCAAGCAGGGAGACGCGGGGATGAGCTTTGACATCACGCTAACACGTTTATCGTGGGTTTTTCGAGGACTTTCACTCATTCCGGTTCGCTCCAACCAAAAACTAGATCCATTTGACTTGACCAGTTGGGGTGGGGGGGGTAAATATTTAAGGGTTTTGCCGCGGTTCCAAAGTCTGAGGTAGGTCTCATTTAACTAGCTGACTGGATGGGTGAAAGGGTGTCTAGCTGTAGGAACATTTGACTTGGCAGAGATTTCAGGACAACTGCTGTACCCTAGGAGTGAGTAGTTGGCCATTTATTAACAGCCAGTAGCACAATAGTGAGAGCAGGCCACATTGCGAGTAAGTGTGAGATGAAACTCCAAGTAATGAGTTTTTAGATTCCATCAGGATTTCATACGGCTACCAAAAACACCCGTTGACTGAAAGTAGGTTTGGTTGAGTGAGCGCTTAAATATCAATGTGTTTTCTGATACCAACTTACTATTTGCCGTCTTTCGTCCAGCCAGCTCGGGCAATGTACTCTACTCCGGGAAACAAGATGGAGAACGGGTGAACCAGCTCTTTATCTTGAGTGCTCACAATCTAAAGGGGTAAACCAGAGGAAGACACATTAGCAGACATACATTACCCAACAGAGATGGTTCAAATAATGCCTTCACCATGTGGAGACCATTATAATGTGTTAAAGTATATATAAAAGATGATAAAAACAACTATTCTCACTCTGCCGAGGTGGTCTGTATGAATTTCTGCCAGTTTGAGAGTAATTTGAGGGTTCTTGCTGCCTGAAAACATGAAAACGTCAGTATTCCATAGTCTATGTATTAGTCTCAAGTGTTTGTGAAGTCAGCCACATGAGCACAGTCAAAACAGGAAAAGGTCAATGTGTCAGGGCTGTCGCAATGCAGGAAGCTGACCTGTGCGAGGGTATCTGTACACGTCAGTCTTGCGCTCCTCCAGATTGGGCGAGGGGACGTGGATGACCTCTACTTCTGACTCATCCACCTCCTCGTACAATAGCTGAAGGGTCTTCCCTCCATCTGAATCTGAGAGAGAGGGGGAGGGAGGGAGGGAGACAGGGGAGACAGGGAGACAGGGAGGGAGGGAGACAGGGGAAGAGGAAACACAGAGAGAGAGGAAGAGAAAAGAGGAAGACAGAAATAGAGATAGAGAGCGAGAGAGAGAAGAGGGGAAGAGAAAGAGGTAAACCACTTTGTTAAAATCATAGACATCCTCCCAGCTAATGTTCCATCCGATCAGAGGGGTGAGTGTAATCACACGGGTATTGACGGTGCCCCCCACCCTCTCACCTTCAGGAGCAGCAGGTGACCACCAGTAGCCTGTGAAGCGATCAAACTCCTCCTGGATCACAAAAGTGGCCACGCCCGCGGACCTGGGGTCCTCCTTCACATTATTTAGCCCTTTAATGACAATATGAACACAGTAAATGACCGAGGGGAGGGGGGGGGGGGGAATGTATTAGTCATCTGAGTCTTTCCATCATAATTCAGATTCATAACCTCATGAATTTTTCATGCTTTTAAAAGCAAGAGGATCTATTTGAAAAACGGTGGCGACAGTTAATGGGCTGGCAAGAAATCTGAAGGAGCCTTTTTAGTTCCGGTCACCACCCACCTTTGTGGCAGAATGTGAGTCTTTTCTCCTCTCCCGTCTCAATGCTGGCCACCCACAGGTCATTGTTGTTGATGAACGCGATGAAGCTTGGGTCCCCTGGGGAGATCTTGGGGTCCATGCGTGTGCCTGAGCATTGTGTCTTAATCTCTACAGGCTTCATGGGGGATGCCTGCTAAAAATCACACTTTCAGGGATGAGCACCCCAAACTGGTAGTTGTGCCAGAAATAGTTGTAATTGTAATACCATCTCAGATTACTGATAGGCAATTTGTGTTTGTATACATTTCACAAATGTCCTGGGTTAGGTGAGGCCAGATAAAATAACAGACTGTGATGTGTGCTTGGAATTCCAGTTTTACACTCAAGTCGGAACATTTAGGTACTAGCAACAAACCAGGACATCTGCTTGGGTTTCCTGCCACATAACCACAACAACAGTGAGCCCAGGAAAACACAATGTGCCAATAACCTTGACAGGAAGGGCCAGAGACGGTTTCCTGTCTCTTACTCACAATGAAGCCATTATTTCCCCCATCGCGGCAGTAGAAGAGACTGTTGCTGGCTTGGAAGAGGAAGAGGCCGCTCTCGGCGTGGTAGTCATACGACGTTATGCCAAACACTCCCAGTCGCTTCCTCTCTCTGAGCAGCTCCTCCTCCCGGGAGTAAACGCCATGATACGGGGTGGCCTGGGGTACGACAGGGGGATCAAGAAGATGGGGAAACAAAGAGAAAGACAGAGAGACAGAAATGGATGGAGAGAGTGAGAGGGGAGGAAGGGTGCGGGAGAGGAGTGAGATTTGTTCTCAGCTGGAATCTTCTTGCAGTACATCCTTCCCATAGAAAATGACTGGTGTGTAATGACAAGACAGACAAAGTTAGGAGCCGTGTAGAGGAGCACATCAGCCGCACATCAACACTGAGATAATATGAGCGTTCAGCAACAACAGAAAAAGAGCTTGACCTCGAACACCTTCCGGTGAACGTAGCGTCAGAAGACAAGAGCCCCTGGAGCATGAGGGAGGGGCTTTCCCAGGGGAGTTCACTGCACTGACATGGGGGGGGGGGGTTAAAGGGAGATGGGGCTCACCTGAAAGTGATCTAGCATCTGTTTCCATGACAACACTAACAGGGCCTCTTTCCGAATCTTCTTGGGGATCTCAGAGTAAAGTAATGAGTTTTCCCTACTTCCATAGGGCATTCCTGCATGGATGGGGAACACATAAAGAAGCGGTAGAAGTAAACTACAACTGGAGATGCGGATGTAATAAAATAAAAAATGGGGGTGGCGGGGAAATGCCACAGGAGAAACTGCAACTATGTTTCACATGGTACTGTGCGTAAGTGTTGGATTCCAAGATGGAGGCGTGGACTCACCGAGGTAGTACAGCCGATGGGAATGGGGACTGGACTCGTCGTGCTTCTGCACAAACTGGAAGTCATGCGGGGCCTTGTTGATGACCATCCCTGAGTACTTGCGGCTGGTGTGGATGATGCTCCTCAGGCCGTCCCAGGTGTGCTTCTCCACGAAGAACTGCGAGGGCACGTCCTCCATCTCCACCACTTCTGTGCTGTCTGAAAGCTCGTCCACGGCAGTCATCCCAACAGCTGAGTAACTGTGCACACATAGACCAGTGAGCTCACAGAAAAAAAAACAGAAACTGGTTTATAACTGTATTCCTAAAGAGCAAAACACTCGAGGAACATTAACTAAGCTTTGTGAATAATACTATTATAATAGCCTGTGTAATTTATAATAATATGATTCATGAAAATAGCAGACAATAGTGGATATTAAGGGATAACTGAATTTGCGGTGCCATTTACTGGATAAAATACAGGCAAAACAGATCTATTTCATACCTTTTACAACTACCTTGAGTTTCGTCTTCAAGTTTCACCCTCTTTACTCTATGCATCAACCACCCAACAAACCTGAACCAGATTTGATAACCTAAGAAGAGAGAAAAGAAACAAAACAATTATTTGACAGCCTAAACTGCAAGGTGGTTCAACAGTCTTACCTCCAGCAACACCCCTATTGAACAGATAGAAAACCAGTCTGGCAAATATAATATTGACTTAGAACAGATAAACAAAGAGAAGCTCCTTATCATTGTATTCCAGCAGCTGTTGTTATACCCAAGAAATAGGCATCTTTGGGATATTCCCTTCTGGGCTCCTTCATTGAGGCACAGCACTCAACTATTTAGCCGAACCTTGTCTCTCTCCTTCTCTGTGACTCACATACATCTCCCTGCTAAATATTTTGAAGGCATATATGTTATGAGTATGGGGAATGTTATGCTGTTACTCTACATTTTGTGTGTTAAGCTACTTTCAGCAGGCCTGATTGAAGTGCTGATGTTGTTATTAATGTAAACTGCCTCATCCATCGAAAACTATGTTCAATTTAAACATGAACTTTATGTCAAAGTGGTGCCATAGCCAGGCCACTCATACAGACATGTCAACAGCAAGCTCCTTCTATGCTGTTACTAAATTTACACAGCCAGTTATGCAGCCTGTATCTACTTAAAAAGGGGGAGACACTGGACCTAATACATTTGCCTTAGAAAGTAAAAATATCATGAAATGACAAACTAAATAGAGGAAGAATGGAAAGCCTGAATACATGCATTGGCCCTGCTGACAATTAAAAAGAGCTTAGTTGTCAAACTATTCAGAGCATCAGCTTTCATTCAGTGCAGAGGAACTCTGCCCTACTTCTCCAGTTATCATACATGGACGAACTGGTTCCTGGAGTTTGCAGTTACTTGTAAACTAAGGATACAATACTAATACTACTACTACTAATAAGATCTAATACTAGCTAGCTAACGACACTACCAGGCTAGCATGACAACACAATCAGATACTAGCTAGCTGGTACTAGAGTCATGACAACCCGGCTGGGCAAAAAACACCGCAACTCAACCAGTCCACAGGCACCGAACAAGATAGTTAAGTTGTTAATTTAGTTTAATTAATTTAATTTATAATGGTTAAGTTATTACCTAGATTCACCACCCCCAGTCAAATGGTCTAAACTGCCAGACTGGTCTAATTTAGCTTAGCTCGAGCTAGCTAGTCTTAGCGCGAGACACTAGTTTAGTTAACGGCTAGCGTTAGCAGGGCACTTCAACAGCTTCTGTACTTACAGGTTCAGCCCTATATTTTGTAGTTCAGATATAGAACTAATATCCAAGCCGTTTTCTAATTGAGTCAAAATCCTCGGTAACCGATCATAACGGCTGCCAATCTTTGCCTGTAACAAAGATTTCTAATTGTAGTTAGCTTGACAAAGCAGGGTGAATCCAGCATCAATGAAGAATTCCATTTCCGTTTGATTTCTTCCATAAGTTTTCAGAATAAAAGACACAAATAGTGTTTTTGTTTTTTGAAAAATCTGAATTAAACTGTACTTCACCCATAATTATACAAATACAATTATAAAAAAATAAAATAAATAATATAGTACATACACAAAATAATAAAAACTTATCGATGAAACAAATGCCATGAAAATGCTGAATAATGATATAAACTAGGGCTAGGCTACTGTCAAAAATATCTGTGACAGCGTTAAACCTAAACGTTGTGGCACACCACAGGCGAGACTCATATTCTGAAGGCAAATGTGCAAAAAAGGAAATGCATTTAAGGACTTTCGAGGCCAGTTTCACCGCACTGCTTGAATACACAATCACGGAAACTGGCACCATAGATCATAGACATCATAAAGATTACATCTTTAATCATAAATATGTCTATGATATATAATGTCTATAATCTATAATGTCTATGCCATAGATGACTGGCACTATGAACAAAGCGACCTGTCAACCGGAAACGATACACCTGATACACGTCAAAGATTCTTACTGTGTTCTTAAACTAAAGTATCGATTAATAATTCAAATTGAAATATATCCCTAATGAAACTAGTCACACTAGTATTTAAGTATGGATAAATAAGAAATTCAATTTAATCATAGCCATTGTCATAGTCTAAGATCTATTCTCTTGTACCATATTTAATCTTGAATTTAATTAGATTATGGTCAGTACATTTTGATTTGCAGAACCATTAGTTTATGTTTAACAAAAAAAGACAGGGATAAAAGCCATATCTTTAAAACATTTATTTGAAATAGGTTTTCCTTTCTTTTTGCATAAGTGCCAAATGCACTCGAACAGCCACCTGAGGGAAGTCTACATCTTTAAATAAAAAACAAGCAAAGTGTACATTTATAGTACAAAATTCTCTTTTAAAAAATTGCACAGTTTGTGTATAATATATATTCATATTTCCCATTTTAAACAAACTTTAAAATAAAGGCTCAGAAAGTAAACAAAATTGACCAAATGAAAAATAAAAACATTTTCCCTAGAATTTAAAGCTGAGGAAACTTGAGACCCTGTTTTCTTTTCTGTATCCACCATAAATATACATATGTCTCTGTTTATATATATTCTCTGTGCTAGTGTTTGACCAGACAATCAAAACTTATTGCAAAGTAGTAAAGTCCTACTATAAAACAAGGGGGGACGGGGACAAATAAAGGTTTTTCATGTTGACGCTCCAAAGCTTATGCAAAAGTCTCTTCTTTTACAACAAGTGAAATTGTAACAGAAGTGGGTTATTGGAATCCCTGGTTTCATGAGTTGCCTTACTCTCTCAAATTGTGTGCATTTGTTCCAAATAACAATCCAGAAATCCAGTTTTTCTTATGACCAAAACACACGTTTCCCTGACTTTGAACTGAACGCTTGTTGCCATGACGTTCTGGAGTGTCAGCGTCGATATGGATGGAAGCCCTGTACGTTGTGATTCTGTCCTCGGCCGAAAGCGGTGGCTGTGGGCTGGGGTCCAGCTGCGGCTTGTACTGCAGGGGCCCCATAGGAGGCGGTCTGCTGGGTGGGATCTGCGAAGGTGTGGCCAAATCCAGTCAGGTCCTGACCATAACCTGTTGAAAGGACGAGGACCATGGAAGGGGAGAGAGGGGCTCAATCATCACGAGTGCCTATAAGACCTTTCTCACAGTTCCTTTTGGATAAATAAATACAATAAAAGACAAACACAATAAACATTCAAAAATAAATAATTTAGAAATACAGAACCCATCACAGATTTACTGACTTTGAAATTTCAAATCAAATATTGTCTTTCTTTCTTGAATGTTACCACTTTGTGCATGTTAATTTAGATAACCAGCCAGGAATTACTTATATATAAATATATATGTATATTTAAAAAAGGGTATTTTAATTTAGTTATCATTTGTCCTGTTTAAATACATGCTGAAATTGCGCTGATGTTAGAGGTTTCAAAACAAGAAAAACAATATTTCAAATACTTAGTGCAACAAGCATAAAGATGCTTTACATTATGGACACTGGATGGCACCATCTCCCTGTTCCCACAGGGGTCAGAGAGGCAGGAAGGGAACTGCATAGACATCCAATGAACACAAGACTGTACCATCTAAAACCCATTTAGGACAATACAGAGAGAAAGAAAAAAGACAGTTGAAATGAAAGGACAAAAATGGTAGGAGAAGACAAAGTAAGTTTCTCATGAAGTGCTCAAAGCACTCCAAAGCTGAAAAAAATAAAAAGAATTAGGACGACCAAGGCACAGACCTAGTACGAACACAGAATAATCAGATAGAAATTTGTTTGCTAATTTCCCTGGCCAGAGGTGTGGTTTTTTGTTGTTGTGTCACATTACTTCCCTTTGATGAGGAGATGGAATATGAGAGAAAACAATGAATTCAGACTGCCAACGCATTGAGCCATGAACAGAATTAGATCATCCTTTTATACTAGCAAAGCAATGCAGAGGGAGAGAGAGAGTGGACCAGGAGGGCATGTGAATGTTCACAGTGTAATGAACTAAGCTACAGCAAACAGTGGGAAAGGAGATGATGCAACTCTGACTTCTGTCAAGATTACAGTATTCCCGCTCGATCAGGGGTTGGTTGTTTCATTCGAAACAATCATCTCATAACCTCCAAACGACGCATAGCTGTAGTTCAGTACACTCTGAATGTGAAAATCGTATTTTACACGCACGTACACAAACGTACGTGTAAAACACCCCCCAAAAAATATATATAAAAGGAAAAGACGTCAGGGGGAAAACACAGAAGTTGCAGCTACCGAACATGACACTATGTACTGAAAAATATGCTACTTAGTTTTCGGGGTGGTTGGAGAAGAGGAGGCTCACACCTACCTGCACTATATCCCTGCTCATCCTGACCATAACTGTGAGAAGGACGCGTTGGTCCGTAGGCAGAGGGGTCCTGAGGGTAGTTACCCAAGCCTATCAGGGAGATGAGGAGACCAGGTTGACTGAACCCAGATAGCGGCCAGTGGCCTACATTGAACATGATCCCCCTGGTTCTACACCACCACTGTGGTGGTGACTTAGCCTTGGCCCTTCCTGTGACTGCTCTATAACTGGTAAAAAAAAATGGCTCAGATCCGCCTGGAATTCAAAACATATAGGGTGAAAGCCCTTTGCTGCCTGTGGGTTTACTACAGGGTGCTTACTGGACTAAATGTCTGATCAGGCAGCCAACACTAATGGCAAGGAGCAAGATGGAGGCAAAGCACAAGCATGAGACACTGAACAAGATGGCAGACTGTAACAAGCTACAGCAACCAATAGTTTACCAATTACAAGTCGTAAATAGTAATCACTTGCTGCAAAAACAATGTAAGACTTTAGATTCAATGTCATATCCTTCCATTATGACTTGGTGTGGGTAAATATAACAGAGACAACAGGAGAGAAAACAGTGGGCCTGAAGTGTTCAGCATCAATGAAGTCTAATGAACTTGACTAGACCTGGTCTGCTTATCAAGCAGGATCCTCTAAACCCAAGGCTGATGACTATGCCTGTTTCATTACAACTTTTTCATTTGATTTACAACGTGGTACTGTGTTACAAGACATAAGTGCTCTATTATAAATGATCAAATTATTTGAGAGGCATTCAACCATAATGGCTACAATACGTATATAGTTGAAAACCGACATGTGCATGATGGAAACTAGTGATCATGCCTCAGACATCAGTGGGATGGATGAGCCAACAGAATTGAAAATATAGGACTCAGATAACAGTACGCTCAGTCACCAAGAGACAGGGAGTCCTGGATTATGGGCTGCATGGGAGAGTCCTGCAGCCGTACATCTACCATCTATGAAGGACACAGAGGGAATTCCACTCCTCTCAAATGCAACATTGCGAGGCAGGATGATCTAATTGAAACCTATTATTCCTTACCAATCCATTAATTTGAAGGCCAACCTGGACGTTCCCAAGGAGGGAGGGGGGACGACACACCTAGAGAAGTCTTGGGCATGATGTGGCGCCTATGGGAGCTCCATGGTAGAGCCAGGAAGGACTATAGAATGTACGTGTGCAAGCGTGTATGCATGTGAAGCGGTTAAAGCTTGGTGGCCTGGACTTATAAGCCATGGCTGGATGGGCGGAGGCTCCTCACAACCAATCAAAAATCTTCTAGATACTGCGATTGTCAGAAGAGGAGAGAGTGGAGCTCGGGGGACATCTTGGAGAGCTTCTACTCACCATACTGGCTGTAGGGGAAGTCGGGCTGTCCCGTAGGGGCTTTGCTCATGTCCTGAGTGGGCGTGGTGGCAGGGGCGAACCCTATAGGCCCGCTTCCTGGAGTGGTGGGAGGGGGAGGAACTCCCTGCGGTGCGTACTGGTCACCTTGAGGCGTACCAAAACTGTACCCTAAACCACCACAGAAACATCAGTCAGCTCTGTGCAGACGCGTACCTTTTGTGCGGGTTAGGTGCGATGAGGTTTGGCCTTTCGAATGTTCGGCCGGTACTGACCAAACTGAGGTGGTGTGCTGTATCCCTGCTGCGGATAGCCCTGAGGTGCCCCAAAGCCCCCTGCTGGGGTGGTTGTGACCAGGAATGCATTGAAGGGTGAAGGGGGCTGTGCAGAAGCGCCACGACCAGCAGATAAAGGAGGTCCGTACCCACCTGTCATGAAAACACCAAATAAGGCACGTGACCAAATCCCATACCACATTCATACTGCCACAAACTGCTGTGGATGGGAGAATGTTTTAACCCTGTTAACAAGAGACTCTACTGATGTGATGTTTTAAGTGTAGCATGACACAAGACATTGCCTTAACAGAGACAGGAAATGTTTCAAAAGCAGTAAATTACCACAGTGATTTCAGCTATTACAAGTGACGCTATGATTACACTTGTTACTGCTTCATTTTGGTACAAAAAGCCAAACGTGGAAGGCTATGATAAAATACTTTAAGGTAAACATTCCACACAAATCTGTCTGAGAACGTCATTGTTTACTGGTCAAACAAGATGGAGACTAATCAACTAGTAACAGAGAAAATCTTTATGTGAGGGATGTCGAAGAAAACTTACCTATAGGCTGGCCCGCAGACACCCATACTCCTAGGAGAAAGTTTGAATATTAAAACACAAACAGGTAACATAACTGACCAAGTTGACGATTCACCAAAGTACAGCTGTAACAAAACCTTGTTAGAACGTTCAATGCTGAACAGCAGTGAAACAATGACCTAGACGAGTAAGGTTAATGTTGAAACTGAACTTGACACATTTTAACATCCTTAACATCTTTTCTCCTAAGCTTGACACCGTGTCAGTGTTCCTTTATCTGATAGAACAAGTCGTGCTCTGATTTCTGGGCTCCTCTCCCACTCACCCTGAGGCCCATAACTCTGTTGCCAGCCTTGGGCAGGTTGTGCTGTCCAACCATTGGCTGCACTCAAGATGCCTCTGTGTCCCCATTGGCTAGGTGCGAGCTGGCCAGGAGCTTTGCTATCCCGAGGTTCAGCCTTTTTCACTTCCACCTGGACAAAGGACAAGAAGGGCACGATATGCAACACCAGTACTCAATCACAGAAGTCCCTTCCCTACCAGATGGCATGTTATTCTAAGGCTTGCCTTAAGATTTCAGGGGGCATGACAAGAGATAAATTTTACATTTTATCTGGGGGTCAGTATAAGGCTGCCTTATGTAGATACTGTAGGTACTTATTTGTGTAAAGGGGGAGTTGTATAACAATATTGTTTCTCAGGTACTTCTCTCACAACAAAGTCATGTTTTAATTTTGTTGTTTCGCAAGGAGAATATACATTTGCATTGATGTCAAGTATAATGGTGAGAATGTTTTTTTTTAAAAGGTACCTGAGTAACAAAAAGTTCCAGCCTCCGTTATTTGTGCCCTCTAAATGTAGATAAAACATCTAATGTAATGTCAACACTTACCTTTCCCCCCGGCTAACGCTTAAAGAATCTCAGATTTTATTTAAACTTCCAAGTATAATTTTTAGAGGGAGATGAATGTAGAAAGATATTTCCATATTTGGTATACAACAGTGAAACATGCAGATAAGACTAATAAAAAGTCATAGAAGTCAATTTAGAAAGGAATCTTCATACCGTGTCAAAGGCAAGAGAAAATGTTAATAATATTTGATTGGCTGACAGTCCCATTAATTTGCCTGAATTAACATTGTGTTTTTGTAAAAGGTATGCAGTATGGAAGCTTACAGTAAGTAAAAGTCAAAGAAGTTTAAATGAAAACCCCACCATTGCCATCCAATATGGCTTACGCTACCATCACCACATGGCCTATAAAATCTTTCATGGCGGTACACAGCCACAGAGATACCAGCAGTTAACCAGAGCAAAAAAAAATGGGTTGACACTAGGGGGGGGAAGCAGGACAGAAATAGACGAGAGGTTGAATTATTGGGGTCACCTTGCATGAGGAAAACGAATCATAAAATTCTCCCAAGCTTTAAGGTGGTGCCACTTTTTTTGCCTCTCCTCCTCCTTCTCTGTCGACCCAATTACACGCACATGCTTTCACGAGTGGCCCGCCGCGAGCGCCGCTACCTGGGCTCTGTCCCGCGGGCATCACGGCTGGGAGTGATGGATGCCATGACTCCTGCACATTCCCCACCAGAGGAACAGGGATTTGTCCTGCCGTTTGATGTGCTCCACTTTCTAATTTTGTAACTTATATCTTCCCCCACCTCCCTCAAGTACCAGGTAATGTCAACTCAAGAACAATAGCTTACATTGAACTTCGATAGCGACTGGAAATCAGGACAAAGTGAAGGAGAGTTACTAAGAGCCTGGTGAGAAACTGATCCTCACAGAGCCAAATACAATTCATATCTTCCATTGAGGTCAGATATTATATTCTACGTATAACTTTACAGGCAGTATATCAATTTAAACATACAGATACCATTGTATTATAATGAATAATCCTAGATGAGAAACTATGGGTTAACTTTTACATTGTAGTCCCTCAGAGGATGCATTTGACTAACATTTTCTCAAAGGGAAAAGTGATTAATGATTTAAACCTGCATTTTGATTTTCAAACTGGTTTGCTGGTATCATTCCTGTAGATTCAGGCATGTAAGTAGCTTTAAATGCTCTACTGGGAGCCATTTGATAAAGGGGGTGCGTAGATACATCTCAACAAGCCTATGAACAGGGCCCACCCATTTTGGTTCTCATTATTTATCGACACAGTATGGAGATTCTGGAACTGAGGTCACTTAATTGAGGTTTTTCTTGAACTCAAAAAAAAAGTTGGCGGGGAAACTATCAAATAAAGTAAGTGACCTGCCAACAAAATAATCTGGGGGTGGGGAGGGGGGTGGAGGAGAACTGAAACAAGACCAATCCTTTAGGTGACTGTTCAAACTGAACTGTCTTATCATGTATTTCCCATGCTATGCTAAATTTCAAGCCACACCCTTGAATATCAAAAACCAGATCAAGTATTCTGTAGTTCTTAAAGAAAAGGCTGTCTAACACTCTTTACAACCTAAAGGAGAGGTCAAAAGAAACAAAGCCTTGGGCGACTCTAGAAGTTGTACGTCATATTTCAGAGGGGTGACCAAGTCTTTTTTTAATGCGGGACAAGACAACCATGTCACTGTCATCAAATATGTTGACTGAGAGTTTAATAATTAATAAGTAAAACTCCATAATGAAATGAATCTGTCACACTGGCAACAGGAATGACTACAATGAGTACTATGAAAAGTTTGTACATTTGTATGATGAAGGCATGAAGTTATTACACCTCATTTGAACCCTATGAAAAAGGCACCAGGCCCATTGGTGACCCCTGGAAATACAGCTGTAACCTTAAGGTTACGGCCCCAAACAACACTTCCCATCGACCAAGCCTCCGTTCGAGATCTCGAGGGTAAAATAAAACTACAACTACACACTTTTTTGCCCATGATGTCGTGAAAATGCATGTTGACAGCCTGGTCCACTGATTGTTCGGCCTCGAAAGTAATAAATCCAAAACCTAGCCAACGACCAAGAGTGAATCAAGGTAGCAAGGCGTTGTGACAACACAGGATGAAGAACAGTATTGGGGTCAGCGAAATGGGGATCTGTCAAGTCTGAGACGGAAGCTCCTGGGGTTCGGGTGATGTTGCAGGCTTGCAGCACAAGCATAATTTTTTTTTTAACAATAACACTTTATTTATTATAATAATTATATTATTATTATAATAATGACAAATATTATTATTATTATAAACTGGAGCTTCAATCATCTGCAGGTATGTTCAAAGTAAAAGTTTGATTCCATGTCAGGAATATGATGAGTTAAATAAGTCTAATAGTAGTTTAGATTTGCGGTTTCATCCGAACCCCATCTTGATCTGCCCTGTAGAATATTGCTGTGCAGCACACTGGCAGCAGCCATTGTTAATGCATAACACAAATGGAAAAAAACTGAAATCGTACAATGTCTGGAGCTTTCTCCAAGCTTTCCCAAATTTGTATTTATGTTTTGAGTCAGCCAGGATAAGCCTTTAAAACTGAGAATTACTAGGATATTTCTCACAATAGCAACACAAAGATATAGGCCATTTGGTTTTCCGTATGAGTAACTAACAAGCGACTAATGGTGCTGTCAGAGTTTGCATGGGGGATAGACAAAGCTGCCTTTAAACATATAAAATATAATCAGCTGTCACAAAATATCATCTCTCACATTAAATACTACTTGCAGTCCCGCTCTGTAACTAGATTTAAAGGATATAAATTAAAGGTTGAAGGTATACTGAAAATTGTTCATGTCACATAAATATCCACTACAGAAAAAAAATGCTTTTAAGCATGCATAAGTTCTGTGGCAGCACCTCACTGCAGTGAACCAATTCGCCAAAGTTTTTCTTGTGGCAGAATTGGGTTGGTAGAACATCTTCACTTGGGAGCTAACCTGCTTCCAATTACAATCCTTTGGGATTGCTAGAGACTTTTGAAACCCTAATATTATGTCAAGTCGTCCCCAGCCTCTTGAACCAGTATAAACAGTGACTATAAATATAATCTATTTGCGACCTGTCCTTCATCTAACTTCAGAATTCAAAAAACATATAAAAGACCAATATAATTGGCGAACATCAAAGTAGAAAATGTGACGAAAAACACAAATTTCTTAACCAGAGTTTGTACCAAATATACTGGTACATTTCTATCATAAACATGCTCCATCTACACTTTGTATAAACCCCAATTTTCTGACAGTCTGGGCATTTTTTTTACTTTTACATGTGGCCTGTATCTCTGTGATACCATCCTGTACACAATTACCTAAAGGAGAAAAGACAAATCTTAAAAAAGACGGTTAATCTCATTCAAACCATTCATGAAGAGAAAGGGGATAGAGAAAGAAAAATAGAAAGGGCTTACTTACAAAAATACTTTACATTCTACATACGGGAAAACACTTAATATTCAATTTTAAAATATATAATATGTCTACACAGAAACAAATAAAACTTAAATCACTACAAAATGTTTAGCTGTCGTTTTAGTCATAAATAAAATAAAAAGAATTGACATTATCGACAGTGTAAATGTTGTTATTGTTGTAAATTCACTATGCAAATTCAAATGACAAAGTATTCTGTTTTTCTCCCAATAGAGGTTAAGTGAGTACTGAAGGAGAAGAGGTCTATTCAATGATGTGGGCTGTTGACCTCTGCGTTACTGATACGTATAGGACAAGTGAAGAAACAGCTCTGAGCAAATTCACCAACCTGATACATTAAAGCTGCCATTCCATCTGTCAGGTTATTAAACTCTTGACTGTAAATATGTCAGTACATATATATATTAGACTATTTACGCTTACCTTGTTAATATTTTGGAAACACTTGACTCAATCATCCTGTACGAGCTTTCAATGTATTGCTGTAAATTTTTTGCAAGATAACCACTATGTACCAGTTTAATTCTGGGTGGCATTAACAAATATTTTCAATAAATGTGGGAAAGATTAAAATATGATCCATTGAATGTCTAGTTTGCAATTTCCATAAGATATTCTACTATGGAAACGATCCATCAAACACTAACCTACTACAGACGCTAAGATCATTTGGTTTTAACATTACCTCCAGTATAGACTAGCCCATTCATAAATGCTGAGATAGGCCTAATAATTCCGTTCCAGCCCTTTTGACACTGAGTAAACGAACTGCAGTTTTCCTTTAAATGAAATATTTAAATTGCAGCAGAGGCTGATTCTGTCCCACAAGGTCATGAGAGGACACTACCATGTTTAGAATTCATGTCAATGGTTCCTCTTCACTTTCTCACCATGTACATGTGGGAGCATGGGGAAAGTTTTTCAGTGGTTGAGGGTGTCATCCATTACAGCACATGTAAATGAATGATGAGCATGATGTTGCACTAGGCAGAGTACACTGGTCATTTTTAATTTGGGTGGAGGGCTGAATGGGCTTGTCTTTCCTCTTTGGGTCAGAATAGTTTGTCATGAGATTGAAGATGGGAGGTATGGATGAGAAAAACAGGATCAGCTTTTACCTCGCGGCCTCTGTTTCTCCGCATCATAGATCATTACCACCTCTGTGACCTTGAATTGAACAAAGAAATACGTTGGCTACGGTTCGTGCACAGACCAAAAAATATATAAATAAACGGCAATCATTTCTTTTATATTCAGTTGGATAACGTGTTATCAGTTATCTCGATATGATGGCATTTGGCACTTGCTTGTTTGCAAATGACCTTCCTGTGGGCCGTTTGTGTCACTGGGCATAGTCAATGCAGCAAACAAGTCTACGGTTAATAAAGGGACCACTATGCAGTACCGCACATTTACAATACAAGGACTTACCACTCCAAATCTATTGAAATAGTCCCTGAGTTCAGGTTCACCACAGTTGTGGGGGATTCCACCAACAAATATCTTCTTTGACTTATTGCTATCTGATTTGCTGCCCTTCTGGGGAAAAAAGAAAAGATCATGTATGACTACAGAGCCAGATAGAAAGCCTTGTTGTCATCTATAGTCATCTAGAGAAGCATCAGACAAAGAATTAGGTTCTCTCCTCCAGCCCTGGGGTCTTATTCTTAACATGTCATGTCAATGCACTAGTCTCAGATCTGAATGCACCAGTGCTCCCATCTCGTTCTTACCAAGGAACAATTCACACATAATAGCCAATGCTTTGTACGTTCATCTACTACAATGACAATAACTCCGCGACTAGACAACAGAATTATGAATGATCTCATTTGGAGATGCAATGCAAAATAGGACATTACAATAAGTACTATTCATCCTGAAAGCCAGATACACGTGGATAGGTTTGATGCCCTATTTCAGTTCAGCCTCCACAAAATGAAATGCACTTCTTACCCAGCCATCCTTGGATCGAGTTTTTTCAGGTTGCATTCCTCTGGGAGTACATGGCTTAGGGTCAATCTGACAGGAGACATTTTTTATTCAACTTAGTCCTGCTCGAAACCCCCATCCAATTATTACAGCAAACCTTCATAATGTGACATTGACATCTAACTTCATGGATGACATGTATTTGCAACATGTCACTAATACATTTTACTTTTATGGTACACAGTGACACATCTAGCTTAACTTACATGTGCATTACTTTTTTCTAGGTATTAATTAAAGTGTGCACAATTATGCATTTCATTTTACGGATACTACTCTTATAAGATACGATATGCCATTCACCCAACAGTAAAATGTCAGCCAACAAACAAGCGCTGGAAACCAGCAGGTGACAATTTCTCACTCAAGACAATGGTTAGTAGATACTTTACCAGGTACAGAACCCTTATCATCAACATGTGTCTTAATATGAATTACGTGAAAATAAAAGAATATGCGTCACAGGGCTTACTCACATTCCTGCCATCGAGGTTGTGAGGTTTGGTCTCCAGCACAGTCCGGACACAATTTGGATCTTTGAATTTGACAAACCCAAATCCTCTAGACTGATTTGTTGTTTTGTCCTTCATGATGACACAATCAACTACCTCTCCATATTGTGAGAAATAGTTTCTTAAAGTCTCTGATAGAAAAAGAACACACTAACATGAGTCAAACAACCTCTGTCAGGTCATTGACACAATAGCGTACCTGCATGCAAATCTTATATATATTGAATATTGAATATATTTCAAATATTAAACTACACATAAAAAAAAGATTAATCGAGGGATGTCTGTACATTTTATTTGGTGTATACATGTCCTCGCAAGACAGGGCATACACGTTTCCAAAAATGACAAACCATTTCAGTGAATTTTCCGTAATTGCATTTCTAGCCCTAGAAAGCCCTGGAGCATTGCACCAAGGAAACAAGCGCAGAAAATCACTTCTGTAGGCACAGCGCTTAACTTTAAATGCTGTCAGGATAGAACTGCTGGCATGCGTGGTGAAGACACACACACACACACACACACTACCTAATCAAGCATGATCTAGTGAAGAGCTCTGGGTGCCTGTGGCTATAGACAACCCATCTGAGGCAGGGGGTTGAACATTTGAGAGAAATGCGTGCAGGTTTTAACTGAAAATGTTATGTAAGAACATGCTAATTTGTTAATAATTAGTGTGGATTATTGAGGAAACTGTTTTGGAACTTTAAAAGATAGAGAGCAACGACAATTAGTCCAACTGCACTTCACAAGAGTACTGTCAGATGTCTATTCTATGCACTTATGTCTATCATTTAACCCACAAGCTATTTACTCACCCTGTGTGGTACTCCAATCCAAGCCACCCACAAAAAGTTTCCTGCCAGTACAGAAAAAAGCACAGATCTCAACAACATCTAAATAAAGGAAAACGAATGTGCCATTATGTAAACACAACAAAGATCAAATGAAGTTAAAATGGCCTGTGTAGAATAACAAAATGATCTACTATGTAGGCTATCATCCTCAAGAGACCAGAACAGCATGTTTCTATATTTGCACTATGGTAACAAGCAGTGACTATATGTCTGCATGGAGAATGATAGAGATAATGTTGTCCAAATCTACAAACCCACAGTTTTAGATAGTTAAAATTGCTCCAAGGACAAGTACTATGTAATAACTGATGAGATATAGGGACCTTGATTTACTTGCAGATTTAGGGGGTGACTTGAGTGAACAATTCAGTTATTGTTTTATAAACTCCTGCCACGTATTCATATACAGTATATATTTTGTTTGCTGCTAAACTATACAGCATTTGATTAGTTAACAGAACAACATCCAGTTGAGGAAAAGCGTTGCGTAGATGACAAAACTAGTTAAGACTAACAAATATTATATTATATAAATAATATACATATAA
Source organism: Neosalanx taihuensis (assembly GCA_030340665.1). Classification (NCBI taxonomy): domain Eukaryota; kingdom Metazoa; phylum Chordata; class Actinopteri; order Osmeriformes; family Salangidae; genus Neosalanx; species Neosalanx taihuensis. The sequence goes on along the minus strand of CM059312.1, from coordinate 5,720,572 downwards.
AGATTAAAAAGCACTGCCACTGCCATGCAATATTGCATTCAAGTACAATAGTTTAAAGGCCTTAAACTCCATCATCAACCACAGTAGCAGCTGTTATTAACGTAGCTGACGAACGAAAAACCAACATTGCAGCTCCCTACACAGTGTTTTAGCTCAATAAGTCAATTAAACTTATTTACAGAAAAATTTGCAGAAATATTAACATTCGTTTATGGTGGTGACAAGAAATAAATGTGTATAGCGTGTTTATAACTCTTATTCTCCCTTCTTGCATCCTGATAATCAGATGCCCGCTAAATGTCCTGTCTGCCTGAATGAGGTTCCTAGGTTACGAGCTAGCTTGTTAGCTAACTAGCCTAGCTAGTAGGTAGCTATAAGATGTTAGATAAACCTTTAGTTTTATTTATATATAAGTGACTATAAGTGACAGTACAACTGACATATTTTAACGCACATTCTAACTACATTGAAATCTTATTTGATTTCCAAGTGGCTGGTTAAGTAAGATATCAAGTCACTTAGGCTTACAAGCCAGCAAGATGTCACTTGGCTTGCAGGCTGATATAGTGTGTAACTTAGCAGGTCTATCTATTGAGTGGTAGCTAAGCTAAGCTTTTTACTACTGTAGTAACATATCCACAAACATTTATCTCTTCTTTATTTATCTTTCCAACTTACAAGTAACCTATCTTTCAGCTGTCTATAGCTGGACTGCTGTGTTCACAAACTAGTCAAACCATCACTAGCTGAACCTGTCAAAATGACAGACATCATCCAAGCTACTACCAGCTAGCAGAGAGTGACAAGTCACAAATAATTTGCCATCTTGCTAATTGAATTGCTTTAATTTCAGCTACAAAGAGTAGATAGAAATAATGTTTAGGTCTAAGACTTCTGTTCAGTTTTTTGGACAAATTCCAGGGACATTAAGCTTCATCTTACCCTACTTCGTCTCCGGCTAAGTTGTTGTTCATTTCTGAGGCTAGTTGCGGTGGTTTATTGCTTCAGTAGTACCTGCCTCTTCCTCTTCTTCTGATACCAGAGGAAGGTCACTCCGCTTTTGGTTCAAACTGATCTGCGCAGTGACGTCATGTTTGCCACGGGTCCCCCTGCAGGGGGGGCTTTTTTTAATATTTGCAAGGCATTTTGGGACATGTAGTTTAGTATTTTAATGCAGCATTCCCATATTTTATTGTTTAGAGATAAACCTTTATTTGTCCTCCAGGGGAGGGAAATTGCAGTTTGTTTGTATAACAAGTATAGTAAATATATGCAAGCTAATGGCAAAGGAGTAATTATACTAGTATGTTCAAGCAGTAAACTATTGTTTATGTTGGCTATCTCTCAACTGAAATATATGAATAGCTTTCAGTTGCTGCATTTATCACTTATTTATCATAAAAGCTGTACCCCTCCCTACGTTTAGATAGACTCTTGGATCTGGGATGCCTGCTTATCATTGACATCATATAAAAGGACAGTTTAAACACTCAAAAAACTAAAACAGTATAGATTTCTGTATCTTATTGGGTGTATAAATGAGGGTAAATAGAGACACATAACAAGTTCATACCCCACAGGTGTTTCTAGTTATCTTGTATAATTGAGCTGGAGTGGGCAGGCCATGTGAGTGCACGAGGAGGCACATGCTCTTGAAATAACCTTGACAACCGAAGGTATTTATACTTGTTCGTAACATTTAACATTTATAACCGTTAAGTAATTTGTAAGCAATGGCAAGTGAGCGAGATAAAGGATCTTTAGAATCATTATTTTATTTATTTATTATTTCCTTTGCCGAGCTTAATGGTTAGAGATGTATGCTGCCGAAATTGTACTGCAAAACAGTGAGAAGTCTGTGGAAAAAAACCAACATGTAGGATAAAATACTCTGGTATTTTAAATACTCTGGCATTTATGCTGCAGCTGTTCAGTCACAGTATAGAATATCAGCTATACTATTGACCTGCAGAATCCAACTAGATATCCCAACATACAAGCAACGCCTCGTTGACATTGCCAACCCTTTTTTGTGAAGTCAGCACTTGGACCCGCATATAACACCCCCCGATCTTGAAATCAGTCCTTCTTTAGCCACAACGTGTGAAGACAGACCCGTCCACGCATCTGAATTAAAGTTAATACAAACCAGCCAACATGACTACTACTGCACAACCCATATTCTGTAAGGGAGAAGATTGTAAAACTGGATGGCACGACGCCAGTGCTGGATACAATGAGGCGGACACTCATCTGGAGATCCTGGGCAAGCCTGTTATGGAGCGCTGGGAGACTCCATACATGCACTCTCTGGCTACTGTGGCTTCTTCAAAAGGTATCCACACTTATAATATAAGTTATATCACTACCAGTAGCTGGTGTTGAAGTTCAAGACTTGAACACACTGTGAACATGGCACAAGAACACATTTCTGAGTTGAAAACCTAAAGGAGACTTAGCCCTAGTCCAAGTGAAACCACAAACTTTTGTCACTTAAGTATGACGCCAGAATAAACGAAATGCATAAGATTTTTAAGTAGAGTACATTTATAATGTATTCGGCTGCAAAGTAGCCATCTATCTTATGTTTTTTATATTGTTTTCAGGTTTTTTTTTTACGGTGAAACTGTTCTGTTATGCTAATGAGGCGTGGGAAACCATGGTCAACAGGGCATTTGTGTCTCAGTTCAGCAGGTGTTACTCTACCCATGGAAACGTGCCAGGTTCAAGGGACTGTCATTTATAACTAGCCCTACGTGTCATTAAATAAGGGTTTGATGGGCACCTTTTACAAAAGTTTATCTCTGTTACCGTTGATTTTCTATTAACAACAACTACAACCACTTTGTTTTCTGAACTGGGATTTGCATTTAAACCAAACTGGAATCTTGTCTATCACCAGGAGCATTTCTGAACTGGATTAGTCACAGATTATAATGTATGTGTATGGGGTTGAGGATAGCATGGTAAAAACCAAATGGCCTTTTTCACTCATCTATATTTATCTCTGAAATAGAAGCTGCAGAAGCCCTTTCAGTCAGTGGCCTTTCTATCACATGTCACAACCTCCTGCTTTCCCCCTGCATTCCAAACATTGTTTTACTACGGTTCTCACCATAGCCTCATATCTTTTCACTAATAAACAATAGTTAGCTAGTTACCTAACAGTATTAATTGCTTTTCACCGGTCAGATAAACCAATCAGTGGTGTGGGAAAATGCAATCCTGTCTCCTTTTGTCATTGTGGTGTAGGTGGACGGGTCCTGGAAATTGGGTTTGGCATGGCCATTGCTGCCACCAAAGTTGAGTCATTCCCCATTGAGGAGCACTGGATTATTGAGTGCAATGATGGAGTGTTCCAGAGGTTGCAAGAGTGGGCCAAGGTTCAGCCTCATAAAGTAAGACAGGCTTCACATCACAGTTCCCCTCAAACCAATTCAATTTTTTATAATGTCACAGAGGGCTTTATGTATGCCTGTAAGAACTGCATCCAAACCACTTTAAACTTGAATCTGTTTTAACACCTGAATTGATTCTGCATTCTTAGATTGTGCCACTGAAAGGTCTTTGGGAAGATGTGGTTCCTACCCTACCTGCTAATCATTTTGATGGTAAGCCTATCCAGCGTTTAACGTCAAGGCCTACGTATTCCACATACGTCACTTTGTAGTGTAGACACACTTTTGCCGAATGAGGTTTTGATGTTTGCCCTTCACTCTGTTAGGTATTCTGTATGACACATATCCTCTGTCAGAGGAGACGTGGCACACTCACCAGTTTGACTTCATCAAGGTAAGTAGTCTGGAGCACATTACTGAAATGGATTTTTCAAGGGCATGTTACCAACATGAGCAAGTCAACAGTATGTTGGTTTCCCATGCACAGCCAGCGCATGCCAGAATTTAAAACGTAAATATAAACCATTGAAAATGTCCTAGTGGCAAATTTTCTTTATGTCCTTCTGATTGGAGGATTGCTCTCCTTTTCTTGTTCCCAGGGTCATGCTCACAGGCTGCTGAAATCAGGTGGTGTGCTCACCTACTGCAACCTGACCTCTTGGGGTGAACTTCTCAAGACTAAATTTGACAACATTGAGAAGATGTTCCAGGTAATTTATTTTTATATTTTCTAAATTGAGTTGATCACTTCAGAACTAAATAGAAAGTGTGTACAAAAACTGTTGATGCTGTTGATGCTGTTGAACTTGGTTCAGGGCATAGAATTACTTAGCCTTAAATATATTTTCACTTCATAGTTTGGGTGGTGGCCATCTGAAAATGTACTTGATTTTGACCATCTCCTTGTGTTAATGATTTTTAGGAGACCCAAGTGCCTCATCTGCTTGAAGCCGGTTTCAAGAAGGAGAACGTTAGCACCACAACCATGGATATTGTACCACCAAGCGATTGCAAATATTATGATTTCCGTAAGATGATCACACCCACAATTCTGAAAGATTGAAGCCTGAAATGATCATGTTTTTATAATATTCCCTCAAGTGCCTCTAAAAACCATGCACTCGATCTTGAAATAAATCATTCTTCAATAATTCATCTTCAAATTCTTCATAGTTAAGTAAAGCTATCTAATATGTAGGTAGTGTTTGGTTAGAAATTGTCAATGATTCAGATAAAAATTGCACTTTGCCAAAAGTGTGCAGCTACATGTAGTGGACCATGCAACAACTGACCTTTGACATTAGCACATTCTTAATGACACCATGTTAAACAATCCTCCACCAACCTTTATTGTCCTGAGTGAACTTTTTAAAAACCCATCAGAAAAGTGAATGCACAATAGTGTTGCCTTCAGATCAAAATCAGTTCCTTTGTTAGAGTAGTAATATTAGGGACTTTATTTGGGATTTATAGAAATACTGTACATGTCCTCAAGTTGATGCAAGAGAGACATCTAGAGGTCTTTACTAGTAAACACAGCTGGAAAATTTGGAAAATAATTGCAAAAGGACAGTTCTTTTTACATGATGTGTTGACCATCAAAAGATTAGCATCGCCTGACTAAATGTCAAACTATATTGATCAGAGTGTAATTATTGGAATGATAGAAACACAAAAGACAAGAAACTCATTTTATTAGACTAGATGGAAGAGGAGGAGTCTTAAACAGTTGCTCCTACATATATTGCCAACCAGTTCCCTGCGTGACAAGATCAAGATCACCCATAAATACAACATTTACAAAATCATACACGTATACATGATTTCACTTGCGATACCAGATCCTCATTTTCTTCTCCCTCTTTATTTTCTTCTGCAGCTGCAAGGTCCCATACAGGAGGGCCTCTGCAGTGGGCGGGCAACCTGGGGGGGGGGGGGGTTGAATTTCACGCCACATTACTTTCGCTTCTTCGTGTATGAACCTCATTTGACTGAGAGAGTGTTGTGACATACCTGGGACGTATATGTCCACTGGTACAATGCGGTCACAGCCTCGAACCACAGCATACGAGTAGTGGTAGTAACCACCACCATTGGCGCAGCTGAAACAGGGCAATAACAGATGTTATGGATACATTTCCATTTCCACTACACTGACACTTTGATCATGGCGAATATCCTTATATTAGGATGTATGCTTCACCCAAAGTTTAATCTGAGAACTTTAACGTTAACTTTACCTTCCCATGGAAATAACGTATCTTGGCTCAGGCATCTGGTCATACACCTTGAGAGAAAAACATAGTAACTTTGAACATTATATGAAACAGGATTAAAAGCTGATCCATTTCAGATAGAACAAAAGCCTTCTACATAATGGGTTTGACTGTTTTGAAAGCAAAGTCCTCACATAACTTCTGGTTTACAACGACAACAATCTGCACAAATAAGCCTATATTCTGTACGCCTTGTAACATTTCTTTCCTTAAGAGAGTCCAAATACCTTCCGTAGAGCTGGGGCCATTTTGTTGGTCAGAGTTCCAGCAACAATCATCACGTCTGCCTGCCTGGGGCTGGCTCTGAACACCACTCCAAACCTGTCCATGTCGTAGCGAGGAGCAGCCATGTGCATCATCTCTACCGCGCAGCACGCAAGTCCAAACGTCATGGGCCAGAGGGAGCTCTAGAATACACATGCACGCAAACGTAAACAGCTGAGAAGTGAACGAGCCGCAAACATGCAAAGGGCTGTCTGATCTATAACGGGCAACTTCAACCCGGGTTATTAGGAAACGTTATGCTTCCGTGGAGACTGACACTCACCCTGCGTGCCCAGTTCACAAGATCATCCAGCTTGGTGATGACATACTCCCCCTTGCTGACGGCTACTGCAGCCGGTTTGGCTGCAGCCACCGCTGTGCTTTTCTCTCTAACTGGGACCAAACTGTAAGATAACAGTGGTTTGTTAATGCTAAGCTGTACCTGATGCTGATGGTATTCATTTAGTTGACTGAAGATTGACAAATTACAGGAGCTTTCTTACCCGTTGGCATTCTCAGTTTTGGTAAAATGATGTAGACACCTATGTTGAGCAGCAAATAACGAAGTGGGTCTGAGGTGTAGAAAACACAGGTTGTGTTATGACAGGAAGAGAAACTGTTTAACTAAGACTTTAGGCTAATAATAAAAAATACAAATACATCTTGAGCGCCAGTGATACATGTATTATCTCATGCAGTTCAATCAAGCTCAATCTAAGATATTAAGAAGTTTGTTTTTTGTTGTTGCAAGGAGTAAGTAACCAAGTGTTCTTACCTTGTTGAAAAGCTTCCAAACGCAATCAGACGAGGAGCTGCAGGTTATCGAATAATCAAATGACAAACACAAAAATGAATACAAACTTTGCTTCCGCAAACAACATAAAAATATCTGAAAATATAAAATATCTGTCCTGCCTTGATGACGACACTAGTCTAATTAGAAACACTAATGCTTTAATAGGACGTATTATCAGCCATGGCATAGTTGCATATAGGTCTATTTAAATCTTCCTGAATTGTTATACAACCAGACCAGACAAACTTCTCAGTCCTTAAGCAGCGAGATGTCTTATTTTTACTACTTTGAGGCTTGAAAGCTTAGTGATGATGAGTGTTTAGCTAAGCTAGCAAAGCTAGTAGAGCTAACTGGTTGACACGGCTAGCGTTGTTGAGCTAGCAAGGTCAGCGCAAACTATATACAATAAGGCAAAAACTACCAAGTCTGTCAGTGAATCAAGCACGACACTTGTATGTGCTGTAGTCTACGTGCCAGTGGTGTGGAAAGGTCAACATATTTGACGTGACATTGAAGTAAAAAAGCTTTTACATTGAAGCCAAAACATGTCTTACCAACCAGCGCCGCCATCTTTGACTTTCTACCTACGAGGACTTCTTGTGAACACACAAGTCAACCACTTGGAGCGCTGTTAATGTGTTATAACTACACACGCACTTAACGAAACTGAATACTAATAAATAATAACATATGCTAGTTTAATAATAAAATATTAGCATTTTTGTGTGTGTTTGTGTCGCAGAGGTTTTGCGCAATACGTAGCGCTCGCGGGATTTTTATTTTGTCCTTGAGCGCGTGAGGTCCAACTGTTGCTAGTGACTGGACTGACTCGATTTAATTAAACTAACTCGGTTTAAAAAAGCCTTTTTAAAACGTTTACCCCCTTATATACTAAGTGAAGTATCCAGAATGAAATATATCGTTTTAATGTGTACCTTGTGTAGTCCCTGCGTCGCCGAGGTTATCTTCACCAACAGTTGGGCCCTTCTTGTGAGCGGCGATGCTGCAAACGCCAACAATGTTGCCAAGAAATATGGCTTCCTAAATTTGGGAAAGGTAAAAACAAACAAACATCTGCTTCGTGTTGTTAAATAGTTTGTGATGAGTAATTAATAGTCTTTCCTTTTCCATTTGAAAAAAAAAACAAAAGATATTTCCAGATGGCAACTTTTACCATATGGTGCATAGGCAAGTGGCAAGAAAGTCTTTGCAGGGACAACATTTGTATAATCTGCGGCTAGAAAGGGACCCAACGGTGATTATTATTATTATTATATATACAATATATATATATTTTTTTACAACTACAGGAAATAAAACTAAATTTCTGTTTACATTTTCAGGTGCTTTGGTATTCCCAACAATATGGAAAAATTCGAGTGAGCAGGAACATAATTCCACCAACGGATCCCTATTTCAGTCAACAGTGGTATCTGGTACATATTTAAAAAAAACTATTATAAGTATAATATGTTTTTGAAACGTTTTCTCTTTAGCAATAGAATGTATTGTAGAACTGTATTAATATGTTATTTTATGTTTTGTCTTGGGTGAAAACATCTGGTCCCATTTCCAGAGTGAGGCCTTCAGTCAGAATGTGTTGGCAGCCTGGGCTCAGGGCTACACAGGCAAAGGTGTGGTGGTGTCTATATTAGACGATGGCATTGAGACAAGCCACCCAGACCTTGCTGGAAATTATGTAAGTTACTTGCAAGATGAATGTCTGATTTTGACATACTTTGACCTTGATCTTTCCAAAAACTCAGGAAGTCATCAGGGGTCTCATTTATAAAACTGTGCATAGCAGTCTTACTGACGTGGTACAGAAGTGTACGTACGGCCAGAAGCCGTTTACGGTACAGACTAAAAGTTTGGACACACTAAATACTGAAAGTAGCCACCTTTTGCTCTGATTACTACTTTGCACACACTCTGCATTCTCTTGATGAGCTTCAAGAGGTAGTCACCTGAAATGGTTTTCACTTCACAGGTGTGCCCTGTCAGGTTTAATGAGTGGGATTTCTTGCCTTATAAATGAGGTTAGGGCCATCAATTGTATTGTGCAGAAGTCAAGTGGATACACAGCTGATAGTCCTACTGAATAGACTGTTAGAATTTATAGAATGGCAAGAAAAAAGCAGCTAAGTAAAGAAAAACGAGTGGCCATCATTACTTTAAGAAATGAAGGTCAGTCAATTCGAAAAATCTGAAAACACTGAAAGTGTCCCCAAGTGCAGTTGCAAAGACCATCAAGCACCACAAAGAAACTGGCTCACACGAGGACCGCCCCAGGAAAGGAAGGCCAAGAGTCACCTCTACTGCGGAGGATAAGTTCATCCGAGTCACCAGCCTCAGAAATCGCAGGTTAACAGCAGCTCAGATTAGAGACCAGGTCAGTGCCACACAGAGTTCTAGCAGCAGACACATCTCTAGAACGACTGTTAAGAGGAGACTGTGTGAATCAGGCCTTCATGGTAGAATAGCTGCTAGGAAACCACTGCTAAGGAGAGGCAACAAGCAGAAGAGACTTGTTTGGGCTAAAGAACGCAAGGACTAAAATTTGTGCTTTGGCCTGATGAGTCCAAATTTGAGCTCTTTGGTTCCAACCACCGTGTCTTTGTGCGACGAAGAAAATGTGAACGAATGGACTCTACATTCCAGGGGAGGAGGTGTGATGGTGTGGGGGTGCTTTGCTGGTGACACTGTTGGGGATTTATTCAAAATTGAAGGCATACTGAACCAGCATGGCTTCCACAGCATCTTGCAGCGGCATGCTATTCCATCCGGTTTGCGTTTAGTTGGACCATCGTTTATTTTTCAACAGGACAATGACCCCAAACACACATCCAGGCTGTGTAAGGGTTATTTGACGAAGGAGAGTGATGGGGTGCTGCACCAGATGACCTGGCCTCCACAGTCACCGGCCCTGAACCCAATCAAGATGGTTTGGGGTGAGCTGGACCGCAGAGTGAAGGCAAAAGGGCCAACAAGTGCTAAGCATCTCTGGGAACTCCTTCTAGACCATTGCAGGTGACTTCCTCTGTCACAGAGTGTGTGAAGCAGTAATCAAAGCAAAAGGTGGCTACTTTGAAGAACCTAGAATATAAGACATATTTTCAGTTGTTTCACACTTTTTTGTTAAGGATATAATTCCACGTGTTAATTCATAGTTTTGATGCCTTCAGTGTGAATCTACAATTTTCATAGTCATGAAAATAAAGAAAACTCTTTGAATGAGGTGTCCAACCTTTTGGTCTGTACTGTATATAACTGTGCGTAAGCACACCTCTAAGCAAAGTTCCCTTTATAAATCACAGATTACACACAAGTGTTCGTACATGAATTATCACACCTTACACTGGGTATTTATTCTCAGGACGTTCCTATGACGTTCCTATGACGTTGTGGCACTGGTGGCTCAGTGGTGCTCGCTGGAAATACATGGGTTTGAGTTTCATGCCAGGTAACAATTATGTGTTTATTTACCAATATCACCCTAAGAATTTATTCTCATAACCTTCATGATGTGTTGTGGCTCAGTGGTTAAAGATATGCTATGCTATGTGATGGGTCCTTGGTTAGAACCTTACTGAAAGATTTTGTTAAGGGTGAAATCTGGCTGAGGTTTAGGTTAACTCAGGATTTGGACTTAATGTTTAAATGCATTAAAGGTAATTTAATCCAGACCTTTGGCATTGTTTAATTGATCATTTAAGTTAAATGAATAATCATTTGGTGTAACTAAGGTCACAGAGGTTGGCTTTAGACTTCAATATACACATGCTTACCCACTGAGCCACATAGAGTTACTGTAAAGTTTTTATGAAATGCAAATTTTTATGAAACAGCAATGTACTGTGTGTCTTTACAAACATCACACTTTACTTTTGGGTTGTATTCTCAGAATGTTCCTGTAAGACTGTGTACCTGGTGGCTGAGTGGTAAAGCATATGGAACATATGAATTGAGGTGTTGGAAAAATGTTCGTTCAAAACTGATGTACTACCGCAGTCGTTTATTTATTCCAAACCTCACACTTTACATTGGACTCAGAATGTTCTGTGTGATGCTGTGGCCCTTGTGGTACACTGGTTAAGCATGTGCAACATGCAAGTGGAGGCTTTTCTGGAAAGGCATGGGTTCAAATCTCATGTGTGCATGTTTCTTGACAAACAGAACACTTTACCTGGTGGTTATGGATTGCCATTTCATAGCCTTTTTAGAGTATCCCTCTGTAGCTCAGTGGGTAAGTATCACTAAGTCTGAGGGCCTTTTCGGTGTTCATGGTTCAAGTCTTGCTGAGACCAACTGCTGATTTATTTAAATGCTCTATATGTGTCAAATCACAATTAGTCTGTTTGGACAGGAGAATCGTCTGTGGCTCAGTGGGTATACCCATGTATGTCAAGGTTTAAGGCCAAACCTGTTAATGTTGGTTTGAATCCTGCTCAAACCAATTCATTTAACTTAAACGATTGTCAATTTAGCAGTTAGCAGACAATTATAGGTTGTCTAGCAGGGTGGTAGGCAGGCCTTCGTAGTGTAGGGGTATCTACACATGGTTGTGATGTTGGCAACCCAGGTTCAAGTCCTGCTCAAGGCACAGATTCCCTGGTGAATTGGGTACCCCAATGTGTCCTGGTGACCAACCAGTCACAAGGCCCTCCTTCAACTGCAGAAGTTGCGGAACAAGTTATAAAATAACTTATACTTTTTGGGGTATATAAATTAGTATAAGTTATTTACTTGGTCAGATATATAACCCCAGTGTTTCACATGTCAATTTTTCAGGGGGGGGAACACCCCCCTGACCCTGGGCTCTCCCCATGGGGCGATCATCCGTGCCTTGGATTCGAACACCGTTTGCAGTCGCCAAGCCTTCTTGACTCTTCATTGTTCGCACCCGGCCAAACCACTAGGCCACGGAGTCTCGGTAGTAACAGACCTTTTCTCCGGGCGTATTTCAAGTGCCTTTTCCAATACGTGCTTTAAAATTTGACTCAGAAACAGCTGAGATTTGAACCCTTAACCTTGTTATTTCAAGGTAGCCTCTCTCCCCACTGAGCCATTTCCAGTCTACTGCAAACAAAGTCTCTGGGCGTTTTTCACGAGCCTTTTCCAATGTATGCTTTAAAAATTTGACTCAGAAACAGCTGAGATTTGAACCCTTAACCTTGTTGTTTCAAGGTAGCCTCTCTCCCCACTGAGCCATTTCCAGGCTACTGCAAGCAAAGTCTCTGGGCGTTTTTCAAGGGCCATTTCCAATGTATGCGTTAAAATTTGACTCACAAACAGCCAAGATTTGAACCCTTAACCTTGTTGTTTCAAGGTAGCCGCTCTCCCCACTGAGCCATTTCCAGGCTACTGCAAACAAATTCTCTGGGCGTTTTTCAAGTGCCTATTCCAATATGTGCTTTAAAATTTGGCTAAGAAACAACTGGGATTGGAACCTCAAACCTTGCTGTTTCAAAGCAGCTTCCCTACTCGTTGAGCCAATTCCAAGCTACTGTAAACTAATGCTCTGGGCGTTTTTCAAGTGTCTATTCCAATATGTGCTTAAAAATTGACTCAGGAACAGCTGAGATTTAAACCCTTCACCTTGTTGTTTCGAGGTAGCCTCTCTCCCCACTGAGCCATTTCCAGGCTACTGCAAATTAATCTCTGGGCGTTTTTCAAGTGCCTCTTCCAATCTGTGCTTTAAAATTTGACTCAGAAATAGCTGAGATTTGAACCCTTAACCTTGTTGTTTAAAGGTAGCCTCTCTCCACACTGAGCCATTTACAGGTTACTGCAAACAAATTGTCTGGGGGTTTTTCAAGTGCCTCTTCCAATCTGTGCTTTAAAATTTGGCTAAGAAACAACTGGGATTTGAACCTCCAACCTTGCTGTTTCAAAGCAGCTTCCCTACTCGTTGAGCCAATTCCAAGCTACTGTAAACTAATGATATGGGCGTTTTTCAAGTGCTTCTTCTAATATGTGCTCTGAAATTTGGCTCAGAACGGCTGAGATTCAAACCTTCAACTTTACTGTTTCAAGGCAACCTCTCTCCTCACTGAGCCAATTCCAGGTTTACCTTAAACTGTTAAGGTTTATAAGGTGTTTTTAACTGCCTAATGATAATTCACATATGCACACTTGTGGGTAATCTGTGATTTATAAAGGGAACGTTGCTTAGAGGTGTGCATATTCCTAGTTTTATAAATGTGATATTTTTTGGGGTGCGTACTCCCTTTTAGGCTTCTAGCTCTATGTACACTTTAAGTAAGACTCCTATGCACAGTTTTGTAAATAAGAGCCCAGATGTGTTTATTTAGCACATTAAATAAAAATGAAAGACAGTTACACAAAAATCTATTCTTGTGTACTTACACACAGGATCCGCAGGCTAGTTATGATATGAATGACAATGACCCTGATCCTGACCCTGACTATTCCAAGACAAACAGGTACACACTGACATCATTGTGAATGACACAAAGTATATCAACATTATGTGGCGTTTTCTCATATAGTTATTTTCACCGCTAGTCATGGAACACAGTGTGCAGGAGTTGTGGCTGCTATGGCAAATAATAACGTCTGTGGAGTTGGGGTAGCGTACCAAGCAAAAATCGGAGGCAAGTTGGCAAATATACTAAGCGTTCAGTGTCTCTTATCCAGTAATCTGCTGTTCTGTATTAATATTACTTCAACGCGGCTCATGCTTGGTTTTATCCAGCTGTCAGAATGCTGGATGGATTGGTCACTGACATGATAGAGACCAGGTCATTAAACTGGAACCAGCAACACATTGACATCTACTGTACCAGCTGGGGACCTGAAGACCAGGGCAGAGATGTGGAAGGACCAAGTCCGTTGACGCAAGAAGCTTTTATCAGAGGCATAAGCCAAGTATGTTCTATCTTCTACCTCCTCCTTTATGATGTAGTGTGTGTCTGTGTTGTGTTATTCAGCTTAAGAGTAACACCTTGAATATTTCCTAGGGCCGTGGTGGCTTGGGTTCCATTTATGTCTGGGCCTCGGGCAACGGGGGCACCCACTTTGACAACTGCAATTGTGATGGCTACGTCAACAGCATTTACACCATATCAGTTGGTAGCACTACAGAGAGAGGCACTGTGCCATTCTACAGTGAACCCTGTTCCGCCATCCTAACCGCAACCTACAGTGGCGGCAGCTTTCAACACAGAAGAATCGTCACCACAAACCTGCACCACAGCTGTACCTCTACACTGAGCGGGACCTCTGCTTCTGCTCCTCTGGCCTCAGGGATCATTGCTCTTGCTCTAGAAGCAAAGTAGTCACCCCCCCATCTGTCATTTAATTGCTTGTTTTTGTCCTTGAATCAGCAAAAAATATAAGACACTTTCGCCCTCAGCCCCAGTCTGACCTGGCGGGATGTTCAGCACCTGGTAGTGAGAGCTTCTCGACCAGCAGAGCTCACAGCTAGTGACTGGAAGACCAACGGAGCTGGTAGACTTGGTGAGACAGAGCAGCAGTTACAGTAAAATGCATATGTGTATGTGTGTATGTGTGTGTGTATATATATATATATATATATATATATATATATATATATATATGTAATATAATGGGAGTAACCCCAGCTGTGTAACAGATATGAGTTCAGGAAATTGACATCATGGATCACTTTATGCTTGCAGTCAGCCACTACTATGGATTTGGGCTGCTTGATGCAGGCAAGATGGTCAACTTGGCCAGAAAGTGGAGAGCAGTGAAGCCTCAGAGGAAGTGTGTTGTTGATGTCATTACCACACCTCAGTAAGGAAAGAAGTATTGTTTGTTCATCTTGCTTTTGGGAGTCAGTCAAATATAATTGCAAGGCCGTTTTAACTTTAACTTAGGGTTTGCTAATCAGCCTTTCACATCTTGAGTTTTCTGTTACCTTTTGAGTGTAATTTCCAATCTATCCAATAGCGAGCTACGCAAGAAGCTGACCTTGAAGTGGAACGTGACGGCTTGTTACGGTACCAGGAACTGGGTTCAGTCTGTAGAGCACCTGCAGACCCGCCTGACCCTGACCTCCGCCAGGCGTGGTGACCTCTCCATAACCCTCAGCAGTCCTATGGGAACTACCTCCAACCTCCTCACTATCAGGTCCACCATCAACATCTCAACAGGACGACATGGAATATTATGTTTATGTTAACAGGTGAACTTGAACATTCATATTTTGTTTGGATACCTTTGTGACGTTCCGATGCAGGCCTCATGACCACTCTGAGGCAGGATTCTCTGACTGGGCTTTTACCAGCACGCACTGCTGGGATGAGAATCCATCAGGACACTGGATACTGCAGATCAAAAACAATGGAGATTTATTTGACAAAGGTACAGGAGAGTGTGTGAGAGCAAGGTAAAGCTGGGTTCAGCTGCAGGCAAGAGTGAGGCAGTGCAACAGTGTGGGAAGGACCACGCAAAAGGACCCCTTTTCTAGTCCTAACTTAATTAGGCGGCTCACACATCTACACCTGTCCACTGGGTGAGGGATTCTGGGAGTTGTAGTGTGGGCTATTGCCACCATTTTGGGGTCTTGCCACCTCTGGTCCAGGGATGTATGTCCCTCCACTACCTGTCCCCCTGGTGTTGGAAAGGTGGATGTGCATTAGAGGTGCAAATTAACAATGGCTGAAATAAATACTGGCCTTGTTGGATCACTGCAATCACATGCTTTCATTTCATTTTCATTTGAAAGTGTTTCCATCCTTATTAACAGGACGCTTGTTGAAATTCCAACTGGAGTTGTATGGGTCAGCTGAGCGCATGGCCGGCCATCGCGTGGAGAGGACAGTGGTTCAGGAGTGTGCAGTGAAGGACACTGATGGAAGCTGTGCAGGTGTGCTGATGTAGTAGTCATGACTTTGGAGGACAATTTACCCTTAAAATGTCAATTTTAACAAGCGTGTTTTGAGTGCATTTACAGCCAGTTTTTTGGGATGAAACCTTTGATAGTTCAATGTTTTGTACAAAATAGAGGTGAGAATTATAACTTTAGTTTCAGAATGTGTTTGCCTCCTGTGACCTCTGTTTCAGAGTGTGTTTATCCACTGCTTGTGTTTGAGAGGGTCTGCCTGGTTGCCTGTCCACCTCATTACTATGAGTCCGATGGAAATGCCACCAACAGGTGCTTACCCTGCCACAGAAGCTGCCACACCTGCTTCGACAAGTGGAACACAGACTGCCTGGAATGCCCTCCCTACTCCACCTTCGATCCCCGCTTGGGTGTCTGCAACCCCCCTGTCTACCCCTGGGACCAACGTCATAACATGACCATCAGCATGGACCGGACCGCAGCCGTGCTTGGTATCCTCATTGGAGGGCCGTTTGTGGTCTTCACTGTTGTGTGGATCATAACATGGATGGTGAACAGAGTCCCATTGGGTGTTGCATCCATGAATCACACAAGCAGAACCGACGATGAGGAGGAGGTAAGGAGAGAGGTGGAGTTGGCAGTGATGAGTTTGTCAGAAGAGCAGACAGGAAGCAGGCAGTTCCGCTCACCCACCAGCATTGCCAATATATGAGGAACGGGATCAGTTGCTGCTGTAGCCTGCCAAATGCATTTGTATAAAAAAAGTGCAGCATTTTTTTTTACCATTAAAACTGCTTTTATTCTTCATATCATTTACAAACCGTATCAATTACCAATCAGGGATTCGGTGGTTTTATATGAAATCATTTGGAACAATATTCATCCATTTGTAAATATAGCTTTTCAGTCAAATTATTTCACAAAACATTAAATAAGCATTGAAATAGCTTAAATTGACACTTTGTGACTAAAACATCTTGACTAAAACGCAACTTGCTCCAAATGTACCTTATTTTTGGCTGGTGCGACTTATATTCCAGAGCGATTTAACGTTGGCTTGCATTTCAAATAATAAGCATCAATCCACATCAAAAGATCTGTATATGGGAGCAAAATACAAGTTAAGCCTTTATAGTCTTCGAGGTTAGTGGCATTCTGTGTGGCTCTGCTGAACCCCAGACCACAGAAATGGCCTATTTCTGGAAAACACTTTTTCTTAAAAGAAAAAGGCACGTTACTCTTCTCCTCACTGAGTGTCCAGGATGTCTGTATCTGTGGGCGTGCCACTCTCCAACGTCCTCTCCAGCGGCCAGGAAGAAGGGCTCGTCTGATTATAGAGCGTGTCCTCTGACCCGAAAAGCAGCTGTCGGAGGCCCAGATCACACAGGCAGTACAGATTAAACGCCACCATGCCAAGAAGTGGAAAAACGGTCAACCCTGACCCGAAAGCTCTCCAGGAGCTACAGACATGAAGGGAAAACCAGTAGAGGAGCCTACAAGAAAGAGAACGTGTAGTTAGCGTTGTACCGTACATTGGGAAACGTTTTGTTCACCTGAACACTCGGGTCACATTGACAGATCAGGAGACTTACCTTCCCAGAATGAACATGGCAGCCAAGATAGGCACCACCCTCAGCTGGTCTTGGGGAAGGACTGTGGCCAGAACAACGAGGTTGAGAATATAAAGAGACAAGTGCTCTGCAGATGAGGTGACAAACAGCTGCTGAACTGCCACTCGTCTGGGAAGTGTTTCCACGGGAGTCAAGGACCCGGTGCAGAATCGACACATAGCAGCCACCAGCATCCCTAGACAGGGAAGGGAGAGGCAGGGCTGGGTTAGCAGCAGCTCAAACAGTGCTCTGTGGTCACAAAAACACCCTGAGGTCTACTTCATTGTGATTCAGTCTGCCAGCATGGTTCTTGCAACATCCTATTTCTGTATAGCTTCAGCTATTCAATGGGATCATTTACATATGAAACAAAACAAACAAAACAATCTTGTCCTTGTCTCTGCCCTTTCATGATAACCTGAAGGTGGATGATGGAATATGCTTCACCAGGCAGAAAACGACTATTAGGACAGCTCCCTGGAGATTTGAGCACAAAAGGACCCTTTTTTTCTTTCTATTCTTCATACCCTTTTAAGCTATATATAAGAAGAGGAAATTATGCTCCTCTCTTGAGTTCTGGATGGATTTGTATTGCCCTGAGGTTTAGAAAGTAGACGATTAAAAACAAGACTTAGACTTGGACTTAGATAAATTCCAAGACAGGAGGGGCAGACAGCCTGCAATTTCTCTTTCTTAACTCTACATTAAAGAGAGCATCCCTCAGACAGCATTTACCCTTCAAGGGTTTCAAGTCTGTCCAAAAACATAATAACTAAGACGTACCCAACAAGACTGGAATAGCAGCAACTGCACAGCAGCCAAGTGTGAACACCAGGCGACTGACCATGTCAGGACAGTCAGGGACTTCAATAGGAGCATAGAAATAGAGTGCATAGAGAATCCCAGCCGTAGACAGGAGGGAGGCCAGCACAGAGCAGAGAGCAGGCACTCGTCCGCTTTGGCAACATCTACAGCAGCTGCAGCAACATCGTCCCCTGTCTGAGAGCTCCAGGGGAGCCGTCTCGCCTGTTCCCTGTCCGTCTGAGCTCCACATGGTCATCTCAATGCTCTCCGGTGGCAGCCCAATCAGGGGTTGACCTTCATCCACAGTTGAATCTAGATTGTTGGATTCAGGACTCCATCTCAGCGTATCTGTTCCATTTGGAATGTCTCTCGAGCAGGCTGGATTTGGCGTACTGATGCAATTTTCCACAGTGTCGTCCAAAGTGTGCGCTGTAGCAATGGGACTGAAAATAGTTCCTTTCGGTTCTCCCTCATCCCCCTCATCTGGTTGCTCTTTAGTGAGGGACTCGCTAGGCCCAGCCTGGTGACAGGGATCTGATCAAAACAGGTCATAGTCAAATATTATTCAAATAGCATATTCAAAGTCGCAAATATGTCTCTTCAAACCATGAACACACCAGTTCACTATAGTCACTTTTTTCTAATTTTGTGTTTAGTCAACTCTTAATAACTATGAATGACTTACAACTAGTAAAAGTGAATTGATTCATGAATTTGGTTATCTGTTCCATGCTCAGCATAAAACAAAATACTTAGGAGTACATTGTTTACCTGCTGGCAGAGGAACCAGAGAATGCTGGGACCCTGTTCCAGAGTGTGAGGAGGAGCGAAGCTCCTCTACTGAAGACTCGGGGCTGTCTGACACCGGTGCCAAGGATATCTGGGTGTCCAGGTCGAGGAATGGGGAGAATGACAACCGGGCTGGGTCAATGTCCTGGAGTTGATTAATGATGTCACTAATGGACTCCTTCACCATGTCGATCTCCTTCCCATCTTGGGGGTTGCTGGCTTGACGCCCAGTGGTTGTCATTGTTTCAAAACCTATGAAAGTTAAAGTGAACAACTTAATTTATAGTGTGACAAAATCAGATTGATGTCTAAACAATGTTGACTATTGTTTAGACATCTAAAGTAACCTAATTGATACCTGTTCAATTAGGTATCTTTTATTTAGCAATGCCTGTATATAGCCCCTTTGAGCCAGACTGGGGTTATGAACATCTGGGGATTCAATTTGCAGTTTGCCCTTGGGGCACCGCCAACCGTGGAGGGCGGCTCGTTGTCTGATTTAACACTCGCACGCAATTTTGAACAAAACACGAAGAAGGTAGATTATCCCAAATAATATCAATCGCAAACACCTATTAATCAAATTGCCCTGACTGGTCTTCAATAGTCCACCATGCGCTCGTAGAACAATAGTTTTTGCGTTACCCTATAATAAAGACGGGCCTGATGTTTCCATGGTGTTGGGCATGTGATGGGGTTTAAAACGATGTGCAACAGTTCCGTCTAGTCCGTTTTCTACAAATACGAGTTTCAGTCGGTTTAATATAAACTAAACACGATTTAGCTCAAAGGCCTTACCTTTTCCCAAATGTCCATGAGCCTACAATAAACAGCTGGTTTTGTTTATCAGTGGGGGATAAATATGTTTAGATATTATTTATATATAATGTAGTTGTATTTTAATTACGCAAGTCATAGTTTTTTGACTATTCAGCACATTAATTGTTAGATTAAGATAACCATGACCATCAGACTAAAGTCCCAGACTTCTAGTATCCTATAAATGTAAAACTATAACATTACATTAGGCTGCAGATTGAGAGAAACGAGTCTAAAATGAATTTACCGTTTTTTGCAGGATTGACGAGGTCCACTTTAGGGGGAGAAAATCCTCAGTGTGGTTTAGCTTTCCCTCACTTTTGTCTTCCAGTTTGCTGAACTTCTGAATCAAATTTCAAGACGGACAAAATACTCTGCTTTAGCCTCCTCCCACACACTGTCTGGGTACCATGTCAAACACACCACATGGAGAAAATAAACCCCAGAAGGATACAATATGGGGGGTTGGGACTGTGCAGTTAAATGTACCCGTCTCATTAAGACATGTATAACTTGGAAGTGACAGGACATTTTCTAACGTTTCTTTCTAGAAATCAATATACTGATATGCCCTCTGTACGTTGCACATTGATTATTGAAGTATTCTTATTAAAACGTGTATTGGCGGTTCCATCATGAAGGATACCAACTCCTGTTTGGTGAGTAGGATTCAACCAGGTAATCGGAAACTGGTTAAAAATCGATCAGGACTATATCGACAAACGTGCCTTGCTAGTTATAAGCATCAAATTTGAGGGTTTACGGGAACTTTAGATCGGTAAAAGATGGGAGTCCGACAATGCAAGTCTTTGTGCTTGTAACCACATGCGAGAGAAACTGAATTGAGGATAGAGTTTCACTGTGAACTACATCTGGTGGGAGGTTAGACTAAGAGGGGGAGGGGGTAAGTGGTGCTGCTTGATGAACATGCAAGAAGCTTCTTGTACCAAATAAGTCATTTAACACACTGTCATTATCAATAATCTCAAGATGACACAACATACAGGAAGAAATAGTTGCTTTATTTATTTACATCAACACTGTAACTTGTTTTCCAATAAAAACTAAATATACAAAAAATTGAACAGCAAATTTCTGAAAATTAGAACTGCTTATTTAAGACATTTTATAGTTCATTGTACACCACATAGTGCATTCACTTCCACAGCAGGGGGCAATACTGGAAGGGTTAGGGTTGACCAGTGTTGGTCACAACACTTGAGGATCCTATATGTGTGGTAATATATTAAGCAGAAGATTCTAGATTGAAGCATGTTCTCTATAGGAAAGATTTCTCAGGATTTCTCTTATGGCTAATGGGACATATTCACATACATGTTAATGTATCTTGAAAAGTATTTTTAAAAGTACAGCAACAAAAGCCTTTATTCAGTCTTCAGAGAGTAGCCTGTGAAAGTGGTCAGTTCTCCTCTTCAGAACTTCCCGGCAATCATCCTATAAAACACAGACAAAAAAGGACAGATATAGACAAGAGCCCTTAACTAGCAACTAACTGAAGAGCAGACTGTGGTGACTAAAAATCCAGAGATCTATATTTCTACCAACTTACAGCTCCTGCCAGTCTCTCCAGGTATGGGATCAGCTTTTGCAGTTCTTTATCCTCCTTGTCCCCAGACCAACTCTTGATAGGAATCATGTTCATCAGCTACAAAACATGAAGGTTAAGTCAATATTGCTAAGTTAAACAGCTCAAGATGTGCCAAATGAGCTGTTAACTTACGTGATAGGGGTATGTGTGTGGAGCATTGTCCAAAACAACAGTCTTAGCCAGGTCCCTCTGAAGCACGCTCAGGTCCTTCACGTAGTGTCCAAGGACACAGGTACAGTCCCCCTGGTACAGTCTATATCTAAAAAGTTAAAATAAGCAGAATTAAATAGATGTGTGTGACCACCTAAACAGGCAGCAAACAGTATATAATTTTTTTACCGAATGTATCCAACAGGATGTGATCTAGATAATTACATCATGAAAAAGCCTTTCCACAAAGTCCTCCAGAGAATGTATGAAATGATTAAAGGGTCATACCGAAACAATTTTCGCCGCGGGTCCAAGATGTCCAGTATCTTTTCTGCGTATTCCTTCTTTGCTGATGTGTAAACAAACATCTAGGGACAACGGTAGACATTTAAACATGATGTGGCAACATCCAATAATTAAAGGTCTACCTAGAGAATAAAATAAAAAGGTCTACCTCAAATACTTTACACATGGCCTGCAGAAAGTCCTTCACATACGGTCGTAGAATCATATAGACCTGAAATAAGAGAACAAGTTTTTATTTTTTTCCGTCCATACGCCTCCTCAACACACACCTCCACATTCCCTTACGGGAACTGTTGGAAACCTAAGAGCATTGCCATTGTGGATGGTAGACATTCATCCTACTTGCCTTGTACTCATGGTCCTGGAAGGCTGTGTTGAAGGTGTACTCTGCTTCCTCTATGACACTGAGCGAGCTGTACATGAGAGTTTCATCCTACAAAAGAACATGAGTCCTTTTTTTATTATATGAACCTTTTGCAGGTCAACTACATACCAAAAGTCTAATAACAAAAACATATACCAGGTCTAGAACCAGCGTAGCTTGAGGCGTGCTCCTGGTCTTGGGTGGAATGTCTTGGACGCAGGGTTTGGATTGTTTGGACATGGATGGAATGTTCTTGATGAAGGCGAAACTGAAGAAAACGACAAAACAAGAAGCTCTGAAGGACACAGGAGGGGAAGTAAAAGGACGCAACCTGTCGTAAACAGGTCCATCCCGAAAGCATTTCAGATCAACAAGGATATCAATGCAACACAAATGGAATGAGGCGCAGCCTCAATATAAACATACTCTGCTGAAAGAATGGGAGAGTAAGAGGGCAAAACTCACGGACTGAAAGCATCCTCACTGTCCTCCTCTCCTTCAAGGGGGCCGATGCAGCCGAAACCAAACATGCATTGTTCTGGACTCGTGAGCACATCATCACTGCGGGGACTCCTTGAGTCTGAACAGAGTGACACAAGTCTTAGAATAAGACAGTACTGTGGTATGACAGCACCGCACACACTCGTGCAATGCTGACCTAATTTGTCTTGCCTCACAATCGAACAATAACCTCTCAGAGAAAAGTTAACTGTGGAATACAGAAATGAATGTACTGCCAGCTGCCACTGCCTCATTGTCTAAAAGCAGTGCTGGAACAGTACCCTACATTATTTGCTGGCTATATATATTTTTTAGTGGGGTTTTCAAACCAAGCAACCACCTTTGAAACCTTTTCAAGTGAAAGACTGAAAGGGACTGTTTACTTACTGTCTTTGGTAGGTGTGAGGAAACGTACAATGGGTGTGTAGATATTCCGCACAGCAGAATTCTGAGGAGAGTCTATCTCTGATAGTACCCTGTGATGTCGTACCCTGACTGGGGTCTTGAAGCCCAGATCTATGGGAAATAAATGACAATTCAGACAATGTACAGCAGCCATGGAAGAGCATGTTTAGGTATTACTCTTCTAGCCTTCTTATCCTAAGACCTAACTGTACCTTTTCTGTCTGCTAATACAGCCAGCCTTTTTCTTCCACGACCCTGTGCAACAGGGGGGCGTCTTGAGCCGGTGTCTTCGGAAAAGGAGGGCGAATGGTACTCTTGTTCAAGTGGCTTTCCATCCTATGTACAGAATTTGGATTAAAAAAAGTATTTTACTGCTTTGACTCCACCCGTTCATCTCTCCAAACATCATTGCCCTAGTTGCTAATGTAGGTCAGAATGTCAACATGCGCATGCGCGGTCTCCATTGTTTTTAGCTAAGCTTGCTAACGTTGCTAAGCTAGCTAGCCAATATGTGTCCATTGTATAACAAATCAGATACAACTGGCGTTCGGCCTTTCCGATTTGGCATAACATATAGCTAACACATACTACACAAGGCTGTTATAATATTTTTAAATACCTTTTCTAAAGTCCGTTTTCGAGCTCGCTGAGCTCGCGCAGTTTCTAAGGGCCGCTGACCGTTGAGCTGTGCCAACGATGGACGGTCGTCAATAGTTCGAGACCGTAATTTCATTTTTTGCCAGTCTAAATGTTGTAGATCATAGTTACATGAATAATAGATTCCGAGCTAAATAATGTCACTTCAGATAGTCTTCTTTCCTAGCCTGATTCGCCCAATGTGAATCAGTTTTCTCGGCTCGTCTTCAAATCTACCGGGCAGAAACCTTCAGGGAAGTAGCGAGAAGTGGGCGGAGCCTCATGAGTCACGTGATACGAGAGGCTTTAAATGCCCCCAAAATGTATTTTGTCAAGTTAAATCCATCGTTTATTCGGTTGTTTATTATATTGTGTGTGAAAGAACAGCACTAACAACTCAGTTTACATTTTAGGAAAAGATTATATTTATTTTAAATTCAAAATAATGGAACTCACGTAAACACATGTTGAGTAAATATGCAAGACACATTCTTCACCCCACAGAAAGTCTTAAAATAATATATCTCACATTCTAAAATGCTTGTTGTAAGTCATTAACAGGGGCATTACACCTATAAATGATCGGTACAACATGCCACATCTCCACTTCACCGTTTCCTTGTGTTCTAAGAAACATCCCATTTAGTGAAATTAAAATGTCATATAAAATGAGAAATGAACACATATACAGACTGTAAAATACTTGTGCCTGTATCTTAGAAACTATGTGTAGACTGTGGCCATTTGTTGCCGGAGTATTACCTGTTAAAAACAAAGTGCTACATGACAAATAACCTGTAACACACCAATGATGAGAGAAAGATAGAGAAAGAGCAGGAGAGGACTTGTGCACACACTAAACTGTAACTTTACCCTAGCAGAAATCATCTCTAAAACTGGAGGTAGAAGTATATTTTCCTGAGAAGAAGACAGAAGCCTCATTGAAATTGATTTTTTTCCTAGAAGAACATGAAACCAAGTCAGCCAAACCAGGTATGTCAAATGAGCATTCCCCAAATGATCATGATTATCATCATCACCACCATCTTTAATCACCACCATCAATGTCATGTATGCCATCCTTTCTACATGTAATCTCAGTGTGCAGGGTTGCACAGCGTATCTTGAAAAGAAATAACTACAACACAACGGTATATATATATGACAGTCTAAAGCCATCAAGTATTTTTGAAGCATAATGTTTAGTTCTATATACAAGTTAATTCAAACAATTGTCACAGCATAAGGCATCTTGTCAAATAATTGTTTAGTCGACAAGGATCTTAATTTTATCTTCACATGCTGTGGTCATCCCTGCAGTAAACAACATACCACCTGCTTTAAACTACTGCAAGGTTAGTTTCATGTTTTAAGGCGTACATTTTGAGAAGAGAAGATATAGGAATAATATAAAAGAGTATGAAATGAAAAAAAGCATACAACTTCAATAATAAGTAGATTGCCTTACGTGAATTGCAATAGGCAAATTAAATATGTAAGGGTTCAATTAAATAAAAAAACAGGCCCATTAAGATGCCATATTAAAGTCAAAATTGTATACCTTGCTATGTAGAGGGGACAATGAGAATTCTGAAGGCAAACCAGATTGATATGAAGGGTCAACATAAAGAGAATAACAAATGTGTAATTGTGACAAAACCACCAGATGGCAGCGCCCACTTAATGTTCCCTACATCTCAAACACTTCATAAAAAAAGGCTTCTCTGGTTCCCACTGCATGTCTCCAAAAACAATCTAACCTGAATATGATGAATGATTACAGACAGATTTGCGATGTAATCCGATTGTCTACGATGATCTGTTCTTCAAACCATCTAATTTGTCAATGCTGAACACAGTCTTTGCCATATTGGTCAATAAAGAGCCACCAACAACCACCTGCATATATTATCTTAATATAACTTAATATTGATATTGTGTGACGGTATTTTAAAACACATCTCATTGAGGTAGAGAGAGAGAGGCGCTTCATTCAGGTCAAATAATCAGCTGGGGATCTGACCATGAGGTAAACCGTGCTGTAACATCCCTCTGATTGTCACTACCACAAGGTCAAAAACCAACCTTCCCTGAGGATGCTGAATACAAACACACTGAATGATGAACGCATGGATGAATGTAAAAATGCTATAGTTTGAGTACCTGTATAGTTCAAATGTAAAATCTCTTGAGTGCTGCAAGTCAATGGATACGTTTTAAACCTACATCTGGGTGCATTGATGTAGCCCAAGGGACAGGGAGGTCACAGGGACCAATCTAAAAAGCAGCTCTGACCTATTGATCAGGATCGATTGGGTTTTAACTCCACCCCCATCCCTGCAGCTGTGGCGTACATTAAACATACCTCTACTTTACCTTCGGCCATTTGCTATGACAATAATAGACTCCCTGACATTCGCCAATAAAAAATATTTGTACAATTCTTCACGGTTGGGGCAAAAGGATGATTGAGTGTAGCGAATGAAGCCAAACTTCTCTTCATATACAGACAAACATTACTGTACATAGGTGTTGCTTTCCTTTAAATCAAGCTTTAGAATTGTACGCTTTCCTGCCCCACTGTTGGTAATGTGGATTTTTCAGTAGCTGAAAGTTCTGGAAGAAGTAATTATTTTACACAAATCCCACAAGGGGGATGTTGTCCTTTCTCTTAACATAAAAGCCTTTTTTTATTCCCTCTTGTTTACAAAATTTATTTAGCATCACGAGTCTCTATTGTATCAACTGTAATAGATCTGTACAAATGTTTGCAACCCAACTGTGCAGACTGACAATGCACAATGAGAACGTAGACATTGCATAATATAGATTACTTCTTAAAAGGCTTTGTGGCTTTTCACTAGTTTTGCAATCTTTTTAATTATCTCTGACATAATATATATATATATATTTCATAACAGTGAGAGTGTGAGTGTATGTGATTTTTTTTAAACCCAGAAAATGTGTGAAGAAACAAAATGAGAACTATTACCCAACAGCAGAGCAGCGATGCTCCCGTCATAAAACAACCAAGAACAAATGAACACGGTGAGAGGAGAGCGAGGAGACACATGAAGCATTGTTACATTATAGATCAGAAATGTAAAGACAAGAGTTACACCCAAGCACATCATGATGGTTGATACAGTGAGGTATATGCAATAAGTATTGCAATCATGCTCATTGTGTAAAATTATGTTTGAGTCAAGTCAGGGTCTATATATTTGATGAGATACACATTTGTGTTAGAAAGATGGGTAAACCTTTAAGGCCTCTAAGCTTCCAGGAAGCTTGATTGTTTCCTGCATGGCTATGGAACATAGAAAAAGGTCAATGTAAAGGCTAGTCAGATTGGTTGTATATTAGCTCCTCAATCCAAACTGGTCGATTCAACCTTGTCCAGACTGCAGATGATAATATAAGGCAATAAGAACTTGGCTTTGAGAAAGGAAAACCAGGCAAGCAAGATAGTGTGTTTCTTAGGATACATGCATCATCTCATAAAAGGTATGTTGATAAAATTAAGAAAAATTATAACATGTTCCACTCTGTAATATTGACTATTTCCAGGTTATATGTACTCTACATTTGTCCCAATAACCTTTCAAGGGCCCCAAATAATCAACCTCATCTGAGAAAAGTGACATCAGAATGAAGCAGAATCCATTTAAGAATCAAGATGCTTCAATAAGTCATCTTTTAAGTCTACTCCCGCTACATTTGCCAGGAAAAAAAAAAAGTTATAAAAAAATAAAAGCTCCAACTCAATATTGGGAAACGGAGGGGGGGAGGGGGTGGGGGGGGTGGGTAGGGGTTGACGCGTAACAAATGTTTCCTGAGTAAAACAAACACTTGCAGAAGTCTTGAGATTTGAGAAATACAGTGATTGTTTCATTGCAAGTTTGAAGACACCTGAGAGAAAAACTACATGACACAAATATTAGGCCCATGAGCATAAAGAATGCTTACCAACATACATGAAGTTCATAAGTCTTTAGGGGGTCATGTGACAAAACAAATACCTGTGCTCAAGGTACAGTGCAGTCCTGAAAAGTGATCGCTGACAAGACTGTTTTGACTGCGTTTGAGGTCACAGTGGTATTTTGTTATATTATGCCCTTAAGAAACAACATATACTTTAAAGCTTTACTAATCAAATAAAGATATTAATAATTTTTCTCTTTATAGAATCCTAAATATATATATGTTTTATACAGTAAGGATGTTAGTGGTGATTGCAAAGATGATATTGTAATGATGAGAATAACAATAATGATAATGCTGCTGTAAAAAAAAAAGAAAAGATAGAAAAAAAAGTTATCTTCTTGAGAAGAAGCATCCATGTCAGTCAGTAGCTGTGTTTACGTGTAAACAGTGTATTACCATTCCTGTTAAGTATTTACCTTTTGTTCTCTGATAATCTGTACATTGATGTAGAAATAAATTATTCACAGGCTGTGCATATATTTATCATATACTGGCTTTTTTTGTTAGGGTTTTCAAACTCATTTTGGCTAAACAGAACAGATAAGGGAAGGTTTGGTGAGAGAACCTGAGATAAGTTTACTTCAAGTGGTCTAAGTTTCAGTTAGTCACTTCTGCATGTATTCTCCTTCTTTTGGCATAGGCTATGTAGAAAATGAGGTTGGATTTTGGCTTTAGTTAGCATCAAAAAGGTAAGGGTCTAGGGTTGTTAAGACAATGGGTTGATGGAGGTGGATGAGGTAGGTGTGTGGGGGACTGGCTGGGACCCACTGCGCCCGCTACGAGCTTTGTTGTTACTAGATGATCCTGAAGGGCCTGTCGAGGCTGCCCCTGCTGCCTGAGCAAAAAGCACACCTACAGAGGACAAACAGACGGAAATGTGTGAAGAACCTGAGTTTTGTTGCAGTTCAATTGTCAAGTTTCCGTAGCGAAATAATAATAATAATCTTCTACTGTTAGCGATGTAAACATGTTGATGATAACGCTCATTATCAGCTTGAGGAAAACACCTGCTTGTGTTTTGCAGTTACTTCCTGACTCGTGTCATGTGACAGAGAGGACTCACCAGCGTAAACCACTCCGTTGAGTTCCACTGACATGCTAATGCTGCTCATGCCGTTTGTTGTGAGGTTGAGTGCTGAGTCCTGCCTGCCATCTGTAAAAGACACATTTAGCCTATCAGATCCAGACAACACTAGTAAACTGCCATCAAAACCAGGAGAGGAGGAGCTCCAAGTGTTGTCATTTTATCATATAGATGCACATGTACTGGATTAGCACTGCCAACTACTCTGTATTAGAAGTTAAACATGTAATAGAACTTGAACTTCAACTGGACAGTTTGAGATACTGCTCACATTCATCACAATAATTTCTCAATCTGAACCTTGAACCATCTGCTGTACCAACTACTCTAAAACATCAACAGTAATTTCACTTTAGATAATTTTTATAAACTAGTCTCAGACACAAAGTATATTTGTCCTTGCCCACATATATACACTGATGGTCTTCTTTAGCAAGCGCTGTTTGCAAACTAGCTTAACAACTTCACATAAACAATTCCATGGTTGTTTGTGTAGCCTCACATAAGGACCTCATTAGTTCTTGAGGTCAAATAATGTACAGAACAACAAACAAATGCTAGATTTCCCTATCCATCTCATCTACACAAAAACTCAAAATGAAACATGTAATTGTCTTCAGTTCTCTATAAACTTGGGGATTTCCCCCACGCAGAAATACCATGTTCTTGAATGTGCAGTGCATGCACAGTGCGTGGGAGGAAATGATCCTGTATTAATAGTAGTTACTTCAAAACAAGTTCCCACATACAATCTTCTACAGTCGTGACCTATATACAGGTTGTTACGTGGGAACTAAACAGAAACCAACCCCATCCCCCCAAAATAAACAACTTTATTCTATTCCATTCCAACTAAGAATATCAAATGAAATAGGCACTTTCTCAGTCATTTCAACAAACCTATGCCCTTGCTTTCTGACATCTTACTAAATCGTATCAATAAACAAAAATTATAATAATTACATTCTGGTCTACAGTCTCCCTCCCTGTACCTTGGTTGTTGATGCGGATGTTCATGGGCATCTGCGCGGTCATGGCCAGCAGGTTGTGCTGCAAGGCTCTCTGTAAGAGTCTCTGGTGCTCCTCTGCACCCAGGGCCATCTTCTTCTCCGGAGGTTCACCCGCCTCCAGCTTGTCCCTCAGGTGTTCCAGAGCAGCCACCTGAGCTGCCATGGTCGCCTGGGCCGCCGCCGCAGCCTGGGCCGCCGCCATCGAGTGGCCCGCCATCACTCCGGCAGGCATGCGGCCCACGCCGACCCCGTGAGTCTGCCCACTGTCCTCTTCTGGGTGCAGCAAGGGGCGAAGAAGGGGGTTAGAGTGTTGTTTAGATGACAGTCTGGGTGGGATGGCTTTATTGATTCATTGATATTTATATCCTTTAGGTATTTACAAGTGGTATGTGACTGCAAAACTAATACATTTCTTGGACAGCAGCAAATAATTTGTGAAACATTTGCGTTACGATTAAAACGCTGACCTGACTAACTTGATACAGTTTCAAAACAACAGAATTGCAACGTCAGCAATGAAGTGCCAATAATACAACAATAGAGCAAAACCCAAAATCCCATCTAACACATTTTTAGGGTTAGCTTTAAGGTTAAGGGTACCTTTCTTTATTTTCGGGGTGGAGGTGAGCGAGGCTCCGTTGGTGCCCATGCCCTGCATGGAGAGCTTAGGCGAGGACAGCATGGTGGGGGTACCGTTGGGGGAGTAGGTGAAGAGCGAGCTTCCAAAGCTCTGTCTTCGGCCCTCCCGCCTGTTACTGTCGATGGCAGCTTGGAGCTCGTTCGGGTTGCTCAGGCCTCTCTTGTCACATTCGTACGGATACAGGTATTTCATGTACCTGCGGAGGGGCCACACTTTGGGTCATAGGAGGAATAGGAGTGTGGAATTACACGTTGCTATAGGAACAGAGTATGACTAGGATTTGTATCCGAACTCGGTTTGTATTGCAGACTGTATTCTGGCTCCTAACCTTGCATTATCCTGTTATAAAGGTTTTTAAAAAGGTGTTATATTGGAGGGGCAAGTGTGAATCCTAGCCTAGCTTTGCATTGTAGAAACCTTGTTGAAAGTGAGGTTACTCACTGAGTTCTGAGGGTGAAGGCTGCGCTGGTGATGGAGGTGGGCAGGTTGAGGCCCTTGGTGATTTCCCTCCACAGCTTCTTGTTGATGACCTCCACCAGGCCTCCCTTCTCCGTTACCAGCTGGTAGAGCATGTACAGGTCCAGCACCTGCTTGGCCATGATGGGGATGCG
Source organism: Neosalanx taihuensis (assembly GCA_030340665.1). Lineage (NCBI taxonomy): Eukaryota > Metazoa > Chordata > Actinopteri > Osmeriformes > Salangidae > Neosalanx > Neosalanx taihuensis. The sequence continues at coordinate 5,689,680 of CM059312.1, read as the reverse complement.
GTTCACAGGCGTCCCTACAGAGCAGGTAGAGAAAAGTTGCAAATGTTTTAATATATTTTGGGGGGCATTTTGCTTTAATGGCCAGTTTTTAGGTAAATTGTGACAGGAAAGGCAGGGAGAGACAGAGAGGAAGGCATTCAGTGGCCAGATTCAAACCTGCACCCCAACCAGCATGTGTTTATCTGGTGAGCTACTGAGTGCCCCAGAAAAGTGTAAACTTGAAAGAAAATAGGGCAGGAAACCAATGCTCCAATATTTCGGATCAGTTCTTCATCTTTGACACCAGAGGGCGATCTTGTATACTTCCATAGTGCTGGCCAGACCCGCCCATACATTAGTAGGATAACTGACATACTGAAAACATCATATACAGGATTTTCTACATGTAGTCAACATAGGGATATTACGTAACACAAGCATTTCATTCTGGCTTCATTTGCTGAGAGGAATGTTTCTACCATTTGTTGCATTTAAAATTATCCTTAAAAAAATATATATATAGATTATATATGTCCACTTCTAATTCATTTTGAAGAGTAAGCCGTTTTAGTTGTAGAGCTTGAGACTCCAACAAAATAAATGGAAACAGGTGTGACTCCAATCCTGTTAATAAAAGGCCAGCCTTAGATTTAGCCCCACAATGTGGGTCGGGCAGGCATGCCATAATGAATAAAATACATGAAGATCCACACATCTAGGTGTAATCTGAGAGTGGTGTTTCATATGTCAGGGGAAGGGGGGAGGAGCAGGTGGCAGAGAGAGAGGGGAGGGGGGAGGGGGGGGGATCTGTGCAAGTTACTATCAAAGCAAGTCTTCCATTCAGCAGAATCCTCTCTCTGAGTCTTGCTTTGAGACATGGACCCATGGGAGAACAGCAGCTCACCTCTCTTCTGCATGAAGCTGAACAGGTCGTCCAGAAACTCTTTTCTTTTCGGGACCCCGTCCAATTCATAAAGCTGTGTGGAGCAGAGGGGGGAAGGGGGGGGGGGGGGAGTGTCAAAAAGAGAGAAAGAAAAGAGTGACGGTAGAGTGCAAGAAAATGATGAAGCTGGTTCCAGCTGGAAGCAGACTGCCAGAAGAGGTTGAGACATTATTGCCCACCCACCCCCCCACCCCCCCACCCCCCCCACCCCACCCCCCAGCCCCAAGATGGAGAGAAGAGAGAGCCTAGGCTTTTTAGTAATGCCATCAAACAGAGGAGAGGAGGAGGCCGCCTGATGAGAACCTGATGTGGGCCAGCTGCTATTGGGACTGAGGCTTCCAGAAAGTTCAGTGAAAGTTAACAGTACACGTAGAGAACACCCCATATAAATAGTGGGGGGCTAGTCTTTTTCCCTGTAGGGGAATATAGTGAGCCAGTGGTTGGATGGAGCAATCGTCATTTTATTTAACCGGAAAAGACCATTCTCTTCTTTTGACTGCTGAACCTCACAGATAAAAAATAACAATGAGATTCCAACATAGATAAAGTTACTTTCACAACCCAACTGAAAGTAAAAGCACTTTTTTTCTTCTTCTTGCGGTAACCACAAACAGACCATTTTCTTTGCTGCGTTTAGCGCTCATTAGTGACGCCGAGCTGCCGTAAGATCTTATTATCAGAGAGATGGGGGCTGGATCACAGGGCGGGGGAGGGGCGGTAATGTAGGGGCTGGGGGCAAGTCGAGTCTTAATTACAGGATGCATGCATTTTGAGGAGTGCTGCGCCATAAATCTTGGAAATGGCTCCTCTCAGTCTCTCTGTCTCTCTCTCTGCTTTTCAGACAGACACATCCTTATGCCATCCCCCCCTGCCCCCACACACCCTAATGTCTCACACACACACACACACACCCTAATGTCACACACACGCACAAACACACGCACGCACTCACACACACACTCCACCCTGCCCACACACAAAGTTTTTTATGGATCTCCCTGACTCCCTCCCTGATTCACTCCACAGTTATCAGGATTTCCCTTCTCCTCCCAGCCAATCCAAACGATCCACTGCATTATTCCTGTTCTGTTTCTTGGAATGGAACGAGCCGCCTCCCTCCTACTCTGCTGCAGAGATCCTCGAGTTGTAACACTCCCTGATGCCCAGGCCCCCCCCCCCCCCCCTAACAGATAATCACTTAGGATGAAGAGCCTGTCTGGACAAACGCAGATAACAAAAGAACATACCGCAATTACAAAACACGGAATCCTTCAGAAGGAACATTATAAACATGAAGCGTGATGCTGATAGAAAAATAGCTAGGTGAGAACCAGAGTTGTTGGGCTTCTGGGGAGAGCGAACAAGAAAACAGTGGCAAGTGACATGGTAATAGCAGTAAACACCAGACAACCCCTCGACACATGACAAGAAAAACAAACAAACAAACATCTTGTCCGCAAAGCAGTGTACACAATGTCTAGAATGGTTAGCATTTTTAACACTGAACATTATATAAGAGGTGCCAACCAATCGGGTCCCATTACGCCACATCCAGGGGGGCCCCCTCTCTCTTATTACTGGATCCAGCTACATCCTTTCCCAGAAACTCTTTATAGAGACCCCCCCCCCCAATCCAAACTCTCTTTCACATACACACACACACATATACATATCACATATATACACACACACACACACACACACAAACATATACAGTGTTCATTTACACAGGACCCAACCAACCCCCCTCACTGCAGAACACCAGCAGATCACATCTGTTTATCTAGGTTGGGATGGGTGTGGCTGTAATGGCTATGCGTTTTCAGATCAAGTAAAATCTATAGCGCACACTGATATAAAGGCGTCTTCCCCCCTCCCCCCCCCCCCCCCTCCCCCTTTTCTTCTCAAAACCATTACGCCGCTAAAAAGCTGGGTCACAGTGGACTAGAAGCGTAGCTGAGGGTTGTTTTGTCTGTTCTTCCCCAAAAGGTTAAGAGGATACTACAAAAGGGCCATGCGTCTACCACAGCACGGCAGACTTCTACCCCCCCCCCCCCCGCCCCTCTTGTGTTGAGCGGACTGCCCGTGTCTTCTGCTCTCTGGAACCAGGGAGGTTTTGTTCATTCGCGAAGCTTCCTGCCTCCTCTGATCCACCCAGAAATGTTACAATGCAAGAACGGCAAACAGCACTGAAGCCGTCATTGTTGTCTGAATGCTCAAGTCTCTGCTGTGTAAACACGGCCGACGTAGCAGAAATAGCTGGCGAGGGCGCATTTCTGCGCTGTCGTAAATCAATGAGGCTCGAAGCATTACCAATTCCAAGAAAGGAAGAAAACATATGAGAGAAAACAACTAAACCCACGTCTGGGCCATTATTCTGACCTCAGAGGAATGAAAATAGCATGGATGGATTCAGGTCTTGAAAGATATTAGGGGGGAAAACGACACCACTCTTGGCCCAATTCAAATCATGCTAGCACCTTGCAACAAGTGTCGTGTAGCGCATAATTGAGCCTCGCTATTGAACCTTATCCCGATATGGACATCGAGAGGGGAACCCCATCGAGTTGATGCGCCACATGAGACTCTACGTGTTAAACACTTCTCCGTCTTTCACACCTGTCAATCACCGCGGCCAGTGCTCTCATGTGCACACGAATGCGCGCGCCAGACTTGGCTCCAGAAGGGTAGCCATTTTTTTTCCACATGGGAGCCACGCATTTAAAAAGTATGTATGAGATTTATAATAAGACGAAAACACACCAAAAAAACAGCATTCCATTTGTACAGGCATTGCCTGTCAAGGCCCCCCCCCCCCTTTGGAGCCAAAACACATGAAGGAAATAACATACAGAAACACGCATACACACACACACACCAAGCAAGTCCACATGCCGCGCTAAGACATTTGCACATGCCTTCAAGTAAACATGTAGGGCACATGCAAAAACACTCTCATTCGAGCAGTCAGACGGAGTGGGGGAAGGGATCTTAAGGTCAGGAGGGGGAGGGGGAGCAGAACAAGAAGCTAGACTTCAGCTAGACTTGATCAGACGTCGCTGAACCAAGGGCCACATGATCACATTCAAACAAATACTAAATTCTCTGTTTCAGGCAGAGGACCATAAAAGTCGGCCATCTTTGTGTACACTACTTTAAAGGACATAAGGAGTGTCCAAAAACCATTTGTGTCATTATTTTCTTCCCGTTACAACCTTACTTTTATGGCAAAATAAAATAAAAGCCAGGCCAACCGTAGCCTGTTATTTCCAAACCAGTTTTACACAGAGAAGACCCTACCTTAAGATACTTATTATACTATGCCTTACTATGCCTGTGTTGCAACTTTATTAAGATATTTAGTTTCAGAGCTATTAGATGATTAGTCACACTGAGAGTATCATCCTTCAAGAACTGCCATCTCCAATTTCTCCTTTTTTTGAATCGAAAAGACACATTTAGCTCAGCATACCAGTTCAGAAGTGAAGGTTCACAAGTGAATTCAATTCTTATCACTTTGTGTTCAACAATTACCTGAAATTACACGTTACATATTTCCCCTTGGCGCTCTCTGTCTTTCAGTCACATATGTGAAGATTCAAAGGGTTAACAGCATGACAATTTTAGTTGCTATTTAGCCCCCTGGGTGTCTTCCTGTCTAAGATATGTATGTAAATAAATGTCTCTTTTTCTCTCTCTCCCACACACACGCACGCACGCACACACACACACACACACACACACACACACACACACACACACACACACACACACACACACACACACACACACACACACACACACACACACACACACACACACACACACACACACACACACACACACACACACATAATGTGTATCCATCTCTAACAAGTCTAGTCTGAAAGAGGAATGCCATTGTGTAGAAACTCTTGCATTTTTCAAGGTTCATGTTGTCTAATAGTAATTTGTTTAACTTAATGCTCTTGTGGTTCTTCCCTTTGGCACTTGTCTGGTTCCTCACAGTGTATGCTTCATGTCTAGGTCTATCTGGTTATGATCAGTGACCTATGCTCTTTAATAAAGCTCTCTATCGCTTTGGATAAAAGAGCGTCTGCTAAAATGAATAAATGTAAATGTAACTATTTATCTGTATAGAAACAAAACTAGTTAAATGCGCTAAGCAAGGACAAACATGCTCAAACACATCTTAATCCTGTCTGAATTCCAAACCTAAACATCCAGCAAAATGAACACGGATTCGCAGGAGGAGAAAAAAAAACATTAACAAACTATTGGGCCTATTCTAAGCAAACACATTTGGTATCAAATTCAAGATAAAACATTATGAAACTTCCAAGGACGCATGATCGCTCGTGAAAGGAGTTTTGTTCCTGTGTGACATTAGCTTCTTGCCAAACCCTGGGGTGAAAGATTATTGACAGCTTCTCCCATCTCCCAAATGATTTAATGTTTCTCCAGCTGAATATATCTACTGCTGACATGGAAATGGAGTGAAAACCTGAAGACGCCACACATGACATGAAAACAGTATGAACGCTATTTGGTGCAACATTCCCTTCCAACAGCAGCTGCTGGGTAGACTAGTCGGCTTTGATAAAAATCTGAAATAGCCGCCAACTTATGAAGCATGTAACGTCTATTTGAGCGGCTGCGGATCGTGTACTGAAGGCATGTCTTGGTAACCACGGTGTTAATGAGTTGTATCAAATGTGTACATGCCAAAAAGAGTTGGGGTGAGAACGTTATTTTGATGTTTAGTTTTTCACACCAGTGGGTGTAGCCGTGATTTATTTTCACAGTTGACATGTAACAAGTCTCAAATAGAAAAACCAGGCAACCAGTTCTGGAACCTAATGGCTTTGCAGAAAGGGAAGAAAGCATTTGTTCAGCGCCAGAGTAGATGGCGGGATAATGCCGTCTCGAATGTCGCTGAGAGATGGAGACAGAGATACAGGAAGCGCAGGGCTTGAGCCCAAGTTGGGACAAGACAAAGGAAGGAAGACACGTCGCGTCTCGGTGAACAAGGCTTCTCCCTTGCCCCCCCCCCCCCCCCCCTTCTCTCAGCGGGACGCCTCAAAGTGTCAATCTCAACGATTGATCGCCGTAGCAACGAGTCTGATGGCTGACTACCTTCTAAGCATCACCAGAGTCCCTCCCCTCAGGCCCCACCCCTCCCCCCCATCTCATTAAGACTCCTTAGTGATGGAGATATCTTGGACGCGTGGACAGCCTTGCCTGATCTATAGGTAGATGGGCGACACTTAACCTTTGGTGACCCCTGCTTTGTCCTTCCCGTGTGTGTGGGTCAGTCTCTTAGTTGTCCCTAGAGAGTTTGGGGACGAAGGCTTGACTCACTGTAATGGTGCTGGAAGGGGTTCTGTATTCGGTGTCGTAAAACCTCCCCTGCTTGAAGCAGCTGACAGCAGGTTATGGCCTAACCCAAACTCTGAACAATAAGTCCTCTATTAGAACCCTTAAACAGTGTACTGATCAGCATCTAATATATTCGGTTCATATACTCATCTGGATCGCATTGTGATTTAACTGGATTCAGCCACTACGTGCCTTAGTGTCTGTTGGAGGCCACTCTTATGTAACGCCATTCAACCGATATGGCATTTTAAAAAAAGGCGGGGGAGTAATATGGCTTATGACAATTAGCAGTGCAACCTTTTGCCCCCATATATATTTAATACAAAAGATCAGTACCCTTTTTATACTCACAAGCCACTGAGAAATGGCTGGAGGCAAAGGCACACAAGAACATCCTTTGTAAGACAAGGCATTTTGTCACGATGGTCCCTTTCAACATCCATACGCTTTGTTGATGGACATCTAAAGTCATTTAGTGTTAATCACATTTCTGTCCTTGGGTTGTGGCACAAGGTCAGACTGCAGGCTTTCATCCACTAAAGAAGGCATTGGAAACAAAGACAGACAAGGGCCAAGGACTGCACCCTCTCACACAAAAAGAAAAGATGTTGAGATTCTGCCACAATGACAGCCTCCAATCCCTTAAGATACAGAGAAAAAACATCAATTCACAATCTATCCCTGGACAATCGATCAGCTGGGCAGTGACAGCAACATCACTAAGACACGAATCAAGGAATCAGGGGAAAGAAGAAAAAAACGACAAAATGTATTGAACTGAAACAGTCTTAAAAAGTTACACGAGTAAGACTGTGTGAACGGAACACGGCAAGGGAAGGGGAAAAAAGTGCTGGTCTCAGCCTTTATGCAATCTTTGTTTACATTCTTGCTGCTCTCCCCCTTCCATCTAGCCCATATTGAGTGTCTGCCAATTTCCAGAATCCCCTTGGCTGTACAGTTCTGACATCAGCCCCACACCGAAAAGCTGGATGTTTTCCAAAAAACCTCCGCTGGAGCTTTGCAGTCAAAAGCCAGCATTCTCCTTGCACACGTACCGGTTGGCCACCGTTCAAAGCGGAACCCCTTTTGCTTCTTCCTCCCCCCTTTTCTCTCTTTCCTTGCCCCTCTCTCCATCTCCCTCTCCCTTCACCTCTCCCTCTTGTCACCCACAGCCGTGTAAACGCCTCTGCTCCTCCTCGACTCAGCAGGAAGAGTTGAAAAGGTCTACCCTCGCCATTACTTCCATCCAACTTTGCCTCTCCTGTGATGTCCGGTTCCAATCACAAAAGGCTTTTCTTGTCGTCAAATAAAAGACCCTCAAATACACCCTTGGGACTCCTGGTCAATTCACTGCAGACGTGAGAGATTCATATTTATTCTTTACAAGCTCCTATTAAGAATCTTGCAACTGTGGTCTTGGATAATGAGTGCACAGTCAGCATTACCATGTGTGTGAGCTAATTATCTTAATAGTCTCAGGCAGTCAAAGCCTTAGGTCAGCTGGTTCACCAGAGACCTTGAGCAATCTATAGGCAGTTTTCTGACTTTTACAGTCCAGACCCCCTTTCACTATCCACATCTCATCAATATAAAAAAACATCCATGGTGTAATTCAAATGAATATCAGAATAATAAGGGCTGACTTGTGTTTGACATGTCTGCTTTGGCCAGTGAGCCTCATGAAACAGCTTAAGGCCAAAACCACAAAGAGCATGTGCTCAACGGACAATTGCATCAGCAGAATCCGCCCAAAGACCAATCCCCATAAGTAACCTTCCCTGCTAGCTCCTGTTCAACCTCCACTTCCTGTGGTCACTAACCCACCCAACCCCCCTCCTGTTGTGTGTGTGTGTTTGTGCAAATCAATGTTTAATGTCAAGTCCCCTCCGCTCAGCCTCATAATACTGAGTGCAATGAATTTTTAAAGAGACCCCTCCTTTACTGTCCATCTGGGCTCCATCTGCCCTGCTGTCTGCATTTCAACTAGGAGGCCAGAGAGAGACGAGACGAGGAACAGAGGAGACTTCAAAGGCATTCTGGCTTTTTTGGGGGGCTTTTTCACCTGAGGATGAGAGTGATCTGGCCGGGGGGAGGGGAGGTTGGGGGGAGGGGGAGGGCAGGGATGTGGGTGTTACAGGACACCCATTTTTTGGGGAGAGACCAGAACTCTTCACTTCCAACAGTGCCATGTTTACCTTCTTAACCGCAGACACTCAGTGTCGTTGTGTTGGATGATACAGTCACAAAGCAAGGCCACACATACTGACACGCCTCGGTTCAAAGTGCCACCATGAAAAGCCATCGACAACAACAAAACTAAAAAGCTAGATCTCTTTTGAATACCTTGATCAAGCACTCCATTTCGGCGATTCCGCTCACATTTTACTCAGTGCTATAAAAGCGAATACTGGATCAGTTGTGGTTCTGAGAATCATTTTCCCGGTAGCACTGACAGGAGTCTAGCTATATCAAAGTATTAGGAGGTAAGTGTGTGGGTATCAAAACTGAAAGAAAGATGAGTGGAGGTGGGGTGGGGGGGTGGGCTGTAACTAAAATAACACAGTTCATATGGCAGTCGACCAGCAGTAAATTAGTTTCGATTGCAAAATAATTCTGAGGTGGTATAATTTGATCTTGAACGATGAATCATTACTTGACTACAACTGTTCTTCCATTAGCACATTTGCTGCGTCAGACACTGGCCTGCTCTCACATCAAATTTGTATTAATTATTAAACACACTGTAATTAGACATCCAAATAGACTCACTGGATTTAGAGGTTTTGGCCCACAAGGAGCTCGACATCATGACGATGAGTCTCCAGATCAGTCAAGGGGCAGTTTATTTGTTTGCTATGGTGTGACTATGGTGTGAATGTCACCTGAATTTCAAGTTTAGGCAATACAACAATCTATTTTAGTTTGAGGCGTGCTAACTGCCACAGACTGATAGAGACGTGCAGCTTTTCTACGAAGGTCTGCATCCAGAATGGTCAGATTATCGCACTCCCTCAGGCGCATTCCAACTGTCTCCACCCACCTGCCCAAAATAAACTGTAGCGTCTTTAACCCCTTCCACCCAAGGGAACCCAGTCTGCTCAGACCATTTTTTATGCTGCTGCTCACATTGGATATCTAATAATCTTTATGATAATTACAGAAATTCAACAGAAAATGTTTGAAACTTATAACCAATGCAAAATATGTACTTAACAAAACGTTCAGTTATCTTGAGGTAAAAGTGTTACTGCGTAACATTATCTTAACAGACAAGGTCCTGTCTCTGTTGATTATATAACTGTCACATCTAGTCTTGGGAACATAAGTGTGATATAAGAAGTTTCCCACAAACACAAGCACAAATGAACCAAACGGTAAATTGTAGATTTCACGTACCAACAAAGGGAATTCTAGGTAGTGAGGCCACCCCCCAAAATGTGTATTGATTATTTCTGCTTTCTTACCAAATAAACCGTAGGTCTTGTGCAAGTCTCCTATCATTTTGTCAAATGTTATCATGTGTGTTTGTTATATTCACTCTGTTCCTTTTGCTAATAGGCAAATAACCAACCGTCCCAGTGACCAATGCAAACCAGCTGTAAACGTAATAATGTGCTAATGCTTGCTAATACTCATCATGCTCACGAACATGTCAACATGGTTTCTGTACACAACCTAATGGGCTCATATCTCACGCTTAATGCAATTCAAGTCCTGTTTGTATTTGTAAACAACTAGCCTCAGGATCTAACTGGATATCTGTATTGGGGGTAAAAGGAAGCAGAAATCTTTCTAACATGTTTCTAACATGGGAAATGCTTGAACACTAACTCTAGAATATTTCCAAATGGCTAAGCTGCGATTTTAAAGGAAATGTGTTTTTGTGGAAAAACAATATCAATGACCTCCCTCCCTCCCACCCTCCCTGACTTCCCTCCCTCCCACCCTCCCTGACTTCCCTCCCACCCTCCCTGACTTCCCTCCCTCCCACCCTGACTTCCCTCCCTCCCTCCCACCTGTCTGAACTGCTCCTCGTAGGTCCAGTCTCCGTGGTCCTGCCCCCCCAGCTGGCTGTGCGTGGCATGGGGGTGGAGCATGGGCGGGCGGGGCTCCTGTTCCAGACTGGGCCGGGCCTTCAGCAGCTGGGAGTGTGGGTGCAGCTGGCGGTGAGGCAGCAGCAGGATGCCTTTCCCAGGGGCCACAGCTTCACGTCCCGTGGGCAAGCTGTCCTCGCCCAGGTCATCATCGTAGTCCTCCTCCATCTCGCCCTCAAAGTCCTCCTCGTCCCACTTTTGCTTGCTGTGGAAGAGCGCACCAACGGAAGTTTGAGGGAAGTCTCATGGCCTGAAAACACTTCAAACCTCACTTCAAGACCCTGAGGTTGATCAGCGATGCCAACCTTATAAAACACCCACCACCCAATCTGCTCCAGCCAGAACACACAGCTGAATGTCTAGAACAGCACTTGGACCCATTTAAACGTAAACAAAAAAAACTTTCCACTTACATCTGCTCCTCTTCCTCCGATCCCATCATATCCTTATACTGCTCCTCTCCTTCCTCTTCCTCCTCCTCGTCATCCTCCTCCTCCTCCTCCCCTCCGCTGCTGCGCTCCGACATGGGGCTGTCCGCCGCCCTCTGCAGACCCGCCGCCACCGCCCTCATGGCCGCCAGTGCCGCCATCTGCGCGTGCTCCGCCTCGGGGGCGGGGCTTCCCATGAGCTCGTCGGCGCCCCCAGTGGTGGCGCTGCGGGCCTGCGTCTGGCTGGCTGCCTGCTGCTGCTGCTGCTCCAGCTCCAGCAGCAGCTTGGCTCGCTGCTGCCTGTGCAGATTCTCCATCACGGCTTGAAGCTTCATCTTAGGGGAAAGCGGTGCACCTGTCAGCCGCCTCCCTTCCCCTCCCCCCCCCCCCAAAGACGCACCAGTCAGGGGCCAGTTGGGGGACAGCGCCTCCTTAGTCCTGGAGGTGTGGGAGGGCGGGTGCTGGACCTTGCTGGAGAGTTTGATGGTGGCGGGGGGTGTTGGGAGAGAGGAGGAAGAGGTGACAGTGGCACTCAGAGAGAGTATGATGGCTTATCTGGGAGGTTTTGTTTGTAGCCGTCAGAGCCAGCGGGGACAGCACACGCAGACGAGCGTCCCTGTCTCGAGGAGCGGACCTCTCTTAAGAAGACAGCTCTGGAGACGAGACCTGTAGGGGGAGAGACAGAGAAAGAGAAAGAACAGAATGTGTTATGCCTGTTCCTGACAGCTGGAAACAAATGGTGTTGAAACGAAAAGCTTGCATAGGTTTTTTTTTTTTTACTTGACTGCTTGTATGCTTTCGAAGAAGGTGTTTACAGGAAAGCGTCAGCCTAGAAACAGCAGGAAATTCCCCAAGATACAGTTTGATTCAGCAATGGCAGTAATATAAATGTAAACGGGGTGGGGGGGGAAATCCTGCAACAGGTGAATAAATCACTCAGGGCATCAGTGTTGTGTCATTTGGCCTTAGGTGTCACCAGAGAACGAATCTGAACATAAGTGACGTAGAAAGTGTTTCAATGGGCTGAACATGGTTGGCGCAATGTACCTCTGGTATCTTTTATGTAAAATGGATATCAGCTGACTTAGCATTAAACTCTAAGCTGTGCACCACACAGTGTAGGGGGGAAAGGTCTTCATTTGGATTGGTTCATATCTGGGTCAGGACAAAGATAAGAGATACGTTGTTCTAGAATCAATAGCACACCGAGAAATTAAGATGAATTATCAAGGCTGGCGCCAGTGTGAGACAGGAGTTGTGAGCGGTTTCCCTCATTTAAATGTACAATTAAAAATTGCACCGTTGAAATCATAAAAGGTCCCTCTGATTCATATCTGTAAGGTACACGGTACTTATTTATACTACATACCTACTGAGTACAAGCAGCTGCTGTCACAATATAGTAGCATACAGGATTATAACATTTGATCTTATTTTATAGCATTTTTATTGCTTTGTGACTGTAGGAACTTCTTATCTCTTCGAACAGCGACTATAGACAGATGAGTCATGTCAAACACTATCAAAGGGTAACTCATAGGTTTCTGGTCTCTCTCCAACGTCCCTAAAATGCTTTGAAAACCACGTTCCAAGTCAGACAGTGCCAAGGGAACTAAAGTGAGCTCCATGCATCAAATCACACAGGCAGTTTTTATGACAAAGCCAAATGACGAACAAAAGGTACGCAGATTTGTTAATCTCTTTTGTTCCGTTTATTCCAGTGCACGTTGTCATGGGTGACCGGGGGGCTGTGCATCGTTCAGTTATTGTACATGTAACGTCACTCTGGTTTCAAACCCGGTCAGGCAAGAAAACCATCCGCTCTATAATATCAATGTCAGGTCTTTTTGCAGGGAAGAGAAACAGGAAATGTAAGGGAGACAGAGATGGGGGGGGATTTGAACCCAGTCCCCTGCTGTGAGGCTTTATCCAAGACGACTGAGCCACCAGGATGCACTGACCTCACGCAGTTCAATAAAGCGATATCAAACGCGACCTTTTATCCCCACAGCCGTCTCTTTGACGCAGGGAGCCGCCCACTGGCCTAGGAGCCCTGGGTTAGGAGAAGACCCAGCAGAGGCTGAGGGGGCAACCAGCCAGAAGGCCACGAGAAGACCAGGCGGCTCAACGGCTACAGGGGTGGCTGAGGGGAGCTAACGGGTTAAATGTGACCTACCTACTGGCATACAGAGGGGGGGCAGAAGTGGGGGGGGGGGCAAAAGATTGCAAGGTCTGCACAAACAGAACAGGGAGATAAGGGAAAGCGCTGAGGGTCCAATTCCATTGAGATAAAGAAAGGCATTGCCTCGCATGCAGGGTCGACAGATGTCTAATATCAACCATCCAGGATGTGGAACGCAATGAAATGCATCGACTCGATTGTGAACGTTCATTGATTAACTGTCGGTAGAACGCAGACATGTGTTGATGTTGCAACCAAAAGAAAAACCTTAAGGTAAAGAAACATGAAGTAGGAGGCAGTTGAATTCATGAAGCTATTCTGATCCAACAGCCCAGCCTGTTATTGAAATATAACATTGGGCAATGGTAGTCTCTGTGCAATTACAGCCTCCAGTGATCAGTGACCTTTGTCCACGCTTGCCTGCAGTCTTCACAGCCTTGGATCTAAAGCAGAACGCACAGGCAACCCTCCCATTACAGAATATTAATGTGTAACATGTTTTGCTTCTGCTTTACGGTTGCCAAGTGCAGTAATAAGACTTGATGTGCTGAGTGGAAAGACCTTCCAGAGTTCTAAAACACATTTGAAAGGGAAAACATTTCTTCACTGGCATGGGAGCCAATTGGGCAAACTCAATATTGCTCACCATAATTTCATAATCGCCATTTCATAATTTCTATTTTTCCATTTCCATTAAACCTAACAGTCATCATCACCCCTCCCCCCCCTTACATTAAAGAAAACTAAACACAAAGTCAGTCAATGGTGTTGGTATATATTCTATGTGGCACTTTTTTCCACATTCCACTCAGCATTAGCAGGGATGAAAGAAACAGTAGTTCTATTGAGCTCTATAACACCAACAACCACATCATTGAGGAACTGTCACACACAAACTGGTCACGCTCCTTCCACCAACGTCTTCTGCAATCCGGCGGAACGCAAATCTGATTGGCTACGCCTGGTATTATTAATGTTTGCAGCTATGACACAAAAGACTGACGGTATTCACTAAGTCTTATTCCTATTATACCATTTAGGGATTACTGCGTCCTTCAGTAAAATGTCAACACGTACAACAACGGACCAATTTTAAGGCCAACAGGACTGTTCTGTGATAACTTATTAAACCAGTAAGACACACAAATCATTGGATACATGCATGTAGAGGAAGGATTTAGTTAACATGAGCATTTGAGATGTTCATGCTTGAAATGTAAGCTAGGCTTGGCTGGGCAGGACTAGTGGGTTAGGCTAACGCTATAAACACTGTGCCCTCTCTCCAAACCTGTCACCAATAAAAACATTCTATTCATTCATTAGCCAGTTGGAACGTGTTAGAAAATAAGCTTCCATGGTAACCTTTAGACATCATCATATGTAAAGGCTGTTTGTATCGGTTCTCAGCATCGAATTTGACACTGTCACCCAGAAGGGTGGGAACTTCAATCATAAATGCAGGATCATAAAAACTTGACAAACTAGTTCTCAAGATGTGGGGGAGGTCATGTTATTAAGATCTTCCCCAGTCTGTTCGTACATTCGAGACAAACATGTTCAACAAGGTTGGATCACAGATATATGACACGCACCTCATTCAAATGTATTCATGTTCATTGTTTTACATGGGAGACCATTGTGTTAGGTGCATCCATGTTGAACATTTGACTCATTCAGGAGCCAGAGACGGAAAAAATATGAGCTGTGCAATGCTTCTTATTTCATTACCGCTTTTATTCTGGAGGGGCATGCTGCCAGCTTCCTCCTCCTGAGAACACTCAAGCCAAGGGCTGTAAATATCAAACACAAATAAACCGCCTTGATGGACACATGCGCGTGTGTCAAGTGTGCACTGGTATCCAGGCAGACATATACAAGGATAGCCTTTGGAGATCCATGCTGGTCACTACGCATCGACTAGCAGTTGTCCACCAAACGTCCAGGCCACAGCAGGGTGTGGATGCCGTGGGGGCGGCCCAGAGTGATATCCTTCTCAATGCTCCGCTTTACCTACCTACGTCACAGTCAGCCGGATGGGATTCCCCATAGCTCAGTATAAAGACCTTTCTCTTTTTTTTTTTACGAATTGTTTTTGGCAGGAGAAAAAAACGAAACTGGTCTGCTTGCCAGAAAGACTCTTTGAAATGTGGGTTCTGGCAACAGAACAGCTGACAACAAGCCAATTTACGACACATTTTCATGTTTTAAGGGGAAGTCAATTCTGGAAGTGAGATAACATTATAGACGTCCATAAAATGTCATATTTTTGGAGTTAGTTCGCATGTGTAAGAGTTTTGTTACAGTTGGTCTTGATGTTGTGAAAGGTCTATGGTCCAGCTATCCATGGTTTGAACTACCCACAGACTCATTTGAACATCATCTGACATAACGGATGTCATTACATAAGGCTAAACTAGACAACCAGTTTTCACCTGAACAACATCACTAAAGCACACTCAAACCTGTTTGACTCGTCTTGTATGAATAGAGATTTGTCCAATAAACAACTAACCAGTTTCGTGGCCAACAAGTCACGTTATGACTTAACTAAGATAATGCAGAGCTACTTCTTGATAGTGGGAATTAAGGATGAAAAGTTATATCATCCACTTGCCCATCAACTACACATATGCTTTTAGTTTCACTTCTTATTGGATGTAACTAAATGAGCCTCTAAAATACTACACAACGTATGAACTGCTTAAATGATTAGATGCGTCAAATCAGAAATTGGTTGTTTACCACAATTTCCCCTTCAGACAGTACAAAACAAAAAACAAAAAAATTATAATTGTGAACCAGGGGGCCATTCCAAACATCAGTAGCTAAACTGCCTAGCAACAATAACAACTTTTTAAAAGACAGAAACGTAAACAGGGCACAGACAAGTCATGTTATTCATTAGGCTGGCTTCATTAAGCAACGGAGGCCTTTAAGACCAGGACTTGATCACCAACCATACGTTCCTAATCCACAGATGTCTAATCACAAAGCCAGTCCTTCCAACTCAGAGGCTCGATGGATGCCTGTAAGAATATCCGTTCATTTTAGGAAGGATGTTACAAGTTAACAGGATGCAGAGTTTGGTAAACGGCACATAAACTTAGTCGCTTTAAATGTTGTCCAGTGGCCATAGATCAGTATTGTCTAAAGATAGAAACATTTGAAGGGAAGTATTATATGTATACAGTAGATAGGTGAAGATAGTCTGTGCATTTTAGATACAAAACTGGATTGTAAAAGTGATCATACCATCAAACCACATAACATCCTGTTAACTACAGTTTTAGGTGTTTCTCAGTGAGTAAACAGGATTAAGAAAGTGACTCAGACTGTGATTAAAACCATAAACCTATGCTGTGCAACGTAGTCAACATTATTTTACACTCAAAGTAACTTTTTCCTATTTATCAGTGACATTCACAGAACAAGTGTTGACCCAGTTCCATGCTTTGGTTCCCAGGGAGGTGATACAAGCAAGACTTTCTATTCAACTTTATGTACACATGGCTTTAAATGTGTGGAAACAGCTTTAGGCAACAACATCAGTTGTATCATTTTGTTGGCATTTCATAGCCAACAGATTATTGCATGAGAGATGGCCTAATTTGGGGTTTAACTGTCTATTTGGCTGTTCCAATACGCAAAGCCTTAAGTAAATGTGACATAAACGAGTCCGTATTTTAGATTAAGACAGACAACCCCCCCCCCCCCCTATGTTGTGTTTGTATACTACTATGAGGCTAATTAAGAATTTAAAAAGCAGAAGAGAATTATAGGCGCCATGAAGACAACCCTCTCCTATTTGACACCGCCTATCTAATATGACTTATTTTCATTAATGAAACATCAGAAACTATATCTATTAGGAGTAAACTATCCTAAACTGTTCAAACGTTGAGCATTACACAGGAGGAGAAAATGCAAACTGATGGTTGTGGTCCTTAGATTTCCTTTTGGCAAATAAACACAACACAGCCTTCTTCCAGTTCACTGTTTGCTGGGGGGAAAATCCCTATCATTTTATAAAAATCTGACTGTAAATGAAATGAACTTCTGCATCTCTGTCTGAAACGAATCGTATTTACATGACAACCCCCATGCAACGTAAAAGAGCGATAATAAATGTAAAAAGGGGAAAAACTGTTGATCGTACACATCTACACTGTGAATTCATCACGAATCCAGCCTTACTGACACATCCACAAATATTTACCGAGGAGGAAAATAAGCGTAATGTAAACATATTGAGATATTAAGCTACTCTAGATAAACCAAATATATAAGAAATAAGGAAAAACAACCTACCAATTGTGTTTCGTTGGTTTTACGACTCTTGGGAACCGGAAGAATCATTCCTGATTTCCAGTGAGTCCACGGTGCTTCTGCTGCTGATCGATCTGCTTCTCTACACAAATGTAACCATATCAATGGGCGGTGCTCATATATAACTACACAATACTACATTAATTCGGTTCCTGGGTTGTGTCTGGATTCAGAGGTTACACGGTATCTTTGCGTAATCTAAGGCGAAGCTTCACAGAGTCAAATCATCGGTTGACAAACAGCAATCAGACTCAAATTCCTAACCCCTGAATCAGAGGGGCCACAACCTAGATCCCAATAAAACAGGGAATGTCTGTCAATGCAAATATGGTGAAGTCACTAACAGGAAACCAATCCTAACGTCCTTTTTTACCAATAAGGTTACAACTAAGTGTGTTCTCTAAGAAGTAAACGTGCCATATTTATGCTATGCTAAAATACATTTCTCTCTACCTTGCACATCCTCGACTTAGTTAATTACGTCTGAACTGTAACTATATACAGTAGATTGTCCCTTAGTTTGTATGGTAGATACCATTTATGGGTTTTGGCCACGTCCCCTTAGTTGTGATCTCATTAACCCTGTGCAGGCGGGTGGTCTAGACTAAAGCAATGGAAAGTAAGCGAATTAATCCAATTTAATGAAGGAATGGACATGAAGTGATATCAAAGATCGGTCTTGTCATCCCTAATTGGTCTCGTCGTATACCTAATGATATGTTTTTATTACTTTAGAAGGGAATTTTTTAAGAGATCCTTATCATTTCTAGACTGTTATGAAAGTCAGTTGAATTTATAAAATGCTTCTTATCACATTAAAATATAAAAAATGTTATTCAAGTAATTAATTAAATAATCACAGGTGAATTTTGCAAAACTTTTCTTTTGTAAGAAAAATGGTCTCATACGTGATTTTCCTCGTCTTCACACATTTACATTTGCAATAGTAGATAGGTTATTAGGTTCTAATCGATTAAAGGAAGCATACATTCTGAGCAAGTTTACACAAAACATACCCTAGTTTAAATGCCTGCCTTAAACCAAAAAGCAGTATTTCTTTGGAATATTTGTATAAATCCTTTTTCAGCATTAGAGTGCCATCTCATGGAGAAAATCGTGGGCATTATTTAAGAATTAAATTTAGACAAGCTTTACCCAAGAACTGCAATAATTTAATAACAAAGCTGCCTTTTCACCATTTCACCTGGTTGAATAAAAACCTGTGTGATTGGTAGGAAGTACATTTTATTTTAATTCAAATGATTGAATTCCCAAGTGACAATCACTGAAGAGATCATTAATTATTTATTGAATTTTTTTTCAGACAGATGTTGGCACTCATTAGTAAATTGCACAACCTAATTCCTAGATTTAAATTCAAAGTTAAAACTACATTTAACATCACAATTTCTGTCCTGATATAAATAGAATATGTACTCACATACAGTAAACTTTCACAACAAAGTAACAGACACTTTTCTCCAAAGCATCTTTAAAGTTTTAAATAATATTATTCCAACAAGTTTACAATTTATGTTGGCACACAACATTTGGAAGCTAAATATTTACAGCATAACTTGTACCCACATTTTCTACAAAGTTGTAAAAAACAGGTTTACGGTTCCTGTTACAATACAAAATGTTTAACTAAGATCCCCTCCCCTAAACTATGTATAAAGTATTTCAAAGAATTACACTCAGTGAAATCACAAATAACATTCATAGAGGGAAGTTGAAAGCCTGAGAAACTTAATTTCACACAAGCATCCAAACTTTGGTTATTGACAGAAACTAAATGGCAGGTTGAGATTAATCAATCTTTGATAGCACATAAACATTAATGATTCAAACAACCTGAATGTATGTTTTCAAAAGCCTAGTATTACAAATGTAGAAATACAAAGATAAATATGTAGAGAAACCCATAGCATGCATTTATAAGGCATAAGTGCTTGTCTAGGGGTTGGGTAGCCTGAGAGTCAAATCACTGAAGATTTGCCAACCAATACATTACATTAAGTGTCATTAATTTCTCACTCTACTCTATACTACTCTTGCATGTAAACCGCAGATCTGCTTCACATTCAATAAACATGTTCAGAAACTCCGTAGAGAAGCTGTAAATCATTAGAGCTGATGGAAATAAGATGGTAAAATGACTATTTGGTAAAGCATGTAATCAATAAGCAAGGTTCACCGTTTGGATACAGTAAGAAGAAAAAAAAACTTAAATGATACAGGGACGCCATTTTTTCATGTTTTGCCCTTTGTTGGGTAACTAATGCAGTGAATGAGAAGGGAAAGCTACCAAAAGCTAATCAATTATAAAAGCATATTTCTCCTTATAGCAAAATCATGCAATAGCCTAGCTGACATTTTGGTGAATACATTTCTACTTTACATACGCTTACATGTGAATTAAACTGTGCAGTTACCTTTCTATGTTCAATCAAAACAATACAATTTACAGTATACACTGATTCATCAGATATGGTATCCGATCTTAGGAACTGGTTCTTTTTCTTTTCTTATTTTCAGGGCAGCCAATGAGAACAGACATTGTGAGTCATCAGTAATGACAATCCCTTCCCTGCCCAGTTCCTAGCAGATTATAGTGGCTTTACCCCTTCCTCCTTTAAGAGTTCAGATCTGAATTGTAAACACTGTTACAGACTATTCAACCACCATAGCATGGCAATCAAGGTGGAGCTGGCATTTTTAAACCTTGTGTCTCTTACTACCCGTGTCTTCAAGCATGGTGTAGGTTGTAGGTCTTCAGATGGAAGTGGTGAAGCGTTTCCAGTGTCCTCAGCTCATCTGCTCCAGGTAGGCAGACAGCAGTGGACTGGGAGGCAGGAACGCCTCCTGCTTGTTGGTGACCTCGGTCTGGCGGGTGCCCTTAAAATCAGAGCCTGGAAGACATGAGCAAAGAATCAAGAATAAAAGACAGTTGGAGGTCAAAGGCCGTAACCATATCCCCAACCTACAATGTCCTAGATATATGTAAATATGGTTATGGAAATGTATTCTTTACAAGTGCTTTAATGGAATAAACCCTTCTACTCACTGGCTGACACAAGGTCCATGTACTGACAGATAGCATGAAGGAGGAGCCTCTCAAAGCTGTTGAAAACAAACAAACACAGAGGAAAAACTTTGAGGCGTTGTATTCAGTTCACAATGTCTCTAGACTAGAGGAACATGCTTTCATCTACATCAAATTATAACAATGGAATTATAGGAACAGACTTTTTATCCTCAGTAATTGCCACAAAAGACTTGACTTCCCTTCTAGAGATAATCAATATGTTGCTTCGTATGTGTTGCAATGTACCTTACAACAGTAACAAGAAGTATATTTCTTCCTATTTCTTCATCAAAGGTCAGCCTAGACTCAGGCATGGGTTCCTAAAATGTGGTCTAGAAGTAAAGTATTTAGAGCAGGGGTCTCAAACTTGTGCCATCGAGGGCCAAGAGGGTGCAGGTTTTCACATCAACCAAGCACTACTCCAGCTTATTTCACCAAGTAGAGAGAGAAAACCTGCACCCTCTTGGCTCTCGATGGAGTTTGAGACCCCTGTTTTAGAGGGTACCTGCTTCTGAGATGGGTGGTGTAAACAGACTGGGGCTCAGCTGCAAAGAAGCTCAGCAGACTTTCCTCCAGCAACTCCAGAGTCCCCTGAAAACAACAGACAGAGGAATGGGTGTTGTGTGCTGGTACGGATGACCAATGACATTTGGCCTCAAGGTTTTTAAAATCCTGATGCTTACGATGGGGATTTGTTTGCGTTTCAGAGTAGCACGCAGTCTTCGGTCGATTCTTTGGAAGCATTCCTGGGCGTTAAAAGCTGGATTTACTGCAAAGAAATACAAGTTAGAACTTTAACTAACTAAAATGTCTCCATGACAACATTTGATTTCCCCTTATTCTATACAATGGCCATCTTGGAAAAACTCAAGATTAGCAACACAACTTCTAAATATTGTTCACTGACCTGACCTGCGTGCTCGTCAGTGGACTATGAAAGTCCATGAAACTATCACTGTGATCAGTAGGTATGTTTAGCAAGTACGTAAGGATCTTGGGAATGATGATTCACTGAGGGCGATGACCTTGGCATCTCACCCTCTCTCTGGTCTTTCAGAACCTTGTGGGATCCGCTCCTCTTGGCCTCCTCTTCCAGCAAGGCCAACAGCTGCTCCTGTTCCTCTCCAGAACGGTTCATGAAGTCATTCCAGGGCTGGAGAAGAACAAGAAGAGCCAAATGCTTTTTTGTTTGTTGTATAATGTTACATTTGACTTGCGACATAAGGGATGGAATTTGTTGATATTGAAAAACATCACTACCACTGAGCAGGCCCCCATTTCTATATGCATACTGCAAATAGAAAGTACTGCATATAATAAAGGCTTAATTGCAATGCTAACTTGAGGTATTTCATTTTTGTGCCGCCCCACAAGCATGACCATTTTTGTTTCCATTTGAAAGTTTCTTCCTGCTTATGTATGTGTGTGTTCACTGTTTTTCTGTCTCATGAATTGCTTTTCAGCCCACTGACTCTGTGTGGGTTCACTGGGTTGCCACAGTACGTGCATTCACAGTCTGTTTGAGTTGGGTAACGAGTTGCAGAAAAGCCACATTTTCTACTTCCTACTTACCTTCTGATGGTAAACATTGCGGCACACACAATCTGATCACAGGTCAGAATAAACGAAATACTTGTCTTGTAGGGATCTGAATATGACTGAGACGCATGCACCTACCTCCACATAGTTGCCATTGGTACAGGCTTCTGTGAAAATGGATGGAATGGCTGGGTAACTACTGCACAACTCGATATCATCTTTGGTGCACTCGTCTCTCTCAAGAAGGTTTGCAAGGAAGCGAGCTGTTCAGGTGGAAAAAGGGTAACAGAACGCAAACTGAAGAACCAGAGAACAGAAGAGGACATCCAGATATATATTCAGACAAGCAACACATTATTTGTAGTGCAGCAATCCTAGAGAAACCATTATAAACCATAACTTACTGTTCTCCAGCCTCCGTAGGCTCTTCTTGCCTTTGGCCCTGGGAGTAAGATCAGAGTTGCGTATGGCCTGGTTGATGTAGAACTGCTTCTTCTTAGCAGGAGACACACGTTTGGCAGGCGAATTGGGCAGAGAGGTACACTTGCGTTCCTCTAATAGGCTGTAAGGGTACACAAGGACAAGAATTTGAATGTCAGGACATGGGCTGGACATACTGTTAGTCACAGCAAGGTGCAAGTTTTATATTAATGAGATAAGTAGTTTATCACACAGACATTAAATGTACTGTGCTTGGGTGGAAGGAGGTTTGATATACCAGGCCATACGCTCAGGATAAGAGAAATGGAAATGTAAATATAACATACACTCCGAAAAAAAGAGAAACTGGGTCAGTGGGTTTGGGTTTCAAAGCAACGCCCCATATGTGTTCCCTGCCTCTGAATGGCTGATGTGTTGTAGCACCACTAACCAGCACTTAGAAACAACAAACCTGCTTACAGTGCTTTAGAAAAACTCAAATAGAGACACAGGAAGTTTCTATATCATACGAAACGATTGTAAACGTGACAAACAACACGATCCACATAATAGGTATCAGCTAGATACAGTAAAACATGGAGTTTTTATTTTATTTTATTTTTTAGCCCTGTGGGTCAGGAGGGGGTTGTCAAATCTGGCATCGTCGATTGAGAATGAGCTGGAAGAGTTTGTAGGAAATACTAGATCTTTAAAATGCAATGCAAACATATAAAATAACAGAGCAAAAAGGACAAAGTGCATCGCAAACTAGTCAAGCTAGGCTAAACTACCAGCTATTGTTATTGCAATACTAGCATATAGGCTAGCTAACAGACTGTAATGCTACTCACATAAAACCAGGTTCTTCATTGTTATTTGTCAGAACAACCATTTTACACAAGAGGAAAACGATATAACAGATAATGTCCGGATGAAATAAAAACAGAAAATATCTAATTTAGATGTCTAGTTAGTTATAAGCTTGGCAGTGGAGCTAGACTAGAGGAGAGACAGCAGAATACAGAAATAGATATTTCAGTCTCCGCCTTTGAGACCAAATCGAGGCTGTGAAACAGTGTTTGACCGCATTAATATACCAAAATCATGGAAAAACACTTCACAAAAAATATCACACATAAATGCTCCTTTATTTATAAAGCAACATGATGAGAAGAACGTGATGGTGTTTGTAGTAATATAATATAAAAACTAGCCACCTTGTTATGATCTTAACATCATTACAATTTGGGTCAAGTTTGTTAACGTTTCCATAACAGCAGTTTTATTGAAGTCTTAACAGGAGTCAATTTAGGCTGTTGAGCAGCCACAGTTTGCGAAAAAAAGGGGTTTGGGTATTTAATCTTTCTTTCAGGTATGTAAATTGTTTCTTGTATAAATCCAGATTTATCCAATATGTTTGGGCTAGAATGTGGACTCATAGATAGACTGGTCTAATGAGCAAGAACAGGATGGGTGCTGAACTCTTACAACAACCTTGTCAAATTATTGTGGCTGGAGTAAAGTATTCCTATAAGAAGAATGCCCCAAAATCAACCCGTAAACTGTCTGACAAATATGTAAAATCAAAAAATATGGCCTCGGGTGCATTAGAGAAGACAACAACACTGAAAATCTCTGTTGATTTATGCCCCATTTTGGCTTCAGCCAAAGAGACCAACACAGAAGAGGAAAAAAATACTATTGACTATGAGGACCCTGAGTATGGCACAGATGAGTGGACAAGGATCTCAAGAAAGCCTAGACTACCACCAAGAGAAAATGCAAAGATAACCAATCAAAGTCTAAAATTAGATAACGTCACAGTCCAACAACCGGTCAAACCAAGGTTACTACCGCCTATAAATAGACCGTCCCTTACTAAGTCAACTTATTCTGACTACCAGGCTCCAGGCTTTCACACTACTACTTTGCCACCTAACAGTGTCTCTAAACAGGATGCTCTGATCAAACCTCATGCCAAGACTGTTGTTGAGCATCTAACAGTGTTTCCAAGGATTGAAATGCAGGATACTAGTCCTCTGACCGTGTCATGGATGGAAGGTGCAGTGTTCCCCAGACAAGTAAGAAAACTTTCAAGTCAATCCAAACAGGATGCATGATTACTCAGTGATTAAGGATATTATCAGTCACAATATGGGTGTTCTTATGGTTGTTTTTAGGCTATTTCAAGCCATTTCACCAGTATTTTTCCCCTAATGTCTGACCAGTAATGCACAGCATCTTAACAGTTGTAGTGAATAGATGGGGTACATGGTAAACTATGTTCTTGTGTTTTCATAACCCCAGAGGTCACCTCAGCTTTGCCTACCTGAGATCTCAGTGTCCAGTATCGAGTCCCTGCTACAGAGAGTGACGGAGAGACTGAGAAGAAAGGACAGGAAGAGTGACGATGGAGGAAGACCTGCCTGTCCAGACCATCTCCTCATGACCAGTAACCTGCTAAACCTGAGAGATGAGAGGATACCACCAAGATGGGAGTAAGAGAGAACATCAAAAACATACATTTATGAAATATAAAGTCGTGGCAATGCACCTGTCCAAAACATATAACTAATGAGTTAAGCTGTAATAAGACAATGGATGTGTGACCATGAATTAACTTTGACCAATCGTTTTAATACAATTTATACAGGGGGAAAGGAACATGGCTGCCGTCAGAGGTCAGGCTGAAGGAATGGTCTGAGACAGCAGAACAGGGACTGAAAAGCCACAAGGAAGTCAAACTGCCTGTCATCCTTAGCATGGCAAAAAGGACTCACTGCCACCAAAGTAATTCATGAAAACTGTACATTTAAGGAATTCTTTTATTTATTTGTCTGTAGAACAAAATACTCAGTCTTTTAACTTCCCATAACGTTATATTCTCATAACTATTTACTACCATGTTCTCGGTATATACATCTATTAATATATACACAGATAAATATGAATTTCAATATTCAAGTACAGTTTTACAGCCAAGCATAGTACACAGAAGATAACCGTACATTCGGTGGTATATTGCATATATTCTACACATGCCTATCATTGTTGTAACCTTTTCTCCAATACTGTGCATTACAGTGGTATCCGTCTTTGGATTTGCAGTAAACTGTTTTATTGGGGTTGGGGGGAGGTCAAGTACATACATTTGTTTGATTGACAAATGCATAAATAACCGCTGACCTGATACTGCTGTTTTTCAGGTATGGTACATGTCTGTCAGATCCGTTGAAATTATTCATAAAGCAAGTTGTTTTGGTTTACTTGCAAAGTGCAAAAGCGTATATAAAAGCATTTGAAATAATTTCTCAGTGACATTTTCCCCAACCCTGACATGGGCATTGCAAAATACATTTTTACGATAATATATATATTTTTAACGTAAAATAACTAAAGTGCATTTGGTGAATCGGTAAAAACAATAAGAGAAAATGTTGATGGATATTGATTGACATATTCATTTGACAGCATTGTGTGCAGCATTTCTGAATGAGTTCTAGGAAAATATGCAAATGTCATTGCAAATTAACATTGGTTTGATTGAATACTCTTTTTTGGGGGGAATGTGAATATGTGTGAATATGACTTACCATAGTCATTGACAAACCAAAACACATTTAAGATTAAGGTAAAAGAAGATATAATTACAATTGAACAAAAACTAAAGAAAAGTTTATTTTACCAGTCCCATGAAAATGCACAGTAGTATTTAGGAGTATATTCAACTCTTTAAGAGGTACTGTATTGTAGCTGTATTAGAGAAAGAAAGGCACCAAAGCCAGATTGGAGGAGTCGACTGGCTGTGTCGTCCTTTTCCAGAGAACACACGAGGAACATTTTCCGTCTCTTGCTGAATTACATTTGTAGGTTTTCCTTTGACATCATTTCCAGTGACCTTTAAACATTCCTCAATTTGGAGGTTGGGATGCAATGAGGAACACAGACCTTAGCTGGTTCCTGCAGTGAATGACAGTCCAACCTGGATTCTACAGACAATCTGGCCTTGTACATTCAGAACGTTGAAGAACTCGCAAGGAGTGAATGACTTAACACACAATGGACTTCAGCCTCGACATGAATCCGACTTCTTACATGTCCTCTTCCATGTTCTTGGTCCACTCTATACCTTGCTATCCTGAGTGTTGCTCCCCACTAGGAAGAGAGCAGCTGGATCTTTACTACCAGAGCTCTCTGCTGCCTGGTTGGACCCGTTGGCTGTGGACGTCCTGCTGGCCTCTACAACACCACCACCACCTCCACCACCTCCACCATCGCTGCTGCTGCTTGACTTACAGCTGACAACCTGGTTTGCTCGGGGTTTCTCCGCAGACACTGGGGGCTTCTCCTCTGGCTGTGATTGGCTGGTCATCGCCATGCTGCTGCTGTCCACCACCCCGTTGGGATTTCCTTCTGCAGATGTCTTCTCCTTCGATTTGCCCTCCTTCGATTTGCCCTCTTTGGATTTGCCCTCTTTGGATTTGCCTGCTTTTGATTTGCCCTCCTTTGATTTGCCCTCTTTTGATTTGCCTTCTTTAGGTTTGCCTTCTGATAATTTGCTGTCTGATGATTTTCCTGACTGGGGAGGCTTGTTTGTTTGAGATGGTTTGGCCCTCTTCTCTGAGCGTGCAGGAGAGGCCCTGAGGCTGTTGTGAGCTACCGCTGTGGCTCCGTTGTTGACTATCACCTCGTTGAGTTGGTCGTCGTCGCACTGCTCTTTGGCAAAGTTGACAAACACCTGAAGGAGAAAAATAGGAAAAGATAGTTGTAGTACATTGCAGAATACCTATGACTGAACAGAGTTGTAAAACAACAAATCCTACTGTACCGTTATGTGATAATGTTGTTGTTGAATGTATCTAGCTAATGCAGATTCCTTTAAACCAGTCCTTTTAACCCTGACGTTACCTGATCCAGCGTGGTCTGTGAGACAGAGTAGTCTGCGATGCCCAGCTCCTCACGATTATTGGAGAGCACGTCAAAGACCCGCGCCAGGCAGCAGACGTGCGAGGGCAGCTGGTACTGCAGAACGTTCTGGTGACGTTCCTTCAGCTCAATGCCAGGGAACGAGTTCTTGATATAAACATCCACTGGGCAAGGGTCCTCTGCAGACTTGGTGTTCATCAGGCGCAGGATGATGGTGTAGCCATCGCCAAACCTGAACCAGACACGACGGAATGGGAGTCAAAATAATATATTCTGGAACTGTACATCTCCACAAGTACAGGTCTCAACATTAACAACTGTATCAAGAACTGAAGGTAACTGAAGCTCAACGTATGACGTACCTGTTCTTGAGGTGCTGAACAGAGCCAAGGCACTGGAACCTTCCGTTCACCATGATGGCCATGCGAGTGCACAGTGCTTCACACTCCTCCATGCTGCACTCAAGGATATAATAATTCTGATTTGGCAATATTCCGTATATAATACGGCCATGTTTAACAGCTTCATCTGTTTCTCTATCAATCGTCATCAGTCTTCGTATTTTTAATGAGGCCATATTCCAGATGTAGTATTTTCAGATGAAAACATGGGATGTAAGTCTTTATTATTCAGGCTTATGAACCAGTGCCCCCTACCTGTGAGATGTGAGGACGACAGCTCTTCCTTCCTTGGTCACACTGAGGATGCAGTTCCACAGGAACCTTTTGGCCTTGGGGTCCATGCCTGTGGTGGGCTCGTCCTACACATACAGTTGGCGTGGTTACAAGAGGGATGGATCAATCCCTGAATAACGACCTTTGACACCAGCTTAACCTGAACCACTGATGATGTCAGGAACACAATGGTGTTTTTTAATCTCAGCCCTTTCTTTACATTCCTAGGTGAGCTCAATTTTAAATGGCTGAAACTAAACAGGTTCCTCTACAGAAGACTGCCTGGCTTAGTGAGCTCCACCCACCAGAAATATGATTGGTGGAGCCCCGATGAGAGAGATGGCGGTGGAGAGCTTCCTCTTGTTGCCTCCGCTGTAGCCTCCAGCCTGTCGCTCAGCATACTGCGTCAGCCCCAGCTTCTTCACCCCCCACTGGGCCACCTGCACACAGGGACACACCCATTTCACCAGAGGCCCATCACAAAAACCTCCTATAGTCAAAGTATTGTAGTTAGAAAAAATTAAATCTAACAGTTTATAAAATATGTTCATCAGTCTAATTCCACACATGGTAAGCCGTTGTTTATTTAACTGTAAAGTATTCACTGTGGAATTAAACAAATGCTTAGAAATCGACTGCTTCCCCTGCTACCTTGGAAACGTGTTCCTCCGACACCCCTCGAAGACGGGCGTAGAACTCCAGGTGTTCTCGTCCGGTCAGCAGGTCGCTGATGGCGTCAAACTGGGGGCAGTATCCCATCAGCTGGTGAACTCTCTCCATTTCACTGATCACGCTATGGACACGGACCGCAGCACCAACAAATACTGATCAACGTTATTTTGTATCGTTTTATGGGACCAATACAACATTTAAGATTAAATGATAATTTTGCATGCCAAGGACACTCAACACTGACAAAGTTAGCATAGGAATCTACTGTGAATATGCTTGAGGATCGCATTAACAAGGTGGCCGCTACACGTGACAACACACATTGCACTAATCTAGAATGCTGTCCAACTACAGTAACTGGCCAGAGGTCATTATATTAAAAGCATACATTTGCGGATTGGCTTTGAGCTTGTCCAATCAATCATGGTGGTTACCTGTGATGGCTGAGGAAAGCTTCTCCATTGGTGATGGGGGTGTCTCCTGTCAGCATGCGGAAGGTAGACGTCTTCCCAGCCCCGTTAACTCCCAGCAGTCCAAAACACTGACACACAGAGGCAGAATAACGACATGTCACACCCATGAATAACAAGCTATAATGGCCACATACCGGACGTAAAACAAAAAAACTGAACCATATAGTTCATGGGGCGGTTTGAGGGTGAGAAAGTGTCTGACAGGAAATTAAATGTCTCACCTCACCACGTGGGATACCCAGGCACAGTCGATCCACAGCAGGTTTCTTTCCAGCCTTGTACACCTGCACCAGAAACGTCTTTACACACTGACACTGCACACATGACATTACAGCCACAGGCTGTCCTGGTGTTGACTCCTGTACCTTGCTCAGGTCCATCATGGTAAGGATGTCAGCCTGGGCCTTGCCACTGTTCACCCTCTCTCTCTCCCTGGCCACATCCTCGTCCTCCGGGCCCAGAGGAGGCATCTCAGCCTCAGACCACGGCCTGGAGGGAGACCAACACACTTATATCACATTTGACTTTTTAATTTATGTAGCATACTATGCTTTTTTACACTCTTTAAATAATATTTATATCCTGTATTTGCACAGAAGTTCCTACAGTGTTGGGCTACAAGTATTGGTATGTAGTTACATGGTAGTGTGATTATAAGCTTAATATAAAGTATTTTCAACAAAGTTACAGTGGTAGATGCCAAGGAATAGTTTAAATCATTCTGTACTCAACTTTGTAATTTTGTAACTTTGTGTTTTGTAATGGGCAAACTAAAGTTACACTCCAGCCTGTTTTTCCAGCGGTCATACCTGCAGCTGAGGAAGAACTTGTACTGCAGTAGTATGGTGAACATGAAGAAGATGAACCCTTCAGCCGCCATGGCAAACAAGTTCTTCCCCACAAAGTCCCATTCAAGTGGCTCCAGGTTCTGCTTGGTTCCTGTGGACACAGAGACACGCTGGTGACCTACTAGTCGATAAGAGGCAGCTGACTGGATCACTGTGGTGTGGATGAGGGGATGGGGTGTAAAGACTTCCACACACCCAGCCTCAAGAAGGCATCAGCCATGGCCTGGTTCTTGGCCATGTCGATGAGGCCCCGGCCCAAGCAGAAGTGAGGGAAGATCAGAAACACTTTCTTCAGGATCCTGTTGACTTCGTTCAAGTGCTGAAAATCAGACAGACAACATATCGAACACAAGACAAAACACTGAGATCAAAATATATGCAAAAGCCGATGTACAATTGGCAATCAAACAGTCACACAACTGAACAAGGGTAAAAAAGGGGTTTTAAGTCTCCAAAGTCAACCACACTTGTAAAATAAACAACAACTTGTGATCAAAATGAACAAACAAATAACTGAGCCCACCTCGTCTACAAAGAGCTCCAAGACAAAGGTGGCGATGCTGCCATTGATGCCAATGAAGAGGTTGATGGAGGTGAGGACGACATAGGCAGTGCTGGGCACAGAGAAGATGAACGATGCTGGGTACATGAGAGGTGTGATGGACCAGCTGAAACCGGAGGGAGAAAAAAAAACACTCAATAACACTTCATTAAAATACAGAACACTAAATCATACTTATATATCACAAAGACATGATATGGAATCATATATATATAGAACAGATTTATATAGAATCAAGTTGTCAGTGTTCAATCCGTATTTGAGATACTAGCTATGCTGTTAGTCTTTGAAGCTGTGGGTTGTAGTTTCAGGTGCTGGAGTGAGCGGCCATCTTGCTCACCCATACAGCATCAGCAGGAGCACCAGAGCAGGAAGGTTCTTCTCTGAAACGTACGACTGCTGCTGGAAGCAAATGAATATGAGCACCACCATGGTAGCAGGGACCGTGTAGTTCAGCTGGGAGAGGAGGAAAGACACAACACCGTCACAAAACTGTGTCTGTGAGGAGCTGGGTGACAGCTTCACGGTGAGGAGCTGGGTAACAGCTTCAGGATGAGGAACTGGGTAACAGCTTCAGGGTGAGGAACTGGGTAACAGCTTCAGGGTAAGGAGCTGGGTGACAGCTTCACGGTGAGGAGCTGGGTAACAGCTTCAGGATGAGGAACTGGGTAACAGCTTCAGGATGAGGAGCTGGGTAACAGCTTCAGGATGAGGAGCTGGGTAACAGCTTCAGGATGAGGAGCTGGGTAACAGCTTCAGGATGAGGAACTGGGTAACAGCTTCAGGATGAGGAGCTGGGTAACAGCTTCAGGATGAGGAGCTGGGTAACAGCTTCAGGATGAGGAGCTGGGTAACAGCTTCAGGGTGAGGAGCTGGGTAACAGCTTCAGGATGAGGAGCTGGGTAACAGCTTCAGGATGAGGAGCTGGGTAACAGCTTCAGTTCAATTTAAATTTAAAATCTGAGAGATTCCACAGAATACAGTTTAATTTAATGATTATATAAACACATAAATCAATCATGCGTTTACACCCGCATACATATATATCTCCAGGGGATCCAAGTAAAACAACTGGTCAAGCTAACTAAGTGACTGACCATGTCCCAGGTGAAGTTGGCGAGCCAGTAGAGAATAGGTTTGACGCCGCTGACAAACTGGAGGTGCTTGGCCTTGCTGACCCTTTCCTCGATCAGAAACAGCACAAAGCTGGCCGGAACGAAGGACATGGCGAAGATCACACAGATGGACACCAGCACATCCACTGAGGTGGTCATCCTGGAAACAGACGAGGGGTCAAAAGACGCTTTTTACAAATCAAATCAAATCGAAATGTATTTGTATAGCCCTTTTTAGTATGCCACATATATGTTCTATGTTTGCTCATTCCTGCCACAGTGAATTCTATGTTTGTTAATCTTGCATAGCGAATAAACCCCCATTCTGATTCTGATTCTGATTTTACAAGCAATGTCACAAAGGGCTTCACATATAGAACTGGGCCTCAACCAACTGGCCCTCAACCAACCAACTTTCCACACTGTTTTAGTGGCAAGGGACTATGTTATTATTCGTTCTCAGGCAAAGCCTTTAGAGCGATTTAAACTATGAGAAACACAATCAGCAGTTTAATCTTAGGCTTAATTAAACAAAAGGACTCTTTACAGAACAAAAACAGTGGATTGAGAGAAAGGGAGAAAGAAAGCAAAAAGAGAAAAAGTATGGGAGAGATTAGAGAAAGGGAGAAACAGAGAGAGATAGAAAAATAGAAGACAGAGAGAGAAAGAGAGAGTGAACTGACATGGCCATCTCAGTGAGTTGCTCCTTGGTGAGGTTGAGGGGATGGTTGAATGCGGTGATCCCATGCCTCATCCTCTCTGGACCGGGAGGCAGGCTGGCCCGCAGCAGGCCGTTGTTCATGACGTTGACGAACGACGTCACGGCATGCCATCCTTTGTTGTTGTACCACACCTGGTGGGGGAAGAGCAGCAGTTAAACCCAGACAGTGATGTAAACAGTCAAACACACAGAGACACATATAGGCACGTGAAGAGCAGCGTGTCCTTTGCCACCTCTCACCTTCACGTTGTTTTGACTGTTCAGGCCACCTAGGAACTCTGGAAGTCGACTCAAGAGCTGGTCCAGTGAGGTATTCTGTCAAAACAGATATTCTGTAATACACACACTGTAAAATAACATGGAGAATAGAAAGGGAGGGAAAGAACTAGAGCTTGAGGAAGAACTGAGACAGAGAGAGGGAAAGAAAAAATGAGAGAAGAGACGGAGATTATCAAAAAGCCTGCTTGTTGAAGAAGTGGTAAGGCACAGTGCTTCCCCCTTACCTGTGCTATTCTGTAGCGTGATCTGATAGACATCACTGAGTCCTGCATGTGGTGCACCTGTGGTAAGGTCTGGCTGGCTTGCCCACCCAATGAGAAGCCCCCGTATCTGCAAACACAGGAAGTCCATACGACACACGTTCACAATCCCACTGCCGTTCACAGAGCTGAAGCTAATATACCTGTGTACCTGTACCTAACACCTGTGACTGTTTGTGCTTTGTAGAACAGTTGCCTTTCGCTCACCTGAATTCATTGACCCATTTTTTAGTCTTTAGGCTGAAATGAGATGGATAAAAAATAGTAAAACCATCAATACAAAGGCGGATCTACGAGGACACCACTGAAGACTAGCAGTAGGGATAAGCAACCAAGTAATTACCTTTTCTTCAGGATTTGAGGGTAGGTCTTCACCAGGTAGTCCGATATGTTACGGCCGGTCATATTTTGCAGTATGTCTCCAGTGAATCTTTTAATCTGTGGATGAGAGAGACAGATAATTTGAATATTTGAAGGAAATGTAAAAAAGGAATTGAAGCATTCAGTCTTAAAAAAAAATTCAGGTAAAGAGCAGTCAACTGAACACCCGTAACCCACCTGATATACTCACATGGAACACCATAACCGTCAATAAAATAACATGACATAATAACACGCAAGTCTCTGGATAACATGAAAGGCTCTAGACAGCAACAAAGTCTCTTATTAACAGGATGGTCTGACCTGTGGCGGGGGCAGGCCCCCGGCCCCCTCAGGGCAGTCTGGCAGCATCCGGCGCACCTCCTCCGTGCTACACAGGCAGTCAGGAGAGGGACTCTCCCTGCTCCAGTTCCCTGGGTTGAACATCTTCCAGGTGGAGTAAGGTATCTGAGGACGCAGGTACATGGAGCTCATCTCCGCCTCACACTGGTCTTTCCTGCAGGAAACAAACGGAGCACAAACGCTCACTATGGCCTCAGCTTTTAGAAACTCCAACGCCTCAACTTGCCATAGTTGCGATCCGGTTCTTTTCAAATGATTCAAAATGATTTCAAATGAACACAAAAAGGGGGCCCCACTAGGGATCTTGAGGCTTGTTTCGACGGGAGCGTAACAGGTGTAGGGAGAGTGGGCTACTTATTTGGAAAGTGTCTGATTTCCCTTTCTTGTTGCTTCTGGAGACAATCAGATAACATAGACCAGGAGGGATCAGATTGCAGGTTGTGAATGGAGAAGGATTACCTGCTGTCCTCCATGCACTTAGTGCCAAACCCTGGTCCGTCCAGAAGGGCATCCAGAATATTCTCCATGGCAGGATTCCCAGGGGCATCATTACTGGAGAGACAAGTGTATCACTGTCAAACAGGACAATGCTAGATTGTGTTTAACAAGTATTCAGGCGCCAAATCAATCAGCAACTACCGTTTATTCGTAAACCAAACAAAAAGACTGTTAAAAGACAGCAGAACTTTTTAAAGATTAATATGAACAATAAAATGGACAACACAAAATAAACAAGATGCAGTTGATGGTTGTGACTGAAAGTAAGGCCTTTGAAAGGGAACCCAGTTCCTGCCCAGACCAGTTCAGTACCTGTAGAAGGTGTACTGGTCACCGTACATCCAGGGCTGCAGCTCGAGAGCAGGGTACTTCCCAAACGGAGGAACGACCAGGCTGAAGAGCAGAGCGATCAGCACAAACACAGCAGGCAGCACGATCTGAAAGACAGCATGGAGCTTCAGACACCTTGAACAGAGACAGACTCCAACTCTCAGTATCCACTTTACTTCAGGTTAGTGATGGAGAATATTACAATGTACACAAGTTGGGCATAGTAAGTAACACATTGGGACAGACACGCACAGGGACAGTTAAGACAACTCAGATAAAACCTTTGTTTTGCTACCCCCTAGTGATTTATCTGTGTTTTCATTCTTTTTCCGCTCTACCTGAGCAAAAAAGCCCCTCCGGCTGCGGAACGCGTACAGCCACCTCTTCAGAAAGAGAGCCCGCAGCTGTTGCCAGGTCAACCACCAGCCAGTCAGAGGGACCCCTCCTCTGCCCTCCCCGCTCAGCAGGTCAGTCTCCTGGGGCTCTAGAGGTAGGGCGAGAGGACACATCATTTACATCTACTTCTACATTGTCACAGCTGAATCGGGGAGGGGAGAGGAGGGGAGAGGTAGCGTAGCGTCTGTTACTTGGTTAGCTAAGCTAGCGAAGGCAGGTTATTGGGCCACAATGTTGTGACACTACAGGTACCTTTCTTACGAGGTCTTTTCCTCCCTGGCAGCAGTGCAGAGAGAGAGACAATTAGAGAGAGACACACTGGGTTGGGACGGTGACAGGGGGGGTGTTTGTGAGTGGAAGGTTTTCAGGAAGGCATGTTTTTTTCTCTCCACTGTGTGTACCTGTCTCTGGGTCCTCAGCCGCCCTCCCCTGCTGGGCTCTGGTTGTGCCCGGGCTGGGCGGGGTGCCAGCCATCCTGGGGCTCTCCCCCGGGTCGGCATCCACTCCTGTCTCCTCTGCCATGCGCAGGAAGATCTGCAACACACACAAGCCCACGTTTCTTGCACGCACAAGTATGTATCTACGGTAAGAATAACATTTCCATTTTCCATTCCACTCATTAGGAAAACTGTAGTTGATTGTTGCGAAACCTACATAAATCATCAAGGAAACAAAAAAAGAAGAGCATAATTAACATCTGAATCAAAAATAAACTAGGTTCAATATGAAGTCTAGTGCCAGAAACAAACTTTCAGACCCTCCTAGCAATGGCAGATCAATGGCTGCTGAGGTCAGCAGGGGAGAAGAGAGCAGAGTCTTGTGAATTAAACACCTAACCCATCTGGCCATGGAGGTGATCTAAGCACATTACTGTCACGGCCAGTTCACAAATACACCCTTCCTGATAAACCCAGCTTGATCTGGCTAAGACGAAGACACTACATGTTTACAAGTGTTAAGGGGTTTTATAACTTGCAGTTGTTATTTATATAACAGGGTCACCATGGGGTTAAGAGAGAGTGTTTCTGCGTCCATGTGTGTGTGTGTGTGTGTGTGTGTGTGTGTGTGTGCATGTGATGCGGATTTAAGATCCCCTGCAGTGAATGACCTTCTCACCTGTGTGCATGCATAGAGGGATCTTTACATGCCACTGCATGCGTGTGCGGGTGCTGGTGTAGGTGTGTGTGTGTGTGTGTGTGAGTTGTCCTCACCTCCTCCAAGGTGGTGTCAGACAGGCCGTAGCTGGACACTCCCAGATCTGCCTTCCTCTGTTCCAGCTCTGTGAGGAAGATGGCCAGGGTGCTGTCCTCTGCACAGATCTGGGGCAGGTTCAGGACCGCCTCCCGCCCCAGGTCCTCCACCAGCCGGGCCCCCGGGATGTGATGCTGAGCGAGGGCCAACAACGCTGCCAAGTCTGGGGTGGGGGGCAGGGAGGAGGAGAGGGAATTGAGGGTCAACTGGAGATTTAAAAACAATCACCCCGACTGGTGAATAAATGTTGTTAGAACAAGCCAGGAATAATTCCTCTAAACTCGACCGTTTGTTTGGGTCTGTTTAAGGTTCTGGCTGGGAGGAGTTAGCAAAAACAACGTTAGCCGCGGAACATGGAGTCTGGCGCTGACCTGAACCGCTCACATCGCTGCCCAGCCCCGTGTCATCGCTCATGGAGGAGTCGCTGTCCTGGAACACGAGACGGTTCGGGTTCAAAAGCACGTTACGTTAAGAAAAGGTCAAAGTTCAGAAAAGAGGAACCTGAGATATTCACCTTCGTAAGAGGGGGCAGCTTTTGAGCGCTGGCGCTGTTAGGCGGCCGGCTCTCCAGCACCTCCTTCTTGACCACGGTGAGGTAGTAGCCCGTGCCCAGACGGGCCTTCAGGAAGAGGGGGGAGCCGCAGCAGCACAGCCTGCCCTGGGAGATGATGGCGATGCGGTCTCCCAGCAGGTCGGCCTCATCCATGTAGTGGGTGGACAGAATGATGGTACGGTCTGTTGGGGGGAGGGGGGGTGGTTAAGGTTAGGGTTTAGTGTTAGGCAAGTAGGTAGCAATTGGTAGGGGAAGAAATTATTTTATTCCTTCCTATGATATACCTTTACATACTTTTAGTATATTTAACCCAACCTATAACCCATCTTTGAGGACACTAAAACATAGCTGACCTTTGCGGTACTTGAGTAGCAGGTCCCAGATGCCCCTCCGAGAGTAGGGGTCTACCCCGGCCGTGGGCTCGTCCAGGACCACCACCTTGGAGCCCCCCACGAACGCGATCGCCACCGACAGCTTCCTCTGCATGCCCCCTGGGGAGGAGAGGTGTCAAAGCAGAGCACACAGACACCAAATCAGTTCAGTCTACAAGTAACCTGCAACCTGACGCCTTTAATGTAAACATTTGTGGAACTTATATAACATATAAACAGTAAAAAAAAAATATGTGGAATATATATGGAAGAGCTAATGAAGCCAGGAGCTACCAGACAGGTTCTTGGTCTGCTCATGACGTTTGTGAAGCAGCCCCACGTCCTCCAGCAGAGTGTCTGTCTCCTGCCTCACGTCCTCCTCGGACATGCCCTTCATACGGCCGTAGAACCACACATGCTCCTCCACGGTCAGTCTGACAGCACCGTGAGGGGAAGCAGAGGACGAGAGGAGAGGAAACCGCTTACAACACAAACAGGAAAGTCCACTTAATCTGCAACATTTTAAGGATATCGGATTTCGGACACATAAGAATGCTAAAGCTGATAATCGAAAGAAAAAGAAAAGAAAAGAAAAAAGATGACTTAAGGCTTCAGTTTAAGATAGACAGCGACAATGGAGGCCTATCTCCAAAGAAGAAATGCAGGGTAAGAGGCTTGGCAGTAGGCTCATACATGTCAAAGAGGACATTGTGCTGGGGACAGACTCCCAGAGTCCTCCTGATGATGTCCATGTCCATACGGATGTCCATCCCCTTGATGTACACCGTCCCAGAGGTAGGGGGGAACAGGCCGGTCAGAATGGAACTGCCAAAAGGGACGGCACAGTTGGTACAAAAAATCACAACGTCACAGTTCTCTATAGACACACTGGAACCGTTTTAGACTCCAGTCAAACCTTACATGGTGGTGGTCTTGCCGGCGCCGTTGTGACCCAGGAAGGAAGTGATTTGCCCCTCGTAGAACTTGAGGTTGAGGTTGTTGACGGCTAGCTTGGCACCTTGTTTGTAGATTTTGACCAGGTTATGAATGGCCACCCCCAGCATGAGATGTGACGGTTCTGGTTCAATACGATCTGAGGAACAGGGAACAGTGAACTGTGGGTGACCCTTTTCACTCTCTTCCCACCCCAAACTTCCTCTCACTATTCGATACTTAACAGTCAGATACGCTGGGTCACCAATCAGCCAGCCTCACTTTTTTACCCTTTCAGAACGTTTCATGTTTACTAAGAATTTGTTTACCTTGGTTGCGGTCTCTGGGTACAGGGGGGAGGGGCATGCCAGCCTCCAGGGGAATCCCACCCCAGTAGTTGAGCTGGAAGACGAAGTACCAGGGCCTGGGAATCCCAAACTCACCTGAGACACACAACCAAAACGCTCACTATCACACATTTCACACTCGTGTGCTTCACAAAACAAGCTGCACCTAATGCATTCATCATCCACGTCTTACCTGGGAAAACAGCCTCGATGTACCAGGCAGCAACAGCATAGATGAAGGCATCCACGTACAGGAGGATGATGGAGGTGGTGAAGTTGTACGTGTCCCCTTCCATGGGGCTGGACCTAAGGTTGAACCACTGGATTCCCACCCCCTGCTCCTCATACTGGGAGAAGTACTCACAGCCAAAGCCAAACGCCACCGGAGAGAAGAAGCTCTGCAGCGGAGGAACAGGTGACAGTTGATCCTCGGTTACTGCTTGCTAGTATTGAGTGAACCTGAGGTCCACTTGGCCCCCGGGGGCTGGGGGGGGGGGGGGGGGGGGGCAGGGGTGTTTCTGAGGCTACTCACGGCGAGGATGCGGTGAGTGGTGTTGAGGTGGTCCCGCCAGGCCACACACAGGACGTAGGGCAGGTAGAGGGCGAAGTAGATGAGCCCCCCGCAAGCAGCGGCCAGGTTGGCCCGGGAGAAGAAGGTGCTGATGAGGAAGCACTGCATGATGGTGGCCGTGGCGAAGGCAGTCAGGAAGAAGAAGACCACGGCAGGGTCGCTGTAGGGAAGGATGTCCCCCCACTGTTAGGAGGAGAGGAGACGGGAGGAGAGGGGAGAAGAGGAAAAGAAAGGAGAGGAGAGGGGAGGACAACAGAAAAGAAGAGAAGGGCAGAGGAGGAACAGAGGTGAGGTGGTGATTCACAGCTACAACCAGGGGCGTCGTTAGCCCTGTTTTAGGGGGGCTGAAACCCCCCGTTTCGTGTGGGTCTCCCTCCCCTCTCACCTTGAGCAGGGCGATGAGCAGCCCGGCGCTGATGAGGAAAGGCACAAAGCTGCTGATGAACCAGCTGACCCACAGTGTGCCCGTGCCCAGGCCCATGATCCTCATGGTCTCCTTCAGACGAGCCTCCTTCTCGTACACCACGCCCTTGATGATCATGGCTACCGAGTAGATCCACGCCAGCGTCATGAAGAGGGGCAGCGAGCGGTTCAGCACGCGCAAGAAGCTGGAAGAGCGTTGGGGGGTAAGGTAAGGGTAGGGAGATTTAGGAGGGGTGAGGCGAAATAGGGAAAGGACTATCAAAGGACTGTCAGCCTTTGTCACTCACACGTCATCCACGTAGCAGGGGTAGGGCATCTGCTGGAGGTAGATGCCAGTGGTCTGCTCCATGCCACTCAGCACCCGCGACACTGCCCGCTCCACCAGGTCTTGGACGTACACAAACCCCCCCCAGATG
The DNA here is from genome assembly GCA_030340665.1 of Neosalanx taihuensis. NCBI lineage: Eukaryota > Metazoa > Chordata > Actinopteri > Osmeriformes > Salangidae > Neosalanx > Neosalanx taihuensis. The sequence goes on along the minus strand of CM059312.1, from coordinate 5,649,960 downwards.
TAGCGCATGTCGTTGAAGGGGTCCGCCGCAGGACCCGGATCCCAAAACCTGGAGGAGAGGAGAAAAAGGTGAACAAACAAACAATCTATCACCAGTTTTGTCACCAATTTAGTGTCCGGCTTGTCCGATCACAGGTACGCTTACCTGTCCTTGATTTTGTTGGTGCGTGTGACATCGTCGATGTCCATGCGGATCTTGTAGGTAACATGAGGAGGGAGGCTGGAGGAGGAGGAGTTGGGGAGGAGGAAGACTATGCCTGCCCAGAACTGCCTGTCCTCCAGGAGTTCCAACGCCCTCTTGACCAAGGCCCCCTCTGATGCCACACCCTCCAGCTTGTTCAGCGAGAAGCACTGGAGAACAGGACAGGGTTCAGGAACCAGGAGGTGACACTGACATGAGACTTCCAAAATCTAGTTTCAGTTGGGTATTTTGTGTCGGTGAATTGGGTATTTTTAACTCAGGAACTCTCTAGAAGCTGAATTGTTTGCCACAAACAAGGCAAAAAGCTATTCTGTGTAGCATGTAGCATGGTTCTGATCGTTAAGGTTGCCTAGGCACCTGTGTGATTTGACCGAGGGTGGTGATGGTGTTGTTGACGTCGTTGTACACATCCACCCAGGTGGGCGGGGCCCCCTCTTTCCTGGTGGCGTCGGGCGGCGGGGTGGACAGGAAGCGGGCGATACGGGAGGCCGTCCAGCTGGTGTTCTCCAGTTGCAGGTTGACCAGCACGGCCACCTCTGGTCGCTTCAGCAAATCCTGTCACATGGGGAAGGCAGAGAGTCAGGAAGGTCAAACAGGACTTCCCTCAGGATAACAGATCAGGAGAAAAGCACAAATCAAACACATGCATTTCATGGCTCATGCATTAATCTTAAGAGTAGATAATACGTGGAACACTGTATACTCTGTGAGTGTCATAGAACATTTCTATAGCTAGATAAGGCACTACCTGGATTGCAATAAACAGACGTGACTGTACTAGTCCACACACTCTAGGAAAACAATCCTATTGGCCGGGCAAGTGGTCAATATCGTGGGTTTCAATGTGTTTGCGTTTCATGTTTTCTTAATGTTGTCGTATTTTAGCGGTTAGCATTAGCTATCTACTCATTTAAAGGTGAAATACCTGCAGCAGCTGAATCTCAACGCTGCTCTCCATGTAGGTCCAAATACGAGGTCCCACCTCTGTCCAGGCACTGTTCAGATCCTCTAGAATCTGGAGATCCTGGAACGTCCTGTTTACCTACAATAGGACACATCTAGGTCAGGGGTCACGGAAGGATACATCTAGGTCAGGGGTCACGGAATGACACTGACACTCCTTATAGAGGAATACAGATTGGGATCATGCAAGTCCTGAACTTATCCCCAGTAAGAAGCACAGCCATAACAAAGAGACTGAAACCGTACCTATAGAGGGCCACAGAGCTGAGCGTGAATGGAGGCTGAGAAAAAGCGGGAGGGCTACCTCTTTCATGACTTCCTGAATCGCCGGGGTGTCAGGTGTGTACAGCAGCTTCCCAATGAACAGAGGCTTGATCCCTCTCCACACGATGCGAGACAAGGGGTTGGACTCCAGGTTCCGGATCATGCTTTTACAGTATGGGGCTGGGAGGAACCACACAGCACACAGTCAGGTAACCAACATTTGTTTTTAAAGTAGTAAAAGAACATTTTACACAATTCATGTTGTATCAATATGACTATTATGACTGTCTACTAGATTAGATTAGATTAGATTAGATTCAACTTTATTGTCATTACACAGGTACAAGTCCAGGGCAACAAAATACAGTTAGCATCCAACCAGAAGTGCAAAACAGTTATTAACAACAGAATATAATAATATGGGTATACTCAGAATATACATATTATGAACAGTATAGACAGAATATACATATATACATATATATATACATATATACATAATATACATAGTCTAGTCGCAGTCTAGAGGATAAATAAAAAATTGTGTGTCGTAGAAAAGATCTTACTGGTGGTGTTATCATCGTCCATGTTGGTAACCTCAGTGCCATTCTTGCCCAGGAAGGACTTGATATCGTTGTCCTCGTACCAGTTGAGAGAGGGGATCTTCTCCCCTCCCACCTCTGGGTGTCCACACATGATCCTGGAGAACGCCCTGATGCTCTGCCTGGGCACAGACGAGCGGTTCTCTGGAGACAGCAGCCGGAGCTCCGCGTTGAGCTCCACGAAGCTCGAGAGAGACGAGAGCTGGAGAGAAAGGATGGAGCAGAGGCAGAGAGGCAGAGAGAGGCAGAGAGAGGCAGAGAGGCAGAGTAAGGCAGAGTAAGGCAGATTAAGGCAGAGGAGGATGAGGAGAACACGAGAGAGGAGAGAGGATGAGAAAGTTTGTGTGTGAGGTGGGAGGGAGGCCAAGAGAGATAGTGGGGGAGATAATTGATACAGAGAAAGAGCGGGAGAGAGAGAGAGAGAGAGAGAGACGGAAAGAGGGAGAAAAATAGATGACAGAGATAAAAGAGAGTGGAGATGAAACATTAATGGATTTCCCAACATGCTCTCTGTACAGCTACAATTCAGTTTGCAGGTCTGTTTGGCAAGACGATCAAAGAAAGGTTTAGCCACCATGGACTGTAAGTAACATCTTTTACTGTCACTTTGAAGCACAAAAACGCACAGTATCTGACCAATACTTTACATTTGAACAGTACTACAGAAAAGCAAAGTAAATATAACTTTTTAAAATTATACTTTTCTTAAAATAGACCTGAGATTTATATGAGAAGGGTATGAGAAGTTTTTCGTCTTACTTCATCCATGATGACAGCAAACTCCTGGGACACTGTTGTGACGGCCTGGCTGATGACCCTCAGGTCTCCGGCGTTGGCTCTTAGTCTGTCTCTCTGAGGGGGGAGGGTGGGAGAAGGGAGAGGTCAATCCAAACATCTACACTGGTCTCAAAATAGTCACAACTTTGCCACTGGGACTTTTTTACCCCCACAACTGCCACTGACCGTGAAGAACTTGGTGAAGTCGAGCTGGGAGAGGAAGCGCTGCTCCGCGTCCTGCAGTGTGTCTGACTCCAGCGCGCACAGCTCCTTCTGCAGGCCCTGAGGCTCCTCCTCTTCCTCCACCGTGAGGAACTGGCCCAACACGCTGGCGTTACACACAATGTCCCTCAGCATCAGTCCCTCTCCCGCCAGAGACACCTGAAAGAACAGAAACGACGGTGTCCAGCTTAACCATGAGAAGCGAGTAGGGAGTTGATTGTCTTTTCTGACTCCAGATTCAGATGAAGCCTGAAGTACAGCGTCGCCTATGGTGCTGCTACCAGCAAGGTGGAGTGTCTGGAAGCTTCTTCATGGCAGGCTGACAGTCCTTAGAAACTCCAGTAGTAAGCTGAGTGTGTGGCAGAGTGACTTGCTGCTTACCACCTGAAGGTTAAGGCGTGACTTCAACAGCTGGTCCACAGCACTCGGAGACAAGCCATTGGTCAGTAGGAAGTTAGAAAATGTCTCATTGGCTCTCAGGTATTCTCCCACAGGTAAATCTGTAACATGAACACATAAAGCAAGTTAGGATGCACAGGATGTAGTTAGGATGTCCTGTGGAGCATCAGGGTATTGAGTCCTAATGCACAGCTAACGAAAAGAGGCATGGGGGCGGAACCTTGAGGAGACTGAATTACTTGGTCTTGGGAGCAGATATCCTGTACTTATACAACATACGCACAAACACACTTAGTAACATCACATCAAACAGCGGGTACAGAGAGGTTCGTACTTGGCCAGGCCTCTGGCCTTTCTCCCAGCCTCTGGACCGTTTCCAGAAGGTTCTGGAAGCTTTCAAAGGCTGTCTGGTTCCCACTGTAAGACAGGATGGTCTGGGTGTCCACCATGAGTCGAGACAGTCTATGAGAGACAATAAAACACAATAAACACACAATGAACGCACAGCCACCCCCCCCACAGAGAACAGTTTCCGGTCCAGCAACCCCCCACTCAGCCCGGGACAGTGTACCTACATGGAGTTATCAAAGTTTCCAACCCGCCCTGGGGTCTCCCCTGGGGTAGGGCTGTGGAAGCAGGGGTTGTTGATGTTGCAGATGATGCCCTGTATCCAGGGCAGCGTGCCGGCTGAGGGCAGGGCTTTGTTGGGAAAATGACCTGGAAACACAAACCAAACACACAACATGCCTGTTCAGCATCTGATCTGAGACTTAGAATACGGCGGTGGAGGCTGAGGGTGATTTGAACTAACGCATGCTTTCTCATGATGATGAGATTGGTCTTTCTGACCACTGTATATCTTTGATGTGAGCTCTCTCAAGACAAACACACGACAGTGTTGACAGGTCTAAGAGAAGCACGCCAATAAGGTCTAAGAACAGAACAAGCTCAAGGGGAGGGGTGGGGGTGGGGGGGGGTGTGCGTGGTACCAGATTCACTCTCACGCCAAGCAAGCTAATCAGCTTAGCGTGGCTGCGGAAGGGGCCACCTGAGCAGGGGAGAGGGAAGAGTTACAGCAAAGGTTTTCAACGGCCTTTAGCAACATACTGAGGTACTCACATTGGCTCTGCTTGTAGGGGCGGTGTGAGCGACGCACTGAGATGAGGATGAAGAAGAGGAAGAGGGGCCAGAGCAGTTCGATAATCAACTGGATCTGGAACGGCAGGAGAAAAGATCACGTTACGGCTGTACAACTTTGTAATTGTATAACTTTTAATCTCTGGCAAGCTCACACTATAAAGAGATGACTGAGATGTGGCTACACCCCAGAGTGGTTTCATACAGTGCTTAACTCAGTACCTGGGTTCATAAGGCCTTGTAGAGGATACAAAGCTCATTCAAACAGGAAGATGCATAAATGCTGGTTCTTTGTGCTTGGAAACACCTACACAGACCACTCACCTTGTTTCTCCTGCGGTAGGTTATGTTCTTCCAGAGCAGGAGACATAGTCTGATGCAGATCCCCATATCTCACACTGAGATCTTAAGGGGCCATTGTGTTCCACTAGAACCAGGGGCAGAAGAGCACATTAAACAACGGTTTTATTTGGCCTTCATTGTTTTTATATTATGGTTCAAAACACAGAACCTTTCTTTCTCAGAAAATTCTACCCAGGTAGACAGACAGTAGTACTGTCACGTCCTTGGTAAATTAATGTGTAGGAGCTGGTGGATGGCAGCTGGCCGTCTCTCAACTCAACGGGGAGTCCGAAGACACTGACAGATCACGGAAGCTTTAATCCGGACAAAAACTAAGCTCTTCCATCTCTGCTCTCTGAGACTGTTTCATCAAACAAAATTAGGCCTGATCACAACTGCTCAGATAACTTGAACTGGTTGTGGTCTTGCAGCACCATCGTATGAATGGCTTGGCATTGATATTCCTTGTTTTGGTGAGGCAATTCAGAAGAGATGATGATCTCCTCAACACTCCCCCTTGGTTCGTTGATCCTGCAATCCTTATTACGTCTATTGGCTTACTTGACTGAGATTTCAAAATGAACAGTTGCTAGGTAAACATCTATACCCACAGACAGTATTGTACGTCCCATCTAGAAGTCTTTGGCTGTGAATAAGTTCACATAGCCCTGGTCTTGGGTAGGAAGTAATTCAATCCACCACACCTGGAAATGATTGACAGTGTTTACACCAAATACATTAGAGTATGATACTCAGCATCTGTTCATTGGAAATGTATGGTATATATACTAGTTTAATTAATCCCAAACCATTTAGTTTCGCTGATACAGCCTCACCCTGCATGTTCAGTACACAATACAGTTCAGGAATATTAGATATATTTTCCTTTAATATATTAATGTCATACAAAAATGTATGGTTGTGAGATTAAGTATTATATAGGCTGTGATGTTACGTTAGGTATGTACAGCATTGGCACCTGTCATGTACTGTACAGAGCTGTAGTGATGCTTTTCCAGATAAGCCATGTCACAAAAAAACAAACTGCGTACAGAAGCCGACAATGAATGATGTAACACGCTCCTGACGAAGCCAACAATGTTGGAAATGTACGTCTTAAACTCACCTTTGTATGTCTGATGATATTCCTTTTTATACAGTGTAAATGTCCCAAATAAGAATGTCCGGTCTTTCATTGACCTAAACTCTTCATAGCTCCTTATAGTGTTGTAATTGGAGATGTGATCTAAGGAAGACCCGCCTACTGATGTTCATTGGTTAAGAGAGGATTATAGTATGGCGTCACAGAAGCCGGTTCTAACTATGATTGGTCAAATACACGTCAATCGAATTTTTATTTTGGTTTGCTAATGCATCCGATTGGCCAGTAACACCAGTAGCGCAGTGTTATGTATGTCTCTATCAAACGTACTAAACATAGGAGTTTATCTCAAACAAATTACAGGTTGTTGAAAAATAAAATGTGTATTTATTTCCACTCGGAATACCTTGGAGACATTTTGATTTCCCCGATTGTACCTATGCAGTGAGAAGCCATTCCACTTTCTACCAATAATAAAAACTGCATGAAGTAAAAGAGGATGTTTTTATTTCTGCATACAGTACTCAAAGAATTCGATCAGGCACTGAAATGTGGCACATATTTGTAAAGCACAATGGATGATCTTGGAACAAATAAATCCCTATAAAGATACCCACCATCATAACACTGACCAATGTTCTTTTAATAAGCACTTTTGACAGGGTGTTAAGAAAGGTAACTCTCTGATGAAAGACATATTTCCTTATCTAGTATTGCTCTGTTCCAAGTAGGCTTCAGTCAAGTGAGGCACATTGGCACCAAAGCAGGTAGAAAGACATGGTCATAAAAGCACTTATGCAGTTATTTCGCTGACAAAAGCAATAATTAGTTATATTGTTAAATATATTTTCCTCCTGCGCATTTACGTTATTATCTGCTTTAAAACACCATCTCATAAATACAAGCAGAAAATGACCGGTTTTGAAATGTGCTGCATCATGATATGTCAAACAAGCTCTATACAAATTTAAAAAACACTCCATTATGTTCAGTGGCATTTCAATTGCCTTAAAATATGGTACAATTGCATATAGAAAAGATCATTTTCAAAAATGGCGCTCTCGATGTGCATATGTAGTCTGATATTGCTATCTGTGGTAGCCTCGGTACAGGATCTGGTAGCCTCAGTATCGTGTCCGGGGTAGCCTCGGTAGAGGCCCTGTGATGTCAGCATATCAAGCAAGGAGGCAGCTGCCTCAGAGAAACACTGGCTGTTCTTGTCCTGTCAGGAGGCGGTAGGTGGAGGCAGGCATGGTCTTCAAATGGATCTGACAAGAGACAAGGAAACAAAAAGATCAACCATGGTGATGAGAACAACCATCTTCCAAGTGATTCCCTTAGAAGAAGGAAAGTGTGGTGTGGGTCTCCGCTCTCACCTCCCCGACAGCGTTAGTCAGTATGTGGATGATTTTGTCGTGCGGTGTGGCGACCACACTCTGGCCGTTGATCTCAATGATGCGGTGACCAACACGGATGCCCCCTCGCTCAGCGATACCTCCTCTCATCAGGCTGCATATCTGTGAAGGGCAGTGACAAAGCAAGATAGCACATTAGAAACTTAGTCTACCCCATGCATGTGTACTGCACAATACCAATCTACAGACTTATTCCTAATGCATCCCCCTGAGCAGAGGCCAAAGCCTCAATGTGATGAATGATGCAGGGTAGCACGATATAGTAGTAGGCAACTGGTACATAAGGTGAATGATCACTTACAATGCCATCCTCCACACTGAAACCCAGCTGAAACTTAGGGTCGGGCCGCTTGATGATCGCCATGGTGACGGGAGGGCAGTGGACGATGCTGAGCTTTACGCCATCTTGGTTTTTTAAATCCTAGACAAACAAACAGCTTCCACTACTACATCTGAAACTATCATATCAAATTCTTCATGGTACAAAAGCAGATTCTACGTTAACAATAAAACATCTGTCAAAGTGGCTATATATTGCCCTCTAGTGTACGTCTCAGGGAATACAGTCCATCATGTATTTAATGACAAGTATATCACAGCCCCAACTCCCATTCCTCACTCCAATCAGACATAACCAAACGAGTGTGGAGTTGACCTTACTCGGATGATGCTCTGGCAAGTGGCTATGGGGAGGCCCACCAGGCTGGTCCCGTTGACAGACATAATACGGTCTCCAATGCTGAGGACCCCGCTGCGCTCGGCAGGCCCCCCATGAAGCAGGTTGGCCACCACCACAGTGGGCAGGATGGAGCCCCAGCCAGACTCCACCACCGCCAGACCCATGATCTCCCCCGGAGCCTTGGAGATGGTTACCTGGAACAGGCACACAAAGGTCACGTGAGCACACAAGGGTTTCGAAAACTGAATTCATCCCATCAACATAGAAACATCTGCTAGAGGAACCTCACCTCTCTGATGTTGTCCGAGTCAGAAAAGTGCACCAGGTCTCCGTTATACAGCTCCTGCGTGCCCAGGTAGTCACTGTACTCGCTGGGCCTCAGTTCACTGGCCTTGATCCCGTTGGCTTGGAGGAATTGCTGATAGGCCACGCCGAAGGCCTGTCCTATAGCCTGGGCTATAACCTGGGCCTGTGAGAGCAGAGGTAAGCACAACAGCTTTCACACCCCCTCATTTTAATACATTAGCAAAGCGATAACTATTGACAACAATAATGTCAAGCAATCCAACCGAACCAGGCCATGTTCTCTCTGTTTGACCGAGTGACTCACATCATCGGAGGTGAACACATGGCAGATCATGCAGCATTTCTTCTGCGGGCTGGAGGAGCTGGCTGATTGGCCGGCGTCACGCTCCTTCCTGCCGGCCGGCTTCCTGCGAGCCATCAGGACAACAATGTTCCCAATGTCTGCTATGTATGAGATCATCTGGAGAGAGTGATCCATCATAGCCTCCTGACGGAAAATACATATTTTAGATAATATCCGTGTAAAACATCTTGGGTGTCAAAGACAGTAGTGTATGTCATGAAATAAGTATTTGACGCTGTTCATATGCAAGGGGAAAAGACTGTTCAAATGGCTCCTCCGGCGATAAAATTCAAGTTAAAGAATATTCAAATTTTAAATTACAATTCGTGCCTAAGCCTTCTAAGTATTTAGAAAGATGAAGGAATAGTGTGCGAGTCTTAACAGCACTCACTTGTTAGCTAATCATGCAAGAAAAGCCAGCCTGACCCACTTTGACTCTCTTGACAATTCAACTGTTCAGGCTAGTGCTCAGATTAGACGATGCTATTCAGGGAACGACATTCACAAAAGGACCCAAGTTAATTAGGCTCTGTTCTTCCAAGGCATCCGCTTTGGAGATGTCCACCGCTGCGTAAAACAGATGGAAAATGGGGAAAAAGAGGAGCACCTGTGTGTCTGCACTGAGGACTTTAATACGCTGAGTGGAGATGAAGAGGTCCACCTCTGTGGATGGCTGAGATTCCCCTTCAGGAGCCTGAAGAGGAAGGAGAACATAGAGGGAACTTACACATCTTCATACCACACTGTTAAGTTCTGACTGAATATGGTGGGAATTCAATATTATCTTTATCATACTCACTTTTATTCTGTCCACAGCCTCCTGGGCCTGTGCCATGCGGGCGTTAGTAGAGGGGTTCTTCTCTGATTTCAGCTGAGTGGAACCCAGGTAGTTAGCTCCAAATATAACCCCATCTAACAAGTCTTCAGGGTCACAAGGGCCAGGCACTGACAAACAAACAATCCAAAATGAAAGTCAAATGAAGTATTTGAAGCTCATTTACAACTACAAAGTACAACTCCAAAACATAGATGTAAAATCACCAGATTTTTCTCCTCCTTCAGATTTCTCCATAATGTAGCTATTCATGATTCAAAATTAAACTGACATTTAGGTATAATATCATACACCAAAAAAATCTAATCTTACCATCTTTATAAGCTGGATGGTCCTCTGCCCTCTATAAAAGATCACAAGACAAAACACTAGCAACTCAAACATATAAGTAATACCAACCAGTCACTGTGTAAGTTATAAGGCCTTTCAGCCTACCTGTTCAAAGCACTCCGCTGCACCCGAGTCCTCTGGAGGCTCCTCCCCCAACTTCATCCACACTGGTTCTGGGACCTCATCCTCATCCTCTGGTAAGGAAGTCATGGAGTCATCCCTGGGGCGATGCTGGCCGTTCCCGTAGTGATCCCAGAACCGCTCGCCGTCTTCCTGGTTATAGGAGACTGAAACGACAGCGTCTATGTCCCCTCTAGGACCCAGGTAGGCTGCCTGGGCCTCGGGATGCAGAGGAGCCCCTATCTCTGTACACTCCAGCAGTCCCTGCAGGTCTCGCTGGTGGCTTTCTGAGAACAGCAACCCCGAGGCTTGGTTCTGTGATGGGGCTACAGACAGCGTGTCACCATCTGTCATTAGAGGTTTCAGGTGGGTCGAGGCAGCTTGTTGCAGCGAGGGGTTTGGAAGTGTTGAATCCTCGCGGGGAGAGCTTTCTCCGATGAGTTGGAGTCGATTCAGGAGAACTTGAATGCGAGTGTGATCTTCATCATCGGGCCTCCTGTCCTCCGCTTTCTCCAGTTCATCACTGTCAAAGTTCTCTGCCTCTTCCACCTTCTCGTCTCCATCCTGTTCCTCCGCTTGTTCTCTGGTGTCATTACTTTGCTCCATGTTCTCTTCCGGTACGTTCTCCACCAGCTCTTCCTGGTTGACTCCAAGTACAGCAGCAGCATCACTCACATCCAGAGGCAGCGCCGACACACCTTCAGGCGTATCCACGGGAACAGAGGAGGGGGAGAATGCAGGGTCATCCATCTCGTGGACAGACCCAGCCTCGCTGGATGAGTCGGACCTCCAGTCCAACGGAGGGGGCTCTATGAGGTTAAAAGAGTCCAGGTCTTCGAACTCAGGTTTAGGAACTCTAGAAGCAGCATTTGAAGCAAGGTGATCTCCCTCAACAACAGAAGCTCCATTACAGGTGAGGTTTGATGGGGCGTCGGATGAGGAGGAACAACCCTCTTTGGCGAGACACTTATCGGACTCCATATTCAATTTGGCAGCACATCAGCTCTTTTCAGTGGCTACCTGTCATTCAGTGTTCTAGCTATCCATTTATAACAGTGGCTTTGGTTCTCACTGCAAGAAAATGAAGAAATGTATAGATTATCCCCATAATTATATATGTTACTCCCAATGTCGACATCTTTCTTTATGAAATATTGATAGCATGACATTTTAACAAGGTAATACAGGGTATTTATTGCGAAAGACTAGTTCAGCCCTGTCCTTTACCTATCAGGATAGCCTTAAGTGACATTGCCTAAGACTCAAAGTCCATGTTATACGTATCACTGCCGAAGACCAACACTGAAAAAGCCAGTTTGCATGTTTACAAACCGTCTGCATCTAAAGCTTGATTAGAGGTTTTCCAAAATAAAATGTAATGTTTGATCTGATCACCTTTAGTTGTTGTTATAACACATTGTGTTGTAGCCCAACTGTTATCTAGTAAGTTTAAGTGTAGTTATCCCACTGCCAAATCGCTATTTCACCTAACTTGTTTTTTGTCAGCTTGGTGCCAAGCTAACTAGTACTGTAGCATGTTAGCTAAGATCGAAGCAGAGTTAATTAGGCAGCATAAATGCATTAATTAGCTTGTTATTTGGTTATAAAGAATGGTTTGTCATTGAAGAGCATATCTGGAATGACATGTATTGATAAACGAGAAAAGCCGAAGCTAAATCTCACCTGGATAGTAACTCTGTGCTACATTTGGCTCTTTGAATATCCAGTGTCAGTGACAACTGCTGGAACTTCACCAGACACTGCAGGCTAGACAAGACGTGTTTACAACTGCGATGTGTCGCTCTCTTATAGTTAAACCTGTAACAATATTTTGCTTCAACAAGCCATTATAACCTGTTCAGGCTTCATGTCATATTATAAGGTCGGACCCACTGAACACAAAAGGTAATCAACTATCAACCGTCTTCAAAGTAGAAACAAATGTTGAATGCGCATGCGTTTGAAACATTCTAGACTCGCTCAATCGATTGCCATTTCACTTTCCTTGTCACATTAACTGTATTTTATTTTATTATTATTTAAGTAAGAATTCACTATTTTACGTTCGTTAAGAATATTTATTGACCTATCTCAGACTTATATCACCGAACAGGGTACGTTCTCATAGTGCGCTTGAATAAACAAAAATCTATGAACTATGCACAATCGTGTAATACCAACAAATAATAATACTGTTACAATAAACACATTTAATTCAAATATTTAAGAATATTTTGAATTCAGACATGACCGGAGTGCATTAATAACAGAAAGGCCTGCCCTGTCCCTGTCTACATTCCACTGGGTAAATGCAACTTAACTAAATCAAGTTAAACAGAAAATGTATGTGGTGAATGATTACATAATGTTGACAACAATGGTTGTCTTCACAAGGAAATCAAGTACTAACTAGATTATTTTAATTGATGATGCATGTGGGCATTTGGCCACACAACAGTGTTTTATCAAGCTGGTGCTTGTTATCAAGCATAATCAATGTACCACATAACTGCTCTGCATCAAAAAGCTGATAGTGGTGCAAAATCTGAAACGATTTAAGTTAGGCTCTTTGTCTAATCATACTTTCCATTAATGTAATGTATGCGGATTGACTGCTAATAATCAAGAAACCCACACTGCATGAATTAAGTCACATTAACTTCATCTGGTGGGTGAGTCTAGGCACTGCCATTGGTCATCTGGATGAGACCGATCAAAGAAGAGGTGGTCCCCATCAGTCCCACCAGCCAATTAGGAAAGGTTCCTGCCCAAAGGAATCCAGGAGGCATCCAATGAATGGCATTGCTTAGATCAGCCATGCTGCTCAGGACACAGAGGAACTCCGCTCTCATCTTCCTCCGAAGCTGAGATGGGCTGGGCGCACTGCCCTCACTGGGGAGAGAGCAAATGTCATTGGTCTAGACTCTAGACACACTCCTTAGGCCAACAAACAGCTTAACTAACATACCTGCTGTTCACAAGGGATTTTACATTTACATTTAGTCATTTAGCACATTCTCTTATCCAGAGCAACTTCCAGGGACATTACCCCTGAGGCAAGTAGGGTGAAGTGCCTTGCCCAAGAACACAACATCATGTTGCCCCATCCGGGAATCGAAACGGCAACCGTCTAATCACCAGCCCAACGCCCTCAGCCACCTGAACTCCCGGCTTGGAAGACTTTTGTTTTGATGCGGTTGTGACTAATTCCTTACCTGCGGTCGATTTCTGCAGCCCTCTCACACTTTCTGATCTTCTTCTTTAGTAGCATAATTACTCTTACAGACCTGGGGGAAAAGACAGAGACTGATTGATCTGACCAGTGTTGGGCTGCAGTGTGAATGTCTACTGTGAACTACAGACGTCTCACCTGAGTATTCCCAGAAGCAGAGATGTGCCCCAAAGCACTGTGCTGAACAGCCACCACTTATCAGACTTGACCTTAATGAGCTCTGTGTCTGCGGCCCATGCGATGTGTTCGCAGGGGTAGTAGAGCTGGTCGGCTAGGTTGGTCAGCACAGACATCCAGCGCAGACCAGGGTCTTCTTCCTAGTGAAATGTTAATGGGTGTGAACGTGCAACTACACAATATTGTTTTTACCCAGTAAGAGGGAAAACTCTTAACATTACAGAAACAATTTGAATGCAATTCAAAACCTGTAGATGACAAAAGTGGCACTGGAACACGTTCAGACTCGGTCCAAATTCCAGGTACTCTTGTTGTACCTACCCCAGCTCCTAAACCATAGCTATGGGAGTAAGCCAACATGGAGAGGTCATCGAAGAGTCGGAGAACCGTTCTGCACTGACTCAGCTGGGCTGAGAACAGCAGCAGGCTCTTCCCAAGCTGAGCTGATCCCTCCTGGGTCTTCTGAGTTAAGACTCCACCGACTAACTGAGACCCATAACATATTGTCCTTATCTGAAGGAACAAGGAATGAAGAAACAGGATTCTGATCATGACATGTATGAGTGTAGCGATGCCAGAAGTGTTTGTTACTTATCCACATTACCATGAGAATGATTGGGCATTTTATCAAATATAATTGTTTTATTGTGTGTATGGTAGACTAGTGCAACACTGACCACTTTGTCTCTGCCTCGGTACGACTCAAGAACTTCAACAAGCGACTCCAGAGACTCTTGCATATTAAAACAGAGACAGGAGCGGTGTTGTCAGATGATTTGATGTAGTACTTCCAAGAAATTCTCATTGAATTTCGCACACGACGAGATTAATTTGGCACCTTTATAAATTTCAGGATAAAGACGCTGTATGAAGTTACTTAGGTTATTATTATATATAATTCCATCTGCTTATAACTACTATTTCAAACAAGGTCGAGGTCTCAAAACGTTCATTTGTGTTGTGTACTTTGAACAGGAAATGACGTGTTCTAGGCAGAAATAGAAGAACACCTATTCATTATGCAACGATCGAAGGCTCCAATATTGTAACTTGTGCATGAGAAATTCATAGTAGGCATGACTTCTTACCCATGACTTTGAGCTTAATTCTTATGATTTCCTTTTTACATTCACCCAAATAATAGAGCCTGGCAATCAAAACAATAGGCTACATGAAACGGATAACCATGGGAAAATGTTTATTTCTTAAATAATCAGAAGACACCAATAAATGAACAGTAGTATATGGTGTATACTTAATGTACAAGGCAATTGAAGCAAATAAAATAAGTCTTTTTCTAGAATAAAGATTCTTTCACTAACCCCATAGCAGGAGAATGTATGCATGTGCATGTGTATGTGTATCGTTGTGTAGGTGGGAGGGTCTCCAGGGAAGCCAGGATCAGCGTGCAGAGTCGTTGTCATATATATCTGTACCTGTCAGATGATTAATAATCCATTGATGTTCCACTTTAGTTTCAAATAATCAGAAAAATCTTTTATATTTCAAAATGACCTTGACATACCACTGAGGTGGTGCACATCATCATAGACTTCCCCTTCCCTGTAAAGGAATATTTACAGACAGTTAAACTTATGATAGTGATAAATAACTAGGCTTAAAAAGGTTCAACAATAAATCGTTCATTTCAATCCTATATGATAGGATGTAGTACTGTAAAAGTACAAAAATTAAACTGAAATAATTAGAAAGAACACCTACATCTGAAGAAGAAGAGCTGTCGGCACATATCCATCTAGGAGAGGAAAAATTTTTTATAATATATTTGCATCATGCAATCATTTTCAACCGCCTTAGTGAAATGATGGTGACACCCCAACAAAATATCCCAACCGGTTACAATTCGATGTAAACCACAATCCTAAAATGACAACAGTTTCTGCAGCAATTACATAAGAGGGCAACCTATTCACATACATTTCCCATGTCTGTTTCGACAGAGAGCTTTCTTCTTCTTGGTGATCTGTATAACTTCTAGGATCTCTCCCTGAACCACAGCCAAGTCCTTCCCTCCAGGTTTCTTAATGTTGGCACTTGAATCAACCATCATGGTGTGCAGCACCTTTATAGGTCCGTTAAACTGAAATAACATGAAATCACATTTTGTCCATAATGGCTCGGTCACAAAACATGAAAAGTGCTTTCAGCAACCTGTGCTGGAGGAAAAGACATGGAAAATATTCTCCAAAGTCATTGTGATTTTAAGAAAAATAACAATGTTAACCTTAAATTTTGTCCTCAACTCCTTCTCCGATTTGGGATCAAGGCTGAAACACAGTTTATGAATTCTTAGCAATGTAGGCCTACTTCAACCAAATCATGATAAGATTTCCTTGGATGAAAACAATTTAACAGGGGAAAACTTAAAACCTTATTTCAGGAGGGGGAGGTGGAAAATCATTAAACATGTGTTCGACATCATCGTAGTCCTCTGGGTGAAGAGACAAAACAAAAGTACAAAATTTGAAAGTGAGACAAATACTGTGGTATTGATTTCCTGATAACTTAATGAACATGACTAACAAAATGTTAGTTTTGTTAGTTGAGTCCTTACCATCCATCTCATTCATACTGTTACAAAAAAAGCAAAAACAAAGAAATCAATCAATTGATAAAGTGAGGCACTACTTCTTGAACATTCTTGATGTTTTCTAGATAGTTAAAAAAATTGTGATCCTGTGTGAGACCGACCTCTTCCTATGAACTGAGGAGTCCACATCATAATACATATCAGCATTTTGCGGAGGGTCAGGTGGTGGTGGCGGCAGCAGGAACGGTTTATGTGGTCGGGAATCACAGTATTTCCGTTTGACTTCATTATAGTCCAAATCCACACATGATATACTGATGTACCCATCTGTGAAGTAAAACAAGTATTTATATACATATATACACCACATTACGAACGATGACTCAAACTACTTGCTGTGTTGATAAATGTGCCACAACATTCATTGGCAGGAGATATTTGGTGGCATATTTGAAGTGCATTCTGGAGATTTGATCGGTAGAATGGTAAACCCAGATATTATCTGAGAGGAACTTACAGGTGCCTGTCGTCGTGCGGCCTAACCACATGCCAGGAGGGTTATTCTCAACCCTTAAGATCTCGATGACCTCGCCTTGTTTGACACTTAGATCATGTTTGTCACCATGCCAGTTGTGTCGGACCGTGGCTGTGTGAATAACTTTCACGTCATCTGGTAGCTGTTGAAATAGAAAAAGAACCATTTAATTGGAACATCCGTGATTTTAATTTCGTCACTGTTTCTGCATTAAAATGTGCTACCTTGAATTTCTTTTTGTATTCCTTTTCCTTCTTATGTATTTTTTCCAGATTTTTCAATTCCTGCTTCATCTCTCTTTCCATCTGTCTGTTTGAACTGCTGGAGTTTGCAGCCTGCCTGTAGACACAGTCATAGCCAAGGAAACAGACTTCATTCAACAGATATTATTGAACACTGAGTCAGAGGTACAGAAAGGAGGTCTGGTATGTCTTCTTAAACATCCTTTTAAACGACTGTGCTCTAACACACATAGTTCAATTGATCAACTGGTAACAATGGATAGTAAGACTTGATTTAACTTACTCCTCATCGATAGTGTCATAGATCTCACTATCATCACTTCCCTGAAGTAGGCAAATAATAGAGAAACTGATTAGTTAAATACTCCATGAAGAATTCTGTTTTATTTTCTTAGTTTAAGGCTTTATTACACATTTAAAATGTAAGTTTTGCTAGATTGTTGCATATTTTAGGAACAAAAGTTTACACTCACCGCTTCAAATTGTGAAGAACCACTGTCTTTCCAAGACTCTGTGGGGAAACATGGATAGACAGTTTATTATTTGCACAAGTCCTTTCCAGTACAAAGCATGTACACATACTGGAACCCTCAACACCACAGAAATATAAATTCTAAATAAACTTATTATACTCACCATACAATTTGACCATAATTTACACTCAACTTTTACATTTACAGTAAAACAGAAAACATTATTTCACATACCAGTCTTATCAAAGCTTCCCATATGAGATGAAGGTGGAGGTGGCAGGTCAATGTCATCGTAAGTTTCCTCATGATCTCCTTCTTCAAAACTTTGGGATTCCAAAACATATGAAACTACATTTATTCATTTAGCAGACGCTTTTATCCAAAGATAGTCACCTAGTAAACTTATCGCCGTTAATTTAATGATTCATAACTTCCCAAAAGAGGTGTTATATATATTTTAGGTGCAAATATATTTTAAGATGTATAAAGGAGGTGAGCTGCACTCACACAGGGGTTGGGGGGTGGCGCGGAAGGCTGCTGGGTTTGTTAGGGGGTCTGGGAGGCCCAGTAGGACTGACCATTCCAGACAGGGATGAACCACTGCTGCCTGATGAGAAAGAACCTAGATGCAACCAAAAACAGATTATGTGGACCAGTAGGTTTGTTCATCCCTTTTCACAGACAGGACTGAGAGTCAGGACTTTCTCCTTGTGGTGAATGTCCGAATAAAGACAATGTTTCATATTGACAAGAAACAAACTAAATGTTCATCCTCTGCTACTGAGGATGAACATTACATAAAAAAATATATATATTTGTCTACGATAATTCATTAGAAGTTTATATTTGAGGCAGTAAAGTTAGAGCAAAAACTTAGAGCATATTCAAACAGAGCTTTGTAACTTGCACATTGGTGCAAAACTAGGATCGAGAGCCAAGGCATTTCCAGTACTCATGTCTTCAATTACTCGTGTAACTAAATTAGCTAGCGTAGTTGCCAAACAACCTGCTTTCTACTCACCATCAGTCCTCCTCATCCCTGTGCGTCCTGGTGGGGTAGGTGTAACCCTGTTATGTCTCTGGTATTGATCCAGGCTGACATGGGGGGGCCGCTTAGGCTTTATGGGCCTGCGTCCTTCTGGAGGCAAGGGCTTCCTTAGGGGGGTCACCTCTGACCGAATCCTCTGGCTGGGCAATCGTGGGGAGCCACTGGGGCCTGGCTTGGCTGGCAACTGCCCCTGGTGCTTCAGCATCTTGTTCTGCAACAGCGCTCCAGTGAGCTTTATCTTCCCTGCCGTGTTTACAACTTCAGAAGGCGTAAAAGGTGGAGGTTGTGCCTTGGTCCTCACACCGTGAGGTGGTGGAGGGTGAGAGAAGGCCCCCTGAGGTTGCTGGGGTCTCGGGGAGGAGCCACTCCTTGCGTCATTTCTCATAGGTCTGGGTAACCTTGAGAGAACTGGGGAAGAGTCGAGTCCAGGAGGAGGTGAAGGAACCACAGACGACCTTTTGTTTCTGGCTGTCCCGTTTGCAGTAATGCCACCCTCAGTCAAAAGACCGCCGATCCTGAACGCTGGCAGAGGAGAACTTGGAGAGCCACTGTCTCTACTGCTGTCACTGATCTCAGCTTTGGCGTGAAACCTGGCCCTGAGCGCTTTCACATCAACAGCCTCTTCCTGACAAAGACACAGTAAATGAGAATAGTGCTTATTTGTCTAAGCAGGAAGTTAGCACAAACAAGCACAACCTATCCAGCTGTCTTCACGTCCCCATGCTTAGGTTTTTCCTTGCTGCTGAGGAGCTGTGTACAGAACAATAAAGGGTTCAAAAGTGTCTTGTAACAACACAGCACTGATCATGTTGACCAGGAGCTAAGTGAACTTGAGCAAGAATGTGAAACTAAAAGATATTTTGGTCTTTGGTTTTTGTTCACTGTATCTATGAATACCAATGTACCTATAAAAACTTGTATAAGAAATATTTTATGATGTATAAGGTTAGGCTAAAAGGTAGGCTAATATGGAGACATAAATACTATGTATACATAAATGTAATGCAAACTATTGCATTACATTTATCAAAGTATTTAAAATGTTATACAAAATGCATTGTCTAAAGTAATTTTGGAGGGCTATGGTATTTTCCATAAGACGGATAATTTGTACATTAAATGCCTATTTATCAAAGTGAAACACCAAATCACATGCTCCATGTGAAACTCAGCAGTTTGCACAATATAAAATCATAACTATTTTGGACACACTTAACTCATGGTTGATAAATAATTATTTTCAGTGAAACCATGTAGATGTGACCCAGTTCAGAAGGAGCTTTTCAACTAAGTCAGCCTCCAGTTAAAACACTGACAGCACATTGGTATTTGTTATTTGACTTTTTGTAACAACAAAAGACAACTAATTCATGAGGTCGGTATCACTTTTTTTTACATTTCATGTCAAGATTGTGAGGCTTAAGAAATACTAATTCTCAAGATTTATTTTTAAGGAGGATTGCATATTTTTATGTAGATCATTATTGATTCATAAAATGTAATTATAATGATGTTTTAATTATTACTCAGAAGTTTGGACATACTTCAGCAAAACAATACCAAATGAAACAATAATATTTGGATAGATGGAAGACTTTGACACAGGACAGAAGCCGGAAGCAACTGTAACCACACAAGCATGAGCCTCTGTCAGCGGTGGTTACCATAGAAATGGAACTCGCGTGCAATTATCATCCAATCAGTTTCATGCTTTGCTCATCTTCAGAGCAAAAATGTATCTGCACCACAAAATGCAACGTTTGATAGGTATATTTCCCCCAAGCACTTTGTTTCTGAAAACAGAACTGTGTATGTACTTTGACATTTTCAGACTTACTTTACTTTTTTTACGACCTGAGAAAAACTCCAATATGTAGCTATATAATTCTCAAACCCATCAGAATAAACTGTGCACAAAGTAACATTTTAGATAACCCGATTGTTCAAATAATACATCACACTTTAAACTATGTTGGTGTGTTTGCATTTGCTGGTAGAACGTGTAAATGGTTAACTGGGTTTGATGAATGGGTCTTTTCATGTCACAGAGAACAGTCAAAAGTATGTATAACTGCACAACAACTTGATTAATCTCTCAGTTATTTGTACTTTTACTTTAATTCTAGTTTTGTTGTTTTTGACAAAAATATTAGTGAACTTTAGTAGCACTTTGACTTATTAGCAACCCGAATGTAGTGTCAACCTGAATAGGCCCATTGCGGTACCAAAGACATAGCCTAGCCCTAGTCATCAGTGCCAAACCATATATATCTATATAAAATACTAGCATGAAGGCATCTAAATACAGTAAGACGTATGAGAGGAGGAAATATAAGACATGAACCATTTACTGCACGCTAACTGTACACGCGGTAAAGAGCAAAGTAGAAATAGAATGTGCCTTCATCAGCAAAACCTGCTGATCTGTCAAATTTAACACCTGTGCTAAATTCTTTAAATGTTAGATTTTGGAATAAATAATAAAAATAATGCGTTAAGAAAGGTAACGTCTTACCATATTTTGTCAATATCAACTTTATCTCGTTGTCAAAAGTAAGTGTGATCCATGGGAAACAGTTAGTTTGAGTGCCAAACACGAGAGGGAACTTTGACGCTGTGACGAACTATGATACTTCAGGAAACGACATGATGTCTGAGGTCATTATCTCTGTCTGCTGTTGATACGTGTAAATCAGTATGCTACATTCGGTTAATATAAACAATTTATTGATTCACTTAAAGAAAGTCTCTAATATCACTTTTAATTTGTATTTTTATAAAGCCTTCTCAAAAAGCCTAAATACATCCTCAACAATTCTACCAATTATGCAATAAATTAATTGGAGAGTGCAGATTTCTAAAAACGATTCTGATCTGACACACATGACATAATACATTCATAAATTATCAAGACCCATTTATCATACATTTGTAAATAGGTGTGGCATATTTAACATATTTAAATAAGAAATCAGAATCATTTTTGATTGACAACATATCTCAACATTATAATCAAACCCTTATACAAAATACAATCGGCAGATCTATACCAAAACCTTTCAAATCCCCTTACAAAAAAAGTCACAGAAAATAGCAACTTCCTCAGTATGTTCACCCCAGCGGAGATTTGTTAATGGTTGTAGGAGAGACAGGCTGCTGCACTCCATCTCCACCAAAGGGTGTGTAGTTGATGGCAGCTGGGAAATAGTTGGCGGTAGTCTGACCCCACTGACCTCCCATCTGAGGGCTCATCGCTCCCAGTCCGTAGCCCTGCACCTGAGATCCTCCATGAGCTACCATGCCACCTGGTGGCCATGCTGCCACACCAGGCTGGATGGACCACTGCCCTGGGGCTTGAGCTCCCCAAGACATGCTTGGAGGGGCCGAGAGGGGCCCTTGCTGGCCCCAAGGGATGGAGGTTGGTGATGTGTAGGAAGAGCCCCCTATCGGATGGCTGTAGAGGATCTGAGATAATGATGGGTTTTGTTGCGGAGATCCTTGAATAAATTAAAAAGCATTAAACGCATTTGTGTAGCCTTCCTTAATCAATGGTACTTGCCTTTGAAAGGTGGATGATTGTAGACCTATTTGTATTTTATTTCACATCTTGTCAAGGCAGAAGTATATTGTTACGGCCCCTGCTGGCTGCCTTTTTAGTTTGCACTTAATTGTGATCCGGCTGAGTATGCAAATTCAGGTGTATGATTCCCTGTCATGGATTGGTCGATTTCTGGAGCTGAGACCGCCCAACCTGCCAATCGGAAGACGGCAATCAACCCCAGCTGCGCTTAAGTGCGCTTGCACAAGGGAATTTAACACAAAGGCTATGAAATAAAGAATTTCAACATGACGTTAAAGGAAATAAAGTACAAAAGTCCAAATATAACAAATACCAAACTCTAGGTCAACCTAAACGATAGGTAACCATTACCAATACTAACGAGGCAAACTGACTACTGGTTCACAGCCGCACTGAACTGTGGACGAACAAACTATTTAAAGAGAAGCTAGGGTTGATTGTCGTCTTCCGATTGGCAGGTTGGGCGGTCTCAGCACCAGAAATCGACCAATCCATGACAGGGAATCGTACACCTGAATTTGCATACTCAGCAGGATCACAATGCAAACAAAAAAGACAGTCAGCAGGGGCCGTAACAATATCAAATCAAAAGAACATTTATTTGTATAGCCCTTTTTACAAGCAATGTCACAAAGGGCTTCAAATATGCCCATAGAACTGCCCCTTAACCAACCTAAACCCTCAAGGAAGACAAGGAAAAACTCCCAGAAAAACTCACTAGGGAGAAAAAATGGAAGAAACCTTGGAAAGAGCAATTCAGTGAGGAATCCCCTCCTCCAGGGATGGTTGTGTGATGGTTGTGCACAACAATATTGTCTACTTACCCTGTATATTATGTATACAGGAATGCCTTGTTTACAATCCTTATAACAACCATTAAATGGCATTAAATTGTATGTTACATTCATACCTGGGTATGTAGGCCTATGTAATGCTAGCAACAATTAACAGTCAGAGACCGTACATGGGACTAGAATGTGTTTTCTAGGTGATAACTCACTTGGTAGGTTCACATCTGAGTGTTCACTGGAGGCTGGTGGATCCTCCAGACGTAAGGTGAAGATGTCCATCAGCTCATCGCTGGAGGACACCTACAAAATCAACCCAGATCCACGGATGGTCAATCAGCATAAAAAGAGCAAGTTCTGCACCAAAGCACTGTACCATGTTATATTTATCAGTGGGGTGTCTATGTCACCTGTTTTTGTTGCCCTGTGGGAGAGCTATAATCGAAGATCTCCAGATCATTCAGGCCCTTAGAAGAAATCAACAGCCATAGAAATCAAGAGGCTTATTTGTGTTTCTGCCTAAGCTTATGTTAAATGTTTGAGCATGTTGATCATGATACATACACATATCTTTCTTAAAAAGAAAGGTTTATACCTTTTTTGGAGTGGTTGCTTCTTCATCGAGTAGTAGCAAGGAGCCAGACTACCATAAATAGATAAACAGTATCACAAAGTGAGAAATGTCACAAAGAGAAATGTAAAAAATACATACACATAATTAACTCACATCAGTTGCTTGTGTTACTTCAGTAGTTTGTGCCACTTCATCCAGACTTTGACATACTTCTGTGATGTCAGTCAGGACAGGGTCAGCCTGTTAGTGACCAAACAATCCCGTGAAACAATTAACACTTCACATTCCTCAACTCAACTTCCATTAAAATCGCCTACCATGCACCTACTTGCGTAAAGATCACAAAGCCCCTAAGAATGTGGGCTCGACTGTTGAACACCAGGACCACTTCTTAGCCAAAACACCCACCAGGTTAGCCATCTTGATGTAGAAGAGTTTGTAGGCTCCATCACTGTTATAGACGTAGGAGAAAGCCCGTGGATCTGACTCATCCTTCTTCAAGGAGCCAATCCTCCCACACTCGTGATCATGCTCCACGACCTTTAGAGAGGAAAGAAGAGTGACAACAATCATGTTCCCTAACATCTACAATGGATGTCGGGGCAGTAATGTGCTGCCCAGCGTTTTAACCACATACTGTATGTCTCCTTAGAGTGTACGGATAAGATGGTCTAAAATGGATTCTACAGCATGGACGTTTTCTCAAGTCATTCATAAAAAGAAAGTAACCCATGATGAAATCATTATTTTAACAACAAAGAACAATATTAACAAGAAGAGTAAACATTTTCCATTACACATGCTTCCTGTAGCCAACTGTTTTCTAAGAAAATATCACAGATATGGTGGCTTTAACATTCCCTGCAGGGAGAGGAGACACCATGTCTCCATTTCCAGTTGTTTCAGCTGGACCATAGTTTTTTTTACTAATGATCAATCATTTCCAGTAAATTTGCTTGTGCCTGGATGGGAATAAAGAGTTCCATTAAAGTTGTGAGAAAGAAGTGGTGGTACTGACCCCTGTCCTTTCATCTACAATTTTCAGGCCAGCAGTGGAGACCTTTAACCAGACCCTCTGTTTGTGTTTACCCTGACTCCTGGCTGCCACCTCCTGGCCCTAAGAGTAAACACACACACACACACACACACACACACATTAGATTAGATTAACAGTAGGATTTGCTGCTCGACAGCTGTATTGTCTATATACCAAAGGGTTTCATGGTGGTCCTCAAAGTTTGTCTTTGTCATAACATTAGAGAAGTAGTTGGGACACGAGTTGCATGCCTTTCCTGTGACCAGATTGATTAATGACAGACTGAAAAAAAACATGTATTTTCTCTAATGGCAAGAAGCGAAAGTCCTAAATATTACATCAAATTTTACTTTGTTGCTGGTATGGTGCTAGGGAACAATACTCCGTTTGTACAGTCTTTCCATTGGCTACCTTCAGTTTCATCATGGAGTCCAGACACATCTTGTCCCCTTGAGGTTCTTGAACTGGATCTATGCCAATGAGCTTGGCCTTGTAACGAACCCCATCTCCTTGGAAACGCGTGGTAACATCTATGACTGTCTTCGGATTGACCCCGCCTGAGAACATGAATGTTACACACAATGTCTTACGGGGGTTGGAGTGGATCCATGTGCTACAGAGAGTCATTCGCTTTAACTTGACCCCTGAGGTGTGTGTGTGTGTTTGTTTCTGTGCTGCGTCAGCATTTGACTCATTTAAAAGGGACCTCCTGACTGTCCTTGACATAGTCAATGTTTCATCCCTGTCACTTCCAGTAATGTCACTTTGTGCGTGGAGAACATGTCAGACTGTCCTTCTGCTGTGAAAGGGAAATGGTTCAGCTTGGTATCTGCTTATCAGAATCTGAATTGTGCATTCTACATAAACATACATTTGAGAGTGTACAGAATATATAAAATCCTTATATCCACGTTACTTGACGTGGTTAGACAATGTTCTTTATGAGAGATAATTAACATTATGATGGTTGTTAGATTTCTATAAAATACAAGAACTCTGCCCTAGATGGTTAATAGATGACAAGCAGTGTGGCGTAAATTACACTATGTAATTTAACATTTACTTTTTGATCAGTTCATTGACCTAAACAACTCATTTATTTATCCACTGGAGCGGATGTTAATTCAGAAACTTTAGAGAGTCTTCACTTCTTCTAAACAGAAACACTCTCAGCTTCTGAGAGAAAACTTCTGTATGTATAAACGTCTGGCTACCAAAACATGTTATTCTACAGAACCCATCAACATATTTTGCATCGTTAAAAGATTATTAGTGCAGTTTCATTATTGTGCTGCCAAAGAACCAATCTGATCCTTTTATGACTTGACATGTTTTCATGAAGTCACTACATCCTTACTTATCACATCCTTTCTTTTTACTCTATAAGCATATGTCCCCCACCACCCACAACTCTTTCATTTGAATGATGTAATTATAAACAAAACCCTTTTTATTGTGTTTCTCGACACAATAAACAAAGATCCTTTTCAGATTCCTACCTCTTTTACTGGAAGATAGCCACGTCTTGCCAGATCCTTGGTCCTTGGGACAGCTCACAGCCGTCTTTGTGGCCTTTTGGTCGGACTCCATAACGATGTGCAGCTGTTCCAGTTGTTTACTAATCTGAAAGGACACAGAAATACTGGGAGGTTGGGAACCCTCTAATCTGGCCTCCATGAGATCTATCATAGCTACTGTTCAAGATTAGACACATAAACAAGAAGAAAAATAAAGATATCAGGGTTTGTTTTTCTTTCAGAGGATTACAAAATGATATTCATTTTTGCATCTCACCTGCCAGGATGTTGGTCAGTTCTACTACTTACAGTTCTACAACTCTCCAGAGTCGTGTGAAATATGTTGGGGCCAAAGGTCAAACAAATGTCTCATCGGTGATGTATTAACATCGGCTGGAATGCATAACTACATGGGAACTTGAAGTTTTTAATTCCCGGTTGTCAAGCACAAAAATAAAGATTTATGGGAAGTATTGCCATTCTTTTGAGAATTACTGCAGTAGTGGGTAAAGCATTGTTATGAAAACTTGGAATAACATGAATGGCATTGAGAGGCATTGCCAATATGGGTATAAGAGAACCCAATTCCATTTTGTATCAATATATACATTGATATAACCGAAAGCATGTCCTTAAAATGAGCATTAAAAAAACACAATAATGCTCACCTAACCTTTTCATAATCTATCCTTATCTATCTGTAACAGGCCCTACAGTGTTTAATATATTGTACAATACATCATCCATTTTATGAATTACTGTTCTCCCATGACCTCTGCTTTAATTAGTGTTTATGACTGTGTAAACAGAATCTGGATTCTTCTAAATCTTAATAAACCTGTTGGGAAGGCTGCAGTTTTGCAATGGTTTCTCAGCAAAGCCTTGCATATTAAGATATCACAAAGTATTTTCTTCAGTCATCTTCT
This sequence comes from Neosalanx taihuensis, assembly GCA_030340665.1. Lineage (NCBI taxonomy): Eukaryota > Metazoa > Chordata > Actinopteri > Osmeriformes > Salangidae > Neosalanx > Neosalanx taihuensis. The sequence continues at coordinate 5,623,244 of CM059312.1, read as the reverse complement.
ATATAACTGGGGAATTAAAATTATAATGAAAAGTTCAAACAGAAACACAAAAAACATTGCCTGAGGACATGATTTATCACTTCCTTATACTTTATTACACAGTAGTGTAATATCCGGTTTACTCTGAAGCTGTACAAGGTTGAGATCAGTAGTAGAGACTAAGGCCTCATCACATCCAAGACAAAACCAGCCTTTAGTTTACCATAAATCTAAATTCAGTTGAACAAACACACAAAGACAATTTCCTTTCCCAAGTCACTATTGTATTTGAAAATGATTTTGTGGGTCAGCTGTCATATCTACTGGTAACTGATCGGACATTCAACACAGATGTTAGATAAGACAATCCTTTATTAGTCTCGCAATGGAGAAATGTCAATATGTCAGATGTAGATGCCCATTTCAGATGCAACAAAGGCAGCATCATTTTCAGCACAAAGTAGAACAGAGGAAAGTAGTGGTCAGGGGAGATCAATTAAATGAAATCTATGATGTCTCATCAGAAAAAGGTCTTGAGGAACAGAGACGTTGGCTGGGATCCATGTGAGCGATTCGAATGACTCACAGGGTGAAGTGCTTCCCATGTTCTCAAACTGTGATGTGAGTCCATATAGCATAAGTGTGCAGTACATTTACTATGTGCGTTACATTTACTATTATAGGAATGATAACGAATACGCTTCACAACTCATCACTGTGTGCTCAAAGAACAGTAATGTGTGTGCACTGTCAAGTCTGCACAATGTGAGGCTAATTGCCAAATACTTTAGCACTTCAATTACTTACTTAGTCTTAGACATGTTAATGTCCTCCGAGAAATTGGAGGTAAAGCACAGAACATAAACACAAAAGACACAAAACACAGCAAACAAACCAATCAACAACGAGGTCATCAATGTCATTATCCTGAGAACTGTCAGCCATAATCAACTGAGTTGTCTCTATCAAGACTTAAAGTAAACACAGTTTAAGTAAACAGCATCTCCTTACTGAAACAGAACCAAATTAAGCCTGAAAACGTGAAGCGTATGGTGGACTTAACTTGAGACCCTGGTGCTTCTAACATGGAAGCACAGCCGCATACTCTTCTTGATTGTGTACATCTCAGGTCTAGACCTTACTGGAAGTTACAACGTTGACTACATCACGATCCTTCAAGTAACGCGTCATTTAAATGGTAGACAGTACTTGACACAGCAGGCCCAAAGCAGTCCCGCCCTCCCCTGCTTTGGCAGTGAGGGTGGATGAGGTATATATTGAATTAAAGGAATCTGTTTACAAAAAAAGCTCTCCTTGTCACACAGCTCAGAAGTCACACCTGTATCTGAGGTCTCTGTCTTTTAAGGATGGAACGAGATGTGAATCGTGTCACACCAGTTCTGAATGTAAACATTTTGTCATGCAGTTCTTCGGAAATTCTGACCTCCCAAGAGGACATAGATAATGCGTAAACTTGGTGACGACAGCACTTGATGGACTAAGGAAAGGAAATGCAGTACTTCCCCCTGCACTATCTCCCCTTGTCCAGTGAGGATATTAGATTCTGCTTGGAAGTTAAGAAGACTGTTAAGAGACTGGGGAAAGGGAGCTTGAAGGTTCCAGGGACTTTCATAGCCTTCATTTTTCCATGGAAGCAGATGGATTGTTTCTGGATGAATACATAACATAACCTAAGGAAAAGAAAGGAAAACCTTGATTACTGGACACCATGAACTTCACACTGAACAACTCCCACGGTCCAGATGATGGGACGGTTGCAACCATGGCTGTACCCGTCCTCATGTTTGCAGTTGGGGTCATTGGAAACACCATAGCAATAGTCGCCTTTTCCAGATCTAAACAAGAGCGAAAATCGTCTGCGTTTTACTCCCTAGTTTGCGGTTTGGCTGTGACTGATCTGCTGGGGACATCCCTTGCCAGCCCGATCACCATAGCAACTTATCTCAATGCAAAGGTACTGGAAGACAGGCACCTCTGTGAGTTCCATGCATTTCTCTTACTGTTTTTTGGGATCCATGGATTAAGTATAACATGTGCCATGTCTGCTGAGAGATACTTAGCCATGTGCCACCCGTACACTTATCAAAGATGGGGGGTCGATCGACGTTTTGCTCGCCAGTTCTTGTTCATAATATACATAGGAAATGTCGTTTTTTGTTGTCTTCCAATGATGGGAATGGCGAACATTGTTCCTCAATCGTCCCAGACATGGTGCTTCATCGACTGGAGGACACAACAGCCTTTACCTGCCGTGTATTCTTTCTTATATGGAAGTGTGAGTTTTCTTCTCATATTGATAACCATTGTGTTAAACTTTACGGTCTGTGGGACCCTGATAATAATGAGGAGGAGGACGATTCAGAGACCGGTCACACGGGGAAGTGCTAGGGAACGATGGAGAGCGCTCTCTACTGGCGCGGAAGTTCAGATGATGGTGGTTCTGGTGGTGATCTCTTTGGTGGTTCTGGGCTTCTCGGCCCCATTGGTGGTAAGTTATAAAGCTTATTAACTGAATTTACGGTTCTTATCTGAAAAAGAAGAAAATAATTTTTCTTTTCTTTTCTTTTAGGTACGCGTATTTGTTAACCAGATAACTCTACAAGATGATTTCCAGGCAGATTTGACGGCTATTCGGGCAGCAGCTGTAAACGCCATTCTAGACCCCTGGATATATATTCTTCTTAGAAAGACTGTCTTTAGGAGGATCCGGGTCTTGTGTAAAAGGGTAACCTACGCCACTAAAACTAAACCTACAACAACACATTTACCTTAAACCAACTATTCAACAGTGATAATATATTAAATGTCAGTTAAACATGTCACTTCTGTTTCTTATTTCATGTGTGGTGTTGAGGGGATGCCTGCTGTTTTCAAGAGGCAGGGCACTGTTAGATGAGAAAGGGTCGCATGTCACTTTACTTTATATGATAGACAACAGTCAGTTTTTATTTTTCACAATGCATTTATTTTTTGAGGACATTTAAAAATAGTATTTACTAAACCAAAGCAGACGGAGACCGTGCATATGTAGCTGCACCTTTGTAAATGTTCTGTACCTAGACAACATAAATAAAAATCTATAAACATTGTTTCAGTAAAAATTCAGTTGCTCAAGATCCTTTTTAACACACAAAATTGAATTTATACAACATTTACAAAGCAAACCACCAGGCTTCCAAATGTACATTCCAGTAAATGGCATCCAAAAACCGATCAACATTTCTTTACCTATAACCCAAGATAACTGTAGGTGAAGATGACAATAATGTTACTGTACAAGTTAAACTAAACAGAAATACACATTGTGTTCAACACTGTGCTACTGCATGAAAAAGAATGCTAAAAAGGAGTCGAATAAAAACCTAAATGTTTAACATTTCATTCAGGTAGCCCAGTTCTTTTCATTTGGCAAGTCAAGACACCAGTTAAATCTAAACAAACCCAATTAAAGGAGTGACCAAAGTTAATTCCTAGTTTAAATGCTTTGAATTAAGAATATCTGACCCAAGTTTCAAGTAATAAAACCAATGCTAAATCTAGTCATTGATGTGTTCCTAAAACACGACTGCCATTCTAATACGCTCATAAAAAAAAAAGAAAAAAACTTTCATAACTGAAGTACAAACAATTTGTTAATAAAACAAACAATACCAACTTAAATGCCCGAAAGGACAAGATCAACTGCCACTCCCTGTAATGATAGCAGTGTCATGACAGGCCACAGACTTGACAAACTGATATGGATTCCCAACCTTCAGACCATTTTACCAGTTAGATTAAGACTGAAGATCTCAATGGATAATTCACCGCAACAGATATTTGTTTAATGTTGAATCTGGTTTTGTTTTGTATAGGAAAAATTTATTTTTTCCTTTGAAGTATGAAGTATTTGTGCAAACAAACATGAACTTTGCAGTACACAGTGGACAACACAGTACATGTGAACAGTTTATGTGCAAATGAAACATCATATTATAAATATTAATTTTGTTTCCAGACAAGTTTGTTGAACCCCAAACAAAGTTGTCAAATGTGTATTGCAATACATACAATTAGGACGTCTCCTTCTGGAGGGAGCAATATAAATTAAGCCATGATCGATCAAATTGCACAAATATAAATCAAAACACATTCAAATAAACAAAAACAACAAATAATTTAGACTGTGACAAGGACAATAGAGTGGGAGACTCTTATGGGAAAGAAAATAAGAAATGTTGTCAGGGTTTATCTAACAAGGCCATTTCAGTTTAAAGTTGCACATAAACACAGCATTGATGTCCACCGATAATTGGCACAAAAAAATGAATTACATGCATTCACTTAATTAGGATTATGACGCGTCTATAAATAGCAACATACTTTTATTCTCTTACTTGATGGAATCATAGACGACAGAGAGAACATGTGTTGCCTCTCCAGGGCCAGATGCAAAGCAGCCATTATGTAAGAGCTGGGAATTCCTGTTGCAATAATTGACCTAGGAGGGCCTATCCCAAACTATTCTGCAGTCCAGAACTTAAAATAAGGGGACAAAATAAATCATTGCACAAGCTGTAGAGTACAGCTGTTATGTAAAAAAAAAATTTACTCGTCTACTTTTGTAGCATTGGACTAGTAAACTGATATCATTAGTGGAACAAGTGCTTTTCTTAAATCCTCATTACTATCATAGGCCTGCAGTTCAGTACACCAGCATACATCCTACAAGAATATTAATTCCTATTTGGACAGAAATGCAGCAAAACTGACATTTCAGCAGCATGGCTATTCTTGGGTCATGGTTGGGGCAATTGAGGTCAAGACGGATTCACAAAACAGGGCGCTCATGAATATTCAGCGTCTTTGATACACAGTATATATGTTAAGCACAACATATTTGTTTAGAAACTGCCATTGTGGGTGCAAACACAATCATTCCCACATTTAAGAGCTCTCACAGTAACGACAAGAACATCCCTTCCTTTGCAAACAGTAGAAAAAAATAAGTAATGGCTCACTCCATAAACATAACCTGTCAGGTGTTTATAAACCTCCTGAACGGAGTTAATTACTAAGTAACTTTGTGATCTGATAAAAGAAAAAAAAATGCAGACAAGCGGTATAAAAAAATACAACAAAAAAAAAGCAGGGAAAAATCGATGCAATGTTTCAACAGCACTACTTTTCTCTGAAGATGGTTTGTAGAAGTTTTCCAGGACAAAGCAACGCCACCACGTCCATGGAGGGCGGAGGGGACACACGAGCTACACTACATACTGATGGTGGTTGTTTCCGTAGTTCATCGTGTAGGCCTGTCGGCTGTACTGGAAGTGGTCAGTGAGTACACTGCTGCGGCCGTGCTGCAGCTCTGAACCCTGGGAGAAAGGCACTGACCCGTTGGGCTGAGTATCATCCAGTCCCAAGTTATCATATGACATCATATCCTGCTTGGAGACAGGTAGAAGCTTCTTCTTGGCTTCCTGGTTCGCGTCATATTTCGCCTGTTGACAGATAAGACAAAAGACATCTTTAGAGGTGCAGAAATACAGACAGAATAGAAAAGAAAAAACACTTACAATATGAGAGATGAGAAATGAAATATGTAATATAAAGAAGCTGCAAACTTGAGTATGGGTGGGAGGCGGGGTGGGTAGAATCAATTTGATTTGGATGTGATTTAAAAAGGTAGCAGGTAGAGTTCACTCACTTCAGAGGCACTCACCTTGTTGTAGAGGAAGACCCCTACAATGGCGGTCATCATGCCCATGATGTTGGTGGAAGACACAGGGTTCCTCAGCATCAGAAGGGATATGCTGATGACCATGATCCTTTTGGTGGCGTTGGCCACGGCGTAACTCAGGGGGCTGACCAGGTTGAGGACGCTGAAGGCGATCACGTTCTGAGCGAAATTGCAGAAGCCGCTGACCAGGAGGAGGAGGAATGTGCTGGTCCAGTTTGACATGTCCATCTGGAGGGTTGAGGTGGAGAGGAAACATGATTAGTTGACTTTGCTTATACAACAGTATCTATATTTACGTTTAGTTTATTTAACGGGACATTTTATTCACAGTGATATGCAACTAGAGCTTGAATTAGGAAACCAAAAATAAATCAAGGATCAGAAGTGGCCACTTCGAGCAAAATGTAATTTATAAGCGGTTTATCCTCTCCTGCCTTCCTTGTTTCCTTCCAAATTCATGTAAATCACATGCAGTCTACGTACCATATCCCCGTCAACCAGGAACGCTGAGAGGTCCACCAGGACCCACGTAGGAAGCATGAATATGACTGCGTTGAAGCCCAGTATGTTGAGGAGCCTCAGGTGGTGTATCCTAGTATCCCGCAACACCTGAAAAGCAATACACAGTGAGTCCTCACTTTACCCTACTTGCCTCAGGGGGAATGTACCTGCATGTGCTGCAAGTCGTTCTGGATAAGAGCGTCTGATAAGTGACTACATGTAAATGATGCTGTGTAACCAGGGAAGGGTTTACCTTTTTGGAGAAGATATTCTGTAGAGAGAAGCACAGCGTGGCTGCCAGGGCACTAATCAACCCTGACACATCGAAGGACAGCTCCGTGACAGTGGCCAACAGTACTCCTCCAATGATAGGAATGAGAGATACATACACCTGCAATAGCAGTCGCCACACACACACAAAAAAACAGGACAGGGTCAGATACATAGTTAGAAAGGCTGTTAATTCTATCCTAATATCTGTTAACCTAAAGCTCCACCATACTTACGTCAAACTATAATTTGTAGACACTTTGGTTCCTAAATTTCACTATTTAGCACAGTATGGGGAAATCATGTTTGAAATTAGGACACGAGGACCTAACCTTTCTCTTCTAGTCTTACAATAGCAAATAGGATTCAAGTGTTCCTCCTTTGTAGGAGATTTCCCATCCAGCAAACTCAAAGTTTCCTAATTAATAATTAAGCAGCAGTTTTACCAGGAAGTACAACCAAGCAGGCAGGACATGACTACCTAAAAAGTTCCTGTACAGCCTGGTAATATGACCTGCCACAGCTACATCGTGCCACATCACCACAGTAGTACAGATGGGGAAAAGGCATTCCAGGTGAGTCACATACGCCAATTAAGTGCACAATACAGTCCGGGCATTCACTTACTTTTGTAGTTTGTTTCTCCTTCATGATAATTCTTGATAACAACACAACCCATATTGGCATCGTGGCTTTGACTGCAGGAAATTACAGAATCAAAAGAAAGTGTCACACTGATGCATTCATTTATAACTTTTGATACCCAAGGTGAGGATATGAGGGTTAGAGTGATGACGTTGTGTTTGTTTACATGGCTTCAATCATGAAAACAGAGCCGTAAAGGAGTGAAAGACATCTCAAGTGCCACGTCAGAGTTCCCAGTTTATATTGACATAGTACCAGTGATCTAGTTATGTAAAACTGATGATGACAGCTAACATACTGCAGTGAGTAAGGTTGGGCTTTGAGGCATTAAAATATCCAACAAATAAACACTAAACAGAAACCCAGGTCGCTTTCAAACAGACTAGATCATTAATATCAAGAATCTGCCACCAGATCGGTCTATAAGACTGGAGAGGTGAATCAAGGTGTAACACCGCATGATATTACAGATGCAGGCCCCTCCTTTGAACAGGTTAGTCTGCTATCCAACCTGGCAGAGACGCTATAGCTGCTAGATCTTAGTAGCGTATTTAATTAAATAAACCACGACATGCCCAAAGTAATCAGCTACTCCTCAAGGATAACCTTTCAATGCCAAGCACATGAAAGCAATTGAGGTCGTTTTCTGGCAGCACTGCAGCCAAGGAGGCGCAAAACAGCAGTGCAGACGGGTTGAGACAAGCTTCAAGCGGCCTAAGATTAGACATCATGTACTGCTGCTACTTACCTGTATGTGCATATGAAACAGGCACCTTCCATATACTGAAGTGGGCTGACACAGATGCAAAGTATTTCCCAAAAGCTAATGGGAGGATGTACCATCGGTAGTATCTGTTAGGTACTTCTGTTTTGGGGACTCCCCATGCACGCAACAACGGTGGAAGAAAGACGACGATCGAAAAGATATGAAAGAGCGACACGGTAACAGGATACGGGAATCCATTCAGAATGATTTTGTTCACAACATTACCGCCAGAACTAACTGTGTACCAACAGACACATAGCATAGCAATCCGGACCCCTTCCTTGACTGGGGGACGCTCCACCGCAGCCATCTTCCAGTTCGGAGTCACCGGCTGTGTGGCAGTGAGGCCAGAACGTGGTGACGTGAGGCTACGTAAGATGACGTCAACTACGTAAATTATACTGGATGATTGCGTCACTTGTGGACTAGATATGTACCACTCCAGTAAACACAAGTCAAGTTAGAATTAAAAACATACTTGCGTCTGTGTACAGACTGTCAATATTTTGCATTTTTTGGGGGGTGTGCGGATACGATCATTCGGGGTTAGTGTGTTATGTATACATTACATAGGGGGCGTTTTTGTTTTATGAGTTTCGGTTTAAGCACCCCAGGGATGTCCTTTTGTTGAGCGGTTTCTCATGGAAGTAAAGCTTTTCACCTGCATGTTATGACAGCCTACAATACCCAAGGCACACCTGGAAAATGTTCTACATTTTCTTTTAATATAAAAGTACTATACAGTGGACAAACATGGACAGAACATTGAGATCGATGAGCGATAACCAGAATACATATAAAGTGGACTAAAGACATTCTCACAATTTCTGCATTTTTTTTTATTAACACATACCAACATGTCCAATTGGAGGACTAAGTAGCAAATATTTTAGCTTCTGTATTCAACAGAATACGAAAGACTAATTTCTGTACATTCACTAAGGCTCTGTTTTAGGGAAAACATAGGTTTCCATAAGGCAAACAATATCTAAAGGAATGGTAACAAGTATATTTCCAGCATATAAACAATTTATTTTCAGTTTTCCTCACAGTACAAAGTTGCAATGTTGTATAGCATTATCTGTGTTGCCTTTCAATTCATATTTTACAAATTAAACATGAGTGGGAAATGGCAAAGAAAAGGGAAAATGCTGCTTCTAGATCACATTTCCAAAAAGTAATTTTGCAGGATGTTTTAATGTGGTGTTTAGGCCACAGGGCAAGAACACAGTATGGCAGTATGGAATGATAATACTGCAGGAAGAAATCAAAACTTTTATGCAGAACACAGGTTAACCATTTCCGACAAGCAGAGCTAAGTAAATGGGTTGTCTTTCTCCATGACATTTCTGCACATGTATGTAACAAACAAAGTGAAGAAGAAAAAGTCAAGATAAATAAGTTCATACATGGTAACCACACTGTTCTCTTTCACTTGCCAGATTGTACTGTACCCGCCAAAACACATTGCTTACTTCAAGTTACTAGGCACCTTTAAACATTGGCAGATAATGCATAGCCTAACCCATCACACAAAAGGAAATGAGGGAACCGTGATTCCACAGCCGAGCTGCCTCCCACCCAACACTGATCCATCAACCCCCTTCACTGGCGGCCTACTTCCCCAAGCCTCGCTTAGCATCAACAAAGGAGTGCAGCAAAGGAGTGAGCACACCTGGCTCTCTACCTGAAAACTTGCCTTTGCATAGTCTTAACCTTACTCTCTCGTTGAGGTACTTATGGAGGCTATGTAACTCCCATTCTTTAGAAGGAACTCTCAGTCCAGACAGACATATGGTAGTATGTTCAACTTGCTCTCATCCCCATGCGGGTCTAAGGATATGCACTCTGTCCAATTATACCAGTTGTCCTTAGTGTCATAGCATCCATTAACTCCAGGCCAGTGCTCTTTGTGTATTCTGACAAGGTCTTCGCTTGTAACCTCTCTGTCGACCCCAGGTAACTGTGCATCTGGGACATTGGGTGCCAACGAGTGCTTTTTCCTGGCCTCTTTGACATGATCTTCCTCTTGTTTTAAATATTCCGTCATGAAAAAGTGAGCCCCAGGTGTCTGAGCCCCGGAAGACGTAAGCACATTGCTTTGTCGGTTAAGGTAGGACTGGATGATTTCATTCCTCGACAACTCTTTCCAGTTGGTCTGTTGAAAGGGACTAGGGGGTACAGAGGGATTCGTAGTACAGGGGCTCGGCTTGGGTGGCTCGGTCCAGTGAGGCTCTAGAGGAACAGGCGCTGGTGTGACCTCTGACTCCGGGCAAGACTCTTTATGGGATAATGGTTTGATCTGCCCAGTTACAGGGTCAAATGTAAGCCTTCGGTCTTTTAACCTGACTGGTTTTGTGCTCTCTTCTGTGGGCTGCCCATCTAAGTTTACAGTGTAGTCTCTAGGCCTATATTTATTTCTTTTTTTCTTCCCTGTGACGTTCACAGATTCCTCATCTTCGATCTTAACCCCTTTGCTAAGTAACAAGGATTTGGAGTTGTGCAGAGAGTCTCCAGGAGAGACAGATATGCGATTGCTGTGCTGAAGATGTGGGTCTGAGTCTGCCAGTCCTTCCCAGTTAAAGGAGGACTCTGCAATGGGAGGCCTATCCGGGTGTGATACCTGGACACACGGGGTTAAAGGCTGTGGAGAAGGCAAAGGAGAGGACCCTGTCCCAGAAAACGTGATGCTCTGAATGGGACTTGAAAGAGTTGATACTTTGGGCGCAGAGAGTGCAGGTTGCTTTGCAACCAACTCTTGCTTGGAAGTTCGAGGACTATGCGAGGACGAACGAGGACTCTTGGGTTGGCAATGCCCTCCTCCCGAGGCAGCCTGCTCCAATCTGGCCTGCTGCTGCAACACTGCGGCTTTCAGCAAGGCGGAAGTGCTAGGAGGTTTGCCGAGTCCTTGTGAACTGGGGTGAGGTTTGACAGCATTCACAGGGATTTTGTTTAGTCTGTCACTGTCAAGGTGCTCAGCGACAATATCTTTGTCCGAGGGAACGTCGAACATGTCCGTAAAAGCCTCCGGACCACCTATGATTCCGTTTGTTGGTCGTGAGGAGTTGTGCACTTTGTCGTTGGCAGTTGGTTTTGGAATTTTCACCGGCAAGTGCTGTCCATCCCTCTGCTCCCCTTTCCGCTTTCGGTTACCTGACTTCTCCGTTTTCGGAGAGTAACAGTTGTTGAAGTCATTTCTGTTCTTCAGCTCTGGGACAGTTTTACCTGATGGTGGAGTGGCAGCTGGAGGGGAGATGTCTGTTCGGCAGGGATAAGTGCCACCGTTAGCAGAGCCTGGCATGTTCGAGTGCCCCTTAGAGGACACCTCGCTCTGCCCTGGCTCAATTAACTTTTGCCAGTTGCGCAGAAGCTTCTTGGCTCGCTTGGCGAGGTCCTCATCCTTTGTCTTTTTCCTTACATCATTGATTAGTTTTCCTAGACGAGTTTCCTGCAAACAATTTCAAAAGAAGGTTTTGAATATCCTAACAGTTAACAAATAATGAGTTTACAAAACAACATGGTGCATCCCTACCTCCAGTGTTTCTTTGGTAATGGGATATTTCTCCAAATAGGAGATGACTTCCATGACGGCCACCATGTTGCAGATCTGCTGGAAAGTATACAAGGACTGATGTTAAAATGATGCATTGCCTATTCTGCTTTCCAAAAACCCCTGGTTCAAGACCTCTGGAGACTTAGAGTTCAATCAGAATTTGAATGAACTTTCAGATGTGCAGCTGTCACATGCTCAGTTTGCCAACCGACTGTAGTTTCAGACTCAATATGACAACACATGCAAATTTGACATTGATATAACATTCAGTAATTAATTAGTCTTAGAACTGAAGTTATAGTCAAACATTGTTGGCTACATCATGTCACAATGGCTCTTTTTAACTGAGCAAGATCTAGGCCTTTCACTAACGTGTGGGATAGAACAGAGAACATCTTTCAGGTTTCAGGACTTGGGACTGTTGTTCAGTTTCACAGAATATATTTTATCAGTTGGGCTCTCGTGTCCTATCCCCTAAATCAAGCAAGATATGCGATTCAATCGCACAGGTCAAACGTATTTATCAAGAGACAGGAGTGTCAGGACGACATTTTCATGTAACAGCTGAATGTTCAATGTAGGCATGACTCATACAACTTTGATTTCTGCTTTGTATTATTAATAATAATAATAATAAATGTTATTTGGATTGCTTGCTAGCTGTGTTGAATATAGCCAAGACATAGTAGTGTGTCAGTACCAAAGTATATTGGGGGAAGGGTAAACAGTTTCCAAGCCAGCAAGGAATGTAGCTCTAACTAACAAGTTAGCTAAGCATCGAAAGCAATTGACAGCTTTATTAGAAGTCACTGGCCTCATTGCCTAGATACTTAAACGTTGATGAGCTTTCCGTCTGATTAAAATGTGCACAATATGTGTTTGGTGTGCTGAGGAGTGTCGTTGACGGGCAGGTCCTTGCAGGTGGCACCAACTAGCCTGCTAACATGAGCTAATTATTAGCTAACAAGGACCATGGCGACACGGCAGCTAACGTTAGCCTTAACGACAGCTAGCCACAATTTAGCTTGCATGCTTTCAAGCTCGCAGTCCGCTAGAAAGCACATTTGCCTGCTGCTAGATAAAACAGAATAACATTAATATATATTGATAGTGTTGAAAATGTATCAAAGATCTTTAACTTGTCAAGAAACTATTCCAGCTAGGTGTTTTACACTACAAGCCAGTAATATTATTTGGTTAGCCAGAGCGTTCTTGACACTAGCCTAGCTTAACTAGCTCACCCCAGCTACTGCTGCTAGCACCGCTAACTTTGAGTCAACACCTCGTTGCTAGAAACATGATGGTGGTGGCGGAGAGAAAGAGAGGAAAAACACACAGCTAAGACAGTTACATCCACGATTCACAACAACCACTCACTACTCACATTGCTTTGGCCGTCGATGGCCTGCAGCAGCCGGTCTCTCATCTGCTGCGGAGTCGCTGTAGCCGCTGTCATCGCCTGGCTGGATCAGTTAGACAGGAGATTTCAAACCGACAGAGACGGTTGATTTGAACCGTCGACACTTTAAAGGCCTATGGACAGGTAATGCGCTCGTAAATCAAGCCCCATGTTTACATGGTGCATACTTTAGTTAGTTCGTGCGGTTGTTAAGTTTAAGATTAAGATATTATTAGAGAAATTGATTCTCCAAACGCTCATGTATTCGGCTACCTTCTCGGCAGCAGCCTGCGGTCTGGCCTGTATCAACCATCGGTATCTCCCTTACCACTCAAGGTTGCCAGGTTCAGTGTACAGTATCCCGCGAACAATGTCTGAAACCCCCGGCCTTAGAATACATTTATTGGTAACATTACCGGCATGGCCAGTTAACATATGTATGCATCTACACTTTTACATTACTTACTTTACTCCAGAGAGATACTCATCATGTAGCGCCGATAGAGAACAGACAAGGCTGTGCTATATTTAACTTATTATTAGAATAAATCAGATAAAGCTACCCATGATTCGATCATAATTTATGTTTGGCATCTTGCCCTTACAGTTTTGGTTCAGACTCAGAGAAATTTGGGGTTTACTCGTTTATACTGTTTGATTGATTCATTTCACCATTTTTATCTTGTGATAAACCTGGCAACCAGCTTTCACAGTCCAGCCAAGGTTTCCTTCCGTCAAGGTTTCCTTCTGTCACCCCCACCTATAAGGAAGATTAAACAGCAATGGAACACTAATTACGCTTTACCGGTCACCTAGTGTGGAAGCATTTACTAAAAGCACAACAAACTTCATAAATGCCTTGAAAGCACAGTAAACACAGTACTATGAGCTAGAGCTCATGGCAGTGCTTTTATTCAAGATATACAATTACTGGATGACCAATAGAAATGTATGGCCCACGAGTAGCCTAGTAGGCTGTGTTGAAACTGTCACCATCTAATCAGAACATGGAATGCAGAAATGGTTTGGTGTTTAATGGAAGCTGACATGAGGACATATGTGAATATAGATTCCAGAGTTAAAGTTTATTATACAAAACTGGACCATGGATGACGCAACAGTATCATTTGGTGCATTTATACAATGAAATCTGACTGCTTAAGCCTTGGCATGAAAGAAGGCTAATCCCATATGAGGTCATTATTGTCATTATTCCATACTATATTCATAACATTAAGACAAAATATAAAAATTATGGACTTGGATATAACTGTGGATAAGCCAAAGAGAAACTTTATGTTCCTTTTATTAACATTGATGACTATTCAGAGTTTTAACAAACATGAAATCCAGTAAATGAAAACATACGAATTCCACAAATATATTTGTGTGCACTGTAATATATTATAAAGCAACAGGCAAGGGAATGGGGAAGCAGGAAAATGCACAAAACGATCGAACATATATCCAATCCCCACCACAGATCTGTCATTTAGATGCGTTGTCTCTCTTTTGGGAAAGCCCCATCTGTAAAGGTGATCATGATCCAAATAATCTGAAAATTTCAGAAATCGTTAGTTTATAAACAGCATAGTTCAGCTATATAACTGTGGTAGGCAAACAAATCAACATGAGGCTGAATATTTTTGAAATATTATAATATTATCTAGAAGGACTGCAAAAGCTTGCTTCTATCAAATACAAATCCCATGTTAGTAATAGATACTTACACAATCATGCAAAACATCATAAAGATATTCCATGATGCAATGAAGATCCGAAAGTATCGTAGACTGAGTAGGAACTCTCTGATGTTGTCACCTAGAGTAGGATTGTACAAGTTAGAGAAGGTGCCACACGTTACACACAATCCCATTACACAATCATACCACACCTGTCGTTGGTCTTTTAGGCTCATCTCCAAATCCGTGACTGCCCGTGTCCTTTCTCTTCCTGCAAGAAGCAACGAAAGTCCAAATGTTTGATTTCTAGCTGGATCATTTTAAGGCAGCCATATAAAATAATTAAAACAGCAGGCTACTCACAGCTTAAAGTTTAACACAGCACCAGCGTTCATAAGCAGCGTCCTTCAAATAAATACAGAAATATGTATAAGTATTTTTCACAGTCTAATTATCCCTAACTAGCACACCTCCTATGTTGTTGACAAACCAGAATGTGGCTAACGTTCAATATAGCTGGTTAGCAAAACCATACAGCTAACGTAATAGTAGGCTAGCTCGTTAAAGAGGAATGATTTTCCATTGAGGTAACAAGCTCGTCAACAAGTCTTCACAAAAAATAACATATCGCAAAATTTACCCAAAAATCAAGAAATCCCCAATCATTTTGACACCATCAGATCCAGGCACTTCACAGCACTTCCGTATACGCAAACGTAGTCATAAATGGACCAATAGAGGTTGGGTTGGTTTTGACCAATAGGAGTGCAGTATTCTGGTGCTTGCTTTGTTTTGACCAATAGGAGTGCAGAATTCTGGTGCTCGCTTTGTTTTGACCAATGGGAGTGCAGTATTCTGGTGCAGCTCTGTTCAGACAACATTCCTCCTACAAGTGCAGTTCGGTGAAGTCAGAATAGTTCAACGTATTTGATAACAAAATGCTGTTAACGACACAAGCCACATGGTCATACAAATTACACAATATTAATTTACCAAATATCTCTAGGATACGATAAAGAAATTATACAATTTATTTCTACAGTGAGCTACATGAAACTGGAATGAATAGGCTGCATTACATATGTCATGTATGGTCCCACATTAAATACGTGATACAAAAATTATTTCAGATTTCATGGAGCCAGATCAAAATAACAGGCACGGGTGTGTATTACTTGTATTATAGTTATTGTTAGTCTTACAGGCCTATTTATTTTTTTTATTACGTTTGTAATTTGATATTTTCACTTTATATAAACCTAATTGAAAAGTTAAATATGACATACATTATTTTCGTTGATGTTGGTGTTCCGTACTTGTCAGTCAAATAGCTGACAATTTTACAATTCAACATTTTATTATCGCTCCACATTCAGATCTAGGCAGGCCAATCAGGTGCGCTACAGACATGCGCATCTTTGCGCTGCCTGTTATTTCTGAACACCTTTGTTATATTTAATGAAATATTGGTGAAATACAGATTAACCACTTTCGTAGTAAAGGAACGATTTGAAACCGGACACTTTAACGACTGCATGTGTTGAGTCAGTTGACAAGCTTAATGGATCGGACAAATAAGAACAGTTGGCACAGAAAAAACACAAATGATAAGGGTGCAGAGGTGTATTAATAGGAAGGCTTGAGTGTCAGAGTTTTGACTCGTGAAGACAGGGGACCTCGCGGCGAGTCGCGAGGACAAGGGCCATTCAAACTGCGCAGTGTCAATTAAATACATGCTGTAGTAAATTCGAAATCTTGAAACATGGACGTGCTGGGAGGTCTGAATCTGGGCGATTTTGCCCAATCTTTTTCTAAAATGGGAATGTTTCCAGTTTTCGATGTTGCTTATTACATCGTTTCCATACTCTACCTCAAGTATGAACCAGGTTAGTGGGGCATGTCATCTCTTTCTGTGTCTTTTAACCTATTCATGGGAATAGGCTAATGAAGCCTAAAGCCTACTTATATGCAGACATTTTAGGTAGTCCATATTTAGTACAAATTGGAAGGGGCTACTAACTTATTCGTGACCAAATTATCAGACAACAACAACCTGTGTGCTGAAATATTTAAAATCAAATAGAACTATGCATGGACTCACACCAACTATCTGACCCATGTGAAGATGCCAAGATCTGATATCAAATTATGCCCTTTCAAGTTTCATTTGAAGACCATATATTGCAGTTGGAACATCTAGGAACTTGCTGGTTAAGATCGTGCTATAGTTAAATAACCTCAATAGTTCGTTTTAAGCAGCTTTCATGAATACCTCACATTTTCTACCACTTAACCCTTTATTTTATCTATGGAGTTTCAGAAATGAAAGCTGAGTGGAAGCCCATACATACCAAAAGCTTTGGCCACCAAGCAATAAATAGATTGCCTTTATTTAGCTGTCAGTGAGCTGGATGGCATTTGCAGTGCTTCAGAGCATGCTTTTTCACGGAACATATCCAATCAGCCTAGCCTTTATAGTTTATGTGTTATTTTCCTCATTTTGTTAATGTTCATGAACTTAAGAAAGTGCTATGTTAGGCATTTGTCATGAACTTTAGGATCTAGGTATTCTTTATAAAATTACATTATATATATTATGGACAAATCTACCAGTCTATGTACCAAACTACACATTTTTTGCAAAATAAAATAAACCAATTGTTATTCCTAGCTAGCTGTCCAGTCACACAAATAAACAAGGTTTTAAATGTTGTAACAATGTAATATTTTCGATTCTCTCAGCTATAGTTCTGCATGCATATGTCCCTGGTTAAAGCTGTTTAATAAAAATCATTGAATCGGTTTTTAATAAAGGGAGTGTTTGGGTCAAAGTTTAAACCCGACTTGACAGTTGCGAAGCAGGAAAAGCAATACAGCAAGATTTATTTTTAGACCACATTTCTGGAGATCAGTTGTCTGTCAGGCCCTCAGCTAATCATTCCTCGACCCCAAATCCCACCTGTTCCTGGGGATCTCACAGCTCTGCCACACTGGGTGGTGACTCATACATCCAGATTTACCCTGGGATGTTCTGCAATAGTAAACGTTTTGTTGCAGTAGTTGTATCTAGATACAATATGCCCTCTTCTATCAGAATACACAGACTTGGGCAGGCTCCCATCATAACACATTGTGATGAGGTCTGTTTAGCTGAAAATGAAATGTAAATACATATATTTTCTAGAAAATATAGTACATATAGTCACAGCCAACAACAAAAAAACCATAGCATGTCACAAAGGATTTGATTTACAAAAATCTAACAGGATTTTTCTTTTTCAGGGTCAGTGGAGGTGTCTCGCAAGAGCCCCGTGGCCTCTTGGCTCTGTGCCATGCTCTACTGCTTTGGGAGCTACATCTTAGCCGACATCATGCTTGGAGTCTGTCCCATCGACTATTTCCAACACAACAGTCATATCCTTCTTGCCTCACTTGTCTGGTAAACTCCTTTTTAAAGTGGTGAATGAGGTCCATTGCTTCTTAAGGAATGGGATGCTGTCAACTGAAACAAGTTACATAAAACAATTCCCCTCCCTCCCTCTTTATCTCAATTTCACAGGTACCTCATCTTTTACTGCCCATTGAACCTCTTTTACAAATGCGTGGCTTTCCTGCCTGTCAAACTGGTGTTGGTGGCACTGAAGGAAGTGGTTCGCACTCGCAAGATTGCGGCAGGCGTACACCATGCTTATCATGCTTACCACCATGGCTGGATCATCATGGTGATTACTGGCTATGTAAAAGGTCGGTATCTTAAAGTAGGATTCCCCATTATCACACCTGCAAAGATTAGCCTGTGCCTCGGAGCGGTTCTCCTTTTTAAAAGGGGGGGGGGGGGTGAGGGTGGTGGCGGGGGGGTGGTGATTAAGGCAAACCCCAGATAAGACCAGAGAAGCGAGTTACAGACCTTTGTCCTAATAATTTGTACTTTCTATTTATACCCTCGCAGGATCAGGAGTGGCTCTCATGGCAAATTTTGAGCAACTGCTGCGTGGTGTGTGGAAGCCTGAGACCAATGAAATCCTGAACATGTCATTGTGAGTGTGTTTCCCTCAAGGTGTTAGGCTTGATGGTCGCCTATTTTTAGTGAGTTTTGGGATAAACCCAGTTTTCATTTCTCTCTCCAGCCCTACTAAAGCCAGCCTGTACGGAGCGATTCTGTTCACACTTCAGGAGACAAGCTTGCTTCCCGTGTCCAAAGCAACCCTTATCTGTGCTTTCACTCTCTTCATGGCTGTTTCCAAGGTAGGTCCTTTTTCACAGGAAAAGTAAATACCCTTAATATAACTGCACTTTGTAGATGTAATGGTCGTCTGTGTCCTTGTTGGCTTTACAACCAAAGGGGTGATGAAATCCATGGAACACATGTGGAATAGCTTGCATTTTTCTTGGTATCTTTTTTTAAAGGTGTTCATGACAGCCCGCCACTCCCATGGCTCTCCCTTCGCCCTCATCGAGTCCTGGGTCTGCCACCTGCTCTTTGGCTCTGCCCTGGGTGGGGCTGAGGAGGATCACCACGCTCCGGCTCCTCCCCCTCCTTCCTCGCCAGTCAAATCCAAGGAGGAGCTGAGCGAGGGCACCCGCAAGAGGAAGTCCAAGAAAGCAGAGTAGAGCTCAGAGTCTGCTACTGGAAAAGGGGGCCTCCGGACCCCCCTCATCGTCCACAAACTGCATCTGAAGTCCCCACATGTTCCAGCAATCTTTTCAGATACGATGGGGGTCTCCCATTCCTTGCTGGGGAAAGGGGCCGTTTGACGTCCATCAAACAAGGCCCTTTCTGTTGAGGCGAATGGTGCTTTTATATATTACATTGTAAGGGTATTCTGTAAATAGATCAACCAAGTATCACACCATATTTCAACCCCACATCTCATTATTTATTTATGTATTTATTTGTCCTCAATAAATATATGTTACCGTGTGCAACAGCATGTGGTGAATAATGTGAACAACAAGGAATTACTTAATTGTTTTAGGAGGGCCTCTGTTCAAAAGGCGCTTTTGCTTCCAGTAGTCAGTGGCTTTGGTTTATACTTATTCAAACTTGCAACAGTATAGAATTAAGCACAAAAGGACAATCAGACAATGCAATGCGAATCAAGCAATACATGTGAAGGAACCATAGCTACTTTTTACATGAAACTTGATAGAAAGCCAATCTTTTAATAAAGGCGAAACAGAATTGCTTTCATGTTGTTGCGTCCGTTTTTTGTTTATGTTGATAGATTTATAACTCTATTTCTAAGGATGTCCAGTAACATTTTTGAGGTTAGTTTGGGGTCATGTTGCGGGGACGTTTTGGTACCCCCTGCCTACTAACACACATTTACGTCAAGGGTAATAAACTAAGACTGATGAACTTTGCAAAAGGTTGTGAACTTTGAACCCAGTTTGAACAGCAGTAGAAGTGATTACTGACCAAGCATTTCCTTTTTTTCCCTCTCCTCACATAAATTCTACCTTGTTTGATATTGAATCGCACACACTTACTTTTCAACGATTCAACCAACCAGAATTGCCAGAAATATGTCACTCCAACTGTCACTACAACAGAAAATACACATTTGTCAGTCACATTCAAGAAGTGACTGATTCCACCACTAAATGCACCCCCAGGCTGAAAATATATTTAGGAGTAAACAGTGTCACCTTAAGTTACCCTGGAACAATATGTACAGTGAAGCAGGAACATTCCTCGATAAATTGTCAGACGAGAAAACTAAAAAGGTTGTCCTTTTGCTTTTCCAGTGAAGAGCCATAGGAAGGCTTCACCCATTCTGGGGGCTGGGCAGGGAGAGAGGATGAATGGACTGGAATCCATGAGCACCAATCAAGGTGCACCATACCAAGCCCTCAGGGGGGGCCGTCCTCGGAATGCAACCAACATCTGCTGGTTCCATCACTGGCAAACAAAGCCGCAGAACATACAAACCAACAGATGCCAATTGAGTTTCTCAGGAAGCTTTCATGAACTACAATAAATTGTGTGTGTTTATGTGTTGATATCTATGGTATATGTGAAAATATGTTACACTTACTGGAACAAGTGTATACAATAGGTAGGGTAAAAGGAAACAAATCAAGCTTAGAAAATAGAAAGGTTGCCTTTCACTTACAAGTGACTGTTGGTTCTTGACCTGTGTTTAATCTTTATCCAGGAATCCTGACCGATATGTTAGACTCATTAAGGACAATAACAGTCCGTTCTAAGTCAAAACCACTGTGGGTTTGGCAATACAAGGTGATGGTCTCCTTTTCCTCTTCATTTTTTGGGGGGACATTCCAAAATGCAGGGTTCCAGAAGATCTCCTGGAGAGGAGGAGGGAACATCAGTCACTCGGAGAGATGTATAAAAGCAAGGGAGGAGAAAAGAAAAAAACACTCTCCTCCTCGCCTGCAGACACAGGAGAAGCTCACCTTAGAGCCAGCTGCAAGACCAGGGACACAGAAGGACAGTGGACAGACCCTCAGCTGGCTTCCAAGCCTCCGGCTGAAGACAAATGCTGTAGAGACATAACAAGAGGATAAAAACATGCTGAAGATACTGGTTCTGATTGGGGCTCTGAGTGTGTGCTGTAACAACGTGATTGGTCAGAGAGGTAAATGTCACTTGTTTCTTCTCTCACCTTTGTTGCATAGGAATTAATATATATAATAATAATATATACAAAATAATATATAATCGTTTGTCCGAAATTCCAGTTATTTACTTGTTCCTGAACTCATTCTTACATATTTACATGGAAAAGTGTCTAAATAAAAACACTTTGAAGGAAATATTGAACATAATGAATGAACACAAATGGTGACATTGAAAAAATGCATTTAAATGTTACCATGGTCGATTTGATGACATTTGATCATAGATGCCTGCAACATAATGGAGCGCTTGACTACATGAACTGCATTAGTGTTGACTTGCTTGACTGTATTTTCAAGCTCTGAAAAACCAATCAGCTTCTGTGGGTTAAGAACTTGATGGGGCTTCCTTGGAAGTTGCCTGTGTTTTCCAGCTAGAATCTGTCCACTGTCTCTAGAGCTTTCTGCTTGGAATTCATTCTGCAAACATGAATGTTGCTAATGAGAAGACCATATGCTTTTACCTTCATGCCCAAGTGACTTTGACACTACAGTATACAGCTCCCCAGAGACAAGAGCCAGTTCAATTAGTCCACAAACAGTAACTTCTTTCCATTGCATGTCTGCCATCCCATGTTCTACAAGGCTCGCCTGTTTGGGGCCAAACTCCATGGAGGGGTCAAAACCGTAAACCCCCAATAAAATCCAACATTCAGTGAAGTCCATTAACTGGGACTCCAAAGTTACTGAACTCAACTATGCAAAATGTTTGATCTATGCTTCTGTAAAAGTACAGTACTGGAATACAGAAATGTAATTCCTGTTTTTTTTAACTGAGCATGCCATTCAGTTTAACATTAATTGTGGCTGGCCAGCTTGTGTATCAGGGGAGAGCAGCATGGAGGCAGGGAGCTCAGGCAGTAAAGATGATGGATGAGCAGAGGATGATGTTGTTTTATGGGACATCTGCACTGTGCATCCCCACACACACTTTCTACGGATGACTTTAGAGCACGACAGAAAGACAGATGAGGTGTTTGTATGTTTGATAAAGGTACTGCAGAGACCTGTTCATAAAGATGGATCTTTTACAATAGACTTAGTTTACCTGTGCTCACATTCCTCCCTCTGCTTACCCTGAACCATTCTTCTTTCGGTTTTCAATTTGATTTCAAACACAATAACATAAAACTAAACCTTAAATGCTCATATGTGCAATTGTTAACTTTCTTTCTAAGATGGAGAAATCATCAGTCAGATCAAGGGGACAAATCTTGCTTTGGCAGAGATCAAAGAACTTCTCAAACAACAGGTAGATTAAGTTTCAGTCCTCTGTATACATCAGATGTACTGGTGTGCTTCTATTTCTGTCCATTTAACAAAAAATGTATAGCATTTATGGAAAAGGATATTTAATTATTCATACATTGAAATTCTAGATCAGGGGTGTTAAACTCCACTCCTCGAGGGCTGGTCTCCTGAAGGTTTTAGATGTTTCCCTACTCCAGCACACCTGATTCTAATAAATGGTTGTTATTCAGCTCTGTGGAGGTGTGCTGGAGCAGGGAAACATCTAACCTTCAGGACAGCGGCCCTCGAAGACTGGATCTTGACACCTGTGTTCTAGATCAATGTTTCTGTTCATTTGACTGGTTATTCTTATTTTGTTTTCTTACTTATGATGTGTTACATGTTTGAAAAATGACTTATTCTAAACGAATCCAACTCCATACAGATCAGAGAGATTGTATTTCTAAAGAACACAGTGATGGAGTGTGAGGCCTGTGGTGAGTCCTCTTTTAACAGCATCAACCAGAACAGGTCAAATGTAATTTCCACCATCTACAATAGAGGGAGAGATTCCCCCTCCAGAACAGAGGAAACACCTGGAGTGTGAAAGAAGTGAGTGATTGACTGTGACTGTTTCTCCTTCCCAAGGCATGCGTATTGAGCCCCTTCGTCCCTCATGTGTGCCCAACCCTTGTCACCCAGGGGTGAAGTGCACTCAGACGGCCGACGGTATCAAGTGTGGCCCCTGCCCTGAGGGGATGGTGGGCAACGGAACCCATTGCACTGATGTGGATGAGGTCAGGAAAACTCCACAACTAGTATTAGAAACCGTGTTCTTCTGTGGTTCTACTATATCTAGTGTGCCTCTGTGTTCCTAGTGTGTCCTGATGCCTTGTCACATGGGTGTGCGCTGCATTAACACATCCCCTGGGTTCCGCTGTGGTCCGTGTCCCGCGGGCTACACCGGCCCCCAGGTTCAGGGGGTCGGCCTGGCCTACGCCACCGCTAACAAACAGGTAGCTGTTTCATCCAAAGGAAAGACGCTTGCAGTGTCATTTGTAGATCAATTGTGTGTTTTTGTTGTTGTTTTTTTTACTTCTGTTTCCCCGTCCAGGTTTGCAGGGATATCAACGAATGTGAGGGACCCCAAAATGGAGGCTGCGTGGAACATTCTGCCTGCTTGAATAATCCCGTAAGGGCTATTTCGAAATCTACAGTTCATGTTAGTAGATTCAAACTCTAGACATGTAAAGTGAGCTCTGCTGTATGGTGTCAGGGCTCATTTAGGTGTGGCCCTTGTAAGCAAGGCTACGTTGGAGATCAGCGTCGTGGTTGTAAACCCGAGAGAGCTTGTGGAGACGGCCAACCAAATCCCTGTCATGCCAGCGCTGAATGTATTGTTCATCGTCAAGGGAAGATAGAGTGCAAGGTGAGAGTAATTTCTTGCATTTAAACCCAAAAAAGCCAGCAAAATGAGGGTCCTGAATTTTGAATGTTTCCTTGTGCATTTCAAATAACTGCATAATTTAACCATTCATGATGGCACTTTAACAATGTTACATTGATTTCTGTCTAACATCCACATGCTTAATGTATGACTCTTACATCCCTTTCAGTGTGGTGTTGGATGGGCTGGTAATGGCTATATCTGTGGCCCTGATATAGACATTGATGGCTTTCCTGATGAGAAACTGGATTGCCCTGAGAGGAACTGTGAGAAGGTGAAGCGTGTTTTATTGTGTCTCTCGTAAAGACGTGATAGCAAACAGGATATGAGGAGAAGGGACGGTCCCCAGACGCACAAACCTGTTACACATCTCCATAAGATCCCATCAGCAGTGGCACTGCCTGGTATCGAGAGCCATCAAGCCTGATGAACTCATCCTCTTTTCAGGATAACTGTCTGACGGTCCCCAACTCTGGCCAAGAAGACGCCGACCTTGATGGATTAGGAGACGCCTGTGATGACGATGCAGATGGCGATGGAATCCTAAACACACAGGTGCAAATATCACCCTCTGAACAGTTTACATCCTTTTCAAGGCAGGTTAAATATAAACTATGAAGACATGGTGAATGATCACACCAGTTGAGGCTACAAATAACAAAAATATACCTTAAAGGAAAACCCTTTCAGAGTACCCAAAGAGAAAAAGAATACTCCAACTCTAAAGACTAACTAAGCATGCCATCCATCACTAGGACAACTGTGTGCTGGTACCTAATGTTGACCAAAGGAATGTGGATGAGGATGATTTTGGAGACGCCTGTGACAACTGCCGGGGTATGAAGAATAATGATCAGAAGGACACCGATGTTGACAGACTGGGGGACGAATGCGATGAGGACATTGACGGCGATGGTACGTGTGTCTGACTGATCAATCAAACCTATAAATGTATCCATTTCATCCACTGGGCTTGGTGTTGATGACAAACCTAAACGTAATACACCTTGTATTTTTAAGGAATCTTAAATAATAAGGATAACTGCAAAAGAGTTCCAAATGCTGACCAGAAAGATCGTGATGGAGACAAAGTTGGAGATGCTTGTGATAGCTGTCCTTATGTTCCCAACCCTGATCAGGTTTGATTACCAACAACCATACATGAGTGAAGTCCTGTAGTCTTCCTAATGATAGAGTACTCAAATGTAGAACAATGTCATTCTTCCTTCAGTTGGACATGGATAATGACTTGATTGGTGATCCTTGTGACAATAACAAAGACAGGTATGTTTTGTCAGTAACCACTGGTTTATGTTTCTGAAATATAATTTCAGTATCATCATCTAATTTCTTAGGAAACATAAAGCATCATTTGGCTGTAAAATGTACCCTTGAGTCACCAGGAAAAAGTCCAAAAAGACCAAAAATGGAAATGAATTTATATGGCAGTTGGTAAGAGGTACAACACGATTACCTCTTTCTCTGCTGTCCTTCCTCTCCAGTGATGGGGACGGACACCAGGACTCTAATGACAACTGCCCCGCAGTGATGAACAGTTCCCAGCTGGACACTGACAGAGACGGCCTCGGGGACGAGTGTGATGATGACGATGACAATGATGGCATTCCGGATCTCCTACCACCGGGCCCTGATAACTGCCGACTCATCCCCAATCCCCTACAGGAAGACACTGACGGTAAATACAGAGCTATTGCATCATCTAATCTTATTGTGTAATTCTTGTTGTTTTATGTTATTTGATTATTCATTTAAGTAATGTTATCTGCCACTTGTGAAGATAAAGAATGAATGCATGAATGTCTCTTGGATGTGGAAAAGTGTGTGTTTCTTGGTTTTCGTCCTGCAAATGAGGTAAATGTCTCTTTCAACATAGGCAATGGCGTGGGCAACGTGTGTGAAAATGACTTTGACAACGACACAATTATCGACACCATTGACGTGTGCCCGGAGAATGCTGAGGTCACTCTGACAGACTTTAGGGAGTACCAGACTGTAGTGCTGGACCCCGAGGGAGATGCACAGATAGACCCTAACTGGGTAGTACTGGACCAGGTAGGAAGTCAAGCCATGTTATTCAGATAACCTTTAAAGGATAGTATTGTCACACAATATAATTGTACCTTTTTTGTCATTTCTTCTCTATAAGGGAAGAGAGATTGTTCAAACCATGAATAGTGATCCTGGACTGGCTGTCGGTAAGCACAGAGACCTGTTAAAAAATGAAACCATAACCAAAAGATTTTAACTGCTTTTCAAAGCTTCAGCCTGTAAATGTTAAAATCAATTTTTCCTCACCTCAAGGTTACACTGCTTTCAGTGGTGTTGATTTTGAAGGGACGTTTCACGTAAACACGGTAACCGACGACGACTATGCAGGCTTCATCTTTGGCTACCAGGACTCGTCCAGCTTCTACGTGGTGATGTGGAAACAAGTGGAGCAGATCTACTGGCAGGCCAACCCCTTCAGGGCTGTGGCAGAACCAGGCATCCAACTGAAGGTACCCAGCCTCACTCGCCAATCCTGGATGTTTTCATCTGCCAAGTGAATACAAGTATGTAAATGTAAACACTGTCTGAAATACACAAGTAAGTCACATTGAGCGAATTAGATCATGTTCTATAGATCTATAGATTTGTGTCTTAACTATTTACATCAATTGGATTGATGTGCGTCATCAATAAAGGTTACAGGTTCATGTGGTGCAGGATGTAAGGTGATACCTTTAATCTGGGTTCAGGGTGTCACAT
This sequence comes from Neosalanx taihuensis, assembly GCA_030340665.1. Lineage (NCBI taxonomy): Eukaryota > Metazoa > Chordata > Actinopteri > Osmeriformes > Salangidae > Neosalanx > Neosalanx taihuensis. Next base: position 5,596,621 of record CM059312.1, on the reverse strand, counting down.
GACAAACACTCATTCACAAGGACGCAGAAACGATAGCCCAGATCGATGACTTGTTCTGCAAAAGGTCAGCATTGACAGCAGCTCCCTTTGCACATGTCCTGTTGCCAAGGCTGTGAAGTCGACCACAGGACCGGGAGAAAACCTGCGGAACTCCCTGTGGCACACAGGGGACACCAGCGACCAGGTGAAGCTCCTGTGGAAGGATGCTCGCAATGTGGGCTGGAAGGACAAAACATCCTACCGCTGGTTCCTCCAACACAGGCCCCAAGACGGATACATCAGGTAGGCATTAAATCAGGGGTGTCAAACCCGTTATCAAGCTCTGTGGAGGTGTGCTGGAGCAGGGAAACATCTAAAACTGTCAGGACAGTGGCCTTTGAGGACTGGAGTTTGACACCTGTTTGACACCTGTGCATTAAGCCCTGAAGAAAGAAATAAGCAGAGAGAAATTATTAAAATTTTCATTTGAATACCCTGATTAACATGAAAGGCTATACTGTATCTGAAGGCCTTGTTGGGATTGGTGGTCGCGTGACACTAACAGCTGCCTCTTCATCCACGGTTTTAGAGTGCGTTTCTATGAGGGAACTCAGATGGTGGCCGACACAGGCATCATCATAGACAGCACAATGAGAGGAGGACGACTAGGCGTCTTCTGTTTCTCCCAGGAAAACATCATCTGGGCAAACCTTCGCTACCGCTGCAATGGTGAGCAAGAGAGAGGCAGCTCAAACAGAACCTCCTTTGTGTTGATACTGAGCTGCGCTTCATTCAACTCAGTTACATAGCAACCAAGTCCTAGTTGACAAATGTATCAACATTGCAAACCCCTATTCATCTGGTACATCAGGCTCAAGATAAACATAAAAATGGCTGCATGTTGAGGGCCCCCATGTTGATTACATTTAGGCTTGTCATGATTTCCTGCTACTGTTCTCTTCCCTTTGTAGACACCCTGCCTGAGGATTTCGACACATACAGAACCCAACAGGTCCAGTTGCATCTCTAAAGGGTTCAGGAAAAGGTTCAGGTCCCTAAAGAACTCTGGAGGGACATTCTATTACCCAACACTCCTTGAAATCCTCACCCCCTCCCACACGAAACAGGAAGTACCTATGTCATCTCATACAATTATTAACTAACTAAATAGGGGACAGTTTATAGGTCCATATTCTCATGAAATGCTCTTCAGTTTGACATTGTGCAACTTTTTAATTTGGACCAAATTTCTATGTGAACTATATTCTGAAGAATTTAGTTGTCTTCACTAGGATTAATCGTGAAGCATTATTCTTCACGGTCAATAATGACCAATGTTTGTTTTGGATTTTGATTCAGTATGAGATTGGCAGATTACCTTAACTACCTCTGCTATATACTTGTTGTACATTTTTACAAAATGTTGCTTCATTTTAAATTTCAGCTTTCTAGAAGGAAACGGCATATCTAATACCTTGTAGTTTTGGACATCGAACCATATGTTTGAAGCTGAAATCATAAGCACATACAGAAATACAGATTAAAAAATATAAATAACACAACTATATGATATAATTGTGTATATATAGTTCAAACATTGTGCATGTCTGCACAGCACACCGTGTTAGTGTTGTAAAATGACATCAGACATTTTTTATTGATATATTCTGCAAATCGAGACTATGTACAGAGAAAGGACGCCTCCCACAATTCCATAGACAAGTTTTATAAACAAATGGATCACGTAGTCACACAGCAACAAATAAGTACTTCACGTCTTATATTATGATTTAGAGAATAATAGTTTGATGAAGAGTTTTTCTACAGCTAGCAGGTGGTTGAAGACCTCCAAATGCTACAGATATTTTTCAGCTGTGTGAATGTTCCGAGTACCAAATAAAATCTGGAAACTTTCAATTAATGATTCTCGTGTCAAATTACACTCTACATTTTGTGCTTGAACAACACATTTTGATATATATATGTTTTTTATGTTGAGTAAAAATATTTTGGCTTCTGCTAAGTGAATTGTCAGTGGTGGCTTTAAATTTCTAATAGTGCAATCAGACAATGGAAGTATGCTGAGTAAAAACCCAAAACTCCCCTTAAGCCTGAAGTCCTATGGACCAACATCAACCCACTTAGCATTTTAAATGGATATGCAGAGCACTACGGGGTAATCTGTTGACAAAATAAACATACATTCGGAGTGCTATTCCTTTCCAACATGATGGGAGGACAAGCTGCATTGGAATTAGCCCTTTCTAGATTTGCATCCCAAATATAAGAACATTTGTTTCAGAGATCAGATCAAAAGTACCTAAGTTTACAAAGGAGAGGAGAAGAGAAATAGCATTTTGTTGCACAAAAATATATCTTCAGAATCCATCTGGGGGAAACCAGTCAGCATTCACAGAGGGCAAACAGTCCCTGTTTCTGAAACAGTACGTCACAAATAAAGTGCGAAGCAACAAGCAGACTAAAGACGTCACAATATAGACAATATATAGATATTTCACAATACACTTTCCTAAGCCTGACATGGCACGTCATTCACAATCATGATAACTAACATTGGTAAACATAATGTCAATTCAGGCTAACTGACCTCACTGATTGGCTTGTTCTTCTTTTCTTTTTTTTTTTACACAAATATTAGGGATCAAGATTGCTTACAACATCTAGCATGTCTTGCAAATGCAGGAGATTCGTTTTTTGTTTGTTTTGTTTTTACTTGTGGTTCAAGGTTTGTCAACAATTAGTGCAAGTGCAAAGTCAGCATCTGAGCTAAATCATCTTTTGTACATTAATTCTGCCATCTGTTAAGCACTGAGAAAGCACTGGTTTGTGTACAGTAATTTACTGCAGGCTCTCATCAAAGACAACAGTCTATTTCAATGTTGGCAGGTGGATTCTAATCCAACTGGGACTCTTAAAGGTTAAATTAACTCTGTGTAACAGCTATAATCTATTACATTGTCACACAAATACATTCTTATATCAGCAATGAATTAGCATTATGCAGATAGAGGTAACATAGTCATCTGACAGTAAACTGTTTTGAATAAATAATTTATAGCAACTCACACATGCATTCTGTCAACTGGATGTTGCTGTATTTTACATGTTGCATGATTTGGATCAAATCTGCTAATGAAGGCCTTTTCCCCAAAGTTCACTGAACATGATCATCATGCAGTTACTTTATGCTACAGCATATGTACACAATTTATCAGCATGTGTTGTATGCAACATGGGAGTAAATAAATAGAAATGAAACGTATCTTGGCATCTGAATGGCACTGAAATCCAACAGAACATAAATTGGGTTTGAAACATTGTAATGGGGTAACAGGTTTATGACTTGAATATTACATTGAATAATGCGGTCCTATAGTCTAGTGTTATGGTCAAATTATCTTAGTCTTGCATAGGAATCACATTTATATATATATAAAACAATATCCTTTGCTATGGATCATTTGTGTAATGAGAAACAAAAATATACACATGTAAACTTAATGCCAAAAACAACGGTAAATAGTTCAACTCTGAGGTCTGAAGTTAACAAACTGTGATTCCTTATAACTTAAACAAATCTGACGATATCCATTTTTCTTTACTGGGATTTAGGCAAGTAATTCTATACTATATTGCACCATAAATCGAAATAGGCTGTTCTACAGCTAGTTTGAAGGAAAATGTTGATACTATGCACTTGACCATAGGTATGACTTCCAACAATATGAATGCCAGTGCATGATTTCAAGCCTATAATGTTATCACTAAATACTACTTTCATCCATAACCTTAAGTTCTGCTCATATTTAAATAATAAAATAATCTGAACAGTTGTTTCTTGAAGAATTATGGCATTGGTAAAAACATTGTGGTTTGAAACAATTATTTAACAAAGCTAAAACTGCAGGAGTGAAAACACCATATATGTTTTAAGTGCGTTAAAGATATTTTCTGCTCCACATACTTTCTTAATATAATAAAAAGCAAATGTAAAAAGGCCTTCTTTGTTCCAATACATTTCTGATTGTGTGGTCAAAAACATGCAATGTAATGGATTTTTTTTGTTTTTGAGGGGGGGTGTAAAAAAATGGAATGGTTCATCTTAATTTCAGTCAAGTCTACCCTGAAAGGAGAACCTTGTAATAATATCATTAGTAACATCTTATAACAATCGACTACAAAAATTCTTTTTAACAGCAAGAAGCACGAAATGCTTTATGTCATCCCTTTAAGGTGAAGAAAACGTCCCCATATTTGCACTCTCCATCACAAATACTTATAACCCGACCTTTTTTGATATTTTTTACAAAACATTGAGAATTTAGCTAAAAAGTGTACCAGTACAAAATACAATACAATTAATTTGTCAAACCTTACTCTACATAACCACAAATATTGTCACTGACTGAAAGTTAGGAGTTCCTTTTAAATACAAGAAAATGTCACAAGAAGTTACGAAAATACATTGTCACATTAGACACTTAAACAGTATAATACTCATGTAAGGCAAAATTAGGTGATCTCACAGTGACAAGTTCAATAGGGTAAGTTTTCTGTGTTCACTTTTCTATCGTTTTTAATAGAGTGACCTTTGTCAGATAAGCAAAATATTAAATTATATTTGGATTGACTTTTTTTTAAGCAGCGAAAACAAACTCTCGGGGAATTTCTCTTTGTCTTCTATATTTTCTATGAGACTATTTTAAATGATACTTTGCTTAACATTAAAAACAAAACATGGAAGTATTTTTTTTTTCCTAATTAAGTCATTTGAAAGTTAATTGGCAAGATAGTGATACAAGCTAGTTAATTTTAAGCTTAATTTAACGCTTTCCCAGTTCATATATGTAGAGAGATGTTTTGGTTCAGGAGCAAATATGGGGAGGATTTTCACTCCTTAATGACACTAAATAGTCAAATAATACCAACGAATAAACAGATAAAAAATTAAATCAGTGCAGTTTGTACAAGAGGACAACAGCAGAGAAAATTTGGCATCAAACAAATAACTGAATTATATATTCATATAAAACAAATGCAACGTAATAAATAATTCAATAAATATAAACGCAAACAAACCCATACAAAAAAGTAAACACATACATGACAAAAATATAAACATTTGGTTGTCAGTAAAATAAAGCTTTGAGAGTGATGTAAGTTGGGAAAGACAATGAATTTCTTTTTAAGGGTTGTAATAGCTCGGCTGTGGTATTTGCACACATACACAGCATTCATTATTGGTGTGGTGGTGCCTACCGTCCTAGTGTCTTTTTTTGCCCCCCTCCCCATCGACCTTAAAATACCGCTCCCACTTTAAAACTGATCTTCCCAAACGGATATGGAAAACACGATTTGGGAGATGTCAATAACGATTTGGGGGATGTTTGAAAGTTTTTTGTATGCATATAGCAAATAATGTTGTATATTAAATGCAGCAGGTTGGCTAAAGCGCTGAGGGACCAACAATCTCATTGATATTGACAGCAATGCCAAACCACCCCCAAAAAGGCATTGTGTATCCTTCAACCCACGCAATAGTTTTGGTGGCGTTTCGTATCAAAGGCCTGAACGAGTTCTGCCGAGGCTGAAGGGCCATGCAACTGGGGAGGGTAGTCCCCCACACCATGCCTTAATGCTTCCCTTCGGATCTGAACCCAAGGGGGAATTTTATATTCCTTCACATTTTTTTTGTTTCGTTTTTTTGTTGTTGGGACAAGGGATGGGGACAGCCGGTCAGTTTCACCTTTACAGCCTGTCCATCCTGAACGTGTCCTCAGTGGCGGGGTCGGTGAGGACCATGTCTGGGTCATTGAGCATGTGCAGTCCATCCAGAGTAAGAGGGTCGATCTTCAGCTCGTCCAGTGGAAACTGAGAGTCTGCGTCAAAGCTGACATCTCCGACACCGGCCAGTGAGTTAGTCAGCTCTTTCGAGAGACTGGGTGGAGACTCTCCTGTTACTGAAATTCAACATTGAGGGGAAATGTTATTCAATCATTGCATGTGCACAACCTGCTTTCACACACAACAATTAACACATAACATCCAAAACACACACACAAAAAAAAACTAAAGCCAAGCGTTCTGGTTGAGAACTCGCAGTCGACGATGAACGACGCAACCAAGTCGCTAATAGGCTTTTGCTGCTACGGTACCTGTGAGGATGATGTTGGGGATGTTGCCATGGCTACTGAAGCTTAGATGCTGGCTGTCTTGCAGGCTGCTCCCGGTAAGCCCCATCATGGCTGCCTGCGTGTAGTTGAGGGTGGAACACTGATTGTACAGGCTGTTGGAACTGATGGGGTTCTCAATCATGTTGAACTGCTCCAGCTGAACAACATAAAAGGTTAAAAGTTGGGTCATTCTTCGTGTATAACAATTTCAGGCGTGATTTCTTAACGTGTTAGATGACAGCACGGTTTCACCTGGTGGGAAAGAGCGTTGGTTTGTCTCGACGCCAGTTGCTGGTCGTAGAACGAGTCCCCGAAAATACTTCCCACCACAGAAATGTGCTGTTAGACAAAGCACAAAGCTTATCAACAATCCTCCCCGGTACAAACGGTGCTTCAAAAATGCCCTCAAACACAAGCAGCCGTGACGGGATTGTTGGACAGCAAGTCTGAAATGCGAACACAGCGAACCTTTCACAGACATCTCATCTCTTAAGGGAACACAACAGCAATGGCATAGAACAGAGCCGGGCACAAGCAGGAGGGAATTCAGAAGGCAGCCACTTCAAGCACTGTCGTGAAGGACACTTCATGATGGCACAAACATAATTTTCTGGAACAGTCACAAAAGCAATGGAGCAGGGTATACAGTACAAGGTGCGACTGTTGAAAAGGGGCATTCCAGTCAAATCCTTAGTTATTCGTATTTATCTAGACCTATTCCACTTACCTTTAAGGCATAGAATGGATAGGAACTTAAAAAATACCTTAACCACAAGCCTTCTTTACGTCTCAGTAATCCGTATTTTTTTGATGTGTTAAAAAAACACAGCAAGGAGATTTTGCCAAGAGTACTGCCATCAATACCTCAAACACTACCATGATTATTCAGGTAAATGAGAAAAGCAGTCTTTCTGGCTGCAACCTTTTACCTAACACAAGCAGTTTTCCCACAAGTATCTTGAAATCTAGTCACTGACAAAAATGTCAGCATTCAATAAAACAAGGCCAAATATGCTTATATGATTTTTTGGAACATTAGAGGGACTGCAGTTGGTCAACAAAAACATGGTGGAACCATTTAGGAACAACGAAAAAAGCAAAGAATTGAATGTGGTCAGGAGAGGGAATGGGGGGAGAAGGGGGGGGGGGGGGGGTGGTGGTTGTGCTTGGTGACACCATGGATGATAGAATTAGGCTGGGGTGAAAGGCAGTTTAATTGGTTTAGCCAGTTCCCTGCGCAAAGCCCTCCCCCAAAAAGCAGCTCGGTGGTTGCGCCCTTACTTGAGGCGAGCCGCCAGGGGAGAAGGCTTGATTGGAGACTGGGGAGGTTGGAGACTGATTGGCCGGAGAGCCAGTCTGATTACGATACTGTTGAAGGGAAGATGGTTAGCCGGAGGAAAGCTCTAGAAAAGTAACAGAACACTCCGGTAAGAGTGGACTGAAATGCAAATTCGGTCCCTATTATGAAAAAACACCCTTGAGGAAAACTGAAGACCTTGTCAGCTGGTTGTCTTTATGTTACCCCTCAGCTGCACACTGGAAGTAGAACTTCAGATGTATACTGATACTAAGCCTACCAAAGTATAAACAAGCTCTACCACTGTGTGTTTGTAAAATCATCTCTTTATCTTCATTATTGCGCTGATTCAACTGATCCATGCCTGACTAATGACATTGATGGACAAGAGAGAAAGGAAAGGGAAACTAAATACATGAATAAACCAAGGCTCGCCAAAACCCACTTCTTACAGTCCACTAACCGCAACAAGACGTGGGCAACAGGCAGTGTGCATTTGAAAAAGCCACAGTTCCGTCGTTCGAATGTTCCAGGACATCCACTATGCAATGTGGCGTTACCGTTTCACATCTGCAGTAACCCCCCTGCCCCCCCCCCCAAAAAAAGGAGATTCGGTGACTCACTGAGTTGACGTTGATGCTAGCGCTGGTCTGGATCTGGGAATCTGGGGAGGCCTGTGTGGCTGTGGTTGTGGTGGTGGTGGCCAGTGGGGGCAGGGTGATCAGCCTGAAGCCTTGGGGCAGGACCTGCTGCAGATGCAGGTCGTTCAGCACCTGGGCCTGGGCCTGGGCTGTCAGCTGGCTGAAGAAGGGGTACTGAGACAGCTGCTGCTCAAGACTCAAGGTTTCCATTGGCACTACCTGAGGAGAAGAAAAGAGGAGGTGCTGTTATACAAGGCGGGGACTTAATAGGACCCTTGGTAAAGCGTATTTTCCAGAATAAAAGGGGTGAAATCTTTCCTGCAAAAACAAATGATAAATGGCCTGACCCCAACCCAATTGACAGTGATACATAAAAAGGAGCAAATGAAACGTTCTAACGATATAATCAATCTAACTATTATAATAAGTTTAAATGTAATGTGTGTCCTGTCAGAGAACACCAGACAAACATTCGGTACAGATAAAAGCCTTTAAAGCTTTACCAAAACAATCTGAACAATGTGAAAAGTACTAGATGACTTCCCCGCATATTATATTTCAAGACCCACCTACAGCAATAGAAGTTCTAAAACAGTCCAACCCAGCAATATAATGCTGACTCATCCCAGCAAATAAGGCCACAAGACACCTGGCAGGCATGGGTTTAATACACCAGAGAGAACTTAGCCTTCCAAAAACAGCACTTTAAAACCTTTTCAGGACTCACTTTGGAAGCTTGTAACCCAGGCCTTTCAAACGTACATTAATTTGAATTACGTTAAATCTTGCACAAGATTTTACCCAGGGGTTTGTGCCAGTGGCAAGTGCGAGAGGGACGTTTATCATCATCTACATCATCATCATCATCATCTGACCTGCGTGATGTTGATGGGGGGCGACAGAGGGGTGGGCGAGAGCTGCTGGGGGGGCTGCTGAGACTGGAGGTCTACGCTGAGGGTGAGGGGCACCACGGTGGGCTGCCGGCGCTGAGCTGATGCCGTCATGGCGGACGGAGAGGAGGTCGTGGCCACTGCAGGGGACGGTACACAGACATGTTATTAGACACATAAAATGTGCTGACAAGAATGCCATCCCCATACTGAGGTTTTGTTTCCCTCAGACAGATTGGAGTGCAGTGAAGTATTCTATCTAATACCGAGTTCAATACTAATCCTGCAGAATGGGTTTGTAAGCAAAAGCATCATTTGTGATGAAGTACACTTTGGATATTCTCATTTGTATTGGTGATCGCATCAGTCAGCCGTCACTGTGTGCACTTTAGTCAGGAGAGGGAGCCAAAACGGAAAGCTTCTGCCAGCCATCTGTGACCGTTCTTTGTAAAGTTAATGATATACCAGGAGTTATGCAGCGGTAGCGGAAAAAAAAGTACTGACCATGGCTGGCGGCACTGATGCCTAGGTGGGTGAGGTTGGTGGTCAGGTTTCCTGTGCTGTTGGAGGTGCTGAGGGCAGGGAACGCCACCGTGTCGTCGGGGTCCAACGGGGTGGGAAGCGGCGGGGGGAACTGGATGTTGGTGAGGTCAGGGAGCGAGCCGCCCGTGTTGTGTGTGGCGGGGAGCAAAGATGTGTTTGCTTCCTGATCGGGTGATGGGAATATGCTAGGGTGAGAGGAGGAGGAGAGGCGAGAGAGCGACAGAGCGAGAGAAAGAGACTGCGTCGTAAGGGTCTTGAAAATAAATCGTTATATTATTATTATATAATCAAAGCGGGAATAATACGCCATGTTGAACAAGTAGAGTGCAAATGCAGATGGGATTCACTCACTTGATCCCTGGGACATCGCAGGACTTGGGTCTCGATGAGTCATTCTGCAGCAAAATTAAGCCTCAGTATTTGTCCTGTACAACACCATCAGCACAAAAACTTCCAGTTCACTTATTAATACCTTTTTATCATCCCACATTTGCTTTTGTCCGTCTTCATCTGCCTCTGGTTCACACTCCTCAGACCCAGGCACTGTTAACAGCAACACTAAACAATGGAAAAAGAATTTGAAAGCGTGAAGAAATTGTCAAATAATACTGAATATCATTTTTTTTTCATGTAATGGTCATTTAAACACAGTATGAGCTATGTTCTGGCTGGACTAAAACCAAAATGTGTCATTTCCACTGTGAACAACACTGAGGTAAAATCCCTAACACAGACAAGTTTAATCACAACTAAGTTAATCCTAAACGGATTCAGCGTCAAACTGACCCAGGCACTGTAAATATTACAAGAACATGCTGTTGAATTATAACAAGACTGCTACGGTTTCATAGAACTGGGCATTAATAAATGCAGGATGGTTCAAGCTCTAAGTAACCAAATCCTCCGTTACCTCGCTTAGATTGGATCTCTTGGGATCCCCCCACATACGTTTCTTGTGGCTTAGGGTTCATCGCACTCTGGTGTAAGGCCGAGTCTGAATTTGTCCTGAGGGTGTTAGAACCAGTCCAGGTTATTTTATGAATGTGTGTGCGTAGGCCAAGTACATCAAGCACATCAGTCCGTTAGAACAGTACCTAAAATGGAATTTGCTGGTGAAGTGAGAGCAAATTGAACACACCAAAAAAATGACAGTGCTCAGTCAATGTGACTCTGCTGATTTTCACATCAGCTCACCACAATGTAGCAAACTGAACAAATGGACGATGGTTGGAAAATGTTTGTAAAAGTCAGTAGTTTGAGATAGTTTTCCTTCAAAAAAGTGAAAGTGGTCCAACAGGTGATGTGTTCAGCAGCACACTGATACTGAGAGGACTCACCTCCTCCAGCTGGTGTCAGGTGGAGGGGACAGATACACGGAGCCGTAGGGGCAGCTGTCAATGTGAAGCACTGTTAAGGAGGCTAGGAAAAAGGCAAAATACTACAAAATCTGGATATAACAACACAAAACACAAAGAGGCTACATTTTTTATCAATTTGAATACTGTCAATCAATGTGCAATACGTGAATTTTTTGCACAAAAAAAAAATCTAATAAAGCAGAGGAAGGATATCTGGCGGCCATGTTTGTCAACAGAGATGGGCCGGCGGTGGGGTGAAGCGATGCGGTTCCGGTCACGGTAAACACGGTCCACTAGACCGTGATGCCTAGTAGTTCGACTGGTGTCCAACACAGAATTCTGGAGATGACACACCAAACCAGTAACGTGTGAAAACTGGTTTCTGTTTTATTTTGTATCAATGTACAAGAAGCAAGTCAAATTTAAAAAGCATTGATATATAAATGGTGCACATGTTCTCATTTCGAATGGGTCAAGCTATGGGCCTACATATTGATGCTGGCAAATGTATTTAAAAAAATGAAAAGCCATGACAAGCAATGACATACTTGTATTTGGGATATATTGAGATTTCGTTATTTTAAACGTCTTCCTTCCTTCGGTTACACTGAAGCATTGCTACAGAATGTGTAGTTTTCAACTGTGAAAATCAGAACCACATAATACCAATTTATAGAGATGCTGTGGGCTCACCTGAAAAGGCATGTCATTGGTGCTATTTCCAATCTGATTGACATTGGGCAGTGAGCCTCCATAGTACTGTCCACGATTCTGCCCTAGTTGCAAATACTGGGTCTTCTGTAACTGCAACTGTGCAAAGTAAAATTGCATGAACGCATGAACAAACAATCAAACTGATACATGAAAAAATTAGAATAAATAACTGATATACATAGGTGTATTTAACGTTTATAGTGACACAGTGTTGAAAAATTCCAAGAAAATGTGGGCATAGGTTAATCCAGGTATTGATCATGTATTTATAAATCACTAATATGAATTATGTTCTCAAATGTTGAGCTGGCTATAGCAATGAATACCTGGTTCTAATCCATCTGAAGAACTATATTCAGTGATGGGTTCAACAATGATTTAACTAATAATTTGAACTATGACCTGAAACCATGTAGTTCGTGTGAGAATCCCTGTATAATAATGTAGGCCACATAATAATCCTCATGTCTAAATAATGGATGCATGCAGTTGCATGAATGATGCATTCAACAAATTTGTGATTAAATGGATGAATGTATATACATGATAATTTGGAGAAGACAACTAATGTTGTAAGATGCACATTAAAAGCCAGGTATCTTGTTATTGGTTTAACCATCTCACTAGTTAAGCCATGCACCTATCTGTTAATCTGACTGGAAAGTTACTCAATTTGCTGCATGACTCCTTTACTACCACAGGTCTGCAAAGACTTTGTGAATGAGCTGCAGCTTCATCGTGGTTTCTTCTAAAATAGATGACCCAGCAACATGAACATGAACTGTACATTTTTCAATAAATATGATGCTCCTGCATCAATGCTCAAACATGCACAGACTAGTGAGTCCAGACATTCATTTTAGGATTTCATAAATGGATAAAACCTAAATATTGGATTTGGTGTTTGACAGCTCAAGTCCTGCAGATATTGCTTCAGCTACTAGGGCAGATTTATATAAGTATCCACCATGTCAATCCAGCCATATGATGTGTAAAATATAATTCAGGTGTCATGCTGAGATCTAAGCCTACAACTGCTGCTACATGGTCTAGCCTAGAAATGTCAACAAAACAAAAGACAATACGGAGGATCACATCTTCAAATTGCCTTTGACAATAGAGTTAAACACTGGTTATCTGGCTGTCAGGGGTCATTATAGGACTGTAATTATAAAATAGAAATAGTACTGTGTATTTCAATGTGCTACATTTCAGGTTTTCTGACAGCTAAAAACAACTCGTTAAACGTGCTGCAGCTGCTGCAGATACTAGCGCTCACAACCCAGGCTATAGGCGAACCAGCAATATCAATAAAAAAGAAAAAATCGACATGTATGATGAACTTACCCGTGCAGCCCTGGTAATGTTCAAGTCTTTCATCACCTCTTCGAAAGCTGCCGTCTCTTCGGCTTGTTTTTGATTGTGCAGAGCGATTTTCTCGCTAAATTTGCGGGGATTGCTTGAAGACGCCATCTTTCCCTCTCCTCCTCAATGTGCGCACTACGGTGGAGCACTTCTCCTTTCCTTTCCTCGTTACCCACCTTGATCATTTTACCCAGGGAAAGGACATTGTCATTAACTACACTGTGCAGATAGTTTACATAAATCAAGCATCAATCTCAATGCACTTAATCCTCTGGAGGATCTAATGGTAAATCTTTTGTATTTCCCCCTTATAATGAAGAACTTGAACATCAGTCCCATTCATAGTACAGCTGAGACAGCAGTCAACAAATTCATAGTACACCTTTAATTAAAGTTAGACACATAGGTACACAAAATACTACATTCTCCCATTGGATGACAGTGGATTCAATTGACAATGCACTTGATCATTTGACATTGTGCTTCTGATTTTGAAAGACAAAACTTCACAAGAACACACTAAGGCAAACAGGTGACATTTGTACAACAAGTGCATGTAGGTAGTCAGTTCATTGTTGTGTACTTCAAATGAAAACCTGTATTCTTAGCTCGTCTTTGTACTGTAAAATAGTAACCTAAATTAGTCTGCATGTATTAGACATAACATTAGTTCCATCCATTTTTTTAAACATTCACTTATCCTTCAACTTGGGGAAAAAAAAAGTTGATTCCCTCTTGCATGTCTTACCTTTTCAGTCTCCACAATTCTGACGTTAAACATACTTCATCAAGCACCCTGTTGAGCTACATGTACAGTTGAGCTACTTAACTCAAACTGTCAAGCAAATGGTTGCCAAGGTCTTTGATATTACATTTTTTGTTGAAGTAAGGAGCAATAATTACTCGATTGAAGGATGACTGGTGGGGAGATGTAGCTGCCATGGGAGTTAAATTGTATTTTCAATGCCCACCAAGGCTGACTACTGTATTGTATATTTCAATGTGAAGCAAAAAGAACAGCAAGATTAGCTCTATGACAATTCTAATATATTTCTGTGTATTTAAATCCATGAACGTAATAATTACAATCATATCAATGGCAAACTTGTTTTATGTTGCAAAAAGTCTGATAAGGATGCTTCTGTTCCATAATCCCCTTCTCTTTGTCTAGCAAAAGTGCAAATTTTAAAAGGACAGTTGTTGGCTTTCCTCTGAGATATGCATACAAGTTGGCAGGTTACTATTGAGACATTCATGAAGCATAAAAAAAGCATAAAATACAACATTAAAAAAATCTGGAGAAAAAAAACATGCATACAGCCAGACGCTTCACGTCCTTCACAATCATTGTGGTCATAAATTATTTCTCATCGTTTTTTGTACAAAATGGCTCTCTGAAACGCAAACATACCTGATATTTCTTCCTCACTTCAATCTTCATTGAGTGTATCTCAACATCCGCTAAAAGGCTACATTCATATTTATCCTTTGTCCTTGTCTCTAAAACAGCTTATGTTAACATTGTACAGGAACCAAAAACTAAAGGAAATGAAAACTAAATGTGTACATAGCAACAAAAAAAAACATACCTCCTTCTGCAGTCATTCTGTCAAACACACACACCAAATCAGGATTACCACAGAGATTACAATAGTATATGTAGAGTTCCACATTTCTATTGAACAGCGGAACAGTAAGCACTATGAATGCACGATATTCAGTCATAGCCCGGATGCTGGAGGATTAACGTTGGGTGGTTGTTTGTCGTAGTATTATTGGTGTACAGGCAGTCCCTGCAAAGGACTCTGGGAAGTGCAGATCCCTCTCCCACTCATCCGTCTCTGTGTTGTAAACCTGCACAATGCTTGTCACATTGTTCAGGTGCCAGTTGTACCCTCCCACAATGTATATCTTTTGATCCAATAAGCAGCAGCCTGCCTCTGATTGCCCTGCACGCATTGGGCTAACTGTAGTCCACTGGTCATTCTCTGGAATGTAATACTCAACTGCCAGTACATCAAAGCAGCGGTCAACGTGATCCATGCGACCCCCTAAAGCGTAAACACGGTCTTTGGCGCTTATCATTGCATGGAGTACTCTGGGCTCGTTCATGGGGGTTTTAAAGTCCCACTGGTCAGTCGCGGGGTCGTAGCAATGCAATGTTTTCTTATCGTCCACCGACACGCCATAGCCACCTGAGATGTAGAGTCTGTCTCCACAGGAAGTTCCAGCATGGCCCCAGATTCTGCGTTTCAGCGGTTCTATGTAAGTCCACTCGTTCTTCTTGGGGCAGTAGCACTCGACGGAAGACAGGCTGCCGGATCGGTTGCGGCCCCCTGTGGCGTAGAGTCGTCCCTGCAGCATATTGAGCTGGAACTGGATCCGTCCCTCATGCATGGGCTGGATGCGCAGCCACTGGCTGAGATGCGGGTCGTAGCGGAAGCAGATGTCCACCGCCCCTTCCCCGCTACGGTACTGCAGATGCTGCCCGCCGACCACGTAGACAAAATTGTCCAGCACCGAGACGCAAGCGTGGCTGCAGCCCATCTCCATTTCTGCCAACTCTTTGAACTGTCGGGAGGATATGTCTGGTAGGTAGTACACCTTGTTGCTCACAGTGCGGTCGTTGTCCGTGTACGGCGTCCCTCCGAAGGCGATCAGCGACATGACGTCGGAGCGGATCAGCGTTCGTGCAGACTGCATCTCATGCTGACGAAAGGGGAGGATCTGGTAGTTGAAAGCCTCCAGGAGATACTGTCTGCATAGCACATCTTCCACCATGATGTCTACTGTCTGGACGCTGTCCACCAGCTCTGAGGAGCGCATGAGGGGGAAGCGAACATGGCAGAGCACCTGATTGGCTGCAGCTCGACGGGCTTCATCGTGCCGCAGCCAACGGATGGCGGCGTGGAAAAGGTCGATCTCGCCGCAGTTTTTCAGCTTGTTGCTTTGCAGGAAGAACACCAGGCGCTCCATCGGGATGTGGAGGAAGTCGTCCTCCTCTGCGATCTGTAGAAAGTGCCGGAATGTGAAGGTGTCCACGGACTCCTTGAGAGAGGAAAGGTTGAAGGTGGTGGCCATTTGGCCAATGTTCAAGCAGGTTTCCACGCTCATGGCTGACTTGAGAAACTCCTCACAAAGCTCCACTACTGGGACCATCTGGAGAAAAACTGCTGCCCCTAAAACATCCTGAATGCAGTCCAGATCTAAAGTGACCTCTGCACTGTAAGCAAAATCAATGATGTGTTTCAGTCCTCGGGCTGACAAGCCCTTTAGCTCAATGGTGTCCTGGCTTGACTCCCTCATGCCTCCTGTGAACATAGCTCTGCAACACACAGATTGAAGGAAAAAGGTTCTGAACAGTTAAACATGTAACTGATATACATAAATATAGTAAAAGTTAAAATTCAACACATAAGCAAGCAGCTTTCATGCTCAATAATGTAATCTTATATCTTCATGGAATTAGTCTTTTGTATTACTGCAACAGCATAACTATATCCTGTAACACTGTCAAACCTATCATTTTAACCTTGTGATTACTGACTGCAAGTCACCAGTTCTACAGTAATCAGGCACTTGCTTACATACGTCTATTTTAACTGCCATTTAATTTCAGGCCCAGTCTTTTATCTCAGTGCTCGGAATATTAAACTAAACTAAACTATTTGGAGCATTATGGGATTGTCGTCTGGCCAACCCACCTGAAGTAGTCACTACAGGATGCCAGCACTGCCTTGTGGACTTGGAAGCGTTCCTCATTGATAGCCAACACTACATCCAGAAGCTGCCCTTGGTCACGCAAGACACACAAGCCCTGCAGCACAGTGGCACTATGGCTGGGGGCTGAGAATGTGCAACGCAACGTGCCATTCTTGTTAGCCATACTGCAAGAGAAAAAAAAGCTATCACTGTCAAGAGTACAAACAGGTTTTGTTCCACCTATACGTGAATCGCTTGAGAGTCATGTCTGAAAATAGTGAGCTCTTCCTCCGGTCCTTTTCCCGTCAGTTGCATCACAGCCTTCCTCTCAACTCTCTTTCCTCTTGAATTATTCATCTGTCTCATGGAAAGAAATGCCCTTTGTATTCAGCACACAACTATCTTAGGGTAGTCCACTGGGACAAAGTGATATGAGCCTAATTCTTCACCAGTGCACTCCCCTTCCATTTTCTAAGTGAAGATCTGACCTTGTTAATAGATCTAAGGTGACTGCAGTTTTGTGTGCCAGTATCTACATGTGCAGCATGCTGAATTTTGGACAGTTTTCATGCTAGGATCACAAAGGTTTTTTGTAGGATTATTGTAAACAAGACTGATATTTGCTCATGTTTTGGCTGATTGGCGTGATGATAATTGACTTTTGTAAATGTAATAATTTACTAGTAAGCACATGTATTATGTAGACTTAACATGCTGCCAATGGTCGCAGGCAATGTTGACACTGTCCAAGGTTGTACAAAGTGTTGCAACTGTCCAAGTTCTTAGGGTCTTACCTCCATCAATCCAGGCCACCAGTGAGAAATACAACCCTACCTAACGATGGACAAATAAACTGTGACGATGGCAGAAACTACCATTTGGGAACTTGTATTGAAAGATGCATACTAACTGATAACAGGCCGATTCAATGCGATATTAAATGTAATATCCTTCAAATCGGAGGCGAATTCTAATGCTACTAAGTATCGCACTCAGTACAAGTAGGCTATGCTCGCAGGCTATGATCAACTCATGAAAATATATCAAATATATAAGTTAACCAAGAACTTGCATGTCTATTTGATTTCGCAACTACCGTGACATCCTCACCTGTTCTGCGGACGATTCGAGGCGAAATCCCCCCCACCATCCGACTCCGCCATCTTCTAACACAGTGCGGTACGCATGGGGCATTTTTAAGTGTATCACCTTAAGGCCGAAGGAATCATTTCCCCATTCATGACTATATAAAAGCATTAAGCCTGTCGATTTAAAAAGCTTTACGTGAATACTGCTGCTTGTTCCTGATACCGCATTCCCCAAAATGACTGCTGCACGCACCAGACGCGCTCGTGGTAAAGGGTGACCCTGTCCGTAAACACTGTTGACGCGCTACATGCTTTCCACCACTAGGCGGCGCTCTTGAGCTCTGAAATCGTCTTCGTACAGTCATACAGACGGCAATTAAAACACATTTGGAAGGAAATGCTGTATAATACTCTAACGAATGACACAAAACATGTTTTGATAGTTTCAGCTTTCCAGCATCTCTCACCTCTGCACATCCTTAGTTTCCCACCTTGTTCTGAAGGCAAGTGGCAATGAAACTGCATTTCTGTAGGCCCTGTTGAAATGTGCACACAAAAAGTGGACGGTAGACAAATAATCTGCCTTGTCAAGACAACAAACCTGGTGACTAGGTCCTTTTACACTATCAGTTGACAGCATAACTTGTTTAGATAGCATTTCCTGGGGCTTTTGCCTAAGCAATTGTTTTATCCAGATTTATGTTTTTGGTGCAGATTTATGTTCTGGGTCCTGTTATGGGGAGGTAACCTCACACTGTCAGACTGACACAGACTGGCAATGGTTGTTTCCACATTTCTATTGAAGTGTGCCCATTAAGATGCAGTTGTTGTGTAACAAGGAATTGATCCACAGCAGCTTCCCTTTTTGCCAGAAACATTCTTTCACTATCATTTCATAAAATATAGAGAGAGTCCTCTTCTTTTGGCATTTAGCTTCGTAGTCTGTCTGCATGATGAATGACACTCATTGTAGTCTAAAAGGTTTGACAGTACTGATCTGAATTTAACCTCACAATGAGGTCTTATCAAGCTTATCATCTGTGGTGTGGATGTGGAAGCATATCTTCTTTTTGTGGGCAAAGAAATAGAAGAAGAAACATTGATTAATCATGTGACCAGCTTGCAGGAAGTGGCCCCACGCGCTGCCATATTCTTTCTCTTGCTGTCCTCCCATCCTGCTAACTTTCCTCAGAGGGAAACCAAATCTTCAACGTTTCAAAGCCTGAATTTAAGTGCTTACCCAAGTCTGGGTTCTTTTATGTTTGTCTATTGGAGGGTTTTTGTGCAGATAAAACCTAGCACAGGATCTACTTGCTATGTCATGTCACCTTAATGCGGGAACTTTTTATAAGAAATGCATTTATTCAAATTGAAAGTAACCTTTATTCAAATAATCAACTTATAAAATGGTAGAAAGGAAAGGGCCATGAAAGCCAAAAACCCTGACGTTTGCATATTATTTTAGCAGACTATTGACTTTTCTTCTAAGTAGGTCAACATGAAATGCATCAAACGTTTCACCTGTATGAGTAAGCAATACTGTGTTTCAGAAAAAGACGCTTGTATGACTTTTTAGGTCTGCGTTGCCATTTCCTGTCTCCTACTGTGCACACGCCTCGGTTTCACTCTTATTTTGAGCCACTGTGTTTGAAACTGGCAATTGGCATTTGGTATGAACGCTCGACCAACAAAACCTTATCTCGTACACCTTACAGATTCCCACAGATAGGTGAAGCATTTATATGCAAGCATGCATATGAAGTTGTGATGTACAATTTTGTCCATATGATAGACTTCGGTAAACGTATGTGTGTAGTTTGTGTAATGTCATACCCCAACCTAAAGTGAAAAATCTGGAGAAGCAAACATGTGACTCAAGTCCTCATGTGGGAACGCCATGTCTACAATATTGTTCCCAAATCTTCAGTGGAGTTAGTTTTCATGTCAAAAACCAACCCATTTCTGTACATCAGAATAATGGCATCACAGTCATTTTCTTCTTCGCTGGTTTCGGTCGATTCAAGGTCTCCCATATCTGTTAGAACTTGGCTTTTATAATCTTGGCTCAAAGGTGGACAGATATCTGGGGTTCCTGGTTCCCCCAGACTGTCTTCCTCTCCATCATCTTCACCCTCATCTATCTCACACACATCCAGTATAGTGAGCTTCTCCTGGTTGTGGATCTGGAGGTCATGTGGATTCTGCTTTTGAAGACTGACTTCATCCACCTCCTCTGTCACCTCCCACAGGTTCTGTTGAGATGCAGAATTTAAGGGGACCTTCCTCGATTAAGGTGCACCAATACCAAAATATCCCCCCTCCCTAATTGTTAACTGTTTTGTGCACCCTAAAAAATTGAAATGTGTCATTTGGGAAGATTTTTTAAAATTTGGTTAATCTTGGAAGATCTGTGAGACGTCATGATTTGGAAACGATTCATTTTTCCTTTGATGCAAAGGTCGAAGGCACAAGCTCAGCGAAGCACTGTTAAATGCTGGGAAAGTTTGTGGTGACAGATTGCTCAGGGGAAGTTTTTCATCATCTTTGCACGCTCAGGAAGTGCATTGTTTCTATTTCTGTAAAACCCTCTAAGAACATCATGAACTATGGACATCAAAACATCTGCAAAATATATAGTTCCAATAACGTCAGAATACACTAAATTATATCCATACCTGTTTCTTTTTTTCATAACCATCTTTCCTCAGTACTGGAGCAGGTACGGATGACCAAAACCTTTTTTTAAGTCTGAGAATAAGGTTATGATTTTAGAACAAATGTTGACAAAATCATTTGTTTATATTGTTGTATATTAAGAAAGAGATCTCACCTGTTGACAAGAAATGAGGCCATTATTGCAGCAATGAGAACAGGAATCATGTAAAAAACTATCATCCACACTGAGTTGAGAAGAAAACTGTCATTTCTTGTTTTGCATCAATTGGGAAAGATTCCACATTCTATATGTTATGTCTACATTCTGATGTAAGTGAACAGGATTTTTTTACCAGTAAAAGGATCAGTCACAGTCTTGAAATCCAGAGTGGCTTTTGGTCCTGACCCAATGACTGTCACTCCAGCAATACTGATATTATAAATGGACTCCGGAGTCAGATTCACAAGAGTGTGCTCAGTGTGCGATGCTGAAACACTTTTGCAATCTAATCAAAGAGAGAAGCATGTTAATATGCTGTACATGTCATAGGAACTGCGTGTTCAATGTCACCTTTGTCAGACACACCATTGCTTTGCAGGTGCCATACAGACTAGTTATATATTTAATTATTGGTCCCACCTTTCTGATTAGTGTTGGCTGTCATACAGATTTCATAGTGTTTTAAGAAACCTTGCAGGTTTGGCACAGGAATAGGTTTCCAATTTAGAACAGCAGAATTGTGTGTTACATCAACAGCACTGAATTCCAGTGGTGCCTTAGTTGGGGCTGAAAAATACATTGTTGCAAGGGATTTCATAAATCCTCACGAAGTTATGGTAATATGAGAATTTATCTTTAGCATTATATTACAATATTTTACCTGTTTATAAAGCGAACATCATGGTGAAATGCACTTTTTCAAATCTTTACCCACCTCTAGTGCGCCATGTAAACACTTACCACCCTCTTTCTTATAAATGGTACACCATGCAGTGGTTTGTGGCTTCTTATTTTGAAATCTGTGTCTAAAGTAATAGTAGCGAACGTAGTCTTCCATCTCTGGGGGAAAAAAGCAGGTAAATACTTTCACAGAGCTGATTATTATTGGCAATGGTAGCAGGGGCGGTTGTAGACCATTGTAACAGAAGGAGCCAAGATGGGGCCAGTTGAACTGCAGGAGGGGGCAGTTATATTAAACATTATTGTTGTCATATAGCTTTCTTATAGTGTAGTATCTTCGAATATACTCTTGGGTTGGTTTCATTGCTCATTTCACTAGTCCACATACAGTAAAGCAGGTTGATGGACATGCATGGATGTAGGCCAAAAACTTGTTATCATACCGTCTTTGATTTTCCGAAGTGTCTGAGTTGATTTTGAGATGTTCACATCTACCGGTCTTGTTTCTCCGTCTGTTAGCTTGTACCACTCCAGACAAGCCTTCTTAAGCTCTCTTTGTTTAGTATGTTTATCATCAAAACAGGCTAGTTGGAATACAGTAAAAGTTAGGTTCCTGGTGTATGAGAATAACTGTCATAAGGTATGTAGATTGATAGCACTACTCATCAGTGTCAGATGCATCACACATATACACTTACTTTTCTTATGTATGGCTGGGACTAAGATGTGTGTTGGAGGGGATCGCCCCACTGTGTTGTAGGCAAAAATGGAAATGTTGACAGCAGAGTATGTCACAGTTGCTGTAAACTCATAGGTATTATTGAATGTTTGATTCCTCGTTTTTGGCAGACAAGGCCAGTCATGGATAGACAAATTATAAGTCACTGTTCCAGCAGATGGGGGGTATTGATTCGCCTGGAGATCAATATAGTAGAGACCGAATTGAAACAAATACAAGTGGTTTAAACACTGGACTCTTGAAACTCAATGTTCATGAGTCTCCTGATCTCACCTGATCTTTATGACTTTGTAATAGCACCATATCAACTTACATCCCACGTTAACTTTAGTAATCTTGATCCATTGTTGTCCTGTTCCATCCAGTTGACTTTAGGTGGATTTATAATTTCTACATCCAAGAGAGACACTTTAACTTGTACTCATTACTTATAAATGTTTAGTCATCTTAAAATTACGATGTTTCATACTTTACAATTCTAGAAGGATCAATTCATACCAAACTAGCTAACTCACCAGAAGGAACATCCAGAGAGGTCCAGTTGCTCCACAATGGAGTTTTAACATGCTTGGGTTTGTGTCTGACTCGCACCTGGTATGCAAACTGATGATGAAGCTTCTCCAGGGTGACCTTGACTGTAAACACAGATGATGCCACCGTCATGTCTAACAACTTAGCGTTTTTGTATGCTAGATACCAGTCCCTTACTGAAGCTATGTAGCAGTACTGTACTCAATGCACACTTTAAGAAGCAACACACCTTTCTTGTTGTTTGTAGAATTGGCCTCTATTGTTCTCTGGACCAATAACATTGGAAAAATACACAAAAGTAGAATAAATTACATAGTTATGAGTATAGTTACAATTACCAGGTTAAACTAGTCCCTTCCCTACTATTGTAAAAAACAATGTTTTACATTTTCCCATGCTGACAAAGGATGGTCCTTTTGTCTGAACTGCACATCTATTATAACCAGTTTGCTCTTCTCCAGCTCCCATGTGAGTATGACTGAGTTTGAGCTCCATGTCATTCGTACGTTGTTAGGTGGTGGATATTTTACTAGAGAGAGAAAAGAAAACAGCAATGAATTCATATGTTTCAGCTTCTTTGTCACATGCGTGTGTGTGCTCTACCTGGTGTGTCGTTTCCTGCATGCGTGTGTGCGTGTCACGTTGTTAGACCAACATACCTCTCTTCTTCTTCTTCTGCTATGCTGAGAAAAAAAATACTTTCTAATGACAATGGAATTGTGTGGATGACAATATCAAGGTACCTGTCTCTTTAAGTACAGCCATGGTTTTGGGTGAGGTACAGGTCTTGCCATCTAAATGAGCCTCTACCCATATTTCCACTTCACGTTGTCTGATTAAGACTTCGCCAAGAATTTCTACATAGTTTTGTTTGATATTCATCGAACAGTTGAAGTTTGGAGGGTCGACCGCTCTGAAAAGTTACAATTTAGTTTTCATTGAATCATTTAATATTCTTTGATTTAGAGTACACTGCATTTTGTTATGGATGGTTGTGGATCAATTGAAGTTTGCTCACTGTATGTTGAGAGTGTAGGTTGCATTCTTCATGGATTCAGAGGAACTCCATTCGCATCTATAACTGTCATCTGTATCCTCAGAGTTGCTTCTGAAGCACTGAGGACCAGAAATATGTTTGCAAGTTGCTCCTTCAAAGTGAAAATGTCTTTCTGTACACTTTGCTATAACTTCGAAGGATCCTGTTAAAATGTTAAACAGTGTCAATTCAGAAATATGATGAAATACAAATGAATGGTTCTACAGTAAATGGAGATATGCTTTCACACACACACACAGTGCAGAAATACACAGAGCCTATACTTGTGAAAACCATACTGCTCTGATAAGATAACCAGAAGCTTCCTTCTTGTGTACCACTTCTCAAGAGATGTCATCACTCTAACACTACCGTGTGTCTGTCTCAGACAGGTAACCTCAATGCAGAAGACTTACTACAAAGCCACATACAGCAACAGAGATGTGGCAGATAAGAAATGTATTCATACGATACCTGTGCTTTTGTTGACCATAATGAGCATCATAATCAATGTAACTGCTCTTCTAATCTTCCACCTATTCAGCAGGCCCATGGTGACAGAGTAAATGTCAGTTAAAAGTATCCAGGTAGGTGGTGTTGAGCATGAGTGCTGTTAAAGAGAGGAAGACGCCAAGTAGACTCTCTCGACAGCTTCACAGCGTGAATCTATCCTCATCTCCACTAGTACTGGGTCAAAGTGTGTTTCACTTGCCTTTCTTGTAAAGTTGACAACTGGGTTAGAAATGTCAACACGTGTTCTCGTTCTCTCTCAGGTAACAGGAGCATTGCAGACTGACTCAAAACCTCAGACCACAACTGGGGAGGTGACTGTACAATACTGAGCTCTGGGAGATTTTCTTGTTGTTCGAACTGCATCTTTTGAGAAAATTTGTATCTTTAACCTTGTGACATCTTGTCCCTCTGAAAGCACCTAATAATACTGAAAACATAACCAGCAAAGGTTTCAGAGTAAGATTATTATATTTACCAACTTGATTTATTTTAAAAAGTGGATCAAACTGTCTAAATGTCAACATAAATCATTGGTTTTAGAGAAAGAGAAGTTGGCTAAAGGTTTACAGCCTCCTCCTGTCCTACATCCTCAAATTCTGTTTCCATTTCCCATTTCTCTGAAATGACTTAGATCCAGATAATTATTTTTTGTCCTGTTTGCATTGGAGAGTTTTTCCTTGCTCTGCACAGGTTGGCTACTGATTGAATTCTAACTGTACAATGTTCATAATTCCAACAGGTGGCGTCAGTCTGGCGTCAAAGTAGCGCATCATGGCTATAATGAGAGACTGCAAAATGTGGGTTTGCTCATTACACCGGTTAAAGGTTGCCTAACATACTATTGTGTTTGTGAACTTCAAATGCTTATTCTTAGGGTGCATAGTAAATGATGAACACTTATTATTACATAATAGACATTTTTCCGTGAACAAATGTGCATCCGAGATGGCGCAGATGCACAAAAGACTGCACCAGACAAGGTAAGTCCTCGTCTCCATGGTAACTGGGGAGCCTGTTATTTGCTGTTCACTTACACCTAGTTACACAAAACTCCACCAAAGCATGACCAGGGAACCCCCTTTTAGTATTCATGTGTTGAAAATGTATGCGGGAAACACCCAAGCAATATAGCGTGAACGCTAATGCAACCATCAGAAAAGCTGAGATCTGTCTCTGTAAGATACCTTAAATCACTGATGTTCTTTCTTTAGTATCAGCTCTTTCGATTACACGTGATCAAGTCATGATCTGCTGGGTCCTTGCAGCAAATCGTTTTATTCGACCTATCAAAACCTTGAGGTCAAATCATCATCCTGGCACACACTCACACACCATATGTCTGTCTGTCACATATGAGCATTTCATCTGTTTGAAATTAGTTGAAAGTTGGGCGTAGAGCCTAAGCAATGTCACAGCGTTTTTTAATAGCCTAAATAACAATGATTCATATTGAAGCCTTCCTACATTGTTACTCCCATATATTTATGTCAGTAATCAAGAATTCTCCCGTGCAAGTATGATAGACATAATCGACACCCTCTCCATTTCCTCACCCACAGTAAATCATATGGGAGTGGTGACTATTCCTCTGTCACTCTGCGCCTTTATGCTTTGGGATGAAGACACCTGAATCCAGACCAGCACTGGGGATTACAAAGTGCATTCATCGACATGCCGTGTCGTTAGTTTGCAGGGAAATGCTAAAGTTAGAGAGTCAAACGATAGCTTGTTGAACAGTTATTTTTAGTTGCAAAGTGTACAATGACAGCAGAATCGACCCTGATATTACTGTGACCACTGAAGTTAACGGGGATCCCTTCTTTGGCAGGGAGTCGTGAAACGATGAAGTCGAGGAGAGACAAATTGAAAATCCCCTCCCTTACTCTGGAGTAAGTTTACGTTTTGTTTATTATATATTGTTCGAATTTTCTTATTCGTGTTTTGCTCATTGTGTGTCTGGAAAGGAAAGAGACTTCATCAGATAGCCAGTCTGATGCAGATAGCTGAAGTTTACTCGCATATTCAGACATCTTAAATAATAATGTACTAGATATTTTAGGAAGTAACGGTAAAGTGTTCCTTTGAACAGAAAGACATTTTAGAAAGTCTGAAAAGCTACAGGTGTGTCGATATGTCAAAACCGCTGCTAAATATCAATGACGCACAAATTTGGAAATTTTAAAGCAATATGTGTATGTAAAATATGCTTTATGTGCATATTTTGTCAGCATTGCCTTCTGAAGTTTTCATGGAGTAAATTTTTTTGTTTACATTTACATTTGATTTATAGGAGTTTGTTTATTATTTAAACACTTCCACGTATACACAATACAGCCTATTGGACTTGAACTGTCCATTGTGCATTGTAGCTCAGGATCAGGTCCTTTATTCGTACATTATGTGAATGTGAGGGGTTGAAAAAACAGTTTTAGAAATTATCTTCTCTTATTGGTTGATGGAATGAAGAGCACCATGCCATGCATGTCTGTGTGACATTAGAAAAACACCAGTTATGGTCTGGAATGTATAGCTTGGCCAGGTATGGTATTGTGATTAAAAGCATTTCTAGAAACCAATAACATCTCCAGCTGAAGTTACATGCTGCTGTTACATGAGTCATGCACCTTCTCACTCACTGTTATGCTCAAATGGCTGTCATTTTGGGATGATCTGCTTGCTCATTTTCCAACAAGCTATGTGTTGTGGTTCCTGCCTCCATCAAATGATTAGTACTGCTGCAGTTCTCATCCCGCCCACTCTCCTTCCCAACCATATAGCCAGGGGCAGCCTGGTTCCTGCTTGCCCACTAGATGTTAATCCATAAAGCGTAGGAGCGTTCTGTGTTTCCCAGGGATCATTTGCTGGGTTGCAATGATGGATTGTTTTTTGTGTGTTTTGGTTTATTTTGTGTGCAGAATGCATAATACTGGAGCCCACAAATAATCTACTTTAGCAAGTAGTGAAGGAGGTTAGGTTGTTGGCGTGAAATGTAAAGGTTGGGGGTATTTACAGTCATTAGGGCTAACCCAAACATTACAACTCATGTGATAATATGCATTTGGAGGGGTTAGGGAGAAGATGCAGTGGTCTAATGAGGATTTAGTGAATTGTGAGTGATAGGTGTTTTCCTATCCTCATTATGAGACAGCGTGGTGCAGTGTCTTCACACAAGGAGTTGTTTTTCAACCTCTCTGGATTACTATGACAACACGTTCATGTTTTTGCTACGGTAACCGATGCTGTGTTCTGCGCCTGCATCTGAATAACTATTAACATCGTGCTGCAATGAAGCAAGACACAGAATTCTGCATATAAATCTGCATATAAATCTATAGAAAATGTTCTACCTTGATCAGCAACTTTTACAATTCAGCTGACTATATTACAGTATAGCTGTTTTTTCCACCATAGCCTCCTCAAATTTCATGCAGTAAAACCCTTGTCAGAATTAAAGATTATTTACTAGAAATGTAAAATATATCGTAGATGGCTGTAGGTTGGATATCTACTCTAAACGAACACATCAATTATGCAAGACAACTTAACCTAACCCTATCATTCATAACCATCGCTTAGCAAAGTTATAAGAACCTGCATATACTCTAAACACCATCATCAACATATAACCAAAACAATTTGCATTAGAATAGATCAAACTACCATGTAAATGAAACCCATTACTCCCCCCAGAAACACCTCACCAAAACAGCTGATGTGTTGCTACAAGCAATCAGCTACAGGGTCTCTAGCACAAAACCATGAATGTCAGCCAATGAACGTGAGATGAGGCAGCGCACTGACCCATGTGACCCATGTCTTGCCTTACAGTTTGTCACCCACATGCCAGAGCCCAACTCTTCTGAGCCCATGCAGTCCTTGCAGTCCCTGCAGCCCCTTACAAACCCTACATCCCTGGAGGTAAGAAAGCAGCTCTCACACCCAAACCCAGTATGAGTTGAAAAGGACTAGGTGCTAGAACATTTGAATTGGGGATTGATTGAAAGACCCGAAATAATATGATGGTCATCAACTTAAAATTGCTATGTCCTATGTTGTTCAATTTAATATTGAGACTTACTTGTTGCCAAATGCCAAACGCTTAGTGGAAATAGGGCTATTAAGGACATTATTTGTCGTTTTGAGGGTTTCTGACTTCTGTTCCAAATCACCGATCACACATGCTGTCTTTCCCAGCCTATGTGGGTTGCTTGGCAACGTCGAAGCGGTGGAAGGATTGGAAATAATCCTGAAAAGGAAGCAGCGTATAGCATCTTATTTTCCTGTATTACAGATGAAGACATTTGGTATCACAAGAGTCAAGATAGTTAATGATAATTATATTAATTTGTTTTCTTAACGAAGAGATACCACTGTGGTGCAGAGTACTGCGGATGTAACATCCTCGGTTAATTACATTAAATTAAGCCTTTTTCCATGGTCCCATAAAGGCCCTGTACTATATATCCCTGTAATAATGGAACTTACTAGTGGAAGAGCAGAATGTTGAAGCCTCTGCAGTATGATAATAAATAGCAGTTTAAGGACAGCTAAACCCAGTTGCTGCTCACTGGAATAATTCACCCAATTGCAAACAAGCTGTTTTCTTATCAAGGTTCACTGTGTTGGGTATGACCTTGTGTAGGTGTGTGTATGACCTGCACCACTTAAAAAAGCCCCTCTTAGGTGGATGACATTCTTTTTCAATAACAACAATAAAAATAAATAAAAAGTCTGCAGAGTAGATTATTTGTGCTGTAGAGTTCTTCTCAGAGGATAAGTGTTCATTAATTTGTGAGTGGCTGGCATTATTACGTAACAACTGAGCCTGGCTATCTGGTTCTTCCTGTACTTG
Organism: Neosalanx taihuensis; assembly: GCA_030340665.1. Taxonomy (NCBI): domain Eukaryota; kingdom Metazoa; phylum Chordata; class Actinopteri; order Osmeriformes; family Salangidae; genus Neosalanx; species Neosalanx taihuensis. The sequence goes on along the minus strand of CM059312.1, from coordinate 5,567,623 downwards.
TGGGCATCATAAGACACGTCACACATCAATATCACAATGTGTCAAGGACTGTTTCTACAAGGGTGTTTTATCAACCCTGAAGGACAGTCTGGACCAAGCAAGATCGTTGAGACAAAGAATGGGGTCCTAGTTTGTGTATAAACATGCCTGGCTGTACAAGTGGAATCCAACATGGTGGATGTATAGAGGAATATGAGAAGTCCCTTGTTGTTGCTATGAGAAGAGAAGGTTAATTGCCCTGATGGCTTACTGGCCAACAAAGTGTAAGATCGGGTATGGGTAAGAGGTAACTAATATAGGGCAATCTTTTGTTGTCCATAGCATGTGGTCTACTGCCAACTGAATTATGGTTGTGAAACATTGTTAGGAGATCAATGTTTTGGACTCTACAAAGGCTTGTTTGAATTTGTGTGTACTCAAAACATCCATTTGAATGTAATTGCTAAACATTTCAGCATAACAAACTTCGTAACGTTGGTGGCACCATTTAATCTGAATTAATGAACCAGGATTCTGATAACCTTTGCAGAACATTTGCAATTCTGGAAGTCTTCAGATTTCCACTGCATGGTCAGCCTTTAGTCAATGAATTTGTCACATTGTCACATTTCATTGGAATAAACCAAACCTTAGGAGGGGCTGGGAAGTTCACCCCTGTTCCTGTTGCATGGTATGGCCCAAAGACGTCGGTTGGAGAAGGTTAACCCTTCGTCACAACAACACTGAGAGATGAAGAGGAGGCGCTGTTTCTATGGAAGCTAAAGCAAAGCAAAGCGTCTGGTCGCCAAGATCTCTCTCACTTCAAAGATGTGGCCAGGGGACTTATGTAGTTAAGTTGGATAGCAGATCACAAAATATCAGCCAGGTTGAATGGGTTTGGGTGAAACTAGCTTGCTGCTAGCTGGACCAGCTACTCACTCGCAGTCACACTGAAGTTGTGAAGCTAGCTAACGTTGGGTCCGAAACACAAAGACTGCCATGGCTATGGAGGGTCTACAAGGGACTTGGAACCTATTAATGGATTCTAGGTAGCTAGATATGATCATTTTAAGAACAATAATGTTCTCACTTGTCTATTGGACCGGAATATACGTTAGCATTTGAAACAAATAGCAGCAGTGACTGTACAGTATGTCGGATCCAAGCCACTGGACCGCATTGCCAAGCTACAAGTCGCATTTTGTGACCGGGGCGATGCTTAAAAGGTCTAAAAGGTAAGACAGAACATGTTTTTGTACCAAGCTTTTACTAAAATATAGTAAAAGTGTAGTCTCTTAAGACCGTATAAACTAAGGCTATAGCTTCAAGTAGGTGCTAAGGCAGTTCTCTGAATCTGATTAAGGATCATCACTGACGTTATTTTAATGGTAATAGCCTGGAGACTTCTGTGTCTGGACATGCTTTTTTCTGTAATAAGAAAGTGAGTCATATAATTTTAGGGGGATTTTCTGTGTTGTGAAGTTAAGCTTGTGATGTCTTCCTAACTGAAGCTCCTTGGCTTTTGTAACACATAGCCACTGTGTTATAGTAAATGTAATTTACTCTGTTCTGTGTGTGCATGTATATATATGTGTATGTGTTTATGTATGTGTGTGTGTATGTATATATATATAATACTCTTGAATATGGACAACCAAATAAACATTCATTCATTCATTCATTATACTCATTCAGATGTTTTGTTACAAGGTATCTAACTCATAATGGATGATCTTTAACAACATGCCTTTGAACTAAAATAACAGTTTTCTGAATGCATGGTGTATGGTATGTGTATGCTATTGAATGATTTAAGACGTGTTATACTAATTGGATGGTAGTTAGTTCAAGCTCCACATCATGGTCTGGGCCATCTGTAGCAGTTTGCCTGGGGTTGGATTCATCACTTAGTCATCATTTAAGTGTTGTGTACGAAATCAGGAGTTTACACAACATGAATCAGTCCCGAAACATGAATGTGCTGAATTTGTTTGCCTGTCTATTGCCATTTATTTGTTCATTTAATGAGACAATACCCAAAACAGTAAGCCACCTTAGGAGAGACACACCAGGCTGATTCCTGTATAACAGGGTTAGGAAAAGATGACCATGGAGAAATGGGCAGTAGCATCTCCTCAGATGACACTGGCAGCCATGTACATGTTACACAGCAGTCCGTGTCCTCAAGTCTGGCCTTTCTTCATTAGGATAGATGTTGTTTAGCAGAGATAAGGTATATGTTTTAGTTGTTTTGAATCTGTTCTGCTCTGGAACAGTCATTACTTTCTAGTCTCATCTGTGACCCAAATACATCAGTCTCAAATTGTCTTTGGTCTTTCCAGCTTAGCATGTGAACACATCAGTCCTGTAGTATGCCACTGCATCTCTGAAATCAGGGCGAAATTATGGTGCACTAAATCAGGGTGTTGATTGTGTTATATCAGCTTTGGGTGCCTACCTGCCCTCGTCTCCCTCTGGCTCAAATCATGCTGTAGATGTTTGTTTTCTAACCACTGCATTTGCATTACTGCTTGCTTTCAGAGCTGATTTACGGTCATTGGTGTAATATAATATTTGTAGCATTGGAGCTTACTTACAAGGCAGTATCCTTAATTCAAATGTGGATTGAAGGCAGGTTTTGTGCCTGGGCGTAATGATTCGCCTCATCCTAAATTGTGTCAGTGTTTGTTGGCACTGGAGACTCATTTCCTTGTTTGTTCCCATAGCTGCCGCAGCAGTAACAGGAAGAACCTGGGTGTCGGGTCACCCTCGCCCACTCTGTCCAGGCCTCTGTCTCCTCTGTCCGTTCACACTGGTAAGCAGAACTGTCGGTTTCCAGAGGAATACCTTATAAAGACATAGGGAATTGCCGGGTGTTTTTGCTTTGTAGGCCAACGGTGACATCTTGAAATAGATCTACGAAGCAAATCACTCCTTAGTGAGTTTATTTGGCCTTTCTTAAAAAAACAATTTGACGATTCAATTTGGCTGCAGGCACATTGAAGTAACCTTTTTAAAGAAATATCAGCAGCAAGTTTAGATAATTGCCTCCTTACTTATTATAACAGGTTTCAATTTGTTGTAATCACAGTAATCATCTTTGGTTTCTTTCAGCTGCCAGCAGTCCCTTGGACAGCCCTCGGAATGCTTCAACTAATACCGCCCTCAACTTTCCATTCGCTCGCAGGTATGTTGGGAGTAGTAAAACATAGGCAGATGGTGCTTGTTTGTTAAGTTTAATGTATTTGTATGTGTTTGTGTCGAAAACCGAAAAGCTTGTTAATGGATGTGTCTCTCTTTGAAGAAATAATGCACCTTTTTAATGCACTCTGGAGTTACTTGTGAGGTGAGCTTGTATTTCTAAAACCACAAGACGTTCATTTTTTAGGTGTTAGGAATGTCTGAATATACTATTTACAAACCACGACGAGTAATGCAATTTCAGACTTTAACAATATCCGTGGGAATTCCATTTTCTATTCTTGTCTCCTGGCGTCTCACAAATACGTATAGTCTGACGTGTTCGAAACAACAAACCTTTTGGACGAATCAAAACCTCTTCTAGCTGACATTGGGAGACCCCACCGATAGTCGTCATTGCGAGCGTACGAGTTTGTGTGCCCATCCTCCCCGCTACCTCCCACCCAAACGTTCGCATGGTTTCAGCAATGACGCCATCCTCGAGAAGAGAGCAGCCAAGGAGACGCACGTTCCCGCTCTGGCGTTTCGATGAACGTCGATGGCGACAGATGGAACACAAACTCCTGTGCGTCGTCTTTTGACGGCAGAGTCTGTGAATCCCGTATGGCTTCCTCTGCTGCTTGTGTGGCAGGGGCCCCAGTCAGGAAGCTGAATCGTCCTCATTTCTCTCGTTACAGCTGAACTATGAACACATGTGAGCTGGTGGCTGAAGGGTTTGATAGACCTGCTGCCAGATTTCCCTAGTTCATCTCTCCGTGCTAGTGTGAGGCAGAGTGTGACATGAAGGAATCCCCCTTAGCCTACTTAAGGTTCCATGTTGTCTCACCACCACATGCTCTGGAGCACTTTACACCTCACACCTCGCAAAACGTGCGCACGCCCTGAGTTTTTTTCCCCTCGTGATTTTTTTTATTTATTATTATTAACGTTTATGTTGCAATACATTTTCTTTATTTGGAGGTTGCAGTATCAAGAGGACCTCATTCCATTCAGCCTGGAGTGATTTTCGCTTTAAAACCCCATTTGGCCAGTGTGAGATGTGGATATCCTCAATGTTGGGTTCATCCACTTATGAGATACATGACGATAAGCCTTATAGAAAGCTACATCAAAAGATTAGTTATGCAATACTCCCCCCCCAAAAAAATCGTTTAAAGGCTGCAGGTTTTGTTGTAGTGCAAAGCTTCAGTTGCAGTAACTCTGGAAAATGTCAGGGAAGCACTCCAATTGCAGCCAGTCCAGTAATTGAAAATATAAACTGGTTAATGGGCAGAGCTCGGCAGTGCGTGCTGAAATGGAAGACGGCTTCAAGTTTGTGTCGTGCAGGCAGGGCTCTGCTGCACAAATCCAGGCTGACGGAGAAGACAGGACTGTCAGTCTCAATCCGTCGCCCAAATGTCACAGGTCATTGGCTCGTCGCCATCGTCATGTCTGCAGTGAAGCTCAAAACTCCCCAAAGACTTGACCAGGCTCAAACATTTACCTCTCCTGTTTTCCCTCTGTTTCTCTCTCTCCCCCACACTGTCCGGATCCAGCCACATGGCTCGCACTGACAGGTAGCCTATATGATTTCCTTTTCTCACTCTCGCTTAAACTGGCTCTCATTTTCCTGCTACTTCAGCTGGTGCTTTCAAGCCAAAAGTGTATCCATGGTTCAAGGAGACACATGGAAAATTCCATTTTTTAGAGTATTCCTCTACTGTTTAAGTCACTTTATTTTATATACTGTCTATGACGCATGCTACATTATTAATGGTACATTGCGAATGCCATTTACATGGAGGATGTTTAAAGATGTGATGAACACAGTAGCACACTAGTTATTTCAACACTCCTCGTGGGGGTTGGGGTGGGGGTTTGACTGGGGGGGGTGTGGGGGGGGGGATGACACTGAAAAACCTTTCACTTTGGTGTGAGGACTTTGGTGATGTGTTATGTAAGGAGTGTGTTGAAAGTAGTGGTTATGTAAATCCCATGTGCAATTTTCTTTCTCCTCCCAGAGCGGAAGGCCGAAGATGGTCGCTTGCGTCTCTCCCGTCGTCTGGTTATGGAACCAACCCCCCCAGTTCCACGGTCTCTGTGAGTCCCCCACTCCACCCCCCCCCTCCCACTGCCTCCATCAACACGAGACAGCATAACTGTTCAACCCAGTCCTCCTCAGCCAAAGCTTGACAGACAAAGAAGTACAAGCAAGTGATAAACAACATGATCGGAACAATACAACACAAAAGATAACTAATGGGACAAACATAATTGTTTCCCTGGATGTGCCACTGTGAGTCACCTTGTCACTGCCTGAAACAGACAAAGTCTGTCCTTTGTAATGCTAACATGGAGTTTACAAAGGGACGAAACTGTAAGCTCACTTGGATACCCTTTTTATACTTGTAATTCGATTTACCGCCTCAAAGAGCATGTTTTCGATGGCTGGAGAAAATAAGTTAGATAATGTCTCATTGGCTTAGAATCGGTTTATTAGCCTTTGCTGTTGCAGCGAATATACTTTATTTCTTTTGTTGGGGTCTTGAATGCATGTAGAAGTCTACCCAGTGCCATACCCCTACCAACCCAAACTCCTAGATCACTACATTAGGCCAACATCAAGCTTCTAGATCACTACATTAGGCCTACATCAAACTGCATACACTTCAAGGGCGCTCCAGTCAAATAACAACAAATTGACACACACACACGCACAATAACGCACACATCTTAAAAGATCATGTGTCGACAAACCAGGAAGTCGGATGCGGAGGTTAAAAGTTTAAATGTCACGAGGCAAGAAGGTTCAAGGTCTTGTAAAGGCACCGGCAGACTGGCGAGCGGCTGCCATGTGTTCCTCCATTGTGCAGCTCACAATATGCTCACTTTATGAGGTGAACTCAGGCACAGGCAGCGAGGTCACAGTAAGACAATAGACCTTTTCAACTGGCTTTTTATACGCGGGGCGGAAAAGGGCCATCGCAGATGCAGTCCTGGACGATAGAGCTGCTATTCAGGACACATGGGAGGGAGAGAAAAAAATGAACAGATTGCTAGAAACAGCCAGTCCCAGCCTCTCGTGTCGCAAACAAAATGTTCTTCGTACTTCGACCGACGCCAAAGTCTGTTATGGTGTTCTAATTAAGACACACACATGCACATAGTTTTATGATAAAAAAGAAGACATTTCCTACCCAGCGTAATTTGTAAACAATGTTCTTGTTCTGCCAGTTAAATAAGATTGCATTCGACAAGGTGTTTTTTAATCCTTCAGATGGTGATGTTGTTGTTGATGATGTTGATGTTAATGTTGTTGTTGTGGTCTGCAGTCCTCGTCGTCCTCGCAGGAGCGTCTGCACCAGCTCCCCTACCAGCCCACACAGGACGAGCTCCACTTTCTGTTCCGACACTTCCGCAGCTCGGAGAGCGTGACGGACGAGGAGGGACGGCCCTCACCCCTCATGCGTCCTCGGTCCCGCAGCCTCAGGTATGGCCCTCTCCCTCCCGCTCCACACGGCCGAGACTCCCTGCATGCTCGGGGTGTCTACTGCAATCTTGTTGCAGTATCGTCTTCTTGTTGAGTTGCAAATGTTCAGTTGAAGAGTGGATGAGGGCCTGAGTCAGTATTAACATTGTGACCATCAAAGAGAGATAATAGGTTGATTTGCAAGCCAATGCTAGGTACTCGGGATTCAGTGGACTTTCTTTGAATTGAGAAGTATCTGCCGACGCGCATTTGTCCTTGTCTAGGAACTGAAGTTGCTTTGTTGTTGTTGTGTGTTTGCCATGCCTGATCCTGTAGAAAGAGGTTACACTTGTCAGATACAATACTGTCAATAAAATGTGTTGACCTGGGTTCAAATTCAGAGAAATCATTTACAGATTCATTAGAATTCATAAGCGTGCACTCATTTTAAGGAGCCTCTCTATTATCATATCCACAGTCAACGAGTGCCAGGATGTAGACTGTAGACTGACACGATCATGGCTGACGATTTGTAAACTAGAGCTGTTGTCAGTCAGGAAGCCAGTGGATCATGGCTTGGTGAAGGATTGTGGTTGTTCTGCACTCAGGCTGCCAGGGCGCTCAGGCCTGAGCTCTCTGTGTTCTTGTGGCATGGCGTGCCGTGGGCGTGTTAGTAGCTCAGCGCTGCAGGGCTCTGCTGGGCCCAAGTCTTAGGCGGGGGCTGAGGGGGGCGAGGGGGGCTCCCAGGCGGGGGCTCGGGATGCCGCAGCGCGTGGTGGGCAGCCTGCCATCTGCTGCTACAGAGGCCTCTTTTGTGGAGACGAATACAGCACCTCAGCAAGCTCTGAGGAGGGAGGCGCTGCTTTTTCAGTTCCTGATGTAGGCCTTGTAATTTTTGGACAACAAGTGGGGGGTTGGGGAGGGAGACTGAATAGATCATGCTGCATGGGGGGGGGAATGTCAAGATTTAATGCATTTTTTTCCTTCTGTGGATTAGAGTAATGCTTTTAGAAATGTCAGCATTTGAAAAACGTCCTGTTGCAGACACATTTGAGAACCATCTGTCATGTTTTGATCCCTAAGTCTGTACATTAACTCTTCACATTAAATTGAATTTATGAATGTTTTTTTCCCCTCCTTTTGTGTTTTTTTCCTAGCCCCGGTAGAACAAATGGTTCCTTCGATAATGAAATAGTCATGATGAACCATGTTTACAAGGAGCGCTTCCCTAAGGTATGTGACAGCATAACACACACATACTCATGCATTACTGATTTTTGGGAGGGATTACTTGAAGAAAAATAGAAGAAAAAACATTTGGTTGAAGGCAAAACAAAACAAAATCAACCATCACTCCTGCGGCAACGTGATCTTCTGTGTGTGTGTGTGTGTGTGTGTGTGTGTGTGTACACTGTGTTCCCTCCAGGCCACAGCTCAGATGGAACGGCGCCTGCTGGATGTGGTCACCCACTGCTCCCCGGACAGTTCCCTCCCGCTGGGGGACGGCGTGCTGGGCTTCATCCAGCACCAGCTGGTCGAGCTGGTCCGAGACTGCCTGGACAAGTCTCAGAAGGCGCTCATCACCTCGCGCTACTTTGCAGAGCTGCAGGAGAAGCTGGAGAAACTGCTGCACGAGGTGGGCTGCAGTCATGTGACCAGAAATGACTTGGTCATGTGACCACCACAAGAAAAGAGAACGCATTAGAGTAGTTTGATGTGAGGCCCTGGAGGGAAGTCAGCTGGCCCTAGAGGAAGATGGAGTGTTTGGGAGCTGCAGATTGAGTTTAGGTTCCACTATCATAACAGGGTGGGGTCATTCTACGTGAATTATTACCATAACAGCTACTCTGAAAGATATATTTTTACATGGGAGACCCCTTCATTGCTTAAACAGGGAGAGATGAGAAACACCCACTGATTTGCTGCATGACTGACAGCTTTTGGTGTCTCAGCAAGAACAGTAGGCATATAGTTTTGGTAATGGAGAGTATGGCATTTAAAAACCTCCTTGGAGAGGCAGGGGGAGGCTGGGGGAGGCAGGGGAGGGAATGTGGGGGGACACCACCTGGCTCTTTTCCAGTGCGCTCGGTGACTCGGTGTAAGCAGAGCTCGGAGCTCAGATGGACGGTGAACTTTGACCTTAACCGTCACCTGATCTTTGCATTGATTGGCAGAGTCGGTTTTCCTTCGGCGAAGCAGAAACATAATTAAACTGCATGTCGGCATACGATTAACTCCTGGCCCGTACATCAGTCTGGTCCATAATTATTCGAGGGTCTTAACACACTCCCATGCCGCTGTGCCCTGTGGGTCAACAATCAAATTGTGATAAGGTTAAATAAAGAGGAATTGATTGGATTAAGCCAAGAGGATCTAATAAACACATGACACTCAGCCCCATAGCTGTGGGAACCAACCCCCCCCCCCTTCCCCAGACACACTCTTTTGGGAGCAAAATTCTCCGGTGGTGTTGATCCACAGAGCTTGGGTACTGCAGTACTTTCTTTTTTTGTTGGTCTCAGGTCTTATCTATGTTATGATAGAATTTTAGTTTCTATGGCAACCTCCTCCACTTCAGTCCTATGTGGTGCGCAGGAGACAACGATTCACTGTGTGTGCACTCTCAGACGGCAGGCACAGTTTACCCACAGCTGAATTGATAAATGCCTTTCTCATCAAGGGGAATAATAGTATATCAGCACACATCCAGCCCATCTGCTTGTGTTAAATCCCTAAGTGTTTGGGGTTTGTAGGTAAATTACATTACATTTAAATCAAATTAATAATAATAATAGAATGTATTAAGTCTTAATATAACAAGATATATTTTACTGCTGAGTAACGGCTCAGGTTTGTGTTCAAGACAGTCTCGAAGTTCATTTTCGATCAGTTACTGAGTTGGATCTCAGAGAAGGTTCAGTCTTTTTAGTTGGGTGTACCAAGTCAATATAGGATTGCCAGAAATGAGTCACTTAAAAGAGGGTTTGAGGACAATGTGTTTCACAGTGCCACCAGTGCAGTGATATCACCCTCCGCCGTGACGAGGAAAGGCCAGAGATGATTCACTGCTTGAATCAATCGAACATGCCTGTTGAGAAGTCTTTGTACTTTGATGTGACTTCCGAGATGACGCATTGTCGCAGGGATCGGTGTGTGTGTGTGACAGATCTATCCAGGTTCACATCCATTTGTCTCATTTGTTTTTACTTCTTTCCCCCCTCTCAGACCCCACTAGCCTTTCTTTGTTGGAGCCGTATTCCTTTTTCTCTTGAATGAGTCAGACTCCCTCATCCAGATTAGTTTGACCGTCTGGGAAGAGCTTCAGTTTTATTTCCTCCCAATTAGGGTTTCACTTTTTAATGGTCACTGTATCGTTTTGTGTAATTTCAGTTGTCTGTGTAAATACATTTCAAAGAGGCATGTAGATCCATGCTTCCCTTATGATCTCTTGTTATAAACTGTGGTCTTAAGTGAAGCAGACAGTTTGTCAAGAAAGCAGGCTTTATTTTAAGGAATGTTCCGGAAAGTCTCTTTTTGTTGTGAGGCTGTGTTTGGCCAGCACGACACAACGAATAAGACTTCAGTGTCATGATTACATACTTCTTTGTTTTTTTGTTGTTGTTATTATTATTATTTTAATTTTATTTTTTACAGTATTTTATATGTTTAATATTCAGAAATGTGGTGTAGGTCTGTCATTAAAAACTCAAATGACTTTGATGCGTGTTCTAAAAACAAACAGCTGTCAGGCACTTTCAATCACTGGCCGAATGTGAACATGTGAAGATGTTTTCAGGTAGGTGTCAGGGGCGGTCTGACTGGGCTGTGTTAGCTCGCTCACACCCTTCTGTCTGTCTGTCTTTGTGTTCCAGGCGTACGAGCGCTCCGAGAGCGAGGAGGTGACCGTAATCACCCAACTGGTGAAGAAGATTCTCATCATCATATCGCAGCCGGCGCGGCTTCTGGAGTGCCTGGTGAGCCGGAGGAGAGCCCTTTGTGATTGAGAATGAGATGCAAATCCAGAGGGATATCCGGTTGTCTTGGTCTAAGGCAGAGCTTTGGAGACATGCCAGAGGATCTCCTGTGATGATTGGTTGATTAGTTCCTGCCAATTCTGTCTAATGAAAGTCTTTCTGCTGGCAGGAGTTCGACCCTGAAGAGTTCTACCACCTGCTGGAGGCAGTGGAGGGTCATGCTAAGGTGGGCCAGGGCATCAAGACAGACATCCCCCGCTACATCATCAACCAGCTGGGCCTTACACGGGCCCCCCTGGAAGGTAAAGACCCACAAACAACAAATATCAAAAACATTGATCAAAAATACACATTCAAGCATGTCAGGATCGTGGTTTGACGTGGGATGGTGCCTTGTGTTTTTAGATATGGTGCAGCTGGAGCAGTATGAAATGGGACCATCCACGTCGGTGGATTTCGACGCTCTTGTGGAGGTGAGATGGCAGCCATCGTGCTCAGACAGGCTGTGTGACAGACAGGATGCTCTGCGCTGCAGCTTGACCAGCGTCACTGAGTCAGACAGACAGTGTGAAACCTCTAACCACGTCTTGATGGTGTTTCTGCAGAATAAATGCCCCCAGGCGCTCACCCCGACCAGAAGGAAACCACTGGAGAGTGACTTTGAGACCATCAAGCTCATCAGTAATGGGGCTTATGGGTATGTGTCTAGAAGGTTTAGTGTCATGTGAACAATACAAACGCAGATTATTAAACATGTTTTTTTTAAGGCATTTGCCTCTGATTAAAGTCTGATTAAAATGATAACAGTAGATGCCTTGGTATATGGCCAGCTTTTCACTGTCACACCAGTGAGATATGACACACCCCATTCAGTCAGCTGTCCCTCGATAATAATGAAGGCCAGGTGTGTTTGAGGTGGCCAGGTGTGTTTGACGTGGCTCCTGTGTTTGTGCAGAGCCGTGTATCTGGTCCGGCACACGGACACCCGCCAGCGCTTCGCCATGAAGAAGATCAACAGGCAGAACCTGGTGCTCAGGAACCAGATCCAGCAGGTGTTTGTGGAGAGAGACATCCTGACCTTCGCTGAGAACCCCTTCGTGGTCTCCATGTTCTGCTCCTTCGAGACACGCAGACACCTCTGCATGGTCATGGAGTATGTGGAAGGTAACGGAAATAATATAGCAACAGTCACCAGCAAATGGTGAAGAAATGCGATTGGATAACGTACCACAACCAGTTGTGGTCAACTAGGAGATCTTGAATTGTGAAACACCAATGTGTTGAAACTTAGTTTTAGGGAAGAGTTTCTATTTTAATTGAGAACAATAAACAATCCTCATGATTGGCTCGAACCTCCACTGCATTTGAATTTGATCATTCGGTTTTCGTTCAAGTTAAAATGGCTTAATATATTGATCGAATTTAAGAGAACTAAACATTATTTTAAGAAATCTTATTGACATTTTCGAACAATATTGGCAGACACATTTACTTGTGTTAAGCTTAAGCAAGTTCATAAAACATTTTCTTTGTTGATTAGTTTAAATTTCGGTGTCCTGATTGTTCGGTCTAGGTGGCGACTGTGCTAACCTGCTGAAGAACATGGGCCCCCTGCCAGTGGACATGACCCGGATGTACTTTGCTGAGACGGTCCTGGCCCTGGAGTACCTCCACAACTACGGCATCGTCCACAGGGACCTCAAGCCTGACAAGTGAGAACAGATTCCCCCCCCCCCCCCCCCCCCCCCCCCAAAAAAAAAAAAGATTTCACCTCCTCACATTTTTTATTTTGTGACTTTTCTGCCACCCAGACTTACGATTCCTGTGTTTCCCCACAGCCTGCTGATCACTTCCATGGGCCACATCAAGCTGACGGACTTTGGCCTGTCCAGGATCGGCCTCATGAACATGACCACCAACCTGTACGAGGGTCATATGGAGAAAGACACCAGAGAGTTCATAGACAAGCAGGTAAGGCATTTCCTCATTACAAGAGCATTTTCAAGATGACATAAGGGGAGTCTGCTCTATAACAAGAGGAAGTAGGAAGTCAGGTGGCTGAGTGGTCAGGGAGTCGGGCTAGTAATTTCTGGTCATGGCAAATTACGTTTTGTCTTTGGGAAAGGAAAGTCACCCCACTTGCTTTGGGGGGGGGGGGTCTGAGTAAGACATCTGCTAAATGACTAATAGTAAATGGAAGACAGGAGGGTATGAATACTGTACCAGAGACAGACATGTCAGATTACTAGGCAAAAGGCCGTATGGTAGAAACACATTTCACCAGACACAACATACAAGTATAGAAATTAGAGCAGAAAGCTCACAGACAGCACGTGCTGGCTCTGCTCCTGTAGGTGTGCGGCACACCTGAGTACATCGCCCCAGAGGTGATCCTGAGGCAGGGCTACGGCAAGCCGGTGGACTGGTGGGCCATGGGCATCATCCTGTACGAGTTCCTGATCGGATGTGTGCCCTTCTTCGGAGACACGCCCGAGGAGCTCTTCAGCCAGGTTGTGAGCGGTGAGTATCGAGACACACCCAGGTTTCTTGAGTCAGTCATGCCTAATTATCCAGCCTGTTAATGGCAGTGGACTTACTGTCGGGTGGACTCTGTCCTCATGTATCGTCTCTCCTCTCCTCCTGCTCTCTCCCTCTGCTCTCAGATGACATCATCTGGCCGGATGGGGACGACGCGCTCCCTGCGGACGCCCAGGACCTGATCGATCGTCTCCTGAGGCAGAGCCCTCTGGATCGACTGGGGACGGGTACGGCTCAGTGACGGCTGCATTTAGGTGGATTGGAATGGAAATCATTAAGCAGTTCCGGTATGTGATCTTGGAATGTGAACGTGTTTGGCAGGGGGAGCGACGGAGGTCCGGCAGCACTCGTTCTTCCTGGGTCTGGACTGGAACGGCCTCCTGCGGCAGAAAGCTGAGTTCATCCCCCAGCTGGAAGCTGAGGACGACACCAGCTACTTTGACAGTAGGTGACTCTTCCTTCTTCCTGCTTAAACAGGAAGCTGAGGACAGCGCCTACAGGTGCAGCGAGTCCCAAGCTAGTTAGCGAGTGGCTCATTATTAGCCTCACTTGTGTATTTAAATCTAACATAAGTATTGTTTGATCAAGGGTTTGGGCTGCCAGTGTCTTATTTGGATCTTAGACTATTTAAACCCACCCAGCCATCTGCTTGAGCCCACCGTTGTGCGTTGTGCTTCCAGCTCGTTCGGAGCGCTACCACCATCTGGCTTCGGACGAGGATGACGAGACCAATGACGAAGAGTCTTCTCTGGAGATCCGTCAGTTCTCCTCCTGGTCACACCGCTTCAGCAAGGTCAGGGTCAAACATGAAACCGTCATCGCTGTGACACCCGAGGCGTTATTTGTTTTTTCCCGATGGTTCTGCACAGTCCCTGATGTGGGGGATCATGTTCTCCAGGTGTACAGCAGCACGGAACATCTGGCGACGCCGTCCAACCTGAGCTTCTCGTCTGACCGCAGCCACAGTGAGGAGAAGGAGGAGCGCTGGGAGGGGAGGCTGACCCCCTCCCCCAGCCTAGGGGAGAGCTACAGGCAGGCCAGCACCGGCGAGCGCTGGCACCCAGGACAGAGGGGGAGGTGAGCTCAGATACATCTCTTTTGACCGCTGCTTTAAGTAGCTACTTCCAGTTTCCTATGTTTCTTACTGTAAATACTGATCATTGAATGTGTTCTTTCTAAAACCATGCTTCTAATGCAATAGCACAATAACCCAGTCTCACTGAAATCCTTAGTAGTGAGTGCACAGTAACATTGCTGCTTATTGTGAAACTGTTGACAGCAGAGAATTCTTCCTCACCGCCACTCTTTCTGGCTCCTTCTTGTTCTCCTGCAGCCTTCGCCCCCGTGCCTCGTCCAGCTCCTCTCAGTCAGAGCGGGGGGCCAGCCCCCTGGTGGCCATGAGCAGCACTCACAGCCTGGAGACCATGCCTCGTTTCGCCTTCTCTACCGACGATGAAGGTGAGCCCAGCTCAGAGCTGCTGTCCAGCTGTGGTCTATAGTGAAACATATGACATATTGCATTAACAAGAGAGATGTCATTGATCTGACACAACCTTATGGTGTGCAGCTGAGGTGGTGGTGTCAAACCTCCAGAGGATCAGGATCCGTAGCAACAGCACCGGGGCCAAGCACTCGTCCCCCAACGACCATGCCCCGCGGCGCTTTGGGAACCAGCTGGAGACCCCAGACAGACAGAGGCTCCCCTGCGGGGGGAAAGTCCCCAAGTCTGCCTCTGTGTCTGCCCTGTCGCTCATCATCACCACAGGTGTGTCTCAACACCGCTCAGCTCAAGGGTTTGTGTGAGAGGGGCATGGCCTAACCCTAAACCCAAGCAACTGAGTTCAAATCATAGCTGTGGAAAAAATACAAATCCTTTTTTATGTCCTGTACTGCTGTTCAGCCACGATAATTCATTTAAATCGCCGCTCGTTCCAGATGACACCCCTGGCGGGCTCCAGCCCAGCCCCATCTCTCCGCGCTCGCTCTCCTCCAACCCCTCGTCCCGGGACTCGTCCCCCAGCCGGGACCTCTCCCTCAGTCTCAGCAGCCTGCGCCCCCCCATCATCATCCACAGCTCGGGGAAGAAGTACGGCTTCACCCTGCAGGCCATCCGTGTCTACATGGGAGACAGTGATGTCTACTCTGTCCACCACATGGTCCTGGTTAGTACACACCCATTCTATATGAGTTACAGTGGGTGCATAGAAATTTACTTCAACTATGATTATAACTACGATGATTAAAGTGTGTTTTTTTGCGGTGGTTTTCAGAGTGTGGAGGACGGAAGCCCCGCCCACGAGGCAGGTCTTAGGGCTGGTGACCTCATCACTCATGTGAACGGGGAGTCGGTGCAGGGGCTGGTCCACACAGACATGATCGAGCTGCTCCTCAAGGTACGGCCCCCTTTCTCCTGCCTTCAGGTGGGTTCACATGCACCGGGGTGGGTCAGCAGGATGCCAGGACTGCTAACTTAGAACATTGGACGGTTCTAAAACGGTCTAGAACTCATGACTCATGAAGACGTGGATGGTTTAGAACTATTTTTTTCGTTGTGGCGGTTGTCTATGAACCCCAGTTCCTGCCTGTCTATACTCAGCTTGAATATATATATATATATATATATATATATATAAAATATACAGCTTGAATTGGATGTTAATTCTCGTATTGTCCAAAAACAGAGTGGCAACAAGGTGTCTCTTCAGACCACGGCACTGGAGAACACGTCCATCAAAGTGGGGCCTGCTCGTAAGGTCAGCCACAAGGGCAAGATGGCACGCCGCAGCAAGAAAAGCAAGAGGAGAGAAAATCAAGACAAGTGAGGAATATACTAGAATATAGTATATAGAATATATATACTCTACTGTCGTCATGGTTTCTGTTATTTATGCTGTTTTGGTTCTGCAAATGGCTTGAATTTTCCTGCAGAACCTGGTGGTTTGGTTGTGGTAAAAATATTTTTAAAAACACCCCAATGGCTTTTCACTTACAAGCACAACACGATCGCCCTCTAGTGTTAGTTAGAGGGAACTGAAAACAAAACCTAATCTAGGTGTAATCATGCAGGATGTAATGTAACACATGAAAAAATATATTAAATAGAAAAACACTGATATAATTGACAAGAAAGCAAATCATAATATGATGCATGTCATTTCCTGTCAGGAGGAGGAGCATCCTGAAGAAGCTGTCTAAGCAGAGCACAGTGATGCACAGCAGCCGCAGTTTCTCCTCTGGGCTGCACCAGTCAGTGTCGTCCAGCGAGAGCCTGCCCGGCTCTCCCACGCACAGCCTGTCCCCTGGGCCCTCCACCCCCTGCCGCAGCCCAGCCCCGGACCACCAGGCTGCAGGTAACAAACACCTCCTTCAAACACATAGAACTGGACAACGGTCCTCACAAACTTGAGTGGAAAACTGAGCAATTCACTAAGATGAATATTAGTGTTGAAATGTTTTTGACAGTTGGATTGATTCAGTGACGTGTGAGGTAGTTTGTCTCATGAATATAGTGTTGGTGTTTTTAGCTTGTTAGCCACAGTGTGACATCAACGATCTTTCATTGTTCCTTTCCCTAGACTCCCCTGACAGACACACCAACTCCCCCCAGAGCACCTCTCCCTGTTCCAGCTCCCCCAGTTCCCCAGCTGCCCACATCCGGCCCAGCTCCCTGCACGGCCTGGGCTCCAAGCTCAGCACGCAGCGCTACACTAAAGTGGGCCGTCGTAAGTCCACCAGCAGCATCCCCCCTTCCCCCCTGGCCTGTAACTCCTCCCCTCAGCCCCTGTCTCCGCAGCGCTCGCCCTCCCCTCTGCCCGGTATCGCCAAAACACTCCACACCTACCACGGCAAGACCCTGTCGCCCCCCACCATCGTCCGCCACATGGTGCGCCCCCGCAGCGCCGAGCCCCCCCGTTCGCCGCTCCTCAAGAGGGTGCAGTCGGCCGAGAAGCTGTCCGGAGGTTACCATGCCGACAAGAAATGCTATACCCCCCGCAGGCACACGCTGGAGGTGCCCTTTCACGGTGAGTCTGAGCTCCTGGGAGATCTGGAGTTGGAGGGGGCTTGCGGGGGCTCCCACGTGGGGGATCATGGGAGAATGGTTGGGTATCTGGGCAGCCAGCGACTGAGGGACCTGGGGTCGGAACGCTCAGAGCAGCTGGTGGTGATGAGGAAGCTCAACCTGTCGGAGCGCCGTGACTCCTTCAAGAAGCAGGAGGCCGTGCAGGAGGTGAGCTTTGACGAGCCGGAGGAGAAGACCAGCCCCACGGTCACCGTGACGGCGCCCGGAGCCAGGCCCCTGAACCTGCACAGGGCAGCCTGGGTGGTGACCCAGCCCCAGTCCAGCGAGGAGGTGGAGGTTCCAGCAGTGAGAAAGTTCACCCTGGTGCCCCAGATCGCCGTGCAGGGATCCACAGAGAGCGAGGAGCAGGACGAGTGGGAACCGTGCTCCGACGGGGAGGATGACTCCAGCGAGAGGCCGGACTCTGCTGACGTCACCCTGCAGCAACAGAAAACTGAAAATATCTCCTGTAAAACAACTGAGGCCAAAGACAAGGCCCCTACAGAGAAGGCTGAACCCGTTCTGGAAAGCTCACAGAAAAAGAAGCTAAAAAAGTGACTGTATCACTGTCTGTCACATTTACGTACAGCCATATCTTTAAAGGGAGCTTGTGGGTTTACCCCTTTCTGTCAGAGTAGGAAGTCATCCACCCCAGGACTGTTTTATTGTCAAGCGATTTCTACATTTATGTTTTTAGTTTTTTTTTGTATATTTTACTTGAACCACAGTGTTGTTTTGTATATATGTGACAACAGGAATTGGACTGACCTAGTTCCTGTTCTTATTTATTACTTTATAAGCTATGACGAATTATTAATGGGCCCAAAAGGAAGTATTCAACTGTTAGTGACTAGCCAAGGGTAACTCATGTCTTGTATCCATGAAAATGTCTTTTGACTTGATTTTTCTATAAATGTCTATTTTTAAACATGTTTGCTAAAAGTAGGAAGGAGACTTTGGACCAAAAAAATTCTCATTAGGAAGTAATTTTTGGAAGAGTTTAGTCTTGCAACATTTACTGTAGAGGAATGTTGAAGGCTAAGAAGTTCATCAGCGGTTCAAAGCTGGAACCAAGATTAGTGTGCCTAGGAGTTAGTAATGCCTTTAACAAGGCATGGCTGCGGGGTAACAGGCCTGCTTCAAACTTTTCTGGTCAGCATAGCTGACATTATCTTTTATATATGGTACTAGCTTCCATGCCACATGTTGTTAAGTAAGCCATATCCTCTAGCCTGGAATGCAGGACTAATCAGATCAGAAGTGAATCGTTTTTATTGTTCACTGTTTTGACTTGACAGTAGCAGGAACGCAGTAGTTCTCTTGATGAAGGTATCGTTTGCGTTTTTATGGTTTACAGCTCTTGTTTACGGCTATGAGCATTGTTATGCAAATTGCAATCGTTCAGATAGTGTTTTCCTCTTTTCTTAGTTATCCCAGTCATTTAGTTATCACTATCGTTCAGATGGTGTTTCTTCTGTTGGTTATCCCAGTCGTTCAGTGAGACGTGCCATTGTAACCTAATGACTCATTGTTCAGTAAGTTTGTTTAACATTGGTAGCACGGCAATGCAAAAATGATGTAAAAGCTGGTTTCTTAATTCAATTTTTTTGTATTACTGTGTGATACATGGAGACTACGGTTTCATCTCTCACACCATATCTATAGCTGAAGATATTATCACCCTTGCTACAGTTTACACATTTGGCATCAAATATACTGGTTAAAGCGCCCAAAAAAACAAACACAATTCTCAATTTACTGTATTGATGTTTACATTTAATAGTGCACTAATTTCTGTATTTTCTACGTCATGTTTTTTTATGAAAAATCTCAAAAGGAAGGCTGATTCAAATGAGGGCTGATAATCTAGTACCTTCAGTTGGAACCCAGGGATATGAACACACACTAGTTTAGCGTCCTTGTCCTGTACAGGTATTCAAGCTGAGACTGTTGATGTCAGAGTTGTGTGTGATGCTGTTAGACTAGTACAGAGGAGCTCTGTTCCAGCACAGAGCTCAGAATTCCCATGCATGCTGTTTCTTATTGCCACCAAATGGCATCCCAATTTGCACACTACAGCGATCGTCCTCCTTGTTATCCCGGCAAACATGGTACTCACTGTTGTTAAAACCTTCTATACAAACTGTTTCTACAGTGTTGTTGTTTCTCAGTGGTACGCCAGCGAAAAGGGATCTGAACTAATGATGGACTGTTCGCAGTGGGACTGCCAATGACTGTTGGCGGTGAAATGAAATGTTTGCTTGCTTGCAGCCTAAATGAGAATTGTTTACAAGGGAAATATATGCTATGTAAAACCTTTTTGTAATCCTGTAATTTCTACTTTCCAAACCATAGCAATCGATCAGAACCCCAACACTGAATCATTGACAATAATTGCTGTAGAAGTACTTTTTGGAACTGTAAAACTTCCTGAGTAATTGTAGGGAAGACTTTACATGGATATGTACTCGTGTTTAACTTCATGTTGAATGCATGCTGCATGAAACTAAGACACACAGACTTGATCGCATGGTATTTGGGGATTATTGCCCGTACTGTGTTTTCTCATTTATGTCTGGTAGGATTTTGCACAAAGTAAAACCTGATTCACATTCACAAACTTAGAAACGTCCTCTCTCTACATGTAGTATATTTTATGATTTCAGCCAATGCTTTTTGTGATCAAATCATCCTTCCTTGGATGGGTTAGTCCAACACTTTTTCCTTTGACAGTGTTTGGTACTGTATTTTAAAGGTTGGACAGAAAAGACTAAGCAATTGAATGAAGTCATTGAATGAAGCTGAATGAAGTAAAGAAATACTATTACTCATTATCAGAACAAAATAGGCTACACATTAAAGAACAAATGTATTCTTTGTTTAATTCATAATGAAAATAATTACTGGAGCTAAAATTTCAATTGTGTGATTATGGATACTGTACTGTCGTGGTTCATTTGCGTAACTTATTGGAATAGTTAGCTTTTTTGGACGAGCAATTCCCTTTTAAAACTAAAGGTTATAACGCAGACAAAGAATAAAATAAGACATTTTCTTTCTGAGCACAAAAACAAAACAATTCGATTTCCTAATGTAAGAATCCGTCACTTCCATTTTTTCTACACTTTTGTACCGTTCTGTGTTTCAGGTTATATATTTGTAAGAATTTAAACAGCAAGTGACTAATATAGTGGACATCCAGAAAGGTCATTCTCTATATCTACAGATGTTGTCATGATTGCAAATTTGTTGGGTACTTGTTTTTTTGTTTTTTACTGGCTGTTGTTTAACTGTTTTATAATAAATTATTTGCATATGGCATACTAAATATATTGGGACTGTGCTGTTTATTTATTAGACTTAGCCCAGTATGAATTATTTTGGCAGCATTTATTTCAGGTGCCAATCCTGACTGTTCAAATTGAATCTGACACTGAACAGAAAGAAGCAATTTGAGCAATATATCTTTTTCCATTACCGAGATAGATAGATAGATATACTTTATTAATCCCACAACAGGGAAATGTACTTGCTACAGCAGCAGAAATAAAAGTTGAAAAAGCAAAACAAATACAGATAATAAATAGAATACATTTAAATACAATACAGATAAATAACATGGCATGAACAGAGACTACAATATGTACAACTACTTTGTTAAATTCAACTTTAACCTTTATGGCCCCTGGTACAGCAGTTAGTAGACTAGTTTTTTTCCCCTCTTAAATAAGATCCCTCCCATAACCCAGAGACTGGGCTGGTCTGGTGATAAACCAGCTTTAGGGAGGTGGAGGAAGGCAGAGAACTACAGACCAACTACAGACCAACAAGAAACTACGACAAAGTTTGTGAAAAGGATCGATGACAAAAAGCTATATACTTCAGGTGAGTTTTGCAAAACATTAAACATTGTTTAATAAACAAATACTTGTTACGTACTTGTGGTATTTAAAATTATTAAGTTATTTTTTGGTTTTTGCTCAACAGCCCTAAGCGAACTGAACTTGATAGCGAGCTATGTGGTAGTACCGTTAAGGCTGGGGCAGTTTCAAATACAGGACTCTTTTTGGGGGCATCATGGTGCGTTTTACTGCAAACTAGGGGCACATGAATTTAAGTCGTCTAGTTTAAATTTACGCATTTCAAAATATTAACAGTTGAATGTGCGTGTTGCTCGAACTGTCATGCAGTAATCGCCGATATGTCGATTCACAAAAATAGCTTTTAGTTTTTAGATCGAAAATGTCAGGAGAGTTTTCTATATTTATAAGCAAGTTTTTCGACCTAAATTGTTGCTATTGATTGTATTTATGAATGTTTTGAATAAGGATGCTGAGTCTGCCCATCTTTGCAAACCTGTGTATGTAGACGTGCAATTCCACGTGGCAAAGCACCTGTGTTCACTTGTCTAATCACAGACAGATACATTATTATTCATACATTATTATTTATACAGCCATAAACGAAGAGGACTTCACTTCTCCAAACCCATGGTTTACATTTGATAACAATATAACAAAATTAAACGACAAAGTAACTTAATATACCGCATAATGGACCAATGAAAGTGTTATACAGATTAAACACATGATTTATGCAGTGTTGTCTATGTAAATCTTACATTATTTTGTCAAGTGGAATGTAATAACTTGAAGTTAAAGGGTCAGATTCACGCTGCCTAGATACATTTTCTAATATTAGAACATTTCCTTGATTTGTTAAAGCAACGTTGGTGATTCCTGTGCACATGGGAGCAGATTATCCAATAGGATTCCAGGAGACCACTAAACCCCATCTTTCTCTATAGCAACAGTGACCTTAATTTATTTATTTATGACAGGGGATTTTTCATCTTCTTGGTCTTTCCTCTGTGTAAGAAGGTTTGTGTCAAGTGTGGACAATTGATGACAAGCCATTGTTTGATAACAGGATCTGTATTTTTAATTCCAAGTAAAATTTTCCCCCTAGCCTGCATGTGTGTTTTTATTATTATGATCATTTTCTTTTTTTTAGATATTCAGTATGTTTTTGATACATTTGTTAAAACTTGCTTTGAATCAAACACATGCTTTTCAGTTGGAAACTACACACTCAGTGGAATCAAGCAAAAAGGTTGTGTTTTTAAGATGAGGAGTACCGTGAGGAGAGGACCTTTTTAAGCAGAGGGTTGGAGGGGTGTGGGCAGAGGGATGGCGTGAGGTCTAAGGCCTGTGGTTGGGTGCATCAGTGCCACGTGTCCGTCCTGGCACCTTGCCGCTGTTCGTGGAGGTTGTTGAATCGCAGGCTTCGCTGTGCAGTGGCCAGGGCAGTTTCCTGTTTGGTCAGAGATGGGTGAGTGTTGCCCCATCGTTGGCGTACCATATTGACGTTCCTTCATTTCATCGCTGAAGATGCTCGTAACACTTTGTTTTGTAAGTGAAAGGAATTGTGTGTACATCTGTGTTCCGTGGTGGAATGATGGAAGTGAAGGCAAGGTTAAATGAGGTGTCCCATATTTCGGTGTCTGCAAGATTATGGAAAATATGTTCCTGAACTATAAACGCAGGAGAAGAAAAATAGTTATTTGTGGGGTTGTGAAGGTGCAAGGTAAAGAGTTATTAGAATAGCTAATGCTTGAATGCTTGCATTTTATCACAAATGCCACTATACTGTTTTCTATTACCTAGAATATCTTCTGGCCTACATTTTCTCTATTCTGTTGTCTTCACACATCTTATCCAGTATCCTTCTCTGATACTATGGAAGATTAGGCCTAGTTCATCGAAACAGACTATTATCTTTGATAAGACTGGACATGAATGAGTACACTTAATGAATGCTTCACATTGTGAAAGGTTCACAATTGGACTGATCTATGCGAGCCATCGCTCTTTGCAAAAATGCTTCCTTGTAATCAAATGCCTCAGCTGTGAAATGGGCTCACATTAGAAAAGCCTAGGCTAGAAGCAAAGCTTTGGCATCAGATTAGTGTTCATGTAGGTCTGGTTTCTTTAACCTGGCATGACTACCTAGTAACTGTACCTACCAAGCCCAAATGTACATTATTAAAGGTGCATTCCACTGTGTTGTATTCAATTGCCATAAATAAGACAGATGTATGACATAGACCAAGTGTTTGATTTTGATATGATTAAATCTGATGAGTTGAGAATAAAACCATGCCTTTTTTGTTTCTGTGTTTTGTAGATCTTGCCACAAGTGGTGACAATCATTGAAACTCACACGCAAACAAGCCAACCAGGACTGGAATCGGAATTCTGAACGGTTCTTTTGAAGAGAATGTTTCCAATGTTGTCTCTCTGCTCAATAGTGTGGCTGAATCGTGGATCTAAATTGAGGAAAGTGCTTTGCTTCTCAAACACAGGCCAGCTCTGACTTCGAAAAGACTTTTGCCATTCAGGCCAACAGTTCAACCATGCCTCTTAGCTGATATTGCCCCATCGTGTTCCACCATCTTCACAAACGCACTCTTGATACTCTGTATCGCTGGTCAACTCTTGTCAGCGCATCACTAGTCAACATCTCCAATCTGCACAAAATGGCAGCTAAGGGCTTCCAATTCCGATCACTTTATCCTTACGACAAAGACCGTGAGGAGGATATTGACCTCCAGCCAGGGGACATAGTGACAGTGGCTGAAGCCTCCTTGGCCTCCCTGGGTATGAAGGATGGGGACCAGGAGCACCCGGATCGTCTGGGCTGGATGGTGGGACTCAACAAGCGCACCCAACAGATGGGGACCTTCCCAGGGACCTACGTTCAGTATGTGGGACCTGTGACCATGTCCCCGTCTCCCAGTCAGCCTCGGCAACAAAGACCCCTTCCAGCAACGCCCAGGCCTCAGCCTGTCCCTGCACAGCCAGGTAAATCACATTATATTTCTAGAGCATTTCTGGAGAGAGTGTTGAAGAATGGGTTTACCAGGGCAGGGTTTACCAGGGGGTGCAATCCTTATGGAATATGAACATTGTGAGCCTTGTGGCCCTGTAAGAAAATCTTGTTTGAGTTCTTGACTTTCTTGGCCTCTGCATTCACACACTATCCTCTCTCTTTCAGTCAGTTTATTTGTCTTTGTTGAAATGTTCGTCTGTCCTCCCTCCCGTCTTGGTGGTTGTAAAACTGTCCGAGCTCTCGAGGCACACCAGGCCTGGGGGACTGGTGAAGGCAGGTAGCTGGTGTTCTGCTGAAGTCGCACATTCCTCAGAGCTCACGTGACGCTGGTCCAATATTTGCCTTCCATTCATTCTCCCAGGGGAGGAGGTCAGCTCAGTTCCTGCTCAGACCACAGGTCTGTTAGGAGGGATGGTAATGGGATGGTGGCCACAGCTCACCTCAAATTCACTTCCTCCATGAACTGTCCCCCCCCCCCAGCTTACACCAAGACTCTCTCTAGTCAATGTTTGCACAAAAAAAAGAGTTTATTTTAGCGCAAACGTTATCGACCGATTTACTTTCTCAAATGGGTCGTTGGTGTAGAGGGTGTGTATTAGCTGAGTATTTGGAACAAGGCATTTGCTCTGGATTAAAAGCTCTCAGAAACTTGGTGAGCATGTGTGTGTGGTATCACGTGTTGCAGAATGTGTTGCATGTGTGAAGAAAGCCTACCCTAACTTGGCTCTCCTACAGGGTCCATACGACGGGACAGACCCAGGTTGTTTTTAGGGAGGTGAAAAATGAAGGGAAGAAAAGGTTTAGGGGAGAGTGGGCGAGTGGTAAACTGTGCGGTGGAGGGAGACAGAAGGGGAGGGGGGGAGAGTGTGTGTGGGGGGGGGGGTGTGGAGAGAGTGGGTGTGGGGGGGGGGTGGGTGGAGAGAGTGGGTGTGGGGGGGGGTGGGTGGAGAGAGCGGGAGCAGTTTCCATGTTTTAACGTGCGACGCGAAGAAGGAATGTGCTGACTGAGCACTTCGTGTGAACTCCAAAATTTAATAATCGGACGCGGTTTAGCGTGGCTCTGCCAGGGAGGATCTGGGTGCCAAGCTGCAACCTCTGCAGCGCAGCCTGGAAATGGGAGCGCTGGCACCGTGCCACAGGAGCTTTTTTGCCTGTTCAGGGTTTTTTCTTAAACCCCTTCATTGTGCTGCTCTGAGGTGCTAGCTAAACCTTCCTCACCCAAAGGGCTGTGGCAAAATGGGGCTGGCTGTTGAGAGGAGTGGAGGAGGGAGGGGGAGGGAGGGAGGGAGAGAGGGAGAAAGTGGAGCATTTTTCCTTTTCTTTTTTTTAACCATTCGTTTTAGTTTTCTGAGTTAGTCAAGTTAAGGGAATGTCTTACTCGCTGCCAAGATGCATCTATTGGCGTGCAACCGCAACTGTAGTATTACACCTACCATGCAAAGTGACAAATGTTTCAAAGACACTTTTTTGAAAAAAAAATCTCATTATGCATTCTAGGGCCTTCAGGTTGTGAACCAGCCCTCATGTGCCCAACAGAACACATCCCTGCTATGGGAAGGTGTGGAGAGGCCACGGAGATCAAAGGTAAGCGCTATGTGGCAGAACAGACATGCACCAAAGACTTTCTGCATATCTGCATTGGTCCATTCAGTCACATAGAGACACTGACATTGACAAGTAGTCAAAGATATAGGTGGAGCCCCTCCCCCTGTGTGTCCCAGTTCTGCTGAATACCAGTCAGTCAGCCCCTCTCCTGGCTGTCTAGACATGGCTCTTCTGACTTAACACTCCTAAGAGGAGCCCCTGGGTCCCCTGGTAGCTTGAGGAAGACGAGGTCTGCGTTCAAACACTCTCCATGGCTGTTCTGGCGTCTCCCAACTCTATTTTTAGCCCCCATTTCCGTGCGCTAGATATTTCTATGCGTTACCAACCCACTAGTCGGGGCATGCAAAGAGATAAAAGGACAATTTGAAGACGCTTTTAATGTGTGTGTGTGTGTGTGTGTGTGTGTGTGTGTGTGTGTGTGTGTGTGTGTGTGTGTGTGTGTGATTGTGCCCTTCAGGTTTGGAGAGTGCAACATCATGCAGCATGTCTGGCTGCTTGGCTGCAGGCAGTCACAGGCCTGACCTGAACGCTGGTAAGACCTACTGTATATCCTCACCATCTCTAGTGCAAGGAATGCTATGTCTTTTAAGATGAATTTGAGGCATAAAATTGATGTCATAAAAGCGTCTAACATTGTCTGGTAGACTAAGGGGCTGAGACGTACATTAGACTCACCACAACCATTGCTTGTGACTTAAACGTTTTTGTGACTGTGGCATCAACTGTTTGTCTCAATATTATTATTTTGTTTAGTAACGCAATACACTGAATAAACAAGGACACTAAACATGGTAATTTTTAATTATGTATTTTCCATAAAAAAAATTTTTCCACTGACTTCTGCAACCATCACTTAAAGCTATTTCTCAGCTATTAGCCCATCCAATCAGAGGAGTGAAGATGCAATCACATGACTCGCGCAGTCCCCAGGCAGCCCTTGTGATTCCCCTCTCCGGAAGGATCCGCTGCATGCTTCATTTGTGCTCTGTTTCGACATGGGAGCGTTGACACTGCCTTTGTTTGTGTACGGGAGGAAAAAATAGGCCGCCCCTAAAGACTCCACTCAGCTGGCCTCAACCCCCTAAAGACAGTGTCTCTTATGTGGGCTGAATAGACTGTGCTTCTCATTGTCTAGTGTCTCTTTGACTCTGTCCTGAGAACAGCCTTCAGGAGGTTTGCACCAATGGAAAGCAATAAAAGTGCTTTAATCTGGCCTATTCTGGGCACGGCCTGCTTCATGATTATGAATGTAATGTACTGCTTGTCTTGCCTGGTGGATAAAGGCAGTACTTTGTGGTTGAAGATGAGTGTTTTATAGCTTTATCAGTACAGTATTGTCACCTTGGAGGGCCATGAGGCTGAGGGAGACACCATTCCAGGGCTTTCCACCATCATTTAAAGCATGTTGGATCATGTGGTGCCCTACACAGAGTTTAGGGCAAGCCTGTACATTGACACACACACACACATACATACCAGCTATTCTTGCACACACGCCACAGACACTGTCTCTCTCCTTTCAATGCTAGCTTACATGTACACACACACACATGCATGTGCACATACGTAAACATGCCCCAGACAGATTATCTCCTCTTCGCTTGGATGCATACACACACACACACACTCTCTCTCTCTCTACACGTTAGCTCAGGGAGCGAGCTTGGCCTGGCAAGCCTCTCCAGACAGCTGTTGTTTGCTGAGGTGTGACAGGGCTGGGAGCAGCTCCCAGGGAAGGCTGGCCTGTAGCATTCAGTGAGCGTGGGCAGTATTTCAGGCACTCAGACAGTGTCACCTGTCACAGAACTAGCCTGAACACTGTCTGCCAGACTGCATGTCTGAGACGTGCCAGCGATTCCACATAACACACCCTGAATATCTGGCCCAGAGAAGTAAGCACAGAGAGGGAGAGAGAGACACACACACAGCAAAGTGCACAGGCTGGACTGGAGTTTACAAACAACCCTGGTGTGTTTGTCCGTTGCTTTAGCAGAACTGTGGGAGCCAGAGATGGGCCAGTTTGAAGACCAGGTGCTGTCCCAGGCCCTGGTGGGCTTCTTGCAGACCCTGCACTCCCCTCTTATCCCAGAGTCTGTGTTTGCCATCCTGAAGACCCTCATTCTGGAGGAAAAAGGTATGCATGCAAAGTCCCTCAGGCCATATGGAGCAAGATTTTTTTGTTTGTTTATCTATTTTGTAATCTATGTTATGACTGTTACATTTGTGGTTCTTCAGAGCTGACTGTAGAGGAGATGGACAGGCGCTTGGTGAAGGCCCTGGAGTTGCCAGCGGTTCCTCCGCAGAACCGTGCCACGCTGCGGTTCCTTCTGAGACACCTGGAGAGGGTGGGCCGGAGCTCGGCTCACAGCAGCCTGGACCCCCAAGCTGTGGGGCTGCTCTTCGGCCCCCTGCTCCTGCCTCAGCAGCCTCCCACAGGGTCAGTCTACCATCATTTTCCTCTCAACAGCTCACTATTTTGTCAAGTTCACAAAACTCATCATCGGATCAACCAAACATTTCAGTTATCTTCTGTGTTAAACTGCAGACGTGAAATTACATTATGAAACATTAATGTAATGGGCTTTTGTGGTTGAGCTATTATTTGACAGCAAACTTAACTAAATAATGAATCTGTATTGTTGTCTTGCCAGGTCGGAGAAGGACGGTCAGATATGTGCTCAGGTTTTGGCGCGACTGCTGTTAGTGAGAAGCTGGGATCAGGAAGAGCAGAATCCTCCAGGTACTAACCCACAGCTGCATGTTTCTTGATACACTACTGTACTTTTTCTACCATCCAGATACACAAAGTACTTAATATTTTTTACGATATCTAAAGTGCTATTTTATCGATAGCGCTTCCGCCCAAACCGTCGAAAGGCAGAGCTGTTGCACTTTCGACTGCTGATGACGGAGGGAAGATAGCGACTGCTGTGGAAGATGGATGGAAACAAGCGGATGCTAAAGAGGAAGTGGGGATGCTAGGGGATGCAGAATGGTACTGGGGGGACATCTCAAGGTACAAGCTAAACCCCTTGCAGTGTCCATGTAATCATTATACTGTACAATATTAACGTAACGATTCAAAAACATTTCCATGTTGCATGTTCAACAAATGGAATTAAGATGTTATATTTTAACGAAAACAGTGTCCTGTTTGCTTCTTTTTTTCCCCCCCAGAGAGGAAGTGAATGAAAAGATGCGTGACACTCCTGATGGCACGTTTCTGGTCCGAGACGCCTCCAGCAAGGTGCAGGGAGAATACACTCTCACTCTGAGGTAAGACACGAGAGCCGCCATCTTAACAAGCTCGGACTGGAACACCCACAAGAGACGGTTTTGAGTTGAGTTGACAATGCAGTATTCGTCAAACAAGGACGTTCTGTCTCTTGAGTAACGCTCTTGCGTCATGTCTCGAGCAAATGAGCACACCAGGCTGTCCTGTCAGACTTGTTTTAGAAGCACAGGGTACCCATAAATGTCAGTCAGTTTTATTGTTTGTTTTTGGACAACAATATGTTGAGAGGCACTGGTAGCATTTTCTGCAGGGTTGTCAAGTACACGCTTTAACCTGTCAAGGCATGAATTCATTGTAAATTAGAAACGCATCAACCAAGATTTTTGCATGAACTTGGTGATCTCACCTAGCTCAATGTCCATGGCATCTTCTAGGAAAGGAGGTAACAATAAGCTGATCAAGATCTTCCACCGAGGGGGTCAATATGGCTTCTCTGAGCCACTGGACTTCAGCTCTGTGGTGGAGCTGATCCAACACTACCACCATGAGTCCCTGGCCCAGTACAACCCCAAACTAGACACCCGGCTCCTCTACCCCATATCCAAATACCAGCAGGTAGGCTGACACCATCCTTCAGCTATGGTGTGTCATAACACCTTAGACGTGTGTGTTAATATATTATTTCCTGAACACAAACACACACACAAGAAAGATTTCAGGTGGTTTGTGATTTCAGGTGTTTATTTGTTCTTCTTCTTTTTTTTTCTCTCCTTGCTAGGACCAGGTTGTGAAAGAGGACAGCGTTGATGCAGTAGGTGAACAGTTGAAGATCTACCATGATCAGTACCAGGAGAAGAGCAGAGAATATGATGCTCTCTACAAAGAATACACGCACACCTCTCAGGTATTATGTCCAGTACGGCTGGGCCCAGATCTCTCTAATGGATCCCCCTCACGATATACTACACCTAACAGAATGTAGCACCTGCCCTGCCCTTGTCTGGCCATTAGCAGACAAATGTTCTATAGGTAGAGGTTTGCAATGCAGAGATGACCTAGGGTATTATCTAGCGATTTAGCCTTGGGACAAAGCAGGGATAACCTGAGGTTTTAGGCAGCGGATTGTTTTGAATAAGCAATGTGTAGTTAGCCTAATACTATAAGCAGTGTGTTGGCGAAGATGCAGCGAAGTTGCTTAACGAGGACCAATCATTTTAAAAGGAACTCTACTTTGTTCCTGTTTTCGGTCACAAAGTAACCTTCCATGTTTCTCATCTTGTAACATTATCGCTGTGAAGGAGCTACAGATGAAGAGGACAGCCATCGAAGCCTTCAATGAGACCATAAAGATCTTTGAAGAGCAATGCCAGACCCAGGAGCACTATAGCCAGGTGTACATTGACAAGTTCCTCAGAGAGGGCAATGACAAAGAGGTGGAGAGGTATGCCAAATGAAACTTCTTAATTTTGTCACCCAAGCAAATGTAGCCCAAGCCAAAGAAAGATCTGGAACGTCTTGATTGATGTTCTCTCGACCCTCCAGAATCCAGAGCAACGCAGACAAGTTGAAGTCTCGCGTGGATGAGATCCACGACAGCAAGAGAAGGCTGGAGCAGGAACTGAAGAGACAGGCTTCGGACAACAGGGAGATCGACAAGAAGATGAACAGCCTCAAACCTGACCTCATGCAGCTCCGCAAGATCAGGGACCAGTACCTGGTGTAAGCCAGCACGCAAACACACCACAGACCCCCCCCCCCCCCCCCTGCTGGTTTTCAAATCTAATCTTCAGCTGTATTGTGTGTTTAGGTGGCTCACCCAGAAGGGTACCAGGCAGAAACAGATTAACGAGTGGCTGGGGATCAGAAGTGAGGTGGAGGAGTGAGTACTGTTCTCAGGAGCTGGAAGCTGACCTGAAGCTAACGTTCGTTTTAATACCGAGGAGAGGCAATGATTTTGGGGGTCTGGGGGACTCCATAAGGTCTCCTCAGATCCACAGCTCTCCTCTTCCACTTTCACCAGTCTTACTTCTTCACTATGTCTTCTGTCCTCCTCACACTACCCCTCCTCCCCCAGCCCGTACTCCCTGGTTGACGAAGAGGAGGTGGCCCACCAGGACGAGCGCACCTGGTACGTGGGCGACATCAAGCGCGGCCAGGCGGAGGACCTGCTGAGGGGCCGGTGTAATGGCACCTTCCTCATCAGAGGCAGCCAGACGCAGAAGGGTTCCTTCGCCTGCTCGGTGGTGTGAGTATCGCCACGTGAACCATTTTGATTTGTGTTATTCCTTTTGGTTGATGAATCGATTTTAAGAGTTCATGTATTACCTGAACTATGAATTAAGGGGATTTAAAAATTCATTCGATGTTACTTTTAAACTAATTAACAAGGAAAAGGTCTACCGTAATTTCCGGACTATAGAGCGCACCTAAATATAAGCCGCACCACCTATAATTGAACTATTTTGTCTTATATAAGCCGCACCGGACTATAAGCCGCTGATATCCATTCATTCCTTCATTCAAATGGTCCAATGGTTTTTACATAGAAATATTTTGTACTATAAGTGTTTATTCGTATACTTGAAATGATTGTTTCTGAATAGTGCCTTTAACGCGGCAGTAAAAGTGCTGATCGAACAAAACAGAAAAGTTTTTCGATGGTTTTATTCGTCTTCCTCCTGTGCACTAAAGCCAAGTTGCTTTATTTTCCTTCCTTCTGCGTACTGAAACCACTGAACACAAAACCACTGTCACTTTTTCTTTCTCTTATTGGTTTCTCACGATATGTTTCATAATCTGTAAACCCACTATGCTTGGGGACTGTAACCCTGCTATGATCAGTGACTGATGCTCTTTTGTAATGTTCTCTCTTGTAAGGCGCTTTGGATACAAGCGTCTGCTGAATGAATAAATGTAATGCGCAACTGCGCAACTGTTAAAGTCGGTTAATTCTCCCTTGCGCTGAAGCCACAAGTCACTTATCTTTCTGAGGACTGAAGAAAAATGAATAGAAAAGCCGCATCTCTGTATTAGCCGCATGGTTCAAAACGTGGGGAAAAAGTAGCGGCTTATAGTCCGGAAAATACGGTAACTTGTTGTTCAAAAGCTCTTCATTTTACTTTTTTTTTCTACTGTTTTACTCCCATTCAGAGTGGATGGGGACATCAAGCACTGCGTGATTTTCAAGACCTCGAAAGGCTATGGCTTCGCTGAGCCCTACAACTTGTACTCCTCGCTGAGAGAGCTGGTCCTGCACTACAGACACACCTCCCTGGTCCAGCACAACGACCAGCTGAACGTCACCTTGGCCTGGCCAGTCCTCAGCCAGCAACCCAGATGAATCTGAACCGGCATGAAGCCATGGCGACAAGTGGACTGGAGGCAACCACACTATCTTGAATAGGAACT
Source organism: Neosalanx taihuensis (assembly GCA_030340665.1). Taxonomy (NCBI): domain Eukaryota; kingdom Metazoa; phylum Chordata; class Actinopteri; order Osmeriformes; family Salangidae; genus Neosalanx; species Neosalanx taihuensis. Next base: position 5,535,284 of record CM059312.1, on the reverse strand, counting down.
GTGACACCTTGCTGGGTGATGGGAGAAGATCGAGATGGAACCTTCTGGTGCATGATTTCAACCGTGGGTTAACTGGAACACTGGGATGGTATCCTGTTGACTGGATGTGGTTAAGTTTTCTCTCATCTTGCCATAACTCAACAGTGTTTGAGCCCAAGTATAGTAAGTGATGTAGACAAGAAAACATAACACCCCTAATATGAGCCACAACTATACGATCAGGGATCTTGACCATTTTATTTAAGCTTTCAATGCTCTGGGCATGGCCATTTTTCTTTGTAGGTTGTTAAAACAAGTGCCTTTTTAATCCTATCCAGTCATTCAAATTGTCTTTTCCCCCATAATGCACCAGAGATCAACAGACAGCTTGTTCAGCACCTCAAGTCCTCTCCTCTAGAACACAGAGCTGCAGGGAGACTTCCTAGTCGTGGTACAGTACCACAAACCTGCAGCACTGTGCTGCACAATTTGGACAGAGAGGGGTTCTCGTTGTCCTTTAGATTGCCTTAATGTGTGTTTGAAAAAGACTTGATTTAAGTTCTCCAAAACAAATGTATTCTTCTACATTTTGTAGCTGTGTGTATCGTGAGATAAGATGGTGTGGCCCAGTACAGGGCGGTTATTTGATAAGCCCGGTTTACACACAGTGTAGTTTATTACACCATTTTGTCTCTGGATTATCAGCCTGGGTGTGTGTGTGTTGGTTAGTGGATGCATGATACTATAGGTATACTTGAAATCAACACTTGAAAAACTCATGCACATGGAGCAGTGGATGAAGCTGATAATCCTATTCAAAGCTCTTTCTTGAGGCCGTGAAGAAATTTGAAACTGAAATCGAGATTTCTTCTGTGTTCTTGACGTGAAGATACTATATGCTATTTTCATGCGAAGCTTTTTGGGGGGGGTAGGAGATGGAGATTTTGTTACATTGATGCAAATGTCAATATGAAGCTTTTTTGGCAGCGATGTGTTTTCCAAACACGCATGGTTTGATGGAATTTTGCTAAAATTTCAAAACTGTTGAAATATGGGAATGAAACGCATCCTGTTGGGTAGCAGAAGTGTCTACTTCGAGTGACACTATAATAATATTTACTGTATTGAGGCTAGGTCAGATTTGACTAGACTTCAGATTTGAAGTCTGACTACCCTTGATACAGTGTATATGAAAGTACTGTAAAAGACAGGCCCATCTGCTCTACATGCAGTGTAAGACAGTGACCAAAGTTTAGACAGACCAGGAAGAAGAGATGAAAATTGTGACGTTTTCAAATATTTGATGGTCTTTCTGTGGCTTGGACCTATATCTGAGAATAGAATCAGATCATCTGTACGATTATGCTGTGGACATTTTTTTCTGTTTTTGAGTGTGAGTGGTTAATAGTGACTTTTTATAGGTTCCCGTATTCACAGAAATAAGATAGTGCCTGTATAACAGTACGGTGCTAGAAGTGTATTGAAACATTTATAATCAGACCTGCCACAGTAACACAAGAATATGATAATGACAATAGAGGTGGCAGAGATCCTGGACTAAATTAGCTTTTATAAAAGGCTGTTTTAACTTCTATGTTCATATTTTGTTGTCTGTTCATAACCTGAGTACCTAGAATTCCCTTGCGTTTAGATTTGGTCTCTAAATAACTAAATCAAAAGAAAACAACAGTTTGATTACTTCAGTAAAAGTTACGTGAAATGAAACTTGTATTGTTTCATTAAGATTTTTTGCTTTTTACTTGTTTGTAGGACTACTGTGTTTAGTTAGCTTTCCTGTTTGTGCAAACAAAAATACACAACATAGTAAATTCAGCCATCTACATTTATACAGTAAGAGTAAGATTTGTGCAGAAGCTTAAGGTTTGAACTGCAAATAAGTCAAGCTTCCGTTAAAAATCTTTGAGAAACAATGTTTCTGCAAGGCTTTGACACCCCCCCTGGCTGGATTGTACAACAGGCCACGTATATTGGTATGCAGTTCTTTGACTGATCTCTGCTGGAGAAGAGATGTAAATGTTGGATTTAATTTTGCACAAGAATAAATGTCATGGCAAAATGGTTTGTCTGATTTTTGTCTTGTGCTTTCAGACAGAATAGTAGCAAGTAGTGGCCAGCATTTCCTGGTTGAACTAATTTGATAATTGCTGATAAGCGCTCAAGGAAAAGTCAAATGGAGGAGGAGGAGCGTGTCGGCCGAGTCTGTTATTACAACTCTGGCTGGGTTCAGATTGACTGGTTCTGTTGCAATCGTATGCTAGTGTAAAAAAAGAAGGTTAAAATGAAATTTGCTACGATTTTTACCACAGTTGTAATCTGTACAACTTTTCACAAATGTCATGGAAAGTCAAAGCCCAAGCCGTCTTGCCATTATCCTCCATCACAGTGGTGCCGTTCTTTGGAAATTGCAATAGAATGCAAGGTAAGTGTTATTCTTTTATTCAAATTTAAATGCAGTTATAAAAATGTACTTAATTGTGGTCCTGGGTATATCATCAACAGCACTTGAAGTAAACAAATACACGTAAGGATCATGGAAATGATATCCAAGGCTGAACTTAAAATGTTTAAGTTAAGCATCTTAGTTTATGTTGTGGAGTTGATCACAATGAATCATTTTTTTTCACAAAAAAAGGAATTCTAACTAACTTTTCATCCTATCCGAAAATAGTCCATTTCGTAATGTGGATTTGACTTGAAGCACTATGGGATATTTACAAGACATTGGCAAGCTTCAGTTCAGTTCCTCTTCAAAGACACTGTTGTCTACTTTAGAAAAAGGATCATGCTTTGGAAATTAAGACACCCGAGGTCTTGCATTTCCTGCAGCCATGTGAGGAGAATTCCTTTCTAGTTGGCGGGGAAGGAAAACTGGTCAGATGGCTTGGCAGCAAATCTATTGATTAGATCTATTGATCTTTTTTTTGATCTATCGATTCAGTTCACCCCAATAACAATACTACTCTAGAAACAAAATAACCTTTATTTAGCTTGGGTTGCTTACAGAAAATCAAGGTCATGCCTCCTAACCTAACCTCTTAAGACTTTAGAGCCAGGATCACCAACCTTTTTAAAAGTGAAAGTTACTTCATGGGTACTGAGATTTGATTCCTTATAGGTTCAAAAACAGTGTATGGAGCTGAGTGCCACCAAGCCCAACCCAGCCGTTCCTCCGGTAGAAGTGACCCTGTACTATGAGAGCTTGTGCCCAGGTTGCAGGACCTTCATGAGCCATCAGCTCTATCCTACCTGGACCTTGCTCCAAGACATCATGGAGGTCAAGCTGGTTCCCTATGGCAACACAGAGGTAGGTCCATGAGTTAAAGGAAACCAATAATGTATTTCACTGGATTTAATGTAAATGTATGATATTTTCAGTAGATACAGAAAGCTGTTGAGTATTTACAATATAAAAATATTGTAACCTGTGTTGGAAGAGGAAGCCACCTTGTACCTTGTTTTCATACCTGCAGTTTTGCTTTTGCCCACAGGAGATTCCAACAGAAAATGCTCCTTTCACCTGTCAGCATGGAGAGCCAGAGTGTGAAATCAACATGATTCAGGTGCTTCCTCACACATATTTGACATTGAAAATATGAATTAATAAATAGTATACAAGTCCTTTTGTAGACAATTAGACAAGTAGACAATGCAACACCAAACTAAATGATTGATCCTTAAATTTTCTCTCCATCTAGTCCTGTATTCAGCACTTAGCTGGTCACTCAGCCTTTCCAGTCATTTACTGCATGGAGTCCTCTGCAGATGTTTCAGAAGCTGCCCAGTCTGTGAGTACCACTAGATAACACGCTTTGTTATAAAACAAACAAGGAATTATTAAAAATAAGATTGATTGCCAGCCTGAGTTCTATCTTTGTAAACTTAAATGAGATACCCAGAGCAGGCCTGGAATAACCAGGGATGAGGTGTGTATACTTTGTTAGTCTGCGTTCACAAGCAGACTAACAAACTGTTGAAGCTGTTAACAATACAGGTGGTATAATCAGTCCCTTTTCATTGTCGTCTGAGCCAGTGTCTCCAACTGTACGCTCCGTCACTGGCATGGAATGATATCACATCCTGTGTGAAGGGAGAGCTGGGCCACAAGCTGATGTATGAGAACGCCTTGACGACCAGAGCCCTCAACCCTGCTCACACACACGTGCCCTGGGTCACGTTCGATGGGGTAAAAAAATCAGACTTGTGTATATTGTATGGCTCTTCTAACTCAGGCACCGTACATGTAGACACAGTATTAGTGGTAAATATCTAGAATCAGTATTTTAAGTCCATTTAATAGTATTTGGGTGGTTAAGAGTGAAGGGATGGTCTGTATTTCCAGACACTGTTGTAGGTATCAGGCACCATGCAACAATAACAATATTTGGTTACCTTGTCATCCTGCAGGAATACACTGTTGAGTTTCAGGATAAGGCGATGTCATCGCTTTTCAGTCTGGTTTGCGACTTATACAAGGTGAGTAGATCGGGGAATTCAGGACTCTTCCATAAAAAAAACAGCAATAAAGAAATACAATCGTACATTTTCTGTTTTTTACAAAGGGAGGCAAACCGCCTGCCTGCACTGGAGCACTGAAAAAAATTGACAGAAGCTTCTGCTGAAAGGAAGATTGTCCTGGACTAGATTTATCAACCAGCAGCATGCTGGATGCTGGAAATATATATTTTGACGACATTTTAGACATATTACTGCTGACCTTTTCATATTTCAATATGTTTTGGTATATAACAATGTAAGAGAGAACCATGTATATGCAAGTGGTTGAACTTTTTTCATTTATTGGTATTTTGACAACACCTGGATTCCAAAGACTTTTGGCTTAAAAGATCAAATCTAGGAAATATAATGGACAAACATTGGAGTGTTAAATAGTTAATGTTTTGGAAGGTATTCTTGATTTTTTTTTCTTCTTCAGGCTCTTAAACATATAAGGCATTTTACAGTACTTGACATACACATAACTATTTAACTTGGCACAACATTGAGGAGAAACTAAACTGAAAATTATGGCATATCTTTCATGTGTCTCTATTAAAGCAATATTCTAGGTAAGGCAGGAACAAGCAAGCTGTTTCCTAATGTTGTCTTTAACACTGAATGGCACTGACGCTTGTATTACATTATACCCATTACGGTATTCCATTCTTTCCTATCTCCTATAACACTTTTAAGGCTTTGTAAAAGAGAGATGGAGTCGATCTCGTGGCCATGTGGTCTGGGTTTTGTGTTGAAGCCTTGGCTGGTTTTGCTGTAGGTTAAATTTCCTGTTATGAAGATTTTCCTCCATGAAGTGTTTCACAGCTTATAAAACAATACATTTTTTTAATGTCTTCCTCCTTTTCTAGTTGATAAGAAACAACATATGGTATTTTTTTATTGTGGCTAAACCGGTGTTGTGTTTTTTGGCTTCGACCCTTCTTGGATTTATCAGACTGGGTTCCCAAGGTTTAGGTCAGGACCTAGGACTTGGTTTCACTCCATCTCCGCTTTGTAGTCAGAGTTAAATGCTAGTATATTAGATGTCACAACTAAAGAGTTAACATTCTTAACTTAAAGTCTTGTTCCCAAGGCAATTTCCATACTGTAAATTGGATGCGTCTGGTTGTTGTGATTTACCCTAAAAGTAAAATATGACATTGCTTTCGTTTCAGATTTCAACAAGAGGTACTATTGTATTTTAGGTACGTTTGAGATTTCTGTTATCTTTAAGCTACTTCACTCTCTGTGGAACACCTGCTCCAAAAAAAGACATTTTTTAAAACCCAATCAACACAATGCTAGAAACTGGTCAGGATATGTCAGTGTTCTGCAGATTGAGCTAATCATTATGTTGACTAAATTAAATCTAATCAGATTGGAGCAGTGCATGAGTACTTTTTGACATGAAAATTAGACATTGACGTTTGTTTTTGTTGTTGAATTGTGTTTTCTCCTTCACCAATCTGTTAAAAATTGTAGTTGAATTTGCAACTTCTGCAACGTACCATCTAATTAAATACTAGCTTTAAACTGACTGATGCTCACAATGATCATGGTATGGCTAAAGCCCTTTTCGGACAATAGCACATGATTGCCTATGAGATTGTAAAGTGCTAATATGGAGGCACCCTGATAACAAAGCTTTCAAAGCACACAGATACACAAGTATTGACATCTCCAACAAAAAAATAACCATTGCAATTCAAATTAAAACGTGGGACATTAACATTGTACATGATCACGCAGACAAAAAAAAAAAAAACATTTGTAAAAGAGATGAGTGTAAGTGGTGTTGGCTAGATTCATAACAACTTGTATTGGGTACCCCAGAACAGACCACAGCTGGACATAACAGGTTGTGAAATTGACAAAAGTTTACATATAAAGTCTATATTTCTTTTAGCCATAAAAGTCTTAGTATAGTCATAGTCTTACATACTTGCTGCTCTTAAATAAATGACGAATCTACATTATATTGTCTTTGAAAATTCAGTGTTGCTGTTCAATAGAGGGCGCTAGTAACCATTAAATACCCTCAACATTTCAGTCTATCTCAGGGGTGATCAGGGCAGATTTAACAAACATAAAACAGGTAGTGTGAGGGGTACCCAATAAGTTTTTGCTACAAAATTATATTTTTTCTATTCATACCCTGAGGTTTAAAATCACAATTCTCTTGCTATTCAGGTACATACTGTATTTGGTAAAACCTATCATTCACATCATTCACAAGGGCTAACGCATACTAAGCATAATCATTTATGCTTCATTTAAAAAGTACATCATCTACATTTTCTGGTGCAAAATGTCCCAAGACCCTGTCATACTATCATCCTCCTCTGCAATTCATGTCTGGAAATCTCAAATACAGTCATTCGTAGAAAGACATTTTGTTCTCAGTAGAATTCCATGCTTTTTCACTAGACCTTGGGAAGACTGGTTCTGTTGGTCTTCGGTCTAGTCAGTTAGATACAGCAGCCTGTATCTCAGACACAACACAGACTCAAACTGCCCAAAGCAGGCCTTAATAAAGGCCTATTTGGCACACATAAGAGGCTAAAACGATGAAGTCTTGTTCTGCAAGATTTTAAAAAAAGAAAGAGGAGGAAAATCTCCCTTGTTTTCTTCCAGAGAGGACGGGTCTCCAGTGTAAAGGGACTGTGGTTCCTACAGGCTTATTAGAAAGAACCGTCCTGCCTCTACTCCTGTTGGCACAGACCTCCATGAGAGGAAGCGTGTTAAAGGCAGGCGTGGTGCAGGGCAGGCTGTAGTGTGCGTTACGTGCCCAGGCGCAGGTACGCCACGCCACTCCCGTCCTGGCTGAGTTCTCGGTCTCTCTCGTCCCCATCGTCCCTCTCGAGCCCCGGCAGCGTTAACGTCCTGTGGTGACGGGGGCTCCTGACCGACATGGTGGCCAGACTGAGGTTTCGACTGGGGTGGGGGGAGGGGGGGCGGGGGCGGCTACTGCCGATGCTGAGGTTCGGAGGCTGAGACGGGGACGTCTGGGAGTCTTCGCTCTCGTTCTCAGGCGGACTGTCAATGTCTGAATCTTTGTCCTCTTCCTCCTCCTCGTCCTCATCTTCCTCTTCTTCGTCCTCCTCCTCTTCCTCCAAGGTGAGCTCAAACTGAAACTTGTCACCCCCTGCAGAGGATCCACTGGCCCCCAGCGGGCCCCCGGATCCTCCTTCCTGGTCCCTGTCCTCTGGGGTGGTGGGGGAGGGTGAGGGGCTGTGTGGGATCATGCTCTGGTACCACTCTCGGTTATCCTCCAAGGTGTCCAGAATATCCTGGGCGTCAGGGTGCACCAGGTCAGCCCAGGTCTCCCACAAAGGGTGCACGATATAGTCAATGAAGCCGACCTGGGGAACGACAAAACAGGAGATTGAGCACAGCAGGGTTTGGATAGGCGTTGGACATGACCAGGGAAAGAGGTTGTTGATTTACCCTGCGCCTGATATGTATGTCAGCATCCAACACACATTCTAAGAACACAATTTTTTTCATCGAGTAAATCTTTGTAAGAAGTGTGCGAGGGACGGAAATAGATTTCGCTGGGTAACTATCAAACATTTTGTCACTTAGCAGACACTCTTATCCAGAGCAACTTAAAGCAAGTGCATGGACATTCCCCTTGAGGCAAGTAGGGTGAAGTGTCTTGCCCGACAACACAATGTTATGTAGTCACAGCCAGGAATTGAACTCAGAGCCTTCCAATCATGAGCCCACTGCCTTAAACACTGAGCCACCTGACTACCTCCTTATCACATTGAAGCTGGGTGAGTGAGAAAGGTTGTTTGTTACCTGGCTCTTCTCAATGGAGGCGTTGTGCTTGTCACACATGGGGCTGATCTCCATGTCCTTGTCCCTCTCACGGTCTCCCTGGGTAAAGAACTCCACCATGATGCGGTCCGTCCACTGACGATAGACCTGCAGGGGCTTGGTGGGGTTGCTAAGGTCTGCACAGTGTACCATGTTCTGCAACACCTGGATTCGTTCAAATCATTACGATTAGACATTAGATTAAACATTGTTTAATCAAATATAATGTTTCAAATATAATCCTACAATATGTTTGATAAAACTTGTTGTTTAAATGTATTAAAGGTAATTTAATCCATACCTTGGGCATTGTTTAATTGATCATTTAAGTTAAATTAATTATAATTTGGTGTAACTAAGGTCACAGAGATTGGCTTTAGACTTGAGCCACTGCAAAGTTTTTTTTAATGAAACAGCAATGTACTGTGTGTCTTTACAAACATCACACTTTACTTTAGGGTGTATCCTCAGAATGTTCCTGTGACACTGTATACCACTGTATACTTGGTGACGTGGATTCAAAACTGATGTACTACTGCAGTTATTTATTTCTTTACAAACCTCACACTTTACATTGGGGATGTAGACTCAGAATGTTCTATGTAATGCTGTGGTACACTGGTTAAGCATGTGCAACATGCAAGTGGAGGCTTTACTGGAAAGACATGCGTTCAAATCTCATGTTTGTATGTTTCTTTACAAACAGAACACTTTACCTGGTGGTTATGGATTGCCATTTCATAGCCTTTTTAGAGTATCCCTCTGTAGCTCAGTGGGTAAGCATGGGTATCACTAAGTCTGAGGGCCATTCCAGTGTTCATGGTTCAAGTCTTGCTGAGACCAACTGCTGATTTATTTAAATGCTCTATATGTGTCAAATCACAATTAGTCTGTTTGGACAGGCGAATCCTCTGTGGCTCAGTGGGTATACGCATGTATGTTAAGGTTTAAGGCCAAACCTGGTGATGTTTGTTCCAATCCTGCTCAAACCAATTCATTTAACTTAAACGATTGTCAATTTAGCAGTATATAGGTTGTCTAGCAGGATAGTCGGTAGGCCTTCATAGTGTAGTGGTATCTACACATGGTTGAGACCTTGGCAACCTGGGTTCAAATCCCGCACAAGCTGCAGTGGCCTGGTGAATTTGGTATGCCAATCTGGTCTGTTGGCCACTTGTGACTGTCTAGCACTTCCCTCTCCCAACTGCAGAAGTTGTGGAGCAAGTTAGAAGATAACTTATACTTTTTGGGGTATATAAATTAGTATAAGTTATTTACTGGGTCAGATATATAACCCCAGTTTTTCACATGTCAATTTTTCAGGGGGGGGAACACCCCCCTGACCCCGGGCTCTCCCCATGGGGCGATCATCCGTGCCTTGGATTCGAACACCGTTTGCAGTCGCCAAGCCTACTTGACTCTTCATTGTTCGCACCCGGCCAAACCACTAGGCCACGGAGTCTCGGTAGTAACAGACCGTTTCTCCGGGCGTTTTTCAAGTGTCTTTTCCAATGTGTGCTTTAAAATTTGACTCGGAAACAGCTGAGCTTTGAACCCTTAACCTTGTTGTTTTAAGGTAGCCTCTCTCCCCACTGAGCCATTTCCAGGCTACCGCAAACAAATTCTCTGGGCGTTTTTCAAGTGCCTTTTTTAATGTGTTCTTTAAAATTTGACTCAGAAAGAGCTGAGATTTGAACCCTTAAACTTTTGTTTCCAGGTAGCCTCTCTCCCCACTGAGCCATTTCCAGGCTACTGCAAACCAATTCTCTGGGCGTTATTCAAGTGCCTCTTCCAATGTTAGCTTTAAAATTCAGCACTGAAAAGTGCTGGGATTCAAACCTTCAACCTTGCTGTTTCAAGGCAGCCTCTCTACTCACTGAGCCAATTCTAGGCTACCACAAACTGATTCTCTGGGCGTTTTTCAAGTGGCTGTTCCAATGTGTGCTTTAAAATTTGGCTCAGAAACAGCTGAGACTTGAACCCTTAACCTTGTTGTTTCAAGGTAGCCTCTCTCCCCACTGAGCCATTTCCAGGTTACTACAAAGAAATTCTCTGGGCGTTTTTCAAGTGCCTCTTCCAATGTGTGCTTTAAAATTTGGCTAAGAAACAACTGGGATTTGAACCTCCAACCATGCTGTTTCAAAGCAGCTTCTCTACTCACTGAGCTAATTCCACACTACCACAACCTAATGCTCCGGGCATTTTTCAAGTGCCTCTTCCATTATGTGCTTTAAAATATGGCTCAGAAGTGACTGAGATTTGAACCTTGCTATTTCAAGGCAGCCTCTCTACTCACTGAGCTAATTGCAGGTTATTATTACATATTTCTCAGGGCGTTTTTCTCATTCTGAAGTTTAGTACAACTAATAAAACAAGGTTGTCATACAGGTAAGTCATTTGCAAATGCAGTTACAGGAGCTACTTCCTGGTTCTCACCTGAATGCGGTCAGAGTAGTTGTCAAGCAACAACACCCCCAGACTGGTGACCTTCTTGGTCTCCACCATGGTCTTCAAGTCAGCAAGGAAGTGCATGTGTTTGGACATGTCTGTCGCCAACACCTACACACCACCACAGCAACAACATCACTGTGACTTGCATATCCTGATACATGCTTACATCTGAAATAATGGCCTACGTATTAAAAAGGTATACAAAAGTAAAAGCACAATTTTAAACAAGTTCTCGTCCCTCCTCCAGACTAACCATGTCGATGACCATCTTCCTCAGGGATTGTCTCTGCTTTTTGGTGAGGTTCTGGAAGATGTCACAGTTGTCCTCCTGCAGGAGCTTAAATCCCACTGCCAAGTGGTGATTCTCCAGAACCGAAGTGTCGTTATACATCAGGGCCAGTTCGGAGTCTGTGGGACCGAGACACAAGCATGACCGTTTAGACACTTCACTTTGAGATCCGTCTTAGAGGAAGGCTAAGAAGAGGAGGAGGAGGAGGAGGAGGCTATACTTGTGTTGATGAGGAATTGGTTGGATACTCCAGGGTGATCCACATCGTGAATGGCACTGGCAAACAGAGCAGCCATGATCTCTAGATCAGTGAAGACTGCCTAGAACCAGTGGAAAAGACAGCAGTTGAAATGCTGATTGAGTTTTAACCCAAAATGTATACTCTAAACACAAAAATGTCTTAACTGTACTTTACCATAGAATATGCACAATTTCAATAAGCCCAAATCTGTATACAATTCCATAAAAAAAAATTGTAACAAAGTACAACGTGGACCAGTGGAACATTTCATGTCGTACCTCCAGAGCAGGGGTGGACAGGAGGACGTGGGTGGACTGTACCACGTCTGCAGCGTGGATGTTGTTGTGGTAGGCCACATCGGCGTGGTAGTGGTCCTCCAGGGTCATCATTAACGTGATGAAAGTGTCGGTGGGAATTTTAAAGGACTTGAACAAGTCTCTCTCCTGGAAATGGTGGAAAGAAAAGTTGGAAATGGTTAATAGTTGCCTATACATGGAGTGGAACGAAAAGAAAACATACAAATGCAAACTGACATTCACAAAGTACCGATTTTCTGAATCCTGAAGCAGGACAGGGTACATTTACATTTATTAAAAATATTAAATTGTATTTAATGTATAGTGCACACTTCACTGTCCAGACAATTTTAGTTACGAAAGTAACACTTTAATTACGAGTTTAGGCCAGAATGTGGACCTAAATTAAGGTATATTTTGGATCGTTTTTTTGAGTTTTGTACCTGAAAAATGGTGTACATAACCACTGTCAGAGGACGATTCCCAGAGTATTCTGCTACCTTGAAAATATCTAGTCCCCATCTGTTGATGTCCTCAAATTCCTGGGAAAGAAAACAAATGAGAAAATTAAATATTACTGTGATTGGAGCGGCAAAAGTACTCATATACAGATAACACTGAGTCCCAGTGGCATTGTGTGTGTGTGTGTGTGTCTGTGTGTGTAATGGACATGCGTTTACCTTGGCCAGCAGGGATTCCTGGTGTGTGTTGACCCCAAAGCGTGGGATGCAGGTGGGTGCCAGGCTGGGGGTGGGGGTGGGTTTTTTGACCCCACTGATCTGAGACATGGGTCTTTTCTTCTTCTCCTTCTCCTTAGGGGGCGGTGACAGTATCTCCACATCGTGCTGCTTTTCTGTAACACACACACACACACATCATCCTGAATTATAATCCACAGCACATTTCACAATTCCTGTTATTAACCTTCAATCGAATTCACGGTTATTTAAATCATGTCCTTCGAGCACCTGAGTGTGCAGCTTGCAGTACAGAACTGAGAAACAAAACAATGTTGAGGAAGATAAACATTCAACAGCTGTTCATTTAAAACAGATACATAATAATATTAAAATACCAAGTATTATTTTACATAGCATATCATATAAAATGATCCATTAGTATGACTCTTGTAAAAAAAAAAAAAAAAAATGTAAAAGGTTCCTTTTCGATATAGATTTTTCAGATGATTATCGCATTGATATGTACAAACAAAGACATTCTGATTGTTCAAACCATACAATCCTGCAGAAGCTTCTAGTCAGATCGATAGAGACATTTAGCCTGCGAGGACACAGATGCTTGTGCCACGCCACGAGACAGTCAGACACCCAATCTCACCTATCTCAAAATATTTCCTCTTCCTTTCACCCAAAGCCATAGTACTCATTTCCAATCGAGGCTGATGTCGAAATCAACCTAATCATCACAAAACGACCAAAAATACCCATCCTCTCGCTGTAGGAGAACATTCTGGTAGAGGTCCATTCTGCGACAATATTAGTTAAAGACTGGCTACTGACGCAACGACGGTCTAATAATATTACTGTCGCCGTGGCAACCCCAGACAATGTGTCCGGGAATGCCATTGAGCCTCTTTGCTGCTTACCAGAAAGCAAGTGACAAGCCACAACATAAATATGACTGACTGGAGTGCACAGATTACATCACACACATGAAAACAGCTGTATATTGCAACACTAACTAATATTTCTGCATGAATTGAAGTAGATAACCACATTCACATATTAAGGGTCAGTCAGGATCAGACTTGGTACCAGAGGTGAGATTTGCTGTCCATTCTTAGACGTGTACAATAAACAGACTGGCTCACCTAAGAATGTGCTGGCGATGAACTCTGACACCTGGTTTCCTGACCGGCTGGTCTCAGACAGCTGAGTGAGCTCTCTGTTCAGCATCCTCTTAAACTGAAGAACAAACACAAACACAACAAGAAAGAACATGGGCATTAGTTGCATTAAGGCCTGTGGATGAATAAGAGTGTCTGATAAATAACTTAAAGTAAGATACAAACAGCCTCTTCAAACAGTGTTCAGTTGTACACTCCACACACACACACACACACAAGTTTTTGTTTTGTTTCGTAAAAGCATGTAATCAACATTAATTTGGTTGACCACGTAACATTAGTTAAGATTTAAAAGGTTGACCAAGTTCATTGTTACAGTTCAAAAATACCCACAACAGACATGTGCTATGCATATGCATAAACTATTCAGAATATGAATTTCACGTACAAAGAAGTGTCAATGTGATCATTCCTACATCAATCCTAACACACAATGAAAGGACTAACTGCCTTTTTCGGATTAATGTAGTAACGCTATTAGTTAAGTTAGTTAGTTAACTATGAGTTAACTAACTAAAAATGCCTCTGACAAAACAAAATATAAATAATAAATACTACTGAATGGGGAAGTGAGGGTATTAGAGGATGGGGTCAGAGTGGAAACCAAAGAAACATAAGTAATTTGTCCCACACAGTTGTCCAGTATGTTATGCACAGTCCAGCATGTTACGCTTAAGTTTAAAACCTCATACAGTACTCAACTAAACTAAAAGGACAGTAGTTGCTAAGCTCCCCCCCCCCCCCCACATTAGATTAAAAAACTCACCTCTAGGATCCTCCAAAACATCAAAACCATCAAACCAACCAAGACATTCAGTGCCCATTTACGACACACGTGTTGTCAAAAAACGTTGCCTGAGTTCCCTGTCAAACAGGCTCCACCTTACATGGTTTAAAAGAGCTGAGTACCAAAACTCACACAGACAGGAGAGCACGTCTCAAACTAGCTGAAGACTGAGGCTGTCCTTCCTGCCCAGAGATGTGTTGGGACACACTGGAGCACATGGCTGTCTGCCGTCTCTCTACCCAGCCCAGCTCTACTGTACCTACAGTACTACCCTAGCATGCTCGATGTAAACACAGAAAGGGGAGGGAGACTGAGAGAGAGAGAGTGAGAGAGAGAGTACAAGGAAAGCCTCCTTCTCCATCTATAAATCCCCCTTCACCACCTGCATACAGGATGCCCTCCATCCAATGAGCTTCTCCTTGCGACAGAGGCTGGGTGGAGGAGAGCAATTTGATTGGTCAGGCAGCAGAGGAAGGTGGGGGGGTGGGGGTGGTGGTTGAAGTGGCATGTGTAATGGGAGCATGAGCTGAAAGAGGGAGATCGGGAAAGTGATTCGAAGAGGGAAGGCTCCTTTCAATGGAGATGGATTAATTGAGCAGATAACTGAATTAAACTAAAGTGAAAGGGAAAGAAGGGAAATATGCAGAATGTCCCTGGAGACAGCGGTACACGTTTTCCCTCTCCTGTCATGCAGAGCCAACAAAGCACCACATGTAGAATACGCATGGCTCTCACGTGACACAGCCAGAGCTGGAGCCAATCCTGGCAGCACGCATGTGGGGAGGGGCTGGCTTCAGAGTGTGTGTGTGTGTGTGTGTAGGTGGGTGTGTTGGAAGGTGACATGGGTGTACTGAAGCTTAGACAAATCTGTTTCATTCAAGAACAGAACCACGAGTCCTACGGAGAGAATGTTCAACCATCCTTTACCCTTTCCCTGAGCCCACAGAAAGATGGTTTAGCTCTGCAAGCAATTGACCGCAGAACAAGAGGGTGCAGATTCAAATCTCCCTCGGTATGTTTTTAGCGTGTGCTAAATGATTACATAAGAACAGCAAACATTTTTATGACCATCACGTGCTTTAGCATTATGAATTCACCCAATCCTGTTCTCCTAAAATGAGCAAAATGTTTTAAAAGTAAAGACCCTTCCTTGAGGACTTTCCTAGCCACAATGTGGTGCCACACAGCCCATGATGTGTGGGCGTCCACCCCGTGGATGAGAGGGTGTTTGACCGCAGCAGCTCACCTTATTGGAGGCCATCTCGCTGACTGAGTGGCGGGTCTGGATGGTCTCCAGTTGGTCCAGACACCAGTCCAGCTCCTCCAGCGTCTCCACTGCCAACTTCTGATAGGGCTCCTCTGCGGGCGGGGCACAAAGGGTCAAGGGTCAAACGAGTATCCTAACTCCAGTCCAGTTAGTTATCCATGTAGAATTAAAAAATAGCATGATTAGTGGAGGTGAGACTGGTGACTGACCTGCTAGACATGGTTTGCACATTGATGGCTGGTTACTACTGGGTGGTCTTCTGTTGGACAAAGAGATAGATCCAGATCCTTCACTCACAATTTATCACCTTGTTTTATCACCTTGGCTATCATCTTGGTTCATTCTCCATCTAGACGTCCATTCATCCTGTCTGAAGTGGGATTAGCAGTCTTTGTTTGGGGATTCGGGGGTAAAAGCTACGTAAAGTTCTTACTTGTTGCCCACGCGGTCTTGTAGATGAGTCAGTACGGCAAAGTTGCTTCTCACAGTTCGTAAACTGGCAAGTACCTGTAGTGGGAGTGATGATCACACAGCATTATGGTCAAATACCTGTCTGGTCAAATACAGACAGTTCCGTCTCCAGCCAATGAATTTCTGTCACTTGGGATCCTTTATTTGATCCATTATTTGCTGTACTTTTGTATATGGCTTTGGATTAACATGTCTGCTAAATTAAATGTGTCTGACTGAAAGGTAATGTTGTAAATCTATGAAGAAGCTGTAATCATTCTTTTACAGGATGATTTCCGCTCTCATTTCTGTCCAGACTGCTCTCTCTCTCTCTCTCTCTCTCTCTCTCTCTCTCTCTCTCTCTCTCTCTCTCTCTGTCTCTCTCCATTTCAAACGTCAAACAAGACTTTTCGTTTCAGACACCTATTCTGTATCTCCATGTGGCATTCCACGCAAACACAAATGTCACCCGGAGGAAAACGTATGAGGGACTAGGCACTTTAACACGCTCCCCTTACAAAAACTCAAAAATATTGGACATCTGTCTGGAGCTCGGGTGTTGGGTTCTGGATTGTTTTGTAACCTCAGTCGGGTTGTGACACACGCTCCCTGTAACTCAAGCTCTGGTGCGCAGGCCAGGCCTGTTCCTGCGAAAGCCAGAGGCTCGGGTTAAGAGATCTTTCACACACAGGTTGCGTCATGGACATGGTGAAGTGAAGAACAAGCTGCGCTGTGTAGAGACACAGTATGTGTATGTGTGTGTGTGTGTGTGTGTGTGTGTGTGTGTGTGTGTGTGTGTGTGTGTGTGTGTGTGTGTGTGTGTGTGTGTGTGTGTGTGTGTGTGTGTGTGTGTGTGTGTGTAAAATGAACTGCCCCTGCATCTCTTTAACACCACCCAAATATACATGGAGGTGTCGTCATCCATCTGGGCAGGGTAGCATTTGGTAAAGTCAATTACATCGAGGAGGAGCGAAAACACTGGGAGGACATTGTGATGCCGTCAAAGGACACCTGTCTAATACCTCAGGTATCACATCAGGCTGACTCTAAGGTGAACAGGAATATCCATTCATCAATGAACAATCCGGGCCATAGTTTACTCATTTCGCTGACAGGTGCGAGACGAATCAACTTGAAAAAATTATTCTTAGAACAGGCACAACGTGTCATAATTAACAGTTAGGTGACTAACCTGTGCAAACGGTGTTACGATCATGTCTTCTCCATGGCTGAAATACAAATGTAGAAAATGAATGGAAAAAAACTGAAAGTAAAGGCTTATAACGTCTATGAATCCTACTACAGAAAAACAAAACACATTTTTTAATATATATCATGTAAAAAATGACTGTAGATATCTTATTACAATTGTTATCATATCACATGTTGGACATAAGAAACAGTCCCACAGATCTGTGGGAAGACAAATTGAGTTTATCTGGGATTGTGAGATCATGCACATCACACTGTCTACTTCCCTAACGGGCTTTTGGCAAAGTCAGCAGACCTTGAGTGACACATGCATACAAAGTGTAACAGGCTCAGCCGGGATGCAATACAACAGGGCTTTTTAATACTAACAGTAACAGTGATTGTGCGTGGAGCTTGGAGGTTGGGGGTGGAGGGGAGGTTTGCGAGGGGGCTGGTGATGGAGGGAGGGAAGGAGGGAGGGGTTTCTGCAACTTTCAAACGCAAAAGGGGAGGACAAACAAAAAAATAAAAACATTCTTGTGATCTCTCACCGAGGCAGCCAACTGATTTCCCAGTGCTTCAACCCCTCTTCCCTTTAAACACACAGAGGCAGAGAGGCTGCAGATGACTGACTAGCTAGAACCATGGAGGAAACACGACAAGCGGACGGCACTTCGTCTCTCCGTGAACAAAAAATAAACAATCAAGTGGCTGTTGGATCCCTGGAACAACCACTGAGATAGACTGAGGAAGGTGGAATCTGCAGTTACATCCCTTGTTGAATACGATACCGTTCACAATGTCAAGGGACTCGACAGAAGGATGCCAGTGTGGACTCTAGTTCCCAGTGTGGGAAGGGGCAGTACAGGGATACTTACAGCTCGCTGGCAGTGGACGAGTTCCGGGACATGGTCTTGGGAGAGAGGTCGAAGTCTGAGTCGGAGCGGTACAGGAAAGACTCGCGCCGCTGGCTGTGAGGGTAGTTGGCCTGCATGACCATGCCTGAGCCGGGGCTGGCCTGGGAGTCGAGGGGGCTGCGCCCCACTGATAGCCCATTCTCCACGTCGAAACTGGGGGAGAGAAGAGGGAGAGGGCCAGGGTTAGTGGTCAGATTATGGTTGTGTGGTTGTAAACAGGATATTGGTGTCCTCTTTTCGGAAGCCAGGAGACAGGAGAGAAAGTTCATAACATACACAAGTTTAAATCAATACGTAGAATGTGTGTCTTGACTGAAGCTCTCCTCTTCTAGAAAGCAAGGAAAGGGAATGGTCAGGACTGTTTGAGTGACATGGCCAAGATGTTCCTTGGGCAAGGCACTTCACCCTATTTGCCTCGGTGAGATTGTCCCTGTACTTAAAAATTTTGCGTGTGCTAAATGAGGTATTATTATTATTATGTTCAGTATGAGAGAGGACAGAAAGAGAGGGGGGGGGGGTGAAAGAGAGATAGAGAGAAGGGAAGAGAGAAAGAGGGTAAAAGAGAGAAAGGGGGAAAGATAGAAAGGGAAAGAGGAGAAAAATAAACAGAAAGGAGAGGAGGGAGATAGGGTAAAGGAGTAAGTGTGGAAGAGGGGGATATGAAACGAGGCAAGAGGAAGGGGGAAAGGAAGCAAACACAGAGCATGTGAGTTCCAGTAATAGCCATCATTATGTAATAAGGACTTACAGCAAATGTACCCCAAGATATCCTGCACACTCCCCTGGGCAATGGTGAATCAGCTTCTGTAATAGTCTACAACTCCAAGATGAAATGCGGACCACTGAATTCATCTAATCTCAAACATCTGACTTATTTTGGTTCATGAATGAAGTGTGTGCTGCCTGAATATCTGCTTTTGCACATATTCATATACATTTATAAATCTATTTATATATATTATAGATAGATACATATAAACACACACTCATACGGGGACCGCCCTCTTTCCCTCCCTCCCTTTTAAATTCAATGGTATCTCCCCCCTCAGCACTTTTTGCCAGCTCTGACGACAAGGACTGCATCGATAGCAGTGCTTATGGCGTCAGTAGCTATAAATAGCTCTCTTCAGGAGGGGTGAATACTGGCAGTCTATATATAGATTCAAGGTGGAGCCAAGCTCCAACACCCCCATGGCCAACCTGGAATTTCTTCCCATTCATTAATATCAAAGCAAACTGGCTTTTGGAAACACAGGTCAACCATTCTTCCCCTCATCTGAGGAAAGAAGACACAGATATTAGAAGCTGTAATCTTTCTTTGAAAGGTAAGATTCATCTCCGACCCAATTTTAATTTGTTCACCATTAAAAATTATATCATAGGTCACCAATAACAGAGTACCAAAGGGTCAAAGGTCACTACTGTTTCCTTCTTGCTGTCTTTCTGCTCCTTTTACACTTAAATGAACAAGACAGTGAAGAAGGATGAACCGTAGCAAGAAATGTCTGATCTTTTTTTACTGGTTCCGGACTCAAGGTATTCCTTTCACATTCCACACTGGAAATTAAATACATTTATTTTTGTATGTTTGCATCCCCTACAGGACACCATGGTTAACTGCAATCCCTATCAAATTGGAGCAGGGGTGCCCAATCCTGGTCCTCGAGAGCCCCTGTCCTGACAGTTGTATATGTTTTCCCTGCTCCGGCACACCTGACTCTATTGAATGATCATTATGAGGCTTCCATAGAGCTTGTTAACGACCAATTCATAAGAATCAGGTGTGTTGGAGCAGGGAAACATCTAAAACTGTCAGGACAGGGGCTCTCGAGGACCAGGATTGGGCACCCCTGAATTAGAGATTGTCGCCATACCAGACCTGCCCGGGGGGATTGTCGGTGCTATAGTTGTGGAGGAGTCAGGGTGTGGTTGGAACACAGGGTTGTGAAGAGGGAACCTTGGTATGTTCTCACACGATCCTGGCATTGTTACTGTACTCCGGATCTCCGGAGGCTCTCTGACGCAATTCCATTTTGAGACGTCTCCACCCAAACCTAATAAACCACAAACATGGCTAAATTCAAATCTGGTTGCGATGACCTTGACCGTCGCTCCGAGCGTCTGGTCCAGTTCCGAAACTCTGACACTGCACACTAGCGAAAACTTGACAAAAGGGAACTCCTTGATTCAGCAACATGTTTACCTATTAGAGGGAACTGTCTCAAAGACAGTGGGCAAAAAATGTAATTTGCGGTAAAGTGGTTATCCTACAATGATAGGAGGATTCCACATAAACAGGCAAACAACATAAACCTCACATGGGATTCAGAAGTCTCAAGAAGCTTCCCGGTCTTTGTCACTGTAGACGAATACACAGACCAAATATCCCTCAATTACAGTCATTTATCAGCTGATGAAAATGCAGATGGTCTGAGCTGGTCTGAGCCATCCATCTTGGTGGCCCAGAGCCAGGCCTTGCGTAACCAAGGGGCGTGGCTGTCTCCTGTGATTGACACCAGCTGGACAGACCAGCAGTGCTCATGGGAAAAAGAGGAAGATCTGAGGGATTTTGGACTTTCATTCCAAGAACCCAGATGTTATCGCCAGCCAGAAGCTTCCGGTGGATGACACGAGATCTGGAGTCAAAAGTCAATCCTCCACCTTCATCGCCCCCCCCCCTCCACAACCCTCTTTTCTGTTTTCTTTCCTAGTGGCGTGAGAACCAGCTCTAGGGGGGCCTAGCCAAACCAACGGCAATCAAAGGAGAAAGTGTGTTTGCGTGGCTGCTGGGGCCCGGGAGGCTCCAGGAAAGAAGGGAGACGGAGGAGAGAAAGTGAGTTTGGAAAACATGAAGTTTGTGTGTGTGTGTGTGGATGTTAAAGGGTATTTGCGTGTCGTGTGTGTTTGTCTGTTGGGCTCTTTGTGAGTTCCTGGTATTGCGTAAGCGTGGGTGAACAGGATCAGGGGCACCTGGTCTGGGTAGGGGGATGTTTATCCAGACTCTCCATTGTGTGTCTGATCTTCAGGCACCAGAAAAACAAGTTCTGCCACCAAAAAAAGAAAGAGCAAAAGATTTTTGCTTTGAAAGTAAACATTGTCTGAGCAGACGTCTCCAAACAGATTTGTCTTGCTTGAACATCAGCCATGTACACACAAAGTAGATTGTTTACTGTGTGATTCAATTGCATGGATTCAGTTTCAGTTAAGTCCCCTGCACTCAAATATAACTATCTACAGTATATGTAGTTATGTTCACAAACTTACCATGGCCACAATGTGTGATGTGTGAAGACAACATCAGTCATTAAATCATATTGGGGATAATTATAATCTTCAACACAGAAAATCACATCATCAAAGTACGAAAACATTTTGAAGGTCAAATCTGATTTGTGTACAAGACTCCCATCACCCATCTAGAGGCCAGAATACTCATCCAAATGAGGAAATTAGGTGTGAATTATGATCCAACCCCTGGATAGCCTTTTATAGATCTACAATACACCTGATACATGTTGTAACAACCAGAAGAAAACTGGATAATAAGTTGTTTCCATGACATCAATTTGGAGAGTTGCCCAAAAAGACTACATTGTGCGTGTCTAACAACATATGATCTAACCATTCGAGCATATGTTTGTCTAAATTTAGCGTGAGGAAAAGTCCTCTCACGAGAGCCGAGGAGTCAGCAAAGCGAGCATGTTTATTATTTTACTCCCTGACCTTTGACTTATTGGCGGAGGACTGACTCTCCTAACACGAGAACTTGACTTGTGGTCAACAAAGTGAGAGAAGCTGAAGTTTACAGGACATATACACACAAAGCTCATTCTCCTCATGTAACAAGGGAACACACCAGGGATGTAACCATGGGTACGCCTGAGTAGACACAGGTTTGGCTAGGCCCAAGACCTACCTACTTAAAAACCAAAAGATCTCAGACAAAATATTCAGTAATTGTGTTTTAAATAGGAAATAAGTAAATAAAACCATATGTTTCTATGCCTATTGTGATAGAATATTTTGATGTTCCATAGTTATACTGTCAGATAGTTATAAGTTGTGTTGATGTTTTGAAAATGCATGGTATATGACAAGCTACATTCTGCTCAAAGTTAACACCTCCCCACAGACAGGACGATGTCTTGCTTATCCTATCAATGCAAATGTGGGCTCGTAGACAGAAGGCCTGGGTGACCACCCTCCTTTGAAAGTGCTAATCAACTTCTTATCCTATCAATGCAGTTGCGTACGACAAAAGGTCCGGAAGATCACCCTCCTTTGAAAGGGCTGATCAATTGACTTATCCTATCAATGCAGTTGCGTGAGACAAAAGGTCTGGAAGATCACCCTCCTTTGAAAGCGCTAATCAACTGACTTATTCTATCAATGCCATTGTGTAGACATAAGGTCTGGGGGCTCCCCACCCCATTTCCCCCCCCTTTGCAACTGCTTCCGACCAGAACGTGGGGGGGGGGGGGGTTCAACCATATATATGCAATGCCTTGACTAGGCTCAGGGCCTGTCCCTCCAGAACTAACAGTGTCTGCGAGGCCAGGTCATAGAAATCTGCTTATGTGTGTCTTGTCTGTCTTCATGTGATATTGTTGCAATACTCTGTTTCTTGTGAAAGGTTCAATAAATTTGTATCAAACAAACTTATCAAACTTTGTGTCCTTACAACGTCCGAAACCAAAAAGTTTCCTTCACACTATCCCAAAATATTATTTTGGCTACGCCCCTGGAACAGGCCGCTTTTTTTTTTTTACGTGAACCCAACACCCACACCCCCACCACACAAACCCCACCAGTATCATCTGCATGGCAACAGACACACGCAGGCAAAACTGCCTCACAAACTTACTCCAGGAAAAGCCATAAGAATCCTGTCTACGGTTCCAGAAGATAACCTATCATGGGGAGTAGGTGGGGCGTGCGGGTGTATCGGATGATAACCACATTCTCGGACCCTTCAGCCGTCACCCGTGGCAGGGAGGGTGATGTCAGAGAGTGATGGTGGCCATGACTGGCAAAGCCTGATAACCAAATCGGTCGTGTTTGTTGGAAGTTGGAAGACACTCAGGCCTCACAATCGAATGATAGGAAGGCAATGTCCCCTTCAGAAAGCAGCCTGTAGTATATATTTTGGGCTTTGTGGCTTAGAAACAAACTACAATTTCCACTTGCTTGGATGTTTCGTTTAACTGGGTCTCTGGACCTACGTCAACGTGTGTGTGAGTGAGAATGTTGAACTGTGTTGAGCGATTGGTGACTCCTGAGTTCCCTGGTCTGGTGTGTGACAGTGTGAGCGTGTGTGTAAAGCTGTGCACCCTTTTTTGAAGCTGGCTTGCATGTCGTGACATGGATGTCAATCACATACGGAGGAGTGGTCATCTACGCCGCAGTCTGGTAATGTAGCAAGGTATAAACTTCAGACGCGCATAAATAGATCCCACACACATAAGAGAGCGTCCTTTGAAGTCGTAAAAGTTAAGCTCATTTTCTATTTCTAAGAACGGCAACAGCAAACTTACTTTCCATGTGTCATTCAACTTGATTGAACTGAATAAACTCTTATGGTTAAACTATTCCAGCTGGGGGGTTATTCTCAGGTACAACCTGTCTCGATGACCGCAAGCTAATTATCAAATCATGAAGGGTCCAAGAAATTATTACATAAGACACAGCCAGAATCTAACCACACGGTGCGGAAGACCAAGAGCATGGTAAACATCTGAAGACTTTATGGAGGGTTTCAGTAACGGACCTCTTGAAACGAACCAGCATCCTCCACTGACTCAATCAGTCTTAGACACGTGGGCAAGAGCACATGCACACACACACACACACACACACACACACACACACACACACACACACACACACACACACACACACACACACACACACACACACACACACCTTACATTCAGCCAGCTGGGTATGACCGAGGTCCCACTGGTGCAGGTCTGTAATTGCTCTTGTCATCGACCCCATATTGAAAAACTCCCCCCCCCCCCCCCCCCCATCAGAGACACGGCAAAAGCTAGCTAGCCACAATAGGTAGGCACAGACACACACAAGTAGGCACAGACACACACAGGTAGGCACAGACACACACACACACGCACAGGTAGGCACAGACACACACAGGTAGATACAGACATGCACACACTCTTTTTTTAATTCGTTTTTTTTTCTATTTCTCTTTCCCAATCCCCCTCTATTTCCTCTCTCTCCCTCTCCCCTTCCTCTTACTCTCTCTCGTTCCCCCTCCCCCCTCCCTCTCTCGGTAAAACAACAAGCACTGAGGAGGGGAGCAACGCTCCTCTAATAGGTTTCATTTGGCTGTAATAGGTGCTGCTCAATAAACTAGTATTGAGTCCTGGAGTGAGGCAGCCTCTGCCACTTCCCCCTCACATTAAGGAGCTGGCAAGCCTGCAGGAACAGTGATATCTCCTCACAAGGGCCTGGGCCACGTCCAGTGTTCACCAGCCAATCAAAGGCGTTGGCCACTGCAAAAGTGAGCCACTGCTTGTATCTATCCTCTAAGCACAATTATTTTATTTGTTGTTTCACTGCAGCCTGTAGCTTGAGAGAGTCGTGTCCTTTTTGGCAAGACAGAGGCTTGGACAGTGAAAAAACACAAGCTCGTAAGCTAAAGCGTGTACATATCGTAGACCTCATACACAAACAGAACGGAACCCTTTATAACACACACACACACACACACACACACACACACACACACACACACACACACACACACACACACACACACACACACACACACACACACACACACACACACACACACAGACACACTCTCCCAGTTGCACATCACTATTCCTATCTGTGCCAAGAGCCCTTGGTCATCCACTACAGAGGCATAGGCGACATATTGTGGTCTGTGCTGACATCAGTGGAGGTTTCCTGACCATAGAGAATGAGAGGTGTGTTCTAACCAGCGCAGTGGGTCTGATGGACACTAGACAGCACAGCCTCCAAGCTCCTCTATCTACATTTACATTTAGTCATTTTAGTAGATGCTCTCATCCAGCGTGACTTACAGCGATTCCCAAAGACGTCAGTTTTTTACTCGTTGTCCGACATTTAACCGAGAGCATGCGGTAATTTTTCGAAATAAAATAATTTTATTGATGATCCTGTTTCTTCGGCGGCCCGCGGCCCGGTACCAACTGATCCGCAGCCCCAGCCCACATTGGGTCAACGGCCCACCGGGACGATGCCCGGTATGCCAGATGGCCAGTCCACCCCTGCTTACAGCAAGTACTGGGAAATTCCCCCTGAGGCAAGTAGGGTGAAGTGCCTTGCCCAAGAACACAACATCACATAGCCCCAGCCGGGAATCAAACTCGCAACCTTCCGATCACTAGCCCAACACCTTAACCGCTGAGCCACATGACTCCCCACATGACTATCTGCTTACTTCTGTGGGCCAGTGGTGAAGAGTCCATTTCTGTCCATCTGTAAACACTTTCTGAAAGGCAGTTTATAAGGGAAATGTAGGGTGCGTCTCAATACCCACTCAACCTTACTTAGTATGCCATACTAACATCTTCTTGTGTCCCTGGGTAGTGAAGTTACTATGACATCACTGGACAGGAAACAGCTGTGTGAAGAAACAGGCAGGTTCATAAAGCCATTAATGCGTTGATCAGATCCTGTTTCGGGGAGGGTGAGTGGGAGGGGGGATTGGACCAAGACACAATGCGTTTACATTGCGTGTTGTCTATGCGGTTTAATTCACCCACTGTGAAAAGAGTTAACTCGATTCAGGTTAGATTCAAATGCGACCTCTTGAATCAATTAGGAATTGGAGCAGTTACGAAAACAAGGCTGACCCATGTGTTATATGGGCAAGGGAGAGGGGGTGGGGGGTGGAGGGTACTCCCGTGTCACGCTGGGGTCCATATTAGCCCCTATGACAATGGGCCTGTGACCCAGCCAGGCAAGAGGACGGTTAGACACACACGAACTGGACACGTGGCATTACAAATCAGCCCTGGTTAGAAAGTCATTATGGAACCACACAACATTCAACCTTTGACAGTATTCCACATTCAAGGGGTCAACCCGGCGGATGACAGCTAAGGATACACTAATCGTTGTCTTTCAGTTCCTAGAGAGAGGCTCGTAGTGTTTCAAAAGCTTCAACAGTCTATAATTGTTAAGACTTTTACATGGAACCGTATATATTTCGAAGGAACACAGAATTCGGTACTTAAAGTGGTTTTGGAGTCGCTGTTCAATAGGGGTAAAAATCTTTTTTATACTAAACTTTTTTACTTAACACTGACACCGTATGACACACTGACACTGTATGTATGACTTACTGTATATCACAATTCATCTGTGACCACTTGCAAATTTTTTACACGTGAGCTGGTCAAATCGAAATTAACTCCTATTAATTAACTCTCTGAATCCTATTAGAGACAAGGAGGCAGGATATACCCTGACTCCACTGTACTGAATCATAAACCAATAAATCAATGTGTTTGTTAGTAGAGGAAATACCAAACACATCAGATGGTATGTTGCTCATGTGGACGACTTGAACGACATCATTGAGACACGTAACAAAAAGAAAAAATGGAAAACTTAGCTTGCGTGTGCGTGTACACCTACATGAAGGTTCTTGTATGGATCGTGGATATTTGAATCAGTTCAGCTAGAAGCGCCTCATGTTGAAAAGCAGAGCGGCTGCTCTTTAACATGAGTGGAAACTCGACTGGGGTAGGAGGATTAAAAAGGCCCTTTAATTCTTGCCTTCACTGTGTTATTACTCACATATGCTCAATGCATCAGTCTGCAACATGGGCTCATAAACATGCCTGAGTCACAGTCATTAGACATTTTCTTTGAAGGGTTTTTTAAACATTTGAGGGCTGACATTATAAACACACGTTTGTTCCGTCGATGCAGAGGTCTGTCGTCATGCTTTCTGAAAGGCCAGATACAGAGTTAGTCATATTTCCTTTAACTTCTTAAAAAGAGAGCATTGGGACTGGAAGGATTCGGCAGCTGGGTGCGTCCCACACAATATAATGGTCCCCTTCACGTAGTACACACTGTTCAGTATACTGTAGCTGAGTGGGGGTCTCTCTGTGTGTGTGTGTGTGTGTGTGTGTGTGTGTGTGTGTGTGTGTGTGCGTGCGTGAGCATGCTGACGTATAAAAAGGCAAATAGGGGTAGTGACTCTGTCACGGAACAGGCGACCTTTGACTTCGCCCTGTGCAGGTCAGCCATGTGTTCCACATTAAAACAAGCACACCTGCAGGCCAAATCTTCCGACTCAGTGAGCACAAGTCACAGTCCTCCTTTACGGAAACTACCAACTGGCTTTCTCAGCTACCAAACCACAGCAGCAGCAGCAGCAGCAGCAGCGCCCCTGCGGTTTTGAATTTGACCGCAGGCTGTAGCATTTTCCAGGAACACTCAGTGTAAATGAAACAACAGGAAAGGTGCATGCATGTATATAGGAGAAGAGACCTTATGCATGTATAAGGACAAACATATTTTAGTGACCAGGTTAATGTGGAATAGATGACTGCACGGTAATAATTGGATGTGTTACCGTCTGCGTTTCTGCACAATGTCAATGGGTCGGTTGACCGCACAGGGAGATCCACATATATTCCCATTACGGACTTTAAAGGATCGTTCGGAAGGAGCGAGCATTACACAGTTTGTTGGCAAACTCATATTTCTCCTCGTCTTCCTTTGCTGCTCCTCGCACCCCCCTCCCCCCACCACCACCACCACCCCTCTCTCTCTCTCTCTCTCTCTCTCTCTCTCTCTCCCCTCTGACGCTCCTGGGTTTCCTCTCGTTCGTCCGAGCACGACGGGCTAGCGCTGTGTCGTTCCTCGCCGCCTGCGTGACCTCAGCTTTCTCACGCCGCACCTGGTTTCCATTGTTACTTTGAACAAACGTCTCCAAAAGATGGAAGTGAAAAGGCCAAAACAACAATAAAGACTGATAGAATCCCTTGGTGGAGTTCAAGCGTGAAGCACTGGCAAAAGTCCCTCTTGGTATTTTCCGTCAACATTCCTCCTGTCGAAAAGGCTTGAGAGAAATCCCTTGGACCACTGAGACATCGTTTATTGTTCGACCTGAGAAAGGCGTCTCTTGACGGAGGAGTCCAGGTGCATCTTCTCCTGTCAGACAGAGCTAAAACACCACAGTGAAAACATTTGCATAAATGTCCCTGAGACTTCTTTGAAAACACATTCAAACTAATGAAAAAAAGGACCAGGCCATGGATTTGGAGTGTAATCCAATGTCCCACATCCAGCTATCAAAGTCTCCTTCAATAGTATCCCTCCTGTTGATGTTAAACCTCCCACTATCTCTCTCTCTCTCTCTCTCTCTCTTTCTCTCTCTCTCTCTCTCTGTCAGGTCTTCCCCTGCAGTGCACTTGTGAAGCACGTCCTCTACCTTCCAGCCCTGACTCCTTCTGACAGCTGAACACATGTACAGCCCAACTTTCAAAAACAGCTGTGCCTAACTACGTATGTGTGTGGGTGTGTTTTCACTCTTTCCCTTCCCGAGTCTATGTGTGTGTGTGTGTGTGTGTGTGCGCGCGAGTCAGACCAACTGTGAGGTCAGAGCTGAGAAAGCAAAGGCTCTGAGACAACGTTCCTTGGTTTCAGTGTTTACTCTGTAATTACTCTACGTATCGTAGTACCAGAAGACCTGCATTTACAATGTTTAAAAATATTATTCAAACAAGGACATATAGTATTAGAAAAGAAAAGAAAAAATCCCAAAAGTCTACCATGGCCAGTACAACTTTGCTGTAATTAGCCACTTCATGAACAACAACCAAAAAGTCTTTCTCACTTATCATACAGAGAAGGACTGTGTAGCCAACAGCACAGTAGAGCATGTCTGCATCTGTCATACTACGGTATGTTTTTGGAGGGATATTGAGAGCGAGGGTGGGGTACGCACAATAGGAACGGGAAGACCCCATCTGTAGTTTAGGGTCGAACCTCAGCTGATAGGAGACACGTGTGCTTGACAAACAGAGGATTCATTTAACCAGGAGGAGCAACAGGTACACTAACTACGCTGTAGATGGTGCTCGATCATTCGGTTGAACTGAGGCAAGGAGAAGAGAAAGCATGGAGGAGGGTGGGAGTGACACTACATTCATCATCCTCCAGCAACACATGGCGTCGTTTAGAATGATTCAAAATAGAAATGCATTGTCAGCGAAGGTGCTGGTGCACCACGTCACACAGAACCTTCCAGAAACATTGTCACGTAGGGAACACATGGGAATATACGAGACAGGATTGTTCCCTCGTAAAAAAAAAAAAAGAGACAAGATGAATGAATTC
Organism: Neosalanx taihuensis; assembly: GCA_030340665.1. NCBI lineage: Eukaryota > Metazoa > Chordata > Actinopteri > Osmeriformes > Salangidae > Neosalanx > Neosalanx taihuensis. The sequence continues at coordinate 5,505,842 of CM059312.1, read as the reverse complement.
ACCAGCCCTTGACTCCCTCTAAGAGAAATATAAGAAAATAAAACTCCCTCTGCATGGCTAGTCATGAACACAAGTCACTGTAACAGGTGCTCGGAGGTACCAAGGTACACCGTGAAGTCAGGCTTCACTTTGAGTAAGAGAGCAGTAACTCGTGTACATATCAAGGGTTTCTAGTCTCTCGCTGACTGACACACGCACATCCGAGCCCTCGAGTCCTTGCGCAACGTGTCTGAGAAACGTGTCGGGTCTTGAAAAAGACGCCGGTGGTGTCTTGCCAAGAATGTGCCTCATGCCATCCAGCGTTCCTTTGCCGAGGGGTGGGGGGGGCTTGGGGGGGGGGTAACTGTACCCAGAGGTGGAGCGCTGGGCTATGCGGTGTCACCGGCTTGCTGTTTTACTGCTGTGGCCTAGGCAAAGGCTGTATGGGACCCGGTCCTGATATTTTTGGGTGTTTGTATGGCTGGAACATTATGGATTGTATGCGTAGGCTCTTAAAATTAACCCCCCATCAAAATGTCAGTGCAGTCAGTTTGTGTGTGTAGGGGATTAAACCACACACCAAAATGCTGCATTACAATAGGTAGACCGGTCTGGAACAGCCAGACCTAACTGGAGTTCTGAAAAAACTGTAGCTAACTGGAACTCCTAACTGGAGTTCTGGACTGTGTGGTTAGTCAAGATGTGACTGGATATTTATCTTTCGGGTCACTACATATTTTAGTACAGTGGCTTAGTTGAATTTGACATGTAATATGTATGACATAGACACAATAATTATTTATCATTAACGGTCCACTTGGGACTGGGCATTGAACCCCTACTGCTGTTGTGAACTGCAATTTCCACCCCCTGGAGGACAAATAAAGGTTCATCTAATCTAATCTAATCTACTATGCAACGACCATGTAAAGAGAGTGCAGCAAATCCCAGCCACTTGCACCCCCTTGTGGACTATTTTAGATATGTTTGGAAGAAAACTTGTTTATGGTTTGGAAATGTGAGTGCTGACGACTTGGTCAACTGAAAATGTAAAAGATAGACCAAATAAGAGAATAAACCTGGAACTCTCACAGTAACAATATCTGATTTGATATCAGGTAGCAGAAAGCTGGATATTACACGCACAGAAAGACATCTCGTTTCTCAACAGTTTGAAGAACTGGAGAAGAAGTAAATCGATACATCCTCATTTAAATGGAAAAGGAACCAAGACATTTTATTAACTAGACGATCCAATTCAAGAGAAACAAACCAGCAAAAAATATCTTACAATTTTTTTTACTAAGCCTGTGTTTCAGAAGAGCTGATATATACACTACTCACTATAACCACAGTTTAAATCATTGATGGATGGTTAAATGATCACCCAAACAGATCTTGGACTCAACTTTGATCATACTTACATGGTTCATACTGTATGTCTGCCAACTAAAACATTAAAACCACTTAAACTAACAACGTTATTTTTCCTGGCAAACAACTTCAAGAACTCATTGCTTGGCAAGCAGAGGCCAGGGATGATTTGCATACAACATAAAGGATGCTTAGATAATCTGCCAAACCAAAGAACCCAACCGATGAAACAACCAAACAAAACACTTGTTGAGGTGATTTTCAGAATCATTCCACTAGGCTGATGTTGGGTGAAGTATCTTGTCAATGTTTATTAAGCGCAGCAAAACAGAGAAAACCTATGACGAATATTCAAACAACGTCACACACGTAACCATCATCGAAACACAAGATCATTACACAAAGACAGTTCCATTCCCCCTTCCTGTCAACAGCAACGACCATCCAAGCAAAGGTCTCTTATCAAAGAACATAGAAGCTTGCAGTTCGGACCTTGTCCAAGAAATAAACATTAATCATAAATACACTGGTCTTTCCACAACACACTCCAATAATATCCATGACCATAACATTAGCTGACTGCAAGCCTGTAATCCATAATTACAACCACTGTCAGATCGATGCTCACGAAAAGTGGCCCCGAATAACAGAGGGCCTTAAATGGAGCAATCAATATGATTTTGGAGGGGTTGGACAGCATGGACATGCAGGGAGACTGAGAATATGGAGCTGCGTTTTGATGCATGCACCCTCCCGCACACACACACACACCTCACCCCCACTCCAGTTCCTCCATGCAGTCTCTGCCAGGTGATGGCGAACTATTCAAGGCTCAGGGTGCTTAATTTATTTGGGATGTGTGTGGGGGAGGTGGGGGGGTGCGTTTGGACTGGGTGGCTACGCTCTTGCTGCCTTTATTATCGTCACTGTTCTCTTTGAAGTGGCGTCGGGCTAAATGGGCTTTGTGGCCTTTGCTTTCCATAATGTTCTTACTGTGAAATGTACTAGTCGTGTCGTGATTGGTTGAGGCAGTAGCTGAAGTACATTCTGGGCTAGTTCTGCTGATTACTTACTTACTTACTTACTTACTTACTTACTCTCTCTCTCTCTCTCTCTCTCTCTCTCTCACTCTTTCTCTTTCTCATCCATATTATGATAAATAGGGAGTTGTGGAAAGCACTGTACAGGCCCGGGGCAAGTGATTACTGCAGAACCCTCTCACTCCTAGTGCTCAGCAAAGTGACCACAGCTGGTGTTATCAGTGAGAGTGAAGGCACCAGAGTGGACTTGGTCTAAAGACCACTTAGCCACACCTATAAACGATACGACTAAGTGCTCAGACGAAGTCACTGATGAATATACCTAGTTGCTACTGGGAACAACATTGTTTGAGTGTAAAAAAATCGTTTTCTTGTTTTCTTTTCTTATTTTTGTCATTTTATATAAAGAACAGCTCTATATCTACTTCAAAGGGCTGTAGTTACCACAATTATATTGGCCAATCTTAAATTTTCCTTTGAACAAAAGTATCCACTTAAAATTTTAAATCTAAATTGTTTAGGCCCTGAATTAGAACAGGCATCTGTAACTCTTCCTCCCATTAGGCTTAACCCTGACCATAAGTGTCTCAGATCCCCTCAATTTCAATAAACAAAACAATTGATATAAATAAAAAGGTTTATGTACACATATAACCAGAAACAATGTGACAATGTGTTCATTGGAGTACTATGAGGACATGGCAAACAACCAAGCCATTGAAAGTCAATAGTAGCCCGGAGGAATTCATATAGAATGTGGCCGGGGGTAGGGGGGGGTTTAATGAAGCAGATCACTAACGCAATTGTGAGACATCGTCTAGGCAGGACTAGAGGGAACTTTAACAAATGTCTGCAGGTTTTTTTCTTTCTGGTTCTGTTGATGTCTGGTGAGTCACCGGTGACCCGTGGACTTCCACAGAGAGCTTGAGGTTAGGATGAGACGGTGCCTGTCATGCAAGTGGGGTAACTCATCCAGGCACACACACACGATATGCATGTCACCAGCGTGACTCTCACTAACCCTCCCTTTCATTGTGGTATCAGCAGACATGGCTGCTTCTATCGATCTTCGCCTCTGGCCTCTGGCTTTGCACAGACCAGCCTAAATAAACACACAAGTAGACATATACTTGTAGCCACACACCATGCATATATAAACATGCATATGCTAAACAAATACGCACACTCTCAGGAGCACAAAATTAATCTATCTATTGTATACAGATCCAAACACAATATATACACACTCGTTCCCACACATAGCTACGGCTGGAAATACTCGTTTGACTGACTGTGTAAACATTTTCCATTCAAATGTGCAAATATCATGTCATGGACACCAATGTGGGTCGTGCGCTTTCCTGAAGATATTAAAAACATTTTAACTCCACGCTGCCACAAAAAAAAAAACAGGAAGACCAGTTAAACTGTGTCACTCAACTCGCCAGCTTCCTTTTTTCACGCTACATAGCTGTCATCAGCTATAATGCAGATATTGTACTTAGAATCAGTAAAAGAGGATAAGAAACATAAGCCATAAGCCTTATGGCTACCAAAAATCGAGGACCCTGCTCACTGGGTTTCAACCAAAGGTTTGAGCACCGAAGATCAGACGGGTACCTAACGCACATGCTTGTATATTTGCTTTTGCCTTCCAAAAAAACATTTTGTTTAGAGACCGCAAGACACAGACAGGATGCCAAACCCTCAATCGTCCTCCCACAATGACAAACCCCCCCCCCCCCACACTCCACACCGACCACCCCCCACATCCTCCCGCCACACAAATCCAGCGTACGTACCCCAAACACGAGTGCCTGCGTCCATGCCCGTGGCCCAACGGCATGCCTTTCCGTGCTAAGCGGGAGTCCTTGTTCATGGTGCCACTCTCAGGGGGGGTTTTATCTCCCAACGCCTCTGGTTTTCCAAAGCCCTTACTGGGTCATTATCGACAACGAAGTAGAGGAGTCAAAGCATCCATCCAGTCACACGGAACCTGTTAGATGACCTGGTGATCCACTGGAACCTCTTCTCTGAAGTTTCGGAAATGTCCCAGACGCGCCGCATGCTGCAGGTTTGGCATGGGGGAGGGGGGGGGGGCGGGGGGCGGGGGGGGACGGGTGGGAGGGGGGGAGCTGGGGGAAGGGGGTTGTGTCCCTAGCCCTTCCCCACGCAGGTGAACCTTGAGACAGGTGTTCAAAGGGGCACGAGAAAAGAAACAGCCAGGCGCAAGACGACTCCCTGCTGGCCCAGTACAGTAGCAGACGATGAGGTGAGGAGCTGGAAGGGAAAGAGGAGGAGTTCCAGATCGAAACGGGTCTCAGCAAGATGAAACGTAGTCGTAGTACAAAATGGGAAAAAACACAAAAAAAACACAAAATGAAAGAGAAAACATAGAGATGATGTAACTGCAGACTGTTGGAGTTTCCTGGCTTCCGATGATGCAAACGTAAAAACCTGCTAGGAGTGGCAGAGCTAAAAAAAAATGTAAAAAAACACAAACTAATTTAAGCCTCGAAAAAGTACTTCCTCTTTCTTCTCCCTCACTGTCAAACTTCACGACGACTGGCGTCTTCTTCACATACACATTTTTTTTCCTTCCTCTTCCTGAACAACGAAGTAACGCTTCAAGTCGGAGAGAGAGCGAGGAGAGGAGGACGGCATGAGTGAGTGTTGACCTTCTTTCAGCAGTGTGGGAGCTTCGTCAGTCCCCTGAGACGAGGTCCAAAAGGTCCTCCAAACTAGGCACTCGTTTTCATCCCCCCCTACAATCAGGAAAAGAACAATTTGGCTTCGTCGCAGGAGTTGCCAAATCTGGGTCGATCCAAAAACTAAAAAGTTGAAAAGTCAAGAATCTGATGCTGCCTTTTGGTTGTCTCTCTGAGCAGAACAGACAAACGCCGGCTAAGACGCCTGGAGGTGTAAGACTCGCTTTCCTGAAACGCAAATCTCACAGTGGGTTTAACCGGTTAACTTCTTTTTACCCTCACCGAGTTTTGTCGTGTGTTCGGACTTGTTTGCTGGCGGTCTGGCTCCCCTGTGCTGCAGCTGGATGTCTCTCTGCGATGCCTCCAAGCACTCGTTCCACTCAGACCAGCCAGCTCTGCCACGTGGGATCGACATGCTTCCTAATCAGGCAACCTCTCCACCCCCCTACAGCTACATGATCACAGGGTGCATTGTTGGCATCCATTGGTAAAGGGGTAAAAAGAAAGGGGAAGGAGAGAAGGTTCTAGATTGCCGTCAGGTAGAGTGCTTGGTTCTTGGGCTGTCAACACGAGCTGGTTATACCAACAGATGTAAGGACGAAGGATGAGGGAACAACACTGTGTTACGTGGGCTCAACCTAGCAATTGGCTCCTTTTTTTGGCGGCCATCTTTTACCTTCTGGAGACAGTTGATTGAGAATGTAAAGAGGGATTACGGTGCTCTTTGGTGAGCAGTCTCTCACCAGTCTCTCTTTTTCTGACGTGGTCGTTCTTTGAGTTAAGCAGCTGAAACCTAAATGACCGTTCTACATTAGTAGTTCACATTCTGTTGAGACTTAGTCATGAATTTCAGTTCCTTTTTTAGTGGAACAGGAAAAGTTAAAAAGTTTGTACAAAAGAATGCTAGCCAGGGCAGGGTCACACAACTGTCCTCAACCCTGATCACACAGGCTCATCGGAGCATGAAACGCACCCAAACATGTGCTGTTCGATCTGTCAATCTGACTGTGGAGTGGAAACTGGGGGAAGGGCAGTGAGGATGGGGGGAGAGGGAGGGGGGGGCTGGATGGGACGGGGAAGGGAGGGGTGGAGGAGGGCGGGGGAACATTAATTAGCTCCTGCCAATGACAACATGGCGGACGGGGGGGCGGTTTATAAAATGTTGTCTACTGTAGGCCAAGACTACGGCCTTGACACTGACGAACACGTACGGGACATGTAGAGCCACGCCTCCTGGTGTTCAAACGCACACAACTGGCCTCGGGGAAACACATACACACGCAGCCACACTGGATCCACCAAAACGCACGCACACATCCATTAACCATGGGGAAGGCTCTCTGCCACTATGGTACGATCCTTCATCAAGTGTCCTGGTGCGAGGTGATCAGTTAATCCCATGGTTTAAGGGGTGTGTGACTTGCGTAACAGGTGACTCATAAGGACCCAAGTGTGTTGTTCCTTAAACAAAGACTGCAGATGGAACTGGAGGATTTCGTAGACGCAGACATTCGCTTCCGGGGCCACGTATCCCTTATCAGGGGCCCCCTTGTCTGAGAGACCAGACCCCCCCCCCCCCCCGCCACCAACACATACCTCTCCGACGAACTGTCTCGTGTTTATCAGCAGCGGTTTACACTCCCCTGCACTGCAACATGCTCGATTTATCTTCTATGACGTAAAAGGCAGGGTAGCAATTGAGGACCTGTGCTGACTTGTATACATCTGCTTCGCTTCATGAAAAATATGTCATGTTGAACTCAATTGCGCAGCCACACAAAGTGCTTGGCAAGTTATATTAGAAGGTTTTAAAAAAAATACAATCGCCCTGACAATTTTAAATGACAGACCGGGTTCAGCTCTCAAGGGAGGACAGCATTGTTCAAAAACGGTCATCCTTGAAAAACTCATTAAGTTGAACTCTTGTTTTTTCCCACACCCAGGAGCAGGCAGAACAGGGGAACAAGGCTGATCAGTTTAGCCGGGTGACTATGCACAATAACGCAATAAAGTGTTGTTGAATAAACTCAAAGATGCCTCATCAGCAACAATGAATCTGTAAAGTCATAAGGTTTCTGGTAGTAACCCTCATCCTGTGTTCTCTATAGGGAACCAACGACAACAATACAACAACTCGTGTTTCAAAACACAGCTACATACACACACAGGGTTCAAAATCTGATTCAGCAAACCTTTGACCTAAACTATTATTAACCCCGAGATAGAGTAACAAAAATGTATTAAGCCTGTTGTTGGGGGCAGGGGTACATCTTGCTGGTATGGAAAACCCACACCAGATCTAAAAATACCCTTCCCTTTCGACACTAGAAGGAGCCCTGCCTGCTCATCTAGTCAACAAGTTAATGACACATCAAAATCTGTCAATCCAAGTTCAGGAAGTCTATACTGGCATGTACTGGACTCTTCATTCCACATCTGATGAAACATGTTGCCATTACACGTCATAGGGTAACAGAGAGAGAAATGAAACATTGTCGGAGGGAACATACTGTATGTACTTTTAAGAGCAGCAACTATAGGTTAATCAGAAAGGAACACCTTAAGTTGTTTAAGAAAAAGGTAATCTGAAAAAAGTGTGCTTATGCCAAAAAACGAATAACATGGTTGATTAGGATATTTATCCCATAGAGCGAAAAACAATGGTGTGAAAAAAAAGAGAATATGGAAGCCAAAAAATCCTTATTGGTTAAACATACCGGCCTGCAGTCTTAACGTTCTAGAGGCTTATGGGTAGAGAAAGAATTCTTGGGTGCATAAGCATTCTCCAGAACTCCACGATGACCTTAAGGTCATGACCTTGTATATGGAAAATCCATCTCTGACGTCACCACCCCACTAACACAGACCAACTGCTGAGTGTTTTGGAAAAAATAGTTTGGGTTCATTTTTTCATTTGTATAATTTAACTGTGACCTCCGTGCATCATTTTGTATTCAATGTGCTCGTCACTCTGTACCTTTAATAAGTTACAGATACGATGTGCTTGATGATACGTCTCCTTGTCAAAACAGTAAGGTAAATAGTTGGATAATTCTGTCAAAACATGTAACAGAATAAAGCATTTTGGTTCTGTAGATTTGTATGACTTTTATCTTATTCCTCATCTCGGCAGAGGTTTGATGACCATAAGGTATTGTGGGGAAGAAAAAAAAACAACAGCTACAACAAGAGCTCTGTAGAGAACCGTTTGGCAGACTGCCCATGCCACAAACACAAGCTGGCCACATGCGATCCTTGTGAAAATAACCCCCAAATGTAGTCGTGTTAAGAACACCCTCAGAACACAGCCATTATTTGGATTTTGTTTGGCCCAATCGATGAGAGGAAGGTGAGGCATGAGAGTTGTTTATCTCAAAAGGCAGTGCATTGAACTTGCACAGCCCCGACAAGGCTCCATGACCAACACAACAGCTCAGTGTTGACCTGCGATGGGCCTGCTTAACACAACTGAACACCTTAGGCACAAGACTCTCTCTCTCTCTCTCTTTCGTCGGGAACAAAAGACCCCATTGAAATGAGGACACAAGAGACGTCAACAGACTCATTAACCGTATGATTTTGACTCAGGAGTTACCTTCAGAACTAACCAGCAGGCTTTGTTCGCACTGTCTTGTGACACAGAACTACATGACATGCAAGAATAGTATCTAGTAATTTGACAGGTCAAAGATTTTGCCAGCTGAACTGACTCGAACAGCAACATACAAACATAGATACACAGGGTAGCTAGCAGTCATCTTGCAATTGCAATAAGGGAGAAGTGAAACCAGTTATAGACAGGCTTTGCACACTGCAGTGTCTTTGTCAAAGCGCAAGCAAACCTTTCTGCACATCAAAAAAGTCTGGTATTTCTCCAGTAGAAAGCCTCCTGTAGCACAGGCCCAGTGTGTCCGGTGTTTACCTGGGTGTGTGAGACAAAGTGAAGCGCCTCTGCAGGGTGATGCTGCGGTTCACCAGCATCTTCCGGAAGAGAACCGGCGAGTTGTTCCGAGGCGAGTTCCGAGGAGAGTCCCTGGGGGACATCTTGGGGGAGCCAGAGGGTGAGTCTCCACTGGAGCATGGCTTCAGTTTGATGGGCTGAGTTCTGGTACCCAGGGTAAAGGAGGGCCCTGCCTCTGACATGCTACCCCAGAGTGGCTCACCTTCAAGGCAGCCAAGATGCTGTTCTAAACAGGGCCGTCTATTTACCCCCCTTCCGCTGGATTCCAGGCCAACAAGCTGCCGACTGAGTCCAATAGGTTTGCCGATTCAAAAAGTTGCTCAAGTCGGAGACTAATCTATCGGTCAACTAACGCACCACGTTTGAAACTTTCCCCTTTGGTCGTCAGAATGTCGTTCACCTTGCTCATAGAGATCTCCTGGCTCTCTTGACAGACACAGACACAAGCAGAGCACACACCCTCCCCTCCAGGGGAAGCTCTGTTTACATTGCACAGAGCCGGGCCCACCCCCTCCTGCCTAAATATGGCCAAGCTGAGTTATTGAGGAGTTCACAAAGGCCACAGGAGACGCAACACACTCAGACTCCTCAGCGGGCTGAATCAGACCTCGAAAGTCTCAAGAAAAGGGGGGGGGCTTAGGGTCAGGCTTGGAGGGGAAGTGATTTTATTATAATTTCCTTTTTCAGGTCATGCGTGGATAAACATTAACCAGCGTTTACAGGAGGTTTTTGCTCTCCCTGTGCAAACACATGCCTATGATGCTGTGTTCCTAATGGAATAGGACATTGCTGAGGAGGACGAATAGGGCCCCTCATTGTGCACGGTCTATTTGGCAGAATCCTCCAAGAAAGAGGCCCCTGCAAATTAGGCCGGAAGGTGAAGTTTAAAAGTATTGTCCATGTCCCAGGACGGCCTGGTTGCCAAAATATCGCTTTCTCTGAACAAGTACAGTCCATTTAATACAGTACCACCTTCACCCAAAGGATGGCCGGTCAATTCAACCTCAACAAGGCTAAACATGGCCTCTTGATCCAAACTAGCCTCCTCAGTATGCTGGTATTAACTTACTTGACTAATAATAAGGCTGTTGAAGTGGAACACGCGAGGAAGCCTGGATGTTGGATTAATGGCTGAGAAACGACCACTCATTGTCGTACAAATCCTTTTGGATCATTATCCTGGGACATTCATCACCCTCTGTCAGTGTTGCCTAATCTGTCTAGCATCATGACGGAGCAGAAACTGAAATGAACCAGACCGACAGAACGTATCTCACCCTGGTCCTTCCCTGTGATGTGGCTTTAGATCAGTTTTAAGGGTCCTCAGGGCCCATTGCTGCTTCAACATGCCTGATTCAAATGAATGGTAGTTATCAGGTTTCTACAGAGCTTCATAACAACAATGAATAACTGGCCACCACCAACACCCCCCCTGCCCTGCACCCCCCCCCCCCTCCCCCAAAGGAGAGGAGGATCAGGGGACCAGTTTGACTGAAATTAGATCACTTATGAAAGCACAGCTGCTGTGTGAACATTGACCAAAACCAGCCAGCAGATGGTGCACCCACAATCCCCCCAGCCATGCAGAGGGCTTAATCCCTGCCACATGTACCCCCCCACCCCCACCACACACACACACACACACACACATACACACATACACGCACACACACAAATAGAGCTTGGTGGTCCAAAACATACAATACGTATGAGGATATCATATAACCAGATTTCAAGCCAACTTTTAAGGCCTCAATATTTAGGTTTGACTGTTGATACATCGGTAACAGGCTGTTATTATTGATTAAGTGACCGAATATTTATTCAAGCTGTTCTTATATTATTAGCACCTTAGTGTACATTGTTGCAAGGATGTAATGTAGTACCTCATATCCAGGGAATAACTAATTTGGTTAACTCCACCCCATTTTCACAGACCTTATTTGATACACATTTTTAATGAGGGAGTAACCCTTTGCTATGATAGATGTATCCTTCCAGCAGTAAATGTCAGTATAATCCCTCTCATCTAGGTATATTGCACTGATACATTTCTGTAAAAAACAAATCTACAGAAGGTTATATCAAAAAGCATGCAGTTTGTGAACCACTTGACATTCAAGGTTGAGTGAAAAACACTTCTCTTCAAAGCTGTATGATGTTACCTTTGGCAATAGGTCTATTTTTCAGTAAGAAACTGCAAGTTCAGTGTAGAAATTGTCATTGAACTAAGGTAGAAAAAAGCAATTTCCAAATAGGAAACAAGCAAGTAAATGTATTCCTAGGTCTGGGCCTTTGTTGGTTACCTTTTGTCAAACTATTTATACATTTAATTGATATCTAATCAATTAAATAATTCAACACAGTGTGCAAAATTTGACTGCGTTCACTGTTTAAGTATCGCACATATTAAAACACTCAATTATTTATTAACGCTGCACCATGGAGGAAACTAATCTCGAGAGATGAGACCAAGCAGTGGGTTAACCCTTTAAGGAGCTAGGTTTAGAGTACTATTTTGTTGTAGCCTTCATTGTTTGTGCACTTTCTGCTCTCGGATTGGATTTTCACTAATGGTCGCAGAGACCAGCTTTAGAACTTTTACAAAGCAGAATCAAATCATCTCGTCTCTAAGGAAACAGGGCGGCAACGTGGTAGCTATCGAAGACAACAGCGACCTTGTCTTCACCTGGATCTGCAAGAACACAATTTAAAGTCTGCCTCATACACCATAATGGCTTTGTTAGAATAATAACCTCCATTTCAAGGGCATACAAAAACAATGAGTAACCCAGGCACGGCCAACACATGGTCAGTGCCTGGTCTGACCACGGCATGGTGGTGATGGTCGGCACGGTAATGGTCGGCACAGTAATGCGTGCAGCAAATGTCGTCGCATGCCCTTCACACAGAGCTCTTTGTCAGTTCCAGCCTCTTGGGTAATAACATCACCTGGTGTCATCACATTAGAGGGAGGTACTTTCAAGTTACAAGCTAAAGTATTATGAACGCAATTTCTGGTGCCTGCTGCTTGCATAACTGTCGCTTTCTTGTAACTTTCGCAAGTGCTTGACTGGTCTGATTATTGTTATTATTTCAAAACTACAGCCCAACTGCTGTCATTCTAACACAAGACATTTCCCTTGCAGTTGAAGTAAAAAAGAAAATAATAATATAGAATTAAATAATGATTGCTGAAGTGCACGGGCAAGAATTCTCTCGGTGGCGTTCTACGTCTCGTACAAAAACACTTCCCAGATTGCTCTGCTCGGTGGTGTCCATTGTGTGTGTGTGAACGGGGAAGCTTCCTCCTGAGGCTCATGCACACAGTGGATTCTGCTCTCACGCCGTCTTTTGTTTTTGAAGGGCTCACCACAGAGCGTGGCTCGGATGAATTGGCTACAAACAAAGCTGAAGGCAGGAAGACTGATAATCAATAACTTCCAGGCCGAAGCTTTGATGACTTGAACGTCCCCTGACGCACAGAGAGTGTCTGAGGCTTAGCTCAGGAGGATATTAAAGTCACTTTTCATTCTTCAGAGGGGAGACTTGTGTGAGCATCCCATGAGACATTGTTTGTGGGAGGGGGGGGGTCTACCAAACTTAATTCCTTAGGGGGGGGAAATAAATCCGTATGTGATCGACAATCAATGTTTGTGTTTCTTAGAACAAAATGTAACGGAGGGGAAAGAGACTTTGATATTGTTTTAAGGTTATGGTTTTATCTCCTGTTCCTCATCTTCAGTGCTCTGGAAGTGGACAACAGCTGATGGTAAGCATGCATCCATTTGGTTTGAGAAAAAAAAGAAAATTATATTTACAAGTATTCCAGCATGAGGAGAAAAACATTTCAAGACAGTTAAATACATCCTGAAATATGAGCACAACATAAATATTTGATCGAAACATCCTCATAACATTAACCACTTGAGCACTGAACACTATGCAAAGGAACACAAGCACAAACAAACCCATTTCCAAGAGTTCAGCATGGCATATTAGGCCGGACATATGTTGTGCATAACTGCGTCGGAATGTTATCAAGGTCACACACTGGCTCTGCCAAACCAAATGTAAAAAAAAAAAAACAACAACAAAAAACGACCTAAGTTCTGAGAAATGTAGTAATCAGAAACTCTATTTTAACACGTTTTCATGGGAGAAGTAGCGCTGACGCGTCTTCACAGTATGTCAGGAATGTGGTGTGAAAGCAGTAGGGAGGGGGTTTAATTCCCAAAGATGACAGGAGTTAGCGTTAATTTACACATGCTAGAGATACGGAAATGACATCTGTTCTTACACCTATTTGCAGTAGCAGACCGCGTACTTGGTTCAGGCTTCTGGTTGGAAAGTAGTCCAACCATTTCGTATTTTGAAATTTAGGGCCGAAATAAAAAGAAACACCGCCGCTCTTTCCCAAGGAAGTTGCTGGCTGTGGTTTGACCTTTAAGGTCAAAGTCATGAGGCTGGTTTCTAAATGGAGACCGAGGGACAGACTGAAAGACTGCAGTATTATAAAATAACCATAATTATATTTAATCATAAATAATCATTTATCATCTATAAATAATAATTAAAATGCAATGAAATAGTCTGTCATTTTCCATCTTTTACTTTTGAGCTCAACGGCTATAGACTTGTAGGAGATGTGAATAAGGGTTCGCAACTTTATAACAATCGTAGATTCTTATTTATTTTTGCAATACGTTTTCTTTACAGCATTGTATAATGATAACACCAACATGTTTTTCTATACAGTATTGTATAATGATGACACCAACATGTTTTTATATAACTAATTTCCTCCTGCTCAAAGCATATGTAACCCACTTCCAGCTGGGTAAAAGCATGGATGTTGGTAAGTGTTAAAGTAATCAACACTGGGGAACATTTCACTGAAGTGATACACAAGATTGTGTAAAAGTGAGGAATATTGACGTGGGCACACAGGCTAATGGCATGACAGCCAGATTATAAATGTTGTTAATGCACCCGCCAGCCTTTCCATCTGTCTAACTTGTTTTATGGCTGGAAAAAGAAAAAACGGTGTAAGTGTGTGTGTGTGTGTGTGTGTGTGTGTGTGTGTGTGTGTGTGTGTGTGTGTATACAGAATATATACAGTATGATTGTGTGTGGGGGTGTGTGTGTGGGTGCATGTGTGTCTCAATCCGACCCAGATGTAACTGAAGATACATGTAATTGTAAAGTGACTGAAAAATCAACTATCACCATAGCACATGCTATGCTGGAAATGGCTGATGAATAAATGGAACTGACATATTAGTCATCCAAGGTCTCTCGGCAGCCTTGGTTTCCATTATTGTTTGAAGAGGAGAATTAAATACAACCTGGACTGATGTTTAAGAGATGAAATTACATAGGTTAAAAAGCATCTACTAGCACTAGTGTGTTATAAGTGTCTTGAGATTTGCAGGGTTAGGGTTAGCCTAGTCAGCTTACATATCGTGATCTGGATTCCAATGTTTTTTTTTTGGTCCGGCGTTTGGATGTCAAAATCTGTGCTGATAAGGATGTGAACGATTTTTACTCATCTCATTCTATAACAAGGTACTGAAGACTACAGGAGGAAACTAACTAGCTACAAATCCTTTTGATCCAAATCATATTCGGTAAATACTGGATGTTTGTTCGGGTTTCCTTATGTGCCCTGTTCTTTTTGATCTTGAGTCTGTGTCTTGAGAGGATACGTCTGGGAGTTTTTTTCCCACAAAATAATGGATTTGAATCTCAAGTGTTTGATCTCTGGTATCTGTTGAAAGTGAACAGGTTTAATTCCGTTTGAATCCTCCAGTCTTTCTAAAGTAACGTATGATGTGCATCAAAATACAGAACATGTTTAGGTTTAAACCTCTATGGTCTACCTCTAGTGCACTGCGAACTGTGGAAAACTCCTCCATATCTATTTTACAGAATCAAAGAGTCACAATTTTGCTATCCAGAATTCCAATTTGGTCCCCACTGACTAATGGCATCTATAGCGTTCCTTCAAGCTAACAAGCAGGGTGGTCGTGTGGCAGGCACAGTGCTGGCTGATAATAGCAAACATGCCCAATTTCTCAAGCAACTCAGACTTGTGGTTCAGCTGATTTGAGGCATTCAGCGAGTCTCTTAGTATCATTATTTTGATGTTTATGAATATAAAAGTGGTTAGAGATGCAATCGTGAAGCTGTTAGTCACAGAGGAGAATATAAACAGTTTTACAAATGAACGCACTTTCACTAAAATGTAGAGCGAAAAAGAATTGCTTACTAAAACCACCTTTAACTAAAAAGCAATATCGATGGTTAAATTCCTGTTCCGTGTTTATGTGAAAGTGTTTTGTAAAGTTCTGCAGTTTTTCTTAATGACTGTTTAGCATACTGAGGATCTACAGTATAATCAGAAGCAATAAGAACAAACCAGAATATATAAACATGTGCGACAAGATTCACACTCGCTATCAGAAATACCAGAAATAATTTGACACTGGATGCAATTTTGCTTACAAATTGCAAAAGCACCTTCCCATTCTTCTCTATACAAAGACAGCAAAGACAACAGTGTGAAATATACTGTTATCCTCGACAGTAATGCAGGGAAACAAATAGCTTGACAAATCTTTTTTGTTTGTTTACGAGGGGCTGTGGTCATTATTTTTCTGTAAAAACCATGAAGCAGAACACATTTCTACTGTGGCTGTGGTGCTAAATCATGAAAAACAAAACAGAACAGCAGGCGGAAAAACAAATTAATTAGGTCTTATACAATTCCATGTCCACAATACATCATCCATCTCCAAACACAACATGCACAACAACTGCTCGTACAAAGAATGCACGAAACCATGCTTATTATTCAGTAATATAAAAACGGTACACGTTCAAGCTAAATTACAATAAGATATTTGCAGAGAGAGAGAGAGATACTCTCTGCAACTTTGCTCTTTGATAGAGCACCTATCTTCCGGTCATTTGGTAATCATCTAAATTCCCCACTGAGTCCCCAGCTCCAGTGACTCCAAGTACGTACGCAAGGAGCCCATCATGACTTCCCTGCTCATCTACTCATGCCAGAACAAGCCTTCCCCATATGCCCCTGCTGACTCCCATTATGGCACTAGAACACCCTGTGTCCCTGTGCTCCTGGCAAGACATGCCTTGCAGACAAGGAAACACTTTATTTCAGCCTTTAGGCGCCTACGAGTCCGCTTTCATGTTTGATAGTGAGTCAGCCCTCTACCTGAAAATGCATAGACCTTGTCAGAGAAACACACAGACTGGGGGTCTACATGGCCCATATCAGTAAGCTGCATTGGACATTGCAAACTGCTTTTAATGACCCTATCACATCACAACGCTGGCTTTTTTCCCAGAGCCTTCAAGTGACCACTACAAATCCTAACATTGTAAGCTTCTTAATGTTAACATTGGCTTGCTTGATAAACGCTCAGATTTACATCCTAGCACAGGGATTCTGTTGCCCAGATAACCCAGCACACACAGACCTTTAGACCACTATGCATTAAAAACAGACGGGTTCCATAGCAACATGAGGCTCAGTTAATCCTTTGCCACACCAGTGTCAGAAGTGTCCTAAATGAGAGGACAGCGTTTTGAAGTGCACCAGAAACCCCAACGGACGTCTCAGACGTCTTACGGATGATCTCTCTCTTTCTCTCTCACACACACACACAGTTGGCAGCATTTGAAGATTCACTAGAAGTCTGTGTGAGTCTGAAATGACACACAGCATGTGTTCAGGCTCACCCACAGGTACTGTTCCCAATTAAAACTGCGATACTACATCTGTCCGTCAATGTCCACGAAGGTGTGGCCAAAAGTTGCGAGTGAAGCAGGGATCACGTAGAGAACACGGTGGATTCATACTGTTTGGACTGTCCTCTATCTCCCTGGCTCCCACAGATGTAGGTCGTCAAGCGGTGAACTGGATAAGCGCCTGCTAATCTCCTCTTATTGAAACAAAAACCAGCGGAGAGAATGTGTTCTGGAAATATTTAGCACAGACTGGGACAATGACTCATTTTTCATGTCCTTTATATGAATTGAGTTTTTCTGGCTGAGAAGTGACATCACCGGCTCCATTTTTCTGACTGATTCCTTTGACCAGAAAAGTCTGGGCCAGTGACCACAATCAGCCCAAAGGCTCCACATTTAGCATGTAGTAGCAAAAATGTGGTTTTATGCCTTTAAATTCACTTCTCCACCTTTAGAAAGCTACTTGAGTCACCCGGAGAGGGGAAGTGTCACAGGACAATAGATGATGTATTACTTGCATGCAATGTTCAAAAGGCAGAATGCTCTGGTGGTGGTGATGGTGAATGACTCACATCTTCACTCCTACCTCAAGAAGCTTTACTGAACGTCCAATGCCTTTCCATCTCCAGTGCCAAACCATCAACAGACAGCTTTCATAGCCAGCTTTCAGTACCAGCTCAAACAGGATATATTTCCAATGTGCAAAGAGATGTGAAATGAATAAAAAATAGCTTTTTTGTTATGCGAAACTCAGGCCCAGGCCAGGAGACATTACTAACAAGGGTGAGGTGCTGCATGGGTCAGATGGGGTTAAATATAGTAATACAGGGTTGCAAAATTGCCCATCAGGTAAATGGCTCTTTTCAAGCAACCAGAGGGTTTCCTTTGACAGTGAATAGGTGAAAAAATATCAAATCTGTATCTGATGCTGAGAGAATGTGTTTGGAAAGAAAGGTGAGCTCAGAAGCCTTGAGCTCCTGACTGAAATGCGCAGTACATAATGTTCCTAGCATACTCCATCTAAATGAGAACCTGTCTCATTATATCAATATCATAAGGAACGGGTGAAAAGTTCAATCCCATTATTGGATTCCGTTTCAACAACTACAGCAAATATTTGCAACAACAGATTTGGAGGATCAAGATGTTCGATCCAAATCTAATATAATCAACGAACGCAATTACAATTAACTCTGATAAGAGTCTTACTGCTGAAAAGTGGCAGACTGTGCTGTAGTGAGTACTGTATCTGATTTGCTGTCAATGCACAGTAGACCCATACACCTTGTCAAATAGCAGTAGAGGAGGGGAGATATTAGACAGACTTCTACATAACAGAAAGTAATTACAGCCTGTTGATTGTCAAGTTACAGGGTGAGACTAAATCAAGATGTTTTAATTGAGATGAGTGGCTTCAGATTTCTCCAGTGGATGTACTGCTTCAGCATCAGCCTTGGGATCAGGCTTGGAATAAGTATAAACACAAAGGATGTGATTAAACATTCAGATAAACAGGAAGGTTAATGGGGATTACCGTTTCAACGAGGTTGGCCATGACATTCGTGGCTTTTTGAGGCCAGGACGCAGCTTCTCCAGAGTTCTGTTGCGACATAAGTACCGTTCAGTGTCCGAGTGAAAACGCTGCTTGATTCGGATGTGGGTTCTAGGTTGCCTCCACAGATGCTTCGGTGGTTTAGCTAAACCAGCACCATCTCGACTCAAGGCCGTGCACTCCATGCTTGCTTGCTTTGACCAAGTGTGAGGCTTCTCTATCTGTGACCTCGAGGCTTCTCAATCTGTGACCTCGAGGCTTCTCTATCTGTGACCTATCTGAAAGGTGCACTCTGGGGCTGTGGCGCTGTCCGTACACTGTGGTGCTGAAAGGTGCACTCTGGGGTTGTAACGCTGTCCACGCACTGTGGTGCTGAAATAAAAAGCGCGCTTTGCTCAGGTTTAATCAGTGGAGACACCATCAAAATAAACTGATGTTCAATCTTCACCAAGTGAAAAATACATTTTCTTAGAAAAAATAAAAGATATCCTTGCAAAAGTCCGTTCTAAACACTTGCAGCTTTTTTGATCATGCAATTTATTTCGTCTGTAGCGACAAAAATTCTCCCGAAATAATAATATGAGGTTATGAGTTTTCCTAGTCAGCCGTATAGGCGAACATTATGCGATCTGATGAAGTCGTATCCTCAAGCTGTCTGAGAGGGAAAGTGTTCGTGTGAGCTCATCTCCCCGCGTTATAAACCCACTCCAGACACGAGGTGCGAGTGAGTGACTGAGCACGACCACGGACGTGAAGTTGCATTACATCAACGGATGAGCAATGCTGTCCAGTAACCCTGCAATCATTTATTCCACGAAACAAAAACAAGCATTTCCGTTTTTTTTTCTGTTGCTGTCCCTCACAGTTGAGTCATGAGTAATTTAAACACATAGCATCGGTTTGATTTCATAACCTTTAGGAACACCAACCTATTTTATTTATCTTATTGACTATTATGAATACATTTCAGGTCAGCAAAGGTCCTCTCATTACGTTTATTATTATGTTTTTTCCAATTATACTATACAGTGCCACTGATAGCCACTTGGGTGCCGTATGTACAACAACCCAAAGTCTGTTTTATTGACAACATATCTGCATTAATTTGCGGTTTAGTTTTTGGTTTGTTTGCATAATTTATCTCGGATAATTTAGGTGGCCCCCCTCACCTGTTTGGTGCCCCCCTGAGCACTTGATGCCCTACGTAATTTGCGTGGTGGGACTGGCAGTAATGAGCCTAAAGTGTTGAAATGGCAAACCAGTTTCAGCTTCCTAATAACTACCCTTCACCTTAAAAGAGATTCATCACATTGAGCTATTCATTAGGTTTCCATTCATAAATTGTACTTAGTTATTCAAAAACATAAGAATTGTTGTGTTTAAATGATAGCAACTTCCATGTAATTCATCCCTTCTGTACAATTCATGTCACTGTGCCCTTTTCCTGGCTGGGGAACACATAATGGTCTGTTATCAGAGATGAGGGGAAGAGACTGAGAATGAAGGAGAGCGTGGACGACAAGCAAAGGACTGAGGAGAGAGAAAAGTTGAGGCACGTCAGTGGTTACATGGGATGGAGAGAAGGAGCGAGAGAGTAAAGGAGATGGAGATAGAGTATGGGTAGAAAGAGCAAGGTGGAGAGAGAGAGAGAGAGAGAGAGAGAGAGAGAGAGAGAGAGAGAAAAGTAAAAGATGGAGTGAAAGAGCAAAGGAACTTGTCCTCCTCCTCCTCTCCTGACCTTTCTGCCTCTTGTATCTTCCTGTTGCTTAAGAAGAGGAGCAATTACCATTGATTTGATAAGAGAACACCCATAACACCTGCACGAAAAAGACCCACATCCATTATTAAACCCCTATGGCTTTTGTTTCGTTAACTCGCCTTTATGTGAAAAGGACACCCAAACTTGGCAGGTCTGCCTAAATAGTCTGCAACACAGTACGGATATGTTGGTCAAAACCATTGATTCAAGGCATGCCTGAACAACAATTCTGCGGGAAGAATGAAGCTAACAGCAGATATTTTCATCCGGAAGTAACCCACAGTCAATTCGCAAGCAATGGTTTTCAACAAGGCTTTAGAGTGGGGCTCCCCTTGTGTCAAGGGAGGGTTTAATACTGATCCCAGGGAAAAGAAAATGTGATATGTACACAGAAACAATACAATGCGATGAGAGAGAGAGAGAGAGAGAGAGAGAGAGAGAGAGAGAGAGATAGATACAAAAAAGAGTGTGATGGAGGGAGATGGACCAATGGAGAGGGAGAGAAACAATCTTGACAGGCTTTTCTTATTCTGACTAGGCTTAGAGGGTTGATGCAAGGATTTCGCTAGTTCAAAGGCTATGGAGTTACCACACACAGCGCGCAGGAAAAATGGGGGAGGTAGAAAGGAAGTCGAGAAGAAAAAAAACTTCTGCACAAATGCAGACATGATGAGACTAATCAAATACAACAAGATCGATTAGCCAGGTGTTGTGTGTTGACTCTGCGTGAGCATAGGGCAGCAACAAGATCTCTTGTCATGTATCTTGTCATGCACTTTGTCATGTATCTTGTACATGTACCACAGGGCTCGACTCACTCGGACAAAGAACGTTCAGTCGGAGAAGAGGCTTTCTCTTTGATCACTCACTCGTTGTCGCTGATGGTGTCCAGGCTGTCGTTGACGCTGGCCAGGGCCTTCCTGTAGATGGCCTCCAGGTCCACCAGGGGTCTGCGGTGGTGCTCATGGAAGGAGTGGCGCCGGGACAGCGACGGCAGCAGCA
The DNA here is from genome assembly GCA_030340665.1 of Neosalanx taihuensis. Classification (NCBI taxonomy): domain Eukaryota; kingdom Metazoa; phylum Chordata; class Actinopteri; order Osmeriformes; family Salangidae; genus Neosalanx; species Neosalanx taihuensis. The sequence goes on along the minus strand of CM059312.1, from coordinate 5,484,691 downwards.
TGGGGCCTGAGAAACGCCGACGCACGGCATAACTGGGGTTGGCCGTCGGGAGGGATTCCCGACGTCTCTGTGGAGGAGAAGGAGGAGGAGGAGGAAGAGGAGGAGGAGGAGAAGGCAGACTGATAAATAAAGATGGTGTACATTAAGCCGGGACTTTTGAGTACATCTCTGCTCAAGGTCAACCTCAACTCAAAGCTTACGACAAATTGACAATCTCTTCCAGAATTGACGTTGGACAAAAAGTTTATCATTAGTTTAAAAGAAAAGGAAATGTCTCTGTTCATCCAGCACAAACCAATAGATCAGAAAAATGTGTGAAGATAACAAGGTCCCCTCAGGCCCAAATTTGTCACACTACTTGGAAGGTGACAGAACTATACCTAACTCTTAACACGTAAGGGCCTATAGATGTGACACTCCAGAAACAAAATTATAAGGGTGAGAAAGTAGAGCTGAAACACCAAGGAAACACAGAGCAGACTGTTCATACTGGGCTTGTAAACCTTCATTACCTAAATACATGAGAACCATCTAGACATGGCTTCAGTGAATTTGAAAGTGGTCTTTTGGACAAAAATGCCTGTCAACTCTTTGCTCGTCGATAGTTCATCCGTCACGTGTCAAGCTCCAGTCCTCAAGGGCCGCTGTCCTGACGGTTTTAGATGTTTCCCTGCTCCAGCACACATCCACAGAGCTTGATAACGTGGCCCAGGAAGAGTTTGACACCCCTGAACTATTCGGTTCTGCCGGGAGTCCCTGTCTGTTATCTTAGAGTTTTGGATAGTGCAGATGATTTAGGAGAATGGAGCAGAACATCAGTATGTTGGCAGATTGCATCGTCATCATCACTGAGCCCATGGATTTTTGAGAGAAGAGAAAGAGGGAGAAAGAGATAGTAGACTGAAAACAGACTAAAGGAAAGGTGGAGAACAGCAATATAAGCTCTGGGAAATAATGAGGCTCCACATAAGATGCCTTGAGTGCACCTCCTGAATATGGAATCAGGCGCGTATAATTAAGTAATTGAGATTTCAGCTCTTGTGATAATTAAAGCTTTAATTGGGTCAAGAACAACAACAGCTTACTTCTTCCCAGTCGACATGTAAACATGAATTAAATTCTATAGAATTTCAAAGCTCTGTATATATAGCCCTACGAATATTAATAGCTGGATTTTGTGAATACAAACATAATTTCACATTCCACGTTTTAAAAACAGCAACGTTTAACTTCTCATATGAATTCGAACGGTAGCCGTGAGGGGTGCAGTTGTTCTGGAAGAGCGTACAAGGTAACAGAAGGCAGATGCTCCAACAATGCAGTCTGTTGTTTGTACAGAGCCCTGTTTGGCTCTAATGGAAGCGCAGACTGGGATGGTTCTCAGGGTACAGCGTGGCTTTGTGACAGCAGTGAGACTTAAGGCAGGCCTGCAGGTCGGAGCTTAGTACAGGGTAGCTCACAGGACTGACTAGGCTCCCATCTGCCCTTAACTGTTTACATGTTGACACACTAAATTAAATTAAAATCTACATACATGCAGACACATACACCCCACAGAGACACACTCACACCTACACATACACACACACACAGATGCCCACACGTACAAACACACAGCTACAATCAAGTGCAATCAAGGCTGAAAATGGCTTTTAAATAGGAGAATACATATTCGTGCTTTTAAATTGAAGGATGCAAATTGATAACATTTTGTACTACAAAACCCTCACTTAAAATGACAGCAATGTGTGGGTATTGGTTAGTGAAGAAAGTGTGTGTGTTGCCCATCATAGCTCTACCTCCTAGCAATATCAGCAGGGAGCCAGACTGACTGAATACTGTAATCATAGTCATTAATTCTATAACAGGACACAGGAAATATAACAGACAGAAAGATCTGCCATCAATGGTGGAATCATCAATGATGCATTTGGATCCACGGTTATTGAACATGATAATCCAATAATAGTCTCCTCTCATCTACTCAATATGACAAAAATATGTCAAGCACTAGGGTATAACACTGACATACACAAAACCTATTATATGGGTTCATGTATTATGCATTATCAAACGCAATTGAAGACAACCTACATACAATTTAGAAAGAAAGTCAACAAGCCTCTGTTGCATAAACTTCATTAATGGATAGTGGAGGGTGTATCTCCAACAACCATGTCAAGAGCAAATAATTCAGAGATATGCAGATAGGACTTTACGACCAAAAGACAATCGTGTCCAACTACAACAATCCTCATCGCACACTTGAGAAATCCTTTTGACTGTGTTTGTAAAGCATTAACCCACGATACGTTTATCTCAGGCAGTGACGCACAAACAGTAAAAAAAAATCTCCTTAACTAGACTTAAGATTCTAACAACTGAGTTATAACCAGGGTGTCAGTTCAGAGGCTCCAGGGGGTGTTGGGGTGTGTGTGTTGAGAGGTAGTGTGGGATCTGGTGGTGAGGGTGTGGCTGAAGGAAGATCAGTGATCAAGTGCAGAGGTGGATAGTAGTTACCTCTGTCAAATGGCCAGACATTGATGCAGCAACATGGGGGTTCCTTCACAAAGTTGTAGCTCTATAGAGGAGGAACAAAGCCATGTCATCACATTCATCTTACATCATCCTATTTATCTTACATGTATTTGGTCTTAACATTACACCAGAAGCATCACAGAATATTCCTGATCAACATTTCTGGTAAATCAAGTTCCCATAAAAAAATGGGATGTGGTTGAATAACGACTAGAAATGCCTTTTTACTAAAATATAAAATTGTATGGGCCTATACTCAATACAGATATCGATATGCATCATATTGTCAAATGTGGGTTATATTATTGTTTTTGTTCCCATAGCAATGACAATAAAACAACAATGGCTGCTCTTTCTTGTCTAACAAGAAGCCAATCACTGAACGAAAGCATAAACTCAATGAATCAAAAGATTTAATGTCTTAAAAGATAGTGTATATCTATAAAAAAGGCAGAAATGTGGGCAATAATGCTCTCTTAAACATTAACCACACTCTTTAACAACACAGCAAGGCCAGTTACCACAAAGTAACACAGTTACAACAGTTACAACACAGTTACCACAAAACAAAGTACCTTGTAAGACTTTTTATGTATTGACGCAAACTATGACGTATGACACAGCCTAAAAGATATGTTGGCAAAATCCTACAGTTATAACTCAACCTTTGGAAGATGATAACAGATGTGATTGTTCTTTCAGGCAGAAACTGGAGCCTAACCTGGGGCTGTTTACACCTGAGAAATAATTCACTGTTGGACAATTCTGGGGACTTGCAACAGGAACGAGCTTGGATTACATTTTTTTTGTGTTATCCAAGGTCATTGTGAATTGATGGTATACAATATACAATGGCTAACTAATTTTCCCTCAGTAAAAGGTAACTTTGTGCAAGGATACTCCCATGAACATTTGGGTGTAGTAACAGTTGCTGACCCATGTCAATAGATTGTCTCTACACATGGGCCTACAGATATACAGGAAGATAGCATGAAACCTATCAGAATTATGTTGATAAAACAGTTACACCTAAATGAATCATCCAGCTTATTGCAGGGAGTCAGGTGGCTGAGGGGTAAGGGACTCGGGCTGGTTTATCAGAGGGTTCCAGGTTTGAATCCCGGCTGTGCAAACATGAAGTTGTGTCCTTGGGCAAGGCACTTCATCCTACTTGCCTCAGGGGGAATCTTGCTGTCAGTCGCTCTGGATAAGAGCGTCTGCTAAATGACTACATGTAAATCTTGCAAAAGACAAGAAATACAATGATAACAAGGGAGTCATTTGATTATTGGGCAGCCTTTCTTTTTGACATGTAACTGATCTGACTCATCAAGTCAAATGCTTTGAACTGCCAAAACAAGAGCAACATGTTTTGCAGATGTTGGTCAAGTTTAAAGTTGTTTCTGTGGAAGCAAAAGTACTCCATCTAGAGGACTCCATTGTAAACGGAGGACATGCATGAGTTGGAAGAGACAGTATTTTATAAATGTCAGTGATAAAACTCTGCCGTATTACTTACATGTATTGTCCATATAACCAGGGTGTAAAAGTGTATTTTGCCAATTTATCACAAAAGGATCACCTAAAAAAATTGCCAACTTTTGGAGCCAGCACCGCATTAAGCACTGAACATCACATGACATTCCAAAAATCTGAATCTATAACCCCAAGGCATAGTTGGTTTCTAGGCCAGTTTGTGTTTAGTGTGTATGTGGAACATTGAGAAATACAGTTAAAAGGGAAGCAATAAGTCCAGATAAAGAGGGAGGAGGGGAAAGACTAAGGGAATGTATAAATATTTTCAGGAAACGCATTCCTAATTCAAATGGTCATGCAGAACTTGAAAGCTGCAATGTGGTCCGACTGGTCAGACGTTGGATCTACTTTAAGCACTGAATTTAAATAGTGATTGAAACCAGTAAACGTTAGTCCACATTCCAACCTGCCTAAATTATCTTTGGCAAATGGAATACGTATAGAATTGAGCCACAGGAAACACTGAGAATGAGATAAAATAAAATAAAAAATAAACACAACGTTTTAATTCACTTTTTGTTTGGCATGTTGTTTTTGTGTATAGTTTGGATAAGAATGCTTTACATGCTATAATCACAACTGGGCTGACAATTATCGTCACTGATAACAAGTAACCTAACTTTGATCTGTTCAATATCAATTAAAACGTGTGTAAATCAATAGTTTTTATCTTTGACTGTAGATTGAAAACAATTGTATTTTTTAAACTTCAAACCACCTTTAAGCAATCAGATAAACTACAATAGTAATTGAGCTGAGTTTTCATAAAGTTACTTGCCTTAAGTTCGTCAAGTTGTTGATTTTTCAGCAGTGAAAAAACGTCCCTCGGTTCATTTATGAAAACACGGTACGTGTGACATACCACGAAGTACGTTGTTATTTATCAAGTCACATTTTTATTGCTTTAACTTTTAGACTTCAAACTATGTTCTTATATTGCCGCTGTACGTTGTAAATGACGATCGCGGAGTCACGTGGCAGGAAACGTCAGTAGATGTAAATAATGGGAGCGTGCAACTCAATCAGACGCTTTTCTCTAAAGCGACTTACAAGAAAAAGCTTTTACAAAAGAGCTTCAGTTACCGAGCATAGCAACTTGATAGACGCCAACATAGCGGGCATCTAGGTTACAAAACATCATGAGAACCAATAAGTGCCTAGGGAGGAACTATAAGAGCATTCAGCTGAACATTATACAAGTTATTAAGGTGAGACTCCCCAGGCTGTAGTCCACCTAGTAGTGCAAGTCATAACACAACAAGAGGAAGTTTTTGAACTACAGCAACAACAAGTGATGTTTCTGAGTGCCATACTAATTCTAGTGTTTCTAAGTGCCATTTCCATTCAGTAGAAATGGAGAAGCAGCACAAATGCGTGTGCGTGTGAAGAGGAGTGCAGCTGGAGGCAAAGAAGTGTTGAAAGAGACACCTTGGTGCTGCTACAAATGTACTTCTGTGGTCTATAACACACGCCAGGGGTTAGTGTAGCAGCTTTGCATTTTAAGCCAGGGGACAATGACTAAGGAGACTTTTTAACGGTTGCTTGGTTTACTGGACCAGGTGTTATTCATTTATAGAGAAAAAAACTGAAACATAATCGTGGAAATGGTTGTTTCATTTTAGTGTAGATTTTATGTTGATGAAAACTCATTTCAATAGCTTTAGCAGGTATAGGGACGTTTATGCAGCGATGAAGTCACTTTTTACTTTTAGCACTGTCCTGATGACCAACTTACATAATCAGTAGGGTTACAGACCAGATGTTTTGTGTCTACACCCTTACTCATGTCTTATTAAATATTATTCATAGTCAAACCCCAGTTTAAACATGCTACAGTGGAATCCTCCTGGAATTATTTTGAATACTGAGCAAATGGAGACTCTTCATTCATTTTGCCCTGAAAAGGAAACAAATACAGAATGTGTTATAATCGTGTGTTAGAAGGCATTAGTAAGAAGTAATTTAAGCATCTTGTCCATAGACACTAGGTTTGATTATTTCAAGACCAAACGAATGATTCCCTATTCATCATTAAATCCGCTGGAACACAACCATGAACAAACATAGTTGTAAATGAACATTAAAAATAAAACAATTTAGCTATAAACACACTTGATCATGTGCTTGATGAATTAATTTTCAAAACCCTCACCATTGGCACATCCTCTAGCCTCTCAAACTGATTTCTTCTGGAACTGATCACTTTTGCCAGAGCAACCACCACCAGAAGCCCCAGAACTATGCAGAAAATGCAGATGACTGCCACAAGGCCTGGGTTCCTTGATAAGTCATCCTTTCCATTTGCTTGAAGCACTATGTGGAAAAAGGCAGTGGGGAATGGTGAGGGCGATGTGTTAAAACATCAGCTTCAATAACTGAACACATTTCATGGACTTCATAAGAATTGCATTATGTAATTTAATAGTACAGTTTTAGAGCATAGAAAAATAATGGTAAAATAATCCAATAGGTTTAATAATCCATGACACATCCTTGGTTTGCATACCTACCTGTGGTTGAACTTATCTTTCCTTGGGTGGTTATGGTCATGTCTGTTTTTGCAGAATTCAGAGTAGTGACATTGGAGGCAGTCGTATTTTCTAAAGTCTTCTTCGTAGTGGTTTTCAAATCTGTCGCTGCCTGTGTAGCAGTGATGTCATCTGTTTGTGGTGTTCTGGGTGTGTTTGTCACATCCAGTGTGTTTGTCACATGGGTTGGCCCTGTAGTAGATGCAGGGTGCATTGCTGAGGTCACATCTTTTGTCATGGGGGTCGTAATCGTCGTGGTAATGACAGCTGATATGTTGTTTTCTAAAGTGGTTGATTTCATGGGAGTATTCTGGGCGGTTCCACTGTCAGGTATTGTAGTGGGACTTGAAGAGGTGGTTGGGGGTGGATTGATTTCATTGTCTATATGGAAATAAGAAACCCAACATCAGCATACTGTTCACTCACAATGCCAATGGTTAGCAAATATTTACCAAGTTACTTTCACATGTATTCAATTGGCAACGCTTCCATCCAATGTACTGACTATTGTATTGCTTTAATGACACTTTAAATATAATACACAACTCATATTTATAATTTCTAACTAGTTCATTACTGATATCAAATCTGAATCTCACTCATCTTTGCTTTATTTGTTGAAAAACACATGCTTTCATTTTGAAAAGTTCTTTCTCTGAGACAGATTGTTGTTATAACCCAATGTATTGAATTGAAACTATGATTGTTTACAAAAGTTAAATATGCTGTAATATTCTATGTTTTGTCAGTTAGCTAAAATAAATACAAGTGTGTACCTTTTAACTGTGCAAATTATGAAACATTACTGAAAATAACAGACCAAAATATGAACTCCAGGCAAATCAACGTACTGCTGTTATATCTTGAGTCCAACTGCCTATGGATTTGCTTCTTATATTTGCATTTTGTGCAGAGTAAAAAAGAAACTCACGTAAATAAAACTGTCCATCTCAAATATACTTACACATTAAATGTTTACTTACCAGCAGCGCCCGCTAATGTTAACACGAACATGAGTATAGTTAGGTGTTTTGTTACAGCCATGTTGAGTTACAGGTACAAAAATTCTGGTCATTTCCTCAACACACACACACACACACACACTACATCCTTGAAAGCAGGATATTGCTAAATGACCAAGTAGGTGTGCACCTTCCAATGGTCCATATTAAATGGAGCTGGTTAGTCACTGTTTGAACAGGAATATTTGTTCAACCATTAAAAGGCCTACGTATAACTTGGCTATAACGAACAGTATAATGAGTAAACACTCAAAAAGACAGAAAAAACTGACTGAGACTTGTCTTTAGTTATTTACTTTCAGTATTGTCATTAATACAACCATCTCCATCACCAATCAATCATCTTTTGTTTTATAAGTTTATATAATAAAATATGATATATAATTTTTGCAACATTGTTATACTCAGTACATGCGTTACTTAAGTTGCTTAAGTTCACAAATGTAACCTATCAAGAAAACATATGCATTAAGTCAAGTCTTATCCATTTTAAAAACACCCAAAACTTCAAACTTTCAAGTGTGTCACTTCCAAGCTGAAATAAATTATAAATATTTTACTGAAACATACTCACAACGAGACCCCACAAAAATAGGGAGTGAATATTTGGCACAGTGACCCAATGTAACAGGTATGGACCACATAGTAAGGTAATATTGAATATCATACTATCAAAATCTGCTAATTATTGCTTGATAAAATGAATGATTATATAAAGTTGTGTTAAACCTAAGAGGCAGCATGACAAGCATTTGATCCCTGATTTGAAGTGTTAGACAAGACGTTAGACAAGACGTTAGAAAAGACGTCAGGATTAAAGGTACATACATAAATATAAAAATTAACCTATTGAATGTAGAACCCGTGCAAAGAAAAACAGTTCCAAGAAAAGGGACTTTCAGACTCTCTCTTCTAGAGGTTTGGGGGGTGATATTGACCCTACAGCCTCTTGCGTTACCTCCATGAGAGGTGGGTCTGAATCCTCTCCTGGCTTTCCATCAACCTGTCAACACACCAAAATTACTGAGTTTCAACATACATAAACACATTATAATCAACTGCCTGGTAAAATTAAAATGTTATCCGTAACTTTGGTTTACATTTATCAGATATTTCTAAGCAAGGTATTCAAAGCAACTTGCATGGACTGAATCTTTAGTACATGAACCTGGGTTCAATTCCAAGTCTTTCTCCCTGCCCTTCCTGTCTCTATCTGTACCCCTCCAATAATGCAGTAAAATGGCAATTTTTTTCCCAAAACCCCAAAACAGAGACAAGTCTAGGCTTCATCTGCATCTACAGAACAGAATCAAGTGAAAAAGTCCAATGTTGGCCATTGCAACTTACTCTGTGTATGAGGTAGGAAAGGTAGGTGTCCCAACCTAAGGTGATGGTGTTCACATAGATGACCCGGAATTTGGGTGAGATAAAATAGAAGTTTATCACTTGTACAGCAGGCCAAAAACTCCAGTCAGCCTATAGGGAGAAATAACAAACTCAGATTACCATTAGGTCAGCTTGTGTCAAATGACTTGACCTCCATACTGAATGTTATTCTGCAGCCAACATAACACTCTTCTTCCGCATGTGTGTCTACCTTAATGAACTCCCAGAATTTGTCTTTGAATTCCTCCCAACCTTTAGATACTGTGTGTCCGTCTACTACTGACATCCCTGGAACAGACACGTCATAACACGTTTGTTACTTGCAACATGCTTGCAGGTGAAATTACAGAAATATTTGCTCTGTGCATTCCCCAGTCTAAAAGTAAGCAGACAAACAAGCAGTTTGGCAAACATTGCACATAACTTTCCATGTTTTATTTCATACAACAAAAAACAACCTTTGACCGTTCAATCTCTGGCACTGACGCACAAAAATCCATCTCAACTTCACTTCACTCGTCTTGAGGCAATTAACCTTTGGCTGCATAGGCACACAGTGCTTTCATGCTGGCCTTCAACAGCTACACAGGAAAAACCCTGGATTGGGCATCTTGAAAGGAATTTCAGGGACTCACCTACAAAGTACCAAGCACCAAGAATTGGAGATGCAATTAGTTGGTCCACCAACACTTTCTTCCCAATGGTCCTTATAGCTTTCCCAACATAGAGCTTGTCCAACCACAAATACCAGTAGTGCAGCATAGGTCCAGTGGAGCAACCAACAGCAAACATGCGACCTGTAGGATAAAACATGGTTAAACCACCTTACTTTGACACAGTGATGTGGAAAGATACAACTCCAGTTTTAAGCAGAAACTTTTAACCTGTTCGTCCCCAGTTATGAATTCTCTCCGGGTCTTTTCGTTTCTCCCAGGTTTGCTGTGTAATATCCCCAAGGGCCAGCATCCCACCCCCGCTGAGAGTGTTGGTTATGATCAGAAACCTTCCACGGAACAGGGGTTTCCAGTAGAAGGACATCCGAACAAAAAACTCTTTACTTGGCCGAGGAATCATGATTCCCCTTGTTTTTTTTCTGCAGCCCTGTAGACACACGACTCCAGCAGCACAATTGGAAATTGTCTTAATCTAGTTAGTTAGTTGTAGTTTGCATATCTCTCTGGTCAAACTAACAAGGTAGAAATGTTCAATAGGTCTGGGTCAAAGTCTCTTTGACGGCTAGATCTAATTAAATTATGTTGGCATTGCAATGCGTCTATGTATATACATATATATACTGTATCATAATACTGTCAGGCTACTGTAATTAAGCCATAAATACTTATATACTTAAATACTTAGCCGAGTTGGGTTCAGATATTCTGCCGATTACGCAACACGTCGCATTGGCTTTGTCTGGTGAACGTCAGGCTACGATTACAAACTAACAAAACGACTTGTCCATTATATCTTTATCCAAGGTGTAATTGTCAATTCAATGTTTCTCCCCGGTTACCGGCATGACATGCTTTCAATCGACAAAAATACCAAAGACTGAACAGGAAACCAAATCAATGGCTACAATGTAAATCTATACTGCCACCTACTGTGTGGGAGAATATTACACATCACACAATAAATAAAAGCGTGTAGAAACGATAAACCCATTACAGTCTAGTTTCGTGCTATCAATCAGCATATGAAAAAATAATGTTTAAAAGTTCATTCGTTGAACTTCAGACTAATAAAGCACAGAGTACATAATGCCGTTTTAGTAGGCTATACTGTACTAAGAATTGGAGGTTATAACTAGTATAGGCTCAAGTTATTACTAGTATTTTTTATTAGGCCTATCTTACAACTGTAGCAAAATCAGGTTTAGTCTACCATTAATTAAGAAACTATAGCGAATTGAAGAGCATGACCATTGGATAGACAATTTCTTGATACACTATTCTAATACATTATAGAAAAGCTCAAGCCGGGATGATAAATATTGAATGTCACGGTGGTAAAGCCATCTTCAATATTTCAAGACCAACGTTATAGAGTTAGTCCCGGATTAGTTCGTTAAAGTATCAATCAACTGGGGCCAGCAATAGGCCCCGCCCACTTCAATAGGCCCCGCCCACTTCAATAGAGCCCGCCCACTTCGCCTGTCAATCAAGTGACGTCAGTCTTTCTGCAGGTGCTGAACGCGGTTCTATACTGGTGCAATAATAGCTGAACAGAAAGCATTTAAAGGTAAGATGTTGCCTAGATCTTATTTTATCCCTTTTTTATCACGTCACATAGGTTATGCCTTACAGCTGCTTGATAATATAATTTGGGTAGATAGGCTACGCGAATGGAAAAACGAAATTGAGATAACAATAACCTTCATTTGACACAAGATGCTTTATTTAGAGATAAAAGATTCGACCAGTTATTAGGCTAAAGGTATCTCGGTCGAAGCATCATTATCATATGGATTTGGAGAGAAACTGCTTTTCGGTGTGTTTTTTATAGCATCAAAGGGATAAGGCCAATGCCTTGCCTTGTCGAAACAGCCAAGACGTTTGGTTACACTGAAACTGTGACATCTGGATCGTTTTAAAAGCCCAATGTACATTTTGCGGATTGTAGCAAGATAATGCACTTTAATCTCTAAGTTTTGCTATGGTCATTTATAATCGAACTATTATGTGATGGATATACAACGATGTGCCTGTGCTGAGATACCAAATATGTATTGGTCTTATGCTGATCATGTAGAATGTCCCACACAGAACAGGCCAAGTATTATGTTTATTAATCAATGAGAGACAACATCAAAACAGCATTGCAATATTTGCCTTGTGAGAAAACATGTGAGAAACAGAGAAAAAGAGAGAAGAGGAACGGAAGGAATCATCCTGTGTAATATGGCACCCTGTTCTTGGTCAATAGTCTTAAGGCATAGGAATCAGAACAGTCCACACACCTCGTCACCTAGTGGTATCACCTATCTGGGCGTATGAGGCTGCACTGTAAACACATTCCTCATAACTCATTCCTTCCTATAATATCATTAGGCACAGCCTTTGGTCCACACTTCTGACCAGAATAAGTTATGTTTATCAAATATTTCTCAAACCTTATAATTGACCAAGAATGTGTTTAGCTATCTCAATCTAGATTTTAAAACCACGCTGTTTTCAGTGGTGTAGTGTATATTCAGTGGAGAAGAAGGACTGCATTGCTGCATGCTGCATGTTGTTGAATTTTCAGTAGGCTGTGCATGTATGAATGCTGTTTGGTAATGTATTGGTATTTACTTTCAATACTCAACTTCAAGAGCAAAGACCACCAGAAAAGTGACAAAGCATCTTAAATGTTTAATGACAGCTGCTCTGACCAGTGCTGCTTCTACACCATATCCATCAAGCCACACTGCAGCAGAATACTATTTCTATCCATTAAACAGAACAGACAGAACTAGCCTCTGTACGTTCATTTACAATTTGCATTCCGAGACTGGAAAGCCGCCATTAGTCTGTGCTTTTTAATTTACAAAGAGGCTGTGCTATACTTGACTCTCCCTGCTGTAGGTGAATTTGGGATGTAATTTGGTATTGTGACAGCATGTGTTCAACTTCATGAATACTTTGTTGTTTCATTGTTCCCTTAACCTAGTTTTCCCTTAAAAGGAAGTTGTATTGAACAGCTATTTTACTGACAATGTGTAATGACATTAATTTAACAAAAAATGGGATTCATTTGCTGCGAGCCGTGCAATTTTACATGTGGGACAACTGTCATGTGTTGATAATTAGATCAACCTCGCAAGCCTTTATATCACACTAGAAAGTAGGTCGTCTGAGGTATGATACTAACCTGGCTCATTTGTTTGTAGAAAGAGTTTCTTATCAAATATATTAGTCATCAAATTCCAGGGTTAAGTAAAGAAAGTTGTGATAGGAAAGTGTCTTTAGAAGTTCTCATTTAGTCCAAATTGTCCTGGTATACTGTACACCTGCACACCAAATGAACGGGTCATTAACAAACTCAGTACAAACTCAATACCAACCATTCATTGTGAATTAGATGTGTTCGAAAGGAAAACATCTAAAACATGCAGACATGATAGAGGCTGCTGTATGGCACAGGTCGGTCTTAAATCAGGATGTTAGATTAGGATTTGGTCTGGCTCCTCAGTTTTATGGGATAATCCAGGCCTAAATCCTGGATTATCAGTCAACAGAGAGCTTTTCAAAAGACTAATCAAAAGTGTCCGACCCACTGCTTTAGCCTGACTGACATCACACCTCTGTCGTAAGGTGTGTCAGACCCTCTTACTTGAATAGATAGGCAAAAAAGGATGATGTCAAAGGTTGATGGGTAGAAAAGTAATCTCTTTGTGTTCCTCTGATACTTCAATTTTCATCTGACGTTGTTTCTATATCTCAATTTCTATTTTACCCAAAGCAATCAATCACAGAAGGTTATTCCAAGTCTCTTCTTTGCTTTTTTTCAAAACAATTCTATTCTTTCACAGTTACAAGTACAGTTTTGATTTACAATTACAATTATTCATTTAGCAGACGCTTTTATCCAAAGCGACTTACAGTAAGTACAGGGACATTCTCCCTGAGTGCCAACGTCATATAGCCACAGCCGTGGCTCGATCTCACAACCTTCCGATCATGAGGCCAACGCCTTAACCGTTGAGCTATCTGACGCCCGCTATTTACGATCTCAACTAACAAACCATGTCACCCTGTTCTGAAAGGCCTTAACAACGGCCGGACCACTGTTGCGGTGGAGCAAAACCTGTCAGTCATCATGGCTCACAAAAACCAATTGTAGATGTTGCTGTATAATTCAGGAGCATCTCCGTGTTTCATGTAAGATGATAGGTCGGAGCACCTATTATGGTGCTCCTCTCTTGTTTGTGCTTATCTTTTGGAAGCTCGAGTGTTCCAGGGCAGCCAAGGCAAGATAGCACTCTAAATATAGACAAAGCCTTGGGGTCCTGGGAATCCCGATAGACCTAAACCACTGTTGCTGAGTCTGAACACTGTGAGGCCTACAGTACCACAGCCTGTCTGAGTATTACTTCCTCAATCAATGTCATTGATGTTCCGCTGTATGATTCTACCACTTAGAACAATTGTCAAGTTAGGAAAAGTATCAATAATGAAGAAACATCTCCAGTTGGCCCTGTCACAATTACTTACAACTGAAGCCTGTTAGATGTGATACTTCCATAATATATTTATATGCTGTGCCATATTTCTTTGATAAGCAGTAACGATTTCTACAGAAAACCCATGGTTTTTATATTGTTTAAGGAGTTCTAGGTTTTGAGGAGCAGACAAGAATCTGTACCTCAGCAGCATTTAAAGTTACAAGACTGTTTCTGTATATTACCCAAAAAAGTTAAAACAATAGAATGTTTAACAAATGTATTCCATGTATTCAGTGTGAGGCTACAGGGCTTTATACGTTTACTTGTTACAGGAATAGCTGCTGGCAATGGAAGGGGAATGATGAAATTGTGTCTGTAGCAATGCCCACATATTCTGCCCCTGGTTTATTGATGTATCTCATCGATTAATACAGCTCACCCTTGGCGAGTACTGATGAATCACTTTTGGTCATAAAGGTTCTCTTTTTTAAATCCCTAGAGTTGACTTTTGCCTTGACTTGGGCAGACATTTATGGTTTTATATTACTGGGGTGAATGATCAGGCTGGTTTGTTGATTAAATACCCAGATATTAAAGGGAAAATAATTTAAGGACTTTTAAGGGAGGACTCATTTAAGTTTAGGAGGCAATTCATATACTAGTATTCTTCTGCTTTCCCCCATGACTACTGTGCCCTAATGACTAAATCTCTCTAGACTATAGCTAATATGAATGGCAGTAACCAGTCCTCAACATCTCTCTCTCTCTCTCGATCAAACATGGTTATGTAGATGGCTTCAGCAAATGCTACCTATGGCCAGAAGGAGTCCTCAGACCAGAACTTTGACTACATGTTCAAGATCCTCATCATTGGCAACAGCAGCGTGGGCAAGACCAGCTTCCTGTTTCGCTATGCCGACGACTCCTTCACGCCAGCCTTCGTCAGCACAGTGGGGATCGACTTCAAAGTGAAGACCATCTACAGAAATGACAAAAGGATCAAGCTGCAGATATGGGTAAAAATCCCCCTCAAAATTGCATGAAATACCTAACCCTTACACCACCAACATATTGTGCAGGAGACTGTACTCTAGTGACAAGTGAGTTAGTGTAAGCAGATCCATGACTGTGTGATTTGAGGGTGTATGAGTGTACATTCACAGCAAGGAAAAGCTTTTTCTGTTGTCAGCCTTGCTCAGGCCTTCCCTCTGGTGAGAAGGCTGCTGTCCAATCAGCAGGCAGCAGCAGATGACTGTGTGCGCACCCTCCCCCATTACTACACATTTTCCTGAGTGGATAACCCCCCCCCCTCCCCACACCCCCACCCTCTATGAACACACACAAACACGCCAAAACACACACTCATACATTCACACATACATATTCTCCCTCACACACACACACATTCTATCTCACTCTCACACATATTCACACACATATTCTCTCCCTCTCACTTGCAGATACACACAGTCTATCTGCCACCCATCCCCCAACCCACAGTGCATTGAAGCTAACTGTAGGTGCTGCTCAAGTGTAGTGGATGAAATGGAAAATGCCAGGAGTCCTGACCATATTCAAACATGAATAACTGTACCAAGCAGTTGAATATTGATGTTCTTAGAGGAACTATTCGTACACAGTCCCACAGTTTTACATAAATGCAATGTCATGCTGCTATTCTGTGATGCTACAATAGGTTAGTGCAAGGTTACTTTGATGTGAAATGAATTTTACAGGTTGGAAAAAAAGCTGAAGATGGATGTTTTTGGTGTGCTGCACAATCACAATTTCATAGAATAATTTGCTGTATCGCTATTCTTAGTTAATGTACATAGTTGTGTAATAAACATCTTCTTGTATTTATTTTAACCCAAACCAGCACTGTCAAGGGAACTGAGGTTGGTGTTTCTCGGTAGATTGGTAGCTCAGTAGCTGATCAGGATGCAGTATTGGGTATCAGAGATCCAGGGCTTAATTCCTTGAGCATTCATTAGAACCAAGGCTGTAACTCAACCTGTCTGTGCAAGCTTCCGTTGTGTGTTGCCAAAGACGTGGAGGAGGGAGAGAGAGAGAGAGAGCAGGAGGAGAGAGAGAGAACGGGAGAGAGAGAGTGGCAGAGAGATGGAAAGCGAGATAAGGGGAGTGGTTAGAATTTTGGCACGATCAGTGCAAAAAAGACACAGGGGCTCTGAAAGATTTGCCATCTTTGGTTGGCAGTTGAAAGTGTCTGATGCTGGAGTATTCAAGGGGAGAGATCTGTTCCCCTGACTGGTGTGTGTTAGATTATGTGTTAATTTGGTGCTAAATGTGTTTGTGTGTTTCCTGTCTGTAGGATACTGCTGGGCAGGAGAGGTACAGGACTATCACCACTGCGTACTACCGTGGAGCCATGGGCTTCATCCTCATGTACGACATCACCAACGAGGAGTCCTTCAACGCTGTGCAGGACTGGTATGTGATTGGTCAGGACTGCATGTGAGAATGTGAAACCAGAACAACAAAGGCTAACCAAGATGATACGGTGATGAAACATGAAACTGTGAGAGATGAAGCCCAGGCCAGTTTGACACTTGAAACTATACTGCAGTAGATCAGTGTGTAATTGGGGTTTGTTGACCTAGCTAACAGTTTACCGTGCTTTCTTTACCAAAGTATACAGACAAAGCTTTAGAACAGAGTTTTAGAAAGAGCTTAAAAGATAGTTTGTGAAACATGTTAAATATCAAACGCACATCATCATGATAGGGCAGACATTTATACTGCAGTACTTCTCCAAGACAGGACAAAATCTACAATAACCTTGAACTACCGAGATGCAATATTAAATGTTGTTTGGTTGATGTAAGACCACTGTTGGGGGCAGTGTGTGCTTTTATGTGGAGTGTTAAAATGCGTGTTTGTGCCACAGGTCAACCCAGATCAAGACATACTCCTGGGACAACGCCCAGGTGCTTCTAGTGGGGAACAAGTGTGACATGGAGGACGAGAGGGTGGTGGCTGGAGAGAGAGGCAGGCAGCTCTCTGAACACCTGGGTGAGTCGGCGTTGCATAGTCATGTTTCTATTTGAAGAGTGCCATTCATCTCTGCGGCAGAGGGACACGACAGAAAATGATGTGCCCAAAAGACCAGGTCGAACCTGAACCATCATGAGACATCTCCACTCTGTCGTCCACAGGTTTTGAGTTCTTTGAGGCCAGCGCCAAGGACAACATCAACGTGAAGCAGACGTTCGAGAGGCTGGTGGACACCATCTGCGAAAAGATGTCAGAGAGCTTGGACGCTGGCGACCCCGCCGTGACCGGAGCCAAACAGGGACCCCAGCTGACTGAGCAGCCTGCCGCTCCCCACCAGGACTGTGCATGTTAAGCCTGACTGACCTCTGAACCCTGACCCTCAGGTCCCCACGCGCACCCCCACCCCCCAGCACCTCCCCAACTCCCATCCAGTTTGGGTGAGTAGGTGATGGTCACTTTTGAGTTCTGTCCCATAGTCATCCTGTAGCCTCCAGTCCTTCTCTATATTCCTCAATGTGGTCCTAAAAGATGGATATGAGGGTCTCCAATCTCCAAATTACATTATAATAGATGTTAACCTTGATTTCTGTCAGCCTAACTGCAATTTAACAGTATCTGCCCTGGTTAGGGACAGGGAATTCCCTATCTAAGTATGTGTAGTCACATGTAGGGCTGATGCTGTTGGAAAATACAACATTTTGATCTGTCATGTCTCATTTGGTGTCTGTACTGGCATTCAATCAGTGTGAAATGTCACCGAAAATGTATTTCATTTATTTCAGTCAACATATTAGCTTACACAATGCCTCATTCTTGTATTCTCAGTCTCAATCTTTTTGTCCATTCTGCCTTTAATATATTTTGTCATGTTTTCTACACTGCTACTCTACTTTCTTGTTTTAGTTTTTTTACTTAAAAAATAAATATGAACAATATATAGACAGATTAAAAAAGAAAATGAGAGACACTTAATTATTTTTGTTTTAAATGTGTATGTAAATAATGTGCAATATATGACATATAACAGGTATACAGTTCTTGAAAAGGATTTAAAAGTATATAAATCTAAAAAGATATACAGTATCAAATATAAAAGGTCAATGTTGTAGATTTTCTCTGGATAAGGTTTTCAATCACTTATGCCATGCTCTAACACTGGACTGTTTCCCATCGTTATTATGACCCCTTCGTGGGTCGATTGAAAGTGTGGAAGGAGGTTGACTTAAAAGAAACTGCAGCACCTAAGCATTGAGCAAAACACTCTTTACATACATTTTCATTGTTTTTGTTTTGAGAAAAAGAATAAATGCAGTTTCTGCTCCATAGAGACAATATTCCACTTGAAATAGCCTCAAGTCATCAAACAGTGCTTTAGAATAATTACATGATTTTAACATTCGCATTCTGTAGATTTATATATATTACCTATTCCAAATAAGACTATTAAAAGGCACATAAATTCAGCACCTTTAGTAACCATTTTTTGTTTTGTTGTATTGTTCTGGCAGCAAAGACAAAGCTTATCCAAGTATGTGTTTGTGATTCTGTTGTGAGAGTGTGTTTGAGACAATTTGCAGTTTAGTGTAATGAAATTCCAACCCTTCTGGAGAGATTGAAACCATTTAGTTAACAGGTAGTTTACAACTTGTAATAAAATTATTAGGACAATTTTTTTCCACTTAAGTTGGTAACGTAATATGGCAATTAGAGTACACACTATTGTAACAATGAGTATCTCTATCTATAGATAAAATAATTAGTGGAACATGGTAGTACAGCATAAAGTGTAAACATTTGTGACTTTTTATTTTAATATTAAAAGTCTCCTAGTAGAATCCAGAGATTTCTCCCACGTGAACAGTTCTCCGCCTTTTCCTTTGCTGTCTTCCTTTCCACAAAGCTAACTGTAAATATGTCATATGTTTCATGTGTGGATTGTGTTGTATTGACTCCAGGCTTGCAAAAAAAAAAAAATACAAGAAAAAAAGATCTTAACTCAAAGCCGCATTTTATCTGCATTTGTTCTAAACTTGCTTGTGAACGATATGAATGGTGTCACTTTATTATGAAGCAATACACAGTACAAGCGAAACACATTTTAGGCTTAGAGGTGTCTGACAGTGATACTGCTACTAACACACACAGTTTTTATCTAATCAATTTGTATGCTTGTTTTAAATGTCGAAAGGAACAAGAACATTGGGTGGATTCTTTTTTTTCTTTCTTGTATGAGTTTTGCAGAAAAAGATGTTGGTGACTATCAATTGACTTTTTGAAGATTTTTGTACCTCAGGTTATGGAATAAATGGGTCGGATTGGTTTGTAATTGCTGCTATTTCTATGTAGTGTTTAACAACGTCCCCAAAGCTCTAAGAATAGAGAGAAAGCCCATCCAGGAGTAATTGTTTTATCTTATATCACTAATCTTATACAAAACAGAACTGTCATGGATGTCAATTCGTGCACTCAAATTATTGACATTTTATCTGAGGTCTTTTGTAATCTCAAATTTCTAAACTTGGATTAGTTAGCAGGCTGCATTTGTGATGCAAATATTGATGGAATTTGGTACAGACACAAAGTACAGAGTTTGTTTTTGAGTGTGGGATTTATTGAGCTGGTGTATTCATTTCAATCTGCACTGACCAAGAAGGGTTCTTTAAAGGTTGTGCTTTCATGAAGGAATTGATTGAGGTCCAAAGTGTTACTATAGTTTTCATTTTTTTTGTTATTTTTTATTTAATTTGTATCCACCGAAAACTGTTCTTCAAAGTAATGTTAACTTAGTTTACATACATTTTTATTTTCTAAAGTGGGATTAAAGAAGCTATTATGCAGTCATTTATGTGAGAACAATATGGGAATAAAATGGTGTCAAATTGTCAAATCGTGAACATTACCAAAATCTGCTGTACATTGTTGTGGAAATAAATAAAAGGACAAAAATAAAAGTTTGTGCTGTAACGAGATGTTGGCCTCCTTACTGCTGCTTGCTGTTAGTCAAGGTAGCTGCTGCATTAAAACAGCTACCAACACGTTATGATTATTGATTTAATGACCCAATGTCCATGGAAGACAAACTTGATTAAAAGGTATAGTGCCAACAAGATCAGTGAGGGAAAGAAAAACTTGTAAAAAAAAATGAGAACCCTTTCATCAAATGACAACCTGTGAATTCCACAATAAAATAAAAAAATAAAATAAAAAAAATCACAATTTGAAATTACGCCAGCAGGTGGCACACTCTTCTAAACTGTTATAATAAAGACAGACGTTTTCCAAACATCCGGGATGGATGCATTCTGCATTGCGTAATGCTGTTACCAAACAGGTTCATGTTCTGTCTCCATACTCTCTGCCAGGACTGGAATCTCAGATAATTCAAGCAGTATCGCCTTAAGGATGTTTGGTTGGCATTCGTGTTTCATTACACGTATCAATATGGGCGTTTGAGTAATCAATAGCAGTTTATTTTCCTGATAGATTAAATATACTTTACATGTGAACAAGCCTAAAACGCCCATAAAGACACGACCTACTTAGATTTTCCTTTACATTTTTTCTGGACCTCTCAAATGTACAAGCTGAAGTTTAAACAGGACATAGAAATCCCAAATATATGCTTCTTTTATAATAGACTGCTTAAAACTCATTAAGCCAAGAGACAAAGTAGTGCTTTGTATTACTCAGCAAATTTTGTTTATTTGACAACATAACAACATATCAAGTCCAAATGTCGACAAGTGAAAAGAAATGCTGGTGCAACAAAATGTGATAATATCTTATAATCAATATACCTAGATATAAAAAACACTTGACATAAGACACTGTGTAGCATTGAATATAAAATATACAGTATTTCATAAGTACTTGTAAACAGCTTATAACATTTATGATGTGCACCCAATGACACCTTTTCAGGTCACATTCGAGTTTGTCAATGACAGCATGCAAATACATGAATGTTCAGTATTAGGCTATGATACATTAATACAATTGTAACTGGTTGGGTCCAGTCTGGGTAATGGCAATGTACATTAGAAAGTCTGCAAACTTAAAATAAATTTACATCTGCAAAGTGATTTCAGTAACTAGAGGTTTGACTGCACATCAAGAGCTAATATGAGAAATGTTCATTAAGCTTATAATGCTGGTCGATTATTGTCTAAATGTTCCCATTAGTACACTTGGACTTGTGGCAACAACTGACACCCACTGTTCACATGGGTTAAAACCTTCTGTTTGAGCTGGGCCACCTGTTCTCTTAAGACACTCGCCGTGGAAGCCAGGTCCGTATTTTGATTTTTCAATGTCTTAACTTTGTCCTCCAGCCTTGAGATCCTCTCCAGCTTCCTTTTCCTGCACTTGGATGCAGCTATTCTGTTCCGCAGCTTCTTCCTCTCGGCCTTGATGCGCTCCTGGGTGTCCATGTTGATGGGCGATAATGGCGGACTGTCACCGAAGCTCTGGACGTCTGGTACGATCTGCGGCTCGTCCTTTAGGAGGGGCTGCAGACGGGAGGGCTCCTGTGTCTGGGTCCCACCGACATGATGTCTCGGAGGAGGGGGTGGGAAGGGAACCGTATCCGTGGAGTAGTTAACAGTGGTGCCCAAAGGGCTGCCATAACTGTTCAGGTTCGTATAGACAGGGAGGTCCGGATGGAGGGTGACAGGGGCCACGTTGGTGCTCATATCCAGGTTAGTTTGTGGGCAGGTCACACCATTCAGCTGGTTCTGTTTATGTAAGTCTTCCAGAGCTTTCACGAATCCCTCTGCGAACTCCTGCTCGTCGCTCACCGACTTAGGATAGAGGAACTGGGTAGTTGGTGTGGTCGTGACCATCCCGTTGGACTGGATGATCAGTCTCTCCAGCTCAGGGGAAGCCAGTTTCAGTAGTCCAAGGTCGGGAGAGCTAAGCATGCTCTCGGTGTCGCGCAGATGAGGCTTCAAGTTCGTGGTATCTGCCAGGTTTAAATGAATATCCTTCTTCATCATTTGCTCAAAAGGTATAGCCTATTTCAATGCAGGGGAAATGTTCAAAGCACCGTCTTCAGTCTTGGTATCGAAGTGTCCATAACCTCTCAAAAGAGAAAACGATCCGTAAATGTCATAACTGGGAGGCAAGATGTTTCTAGTCTCAATCCGCACCTCTACGATGATCTGTTTCCAACGTTTGCACCAACCCCTTTCCATTTACTATCTTTACAATATAGCGATTGTTTATTGCATATTAACAATCGATAAAGTCTCGTGTCAGACCAGCAGTCGAAGTTTCTATGCGTGCGCGCTCATGCTGCCCCTACCTTTTCTATTCTCCTCCATTCCATTATGTCACTTCAGAGCCTGTAGATTGGATGGAAATGACGTTTTCCTGTTTTTTATTTGAATAAAGGGACGTACTAACCCCATTGCCATGGAGAGGGCGTATAAACTTGCAAACAGTGCGGTGCATTGTGGTTTGATGTCATAGAAATCCTTGGATAGAAGAGGGTGGGGGTGGGTGAAAGTTGTTTTCCTTCCCTGTTCTGTTTTGCTTATATAAAGTCAAGAAAGAAATCTATCCTGCCTAATACTATCTTTGCTCTTTGTTATACCTGTCACTATGCAAGGCATTCTGCTATAGTCATAGGAAGTGAAAGTCTTTGTGTAAAGATATTTCTGATTAAAATGCTATACACAAAAATATACATTAAGTATGAGGATACTTGGACCATAAAAACAACAGAAAGCAACTTAGTCTAGCTACATATAGCTATAAGACCAAGGAACAGTATGTTAATGTGACCACTCCAGTTGTGATGGCTCTATTATTATGTACATCTGTAACTGTACAAGACTCAAGACTAACCCTTACTGAACCTTTCACCTCTTGTCACACTCATTTGTGTAACGTTGTACTTTGTTCAAAAAGGTGCAGTATCAATTTATGAAATTTAAGTTGATAAGATATAAATACTTTCTCTTTCGTAAATCAAGCCTTCGGTCACACAAGCCGCCAATCTACATTGCCTCTGCTGGTTCCCCCTGTTATGTTTACAGATCATTCTGAACCAGACTTACTTTTTAACCAAACATTCAAAATGTTTGGCAAAAATCTATTACTAAGCCTGTAACATTATAATTATTGTAAGCTTGACTCAAGAGACCCTCAATTAAATGTTTCCTCTGGAGAACATATCATAGAAGAACACATTAAAATCTGCTGTGGTGCTGTCTGTTGCTCAAAAGGCAAGTTACTCATAATCTCTATCTAACCTTATTCCACAATATTCCCCATTCTTCAAATAAAGGTAGCACTCTAACTACGAAACGTGTAGAAAGCCTTTACTCAAAAAGGTTAATGTGGAAATTGTTGAAATGAATCCTAATAGCTCCATATGTAGTGTTGAATCTTATCCCAGATCATATCTTTCTTGTGTTAATATTGCTCTGGCATGGTAAGGGTTACACAGAGGGGTCGTGTGCATCACAGGTATGTGCCACTGTGGAAGTGCACGGCATTGTGGGGGACCACGTCTGCCCGTGATGTCAGAGCTGCGACAGATCTCACGGTGGCGGAAGTTAGGGACATAAAAGGTAGGGGGATGATATTTCTGTGAGAAAAGCTGAATTTCCGGCACGAGAGTGTGGGGGCGTTCCACTGACAAAATGAAAGCTGCTGGGGGGGGGGGGGGGGGGGGGGGGTCAGATACAACGGCACCAAGTCTCTTTCTTTCAGAGCAGTTTCATAGCCATTATGAAAATGTATGTATTGCTGCACATAATTTCAAATACATCAGTATTTGTATGCTCAAATCTTTTATCATCTCTTTACAGTGCAAAGTAATTCAATCATTAGCCGAGTATTGCAGAGGTGGATGATGCATATAATGTGGCCTTCAATGTCATCACAAATGTAATAGGAAAAATATTCTTGCCCATTTAGAATATGGTTTCAAAAGACAATGTATAGGAGTGTATGGTGTAGGTTCATATAGTGAGTCTTAACTTCACAAGAAACAGAATAATGGTTTACATTCCAGTGCTGCAAGTCAAGACACAGTGTTGACAAATCTGAAATACTTGGTATCTCTACTGCACCCTGGGATCTCAGGTCACATTGGGTTGTTGTTGAGCAACATACCAGTAAGAGAGCCAGCATACTTGCACCATCCCAAGTGATTTATGACCTGCGCTGGAAAGCTTTGGAGGCTGCTTAAGGTAAAACAGGTCAACAGACAGCTCATCTCCAGCTGTGATCGTGTATCGTGTCAGGTTGAAATGGTAGAAGCTAGGGCAAGGATACGGTTTCCTGACCGGAATTAGGACAATGTCTCTTAGGATACTTCATCTTAAGGAGCTGCAACCTGTCGTGCCAGGTGGGTGCATGTGTGTTTTCTATCTGCGCCGTAGGCCTGATGTCATCCATCAAGGAAGAGCGACTGGAGGAGGCCTGCAGTTTCAAACACTTCTGTTCCAGCGGATTGACGTATTTTAAGCATGTAGGAGAGGTTCCACACTCGTAGTTAAGGGGGGGGGGGGGGGGGAATCCCTGTGTGTCAGTGTGCGTGTGTGCATGTGGAGGTTACGGTTGTTACATGGAAGACTAGATAGTTTCACATTGTTCTACATGTCACATGCTCCCCGCCCACATGCTTTCAGTCTCACACACAGATAAGCCACACAATTCACCGGAGCCCACACAGTGGTGTTGATAGTGATTTTGATGAGAAGATGCATTTTTGAACAGTACTGTTAAATAAGACTGGACATGGATTATAGTATGATTGATCCTGTCAGACATACTGGACTCCAGGTTTTTAGATGTTGCACACTCATTTCCTTATTAGTGGCTCAAAAACTAAACAAAGAGGAAAGTCAACTGAGGAATTTAAGGGAAAAAAGGACTGTGTGGAAGAAATGCACCACAAAATCACAAACCATAACACCCACACATTGAAACCAGCTACTTGCTACAAGTGTGAATCTTGAGAACATACAGTATTTCAGATTTGTGGTGTTTTTAGACAAGAACACTGCCATTGTGTATTGAAGGCGAGTTTGTCGTAAGTTTGTTTGTAAAAAAGAAAGCTCGGGATAAAACAGTAAAACAAGCCTCTAATGGTTGCAATAAACCAAGATTTGAGGGAATGTTGTTGTTTAGTCAATAACATCGACCTGTCTTTTGTTGGCAACAACAGTGCTGATTGAACAAGCTTCACCCATAACAATACTGTTCCAGTTGGTGAAAATAGAAATATGGTGTATCCTTTTCACACAAACATCAATGAGACATTTGGAAAGGTTCTAATCTGTGCAGTCCAATCAGCGATTCAGAGTTGGCAGTCTCCAGAGGGGACAGGAATAGGACTGGATCTGGACAGACGTCCCTCGTCCAGGAGAACACACTGGGAACAAGCTGTAGGCCGCTGCTTTATTTAATTAGGTCAGTCTGCTGAGCTTAACAAGACAAAATGTAACAAGAGGAACGGGGGCATTGTTTTTAGAATAAAGGAGGAAAGGTGAAGAATAAAGAAATAGAAAGGATATCAAATGTTTCCAGGCAGACTGCATGAAATATGGTTGCCATAAATATATGGAGATGCTGGTATATTGGTGCCCCACGGTAAAAATAGTCCTGTTTCCTAAGGGAAGTGATGACGTCCAAAAGCTTGCTTGCATCAGCAGCAACTGTTATCGTCAACGCTGGGTAGAAGGGAGGCAGGGCATTGGCCATCCGTTGCCATGGCAACACTGACATGCAGTGACGCAGGTGAGCGTTGTAGAGAGGGAGAGAGGCATTGATTGGGTGCAGGGGGTGGTGTGTGTGTGTGTGTGTGTGTGTGTGTGTGTGTGTGTGTGTGTGTGTGTGTGTGTGTGTGTGTGTGTGTGTGTGTGTGTGTGTGTGTGTGTGTGTGTGTGTGTGTGTGTGTAGAGGGGGTGAAGAAAGATGCGTGGGTGGCAAAGATGGAGACAACAGTTACGAGATGACCCCCCCTTTATCCAGTCAAAGCCAGTTGATGCAGTTAACATTTCAGTTCAGCAGTTATTGCAGATCTGATTAGCATGTCCCTTGAGCCATACATTGAGATGCAAGACAAATGTCTTACATTTTTCCGCTAGGAAAAAGGTCTTGGATAATTATTCATTTTTTGTTGAAATAATTTGCCCTATATATATTTAAGCAGGAAAGCTGTAGTTCATACTCAAAGACATGAAGAATGTGGAACGATAAAGATATAGTATTTACAACAATTTACAATACATTACAACATTTTTCCCATATAATTTGACTCTGTTAGGTGACACCATCCAACTATATAATAATCAGTCCTTTTTTCGTGCTGTCATCTGTGACATCCATCACTATTGTGCTGAGCGTGTGCCAGGTAGTTTTTACTGTATATGATGCTCTATATACCACCTCTATAGCTCCATGTATTCAAGGTTGTCAAAAATACTTCACTTGGATTGTCAGACAAGGAAGTGTATCTGTGGTGACACCTTGTGGCTTTGCAGAGTACTACAGAGTATGTATATCCTCAGCGGACTGTATCAGTTCTGTCAACATATTGGACTGCATATTTTGGCTGAATGCAACAACAACAAAAACACGGAAAAAGTGCGCTTGCACAAGGAAATGTAACACATAAAAGAGCCTATACTAAGACAATGCTAAGAAATAAACAATTTGCAACATGACATTAAAGGAAATAAAGTTCAAAAAGTCCAAAAATGAATGAATGCCCTGAACTGTCGACACAAACTATTTAAAGGGAAGCTAGGGTTGATTGCCGTCTTCCGATTGGCAGGTTGGGCGGTCTCAACTCCAGAAATCGACCAATCCATGACAGGGAATCATACACCCGAATTTACATACTCAGCAGGATCACCATTAAGCGCAAACAAAAGGCAGCCAGCAGGGGCCGTAACACCGGAAAGACTTGAATCAACCCTTTGGAACGATTTTTGATTAGAAAAATATGTTATTCAAATACAAAGTCTTTAACAAAAATGTTTATTCTCATGCATTCTCTTGTACAGAAATTACAACATTATCTTGATGTACAAAGTGAAAAATAAAATCCACAAACGTAAAACCCTAGGATAAATACATGAGACTGACTGCCAGAGAAAACCTTTTGCAGAGACATTCCATAATATAAATCAGCAAATAAAGTTATAATTCAAATTAATTGCTAGATGTACTACTGATAACTGTAAACAAGTATTATACCATGAACTGAAAACAAAATGGCTCTGAAGACAAAAAAAGAGACAAAGATTAAAACAATTTTTCCCCTCAAATCGGAGCACAAGAGTGAAAATGATTTAAATGAACCCAAAAATTATATTGAGACCATTTCTGAGAGTTCACAATGAAAGCATGATCAACCACACACACACAACTATGACAACATACTGGTGTGAAATACCCTCAACTCATTAGATTGATTTGAGCTTCTTTCAGAAACTTTCAAGACACTTTCTTTCGTTTCCCTCTGTTCCGGTCCGGTTCTCAGTGCTGGTTCTTAACCCCCTGAGGTTTCCCAGGTTTTTTATCTGGCTGCTGCTGTCCTCTGCCAGCCCCTGGCATGCCTCTTCCACGACCTCCAAACAATCCTTCACACAAGAGAGCAACAACAACATTGTGAAGCAAGAAAATGCCATCATACTTAAAATATACTTTCAGCCAATTCAATTCAAGGTTATCATGGTTTGTGACATTTTGACCACACCACTTGTGCTGCCCCAAAAGAAAATCATTTTGGGGGAATTTAAGCTCCAGGTGTTATATATATTATATATATATAGATAGACAATGACCCGCAACCTGAAAGGCACAGAGGGGTGTTTTTATTACCTCTGCCGGCTCCACCGCCGCGACCCTTGCCCTGCTGTTTGTTCTGCTGCATGCCACCTCGCCCGCGGCCCTTGGACACCACCTCCTCCTTCACCATGTCGATGATCTCATCGGGGATACGCAAATACTTGATGGTGCTCCCTCTGATGTAGCACTCAGGCATTCTCCAAAACTTATCTCCATCCTAAAGCCATGACAGTATATTGTAAGAGTTAGTTACAGAACTGGCACCATCAAGTGGCTATCAATGGATCCTATTTGTTTCCTTTATGGTATTTTGAATAATTTGAGTAAACTATAACTTAAATGTGACTTTACCCTTGAGGTGCAGATGACTTCTCTCAAGTTGATGTTCATCCAGTTGTCGCAACTGACCAAATGTCCGTTATACGTCTCTCCATTCTTCAGTTCCACCAGCTGATAGGGGGAAAGGGAACAAATTATAATCCAGTAATGACCCAAACAGATTTTTTTTCTAACATTGTTGCAATCTACTAAACTCAAATAACAATTTACGATTTGGTAGAGGGGTGAAACTTCAACCTTACCATAGGGTGGTTCTGCGCAGTCTTCAGCAAAGAAAGAGGTAACTGTATAATTGATACATCACACCATTAGTCATCTTGATAACCATATAACTTGCTTTAAATTATGAATATTGTAGCTGGCTAGCTCAATAATAAAGCATGTTTTGGGACAGTTAACTTATTTTATTAAACTACATAGTCTGTGCACTTGAGCTGGTTGCATGGATAGCTGATGTAGTAGTTAGCTTTCGTGGCTACATAGCAGGCAAACTGAAACTGACTTTCGCTACATTCAAGCAACTAGGTCGATTCTTACAAGTAACTACTTACCTAACGTATCCCTAACATAGTGATTAATCTATTTAATAAATATATAAGGCTACTTACCATTCTAACTGATTATATCACAAACTTGAGCTAGATTGAAAGCTAGCTTGCTGTTTCCCACTTAAACGAGTGGAGGAAGTTATCCCTAGACGTCAATAATTCTGGCCAATCAGACGACGGTATTGGTAGGTGATGGGCGGGACATCCGGTTCTTTTCCCAAAGAGGAAAGCCATAAAGGTTTAGTGTTAATAAGTGTTATGAACTGGACTAGACCACAATCAGCTGTGAAAACAGCCTTCACTCAGCCCTAAATTAACAAACTCTTATAAATAATTAGTTCGTCCTCTTTCTTCAGCTAGTGGGAATATGGACAATAGTTCGCGGACTGTCGTTGTAACAGGTTGGTAAATGTTATGTTGTTACTGCTGGAGTAACTAGTGAACAAAGCCAGTCTGAAGCGTGTAGAAAAGTTCAGTGAAACTGTTGATATTGAAATAGTTTTTTTTCTTCTGCAAAGCTAGTTAGACGAATGGCTTAAACATAGTTTCTGTACAATGTCGAGATTTTAGTTTCTCTCCTATTCATCTGGCTGCCAGACTAGTCTACTTTAATGTCTACTTACATTGGCCTCCAAAAATGCGTCTGACAGTAACAAAGTGTTCAACTAATGTCGCTTAGATAACACTTGAAGTGGACTTTAGCCAGCAGTAACATGCATTTCTTATTTTCTTTTCCTTCTTCATTTCGTAGTGCCACACACACTTCAGTACTTCTTCGTCTTATATTTATTTTATCTACAATAAAGACACAGCTAGTTGTCAAGCTTGACTTGTCCCCCCAGACACAAAGGCCTGTTGAGAAGTGTGGACACAAGACATGTGCCTGGGAAAGGGGGCCTTCACAATAGAGAACAGCCTTGCAGCTGCTGATCTCAATCCCCCCCCTTTACTCAGGCAGAACATGCCGGTGCCTCATTTACCCCATCATTGTCCATCAATTTCTTCACCAAATATGTATTTATCACTTAATATGTGTATATATTAACATGTAAAGAAAGGCCATATGTTTAAATATGCATACATTGTATTGTTACACTTATTTATGGAATAAACACAAGTAATTAAAGCTTCTCCACTCATACTTTATGTCTATATAACGCATATCTTTCAGGGTTTGGGCCATTTGGAGAGCACTCAATCAATGCCAGTTGGGTGGCAGTACAGGTATGAATACCCCTTCATATTGAATACGTTTTCAATTTAACATCCTCAGCCAATCTATTTTGTTAATCAAGATCTGATTGCATTTCAGACAACAGTAACAGAACACTTGTGTATTGTATGCTAGTTAAATGTATTGTAGGTTCACATAGCATGAAGCCATCTACAGACCATGCAATAATAATTCTAAGCAAACAAACAAATCGCTTCTCCCCTATACGTCTAACTTTCATAGGGGATAAGTCATCAGTAATAAGACTGAGTATGGCAGGAGTAGTGGTAAGATTCAGCATTGGGCATATTGGAGAGGGACAATAGTTGTCAGGGTGTCTAGACGGACTTGATAAGGATATTAAAAGCAAACAATAGGGTTCTTTGTATCAGGGTCAGGGAAGTGGTCAAACAACCCTCTTTTCAATATTAATAAGGGTCTGCCGGCTGTGGCCAGTTGTCCTTTGTAGAGGATTAGGGAGCAGTCTGTTGAAGGCATAGTGATTTATCTTCCTCAAAATAATCATTCCCTTTTGAATTTGGACAGTTGCCATTTTTCTGTAATAAATACATGACTAATAATAATTAAAAAATCTTGCAAATCTGATTAAACCTAAGAAATTCTTTTACTACTTAAATGTGTGGGGATTTCAATTCACTTATGTATCAAAAACAAATTTATCCTGCAGTATCAGTTACTTCATCAGAGTTTTTGTGTGTTTTTTGTTGTTATAAGGAGCTGAAGAAGCTGGGCTTGGGCAATGACGTAGACCTGCATGTATGTGAAGTACCTGTAGAGTATCAGACTGTTCAGAGTTTGGTACCTTCACTGTGGAATAAGTATCATCCTCAAGTAAGATGAGATCATCTAATTTAATCTCTTCCTGGACTATTTTTGAGACATGTTAAATGCGATTTGTCATGCAAATATTTACTAAACTGAATACCGTGTTATGTTGTTCTCCCTGTAAACAGTTAGTTGTTCATGTCGGAGTGTCCGCAATGGCAACGACAGTTACGCTGGAGAAGTGCGGTCGTAACCATGGCTACAAAGGTTTGGACAACAGCAGCTTCTGTCCAGATTCCCAGTGTTGTGTTGTGGGAGGTCCTGATTGCATTGACTCTGTTATTGACATGGAATCTGTCTGCAAGAGAGTGGCAGCCACAGGCTTAGGAGTGGCTGTTTCCGTCTCCAAAGATGCTGGAAGGTAAATATCTACTCGTTTAGTGGCGCTTGTGATATAATTTGAAGCCATTACATCGATAACTATGTTGTGACTAGTCAGTACTTTCAATAATAGGTATTATAGTACCATGTGTGCTTACCACAGCTCAAATTCATACTGACCACTATAATTTACATGTGGTCATGAGAGTAAAGTATCAACTCACTAAAGTAATTACGAGCTTGTTTAAGAGGAGGATTTTAATAAGTAAACTGTAGTACAGTACATACAATTCAGTACAGAAATTCACATTTTCTAGCATCTTTCAACACCTTCTCATCCCTATCTTTCCTTAACAGATACCTGTGTGACTTCACCTACTACACGTCTTTGTACCTGAGCCATGGACGATCTGCATTCATCCATGTTCCACCCATAGGGAACCCCTATAGCGGGGAGGTCCTGGGTCGGGCCCTGCAAGCTATTGTTCAAGAAATGCTGGATCTGCTGGACCAAGCTGAGGGGAAGATCCACTGCCAGCATGCACATAAAGCGACCCACTGATGCCCACAAAGCCTCTACCCCACTAACATACAAGACTAATTGCACTTACCCACAAGAAGCCAAACAATTTTTTTCTTTATTATCCTTAAAGAAAATGCTTAACTCTGTACATTTATTTTGTTCCGTGGGAAGAGTCAAGCTAATTGGGATAAGTGTAGGTGCTTGCTCAGTTTTGACTTGCATCTCATCTTATCTAGATTCGAGAAATTGTTCTGAAACGCTGCCCTTTGAACTTTGTAGACTACCAGGTTTCGCTGGAATTACAGGAAGCCCCTAAAGATCCACCATATATGAGCATTTTCTTTATTTGAACACTGCCAATGCTCAGCTTCCTCTTCAGATTCATCCATTAACTCTCATGTATATAAAAAACTTACTGATGTAGTTTCTTACTTTTATTATAATATTATAATTTTAGGATCACTGCAATACCTATGTTCTTATATTCTGTTCTCATAGAGGTCATGTTTGAAAATTACTACCATATTACTTAATACCTCCTTTCTGATAAAATACTACTTTAATGTCAAATGAGATGAACAGTACTTGGTTATTCATATTTCTCAAATTGTTCACTTTGTCTCGATTCCAATTATCTTGGCTCATTCAGTCCTACTTATTTTAGATATTTTGTCACACATGACATTGAACATATTGACCTTGTGAGACGCATTCATGTAGCACACTAAGAATCACAGCGATTATTTGTTTCGTTTTTACTGTATGTTGAAGTGATGAAATGGTGCTGACATTAGGCCTAGAGGCCTAGAGGTTTTATAGAATGTTTGATCTTTGAGCTGCAAATTGCGTATAACATTGGCATTGTTTTCTCTCAACATTGTTAAAGTTGCTGTTCTTAAGTACTTTGCAAGATTATGCAGTTTTATATTGGTAATTTGTTTCTGAGTTGTTTTTCTTTATAAGAAGTTGTCTTCCTTTACTAAGGTTATTTATATTAGGGAACGGGTTGGTTCTTAGTGATATTGTCAAATCGTTTTTCCCAATTCTGACTAGATGTAACACACACAAACGTCTGCATCTATGATGTTATATTTGAAAAGATATGCTGTAATCTGGTTTGGAAATACACAGTTTTAACTTGCCCACTTTACCGAATCAGACAATTGCAGTTTCGAAGCCTAAGTGCTTGATTTCATAACGTTTGGAAATTAAGAATTGGGACTTTCATGCTGTGAGGCACTTTTGATTTTATTTCATTAACTGGATTGGCACAACTTCCTGTAAATGTTTTTGAAAGTTTACTTGTTTTATAGTAAACTGTTGTTCTGTAGTTTTTATTGTTTGTCTGATCTTTCTTTAACTAGCAAATGTCTAAAAAGATTAAGTATTTCAGTCCATAGATTATTGTGTTTCACATCTTTGAGCTAATTCCTATCTCTTAAAATAAGCGATGAGATTACAGGCTTGAGAATTGATCAACATGATTTCATTTATTTACTTGTGAAACTTGTTTACTCAGAAAGCTTGACTTAACATATCCCTATAAAGAACTAACTGTGTGTATCCAAATTAGTACTGCCTATTCTGAGCATTATATACGTTTGTGCTTGTTGTAGCTGTATTGTTTTAAACCTTAACCCTAATTGCCTACCTGGATAAAATGACTCGCAGTTCATGTTTTGATTATACCATTGAATGAAATAATGAGAAATTGATATTGTGTTTTTCTGTTAGGAAAATTGTACATGGTCATCAGGGAGTGTCATTCTAGGCAAGCTTGCAGTTCTTTTTTACTGACTATGTGAAATGGCATGCTCTTAAACTTATCTTACTCTCATCTAACAGACATGAAAGCCTTAACCTATGATGTTTATTAAGTGTATGTTTGCAGTTACACTTGACATCTGACCTGTGCCTTGACCTTGTTGAAAAAGATTGTTATTGCAAAGGCCAGTTACCAAAAGGTCAGTTTTTCAATAAATGTGAGGCTAAAAACATCAGGCCAAAATGTGTACCACCACCTAAATGGCCTTTTGTGCATTATTGGTTGATCTCATGTACAGGATGTTTTCATATCAACCTTTTTATGTGTGTATAATTTTTTATACATTGATCCATCCCCAGGCAGTCTGGTTTACTAGTTTGTTGTCTACCTGCACGTTGTGTTGGTTGCCTACACTCAGTTGTCTTAAAATATTTCTAAATCATTTTAAGTGATTATACATGTTGTTTATGTAAACAGAATACAATTCAATTGTGGATGATACAGTATCAAATGCACCTACACAAGGACCAGAGAGGCTAGGCACACAAACCTGTGTACACGTCATACTAAACGTGTGTGTTCTTCGTACGCATGTTGTGCGGCGCTAGGAAGTTCGTCACAGTTTGCTTTTGGAAATTGAGGCTCTCGAGCTGTAATTTTCGCTTGAATTTCTCGCGTGCTTCGGAACTTGTTTGGCTTTGAAATTCAGTTTTAAACAGAGAATTCAAATATCCAAATAGCTAAACCCATCATTGAGATTCTTGTTTATCGTTATTATTGTTCGGGGGATTTCGTTTTAGACAGTTGGAACTTGTGTCGAGATGAGTGTGGAGGCGTACGGGCCGAGCTCTCAAACCCTCACCTTCCTGGACACCGAGGAAGCGGAGCTGCTTGGAGCAGATACCCAGGGCTCCGAGTACGAATTCACCGACTTCACCCTCCCCAGTCAGACCCAGACTCAAGGACAAACACAAAGCCAGTTGGACGGCCAGGTAATAATAATGTTGCTGGCTAGCTTGCCTGCCACTGGGAAATGGGTATGGAGGCCAGCTAACAGTAGCTACACATTAGCTAACCATGCTAGAACTAGCTTGCTTGCCGCCCGCCTTAAGAAAATCAACACGTAGCGACAAGCTAGCATGCTAACTGCTAGCGTAAGTCTGATATCGGTAGCTAAGCTAACTGTACCGCGGGTCAATGTTGCTAACAACAGAGATGGCTAACTTTAATGAGCAAGTTGGGTGATTTAAGGTCGACTTTAAAATGTTGAGTTATACATTTAAACCAACATTTGCTAGCTGGATCCATTGCAAGGTGTTTACTTCATTTAAAAGATAATGTAGTCTTGAGTAGTAAAGAGTTTGTGCAGTGTTCACACCCTGTGTTTGATGTCTTGACGGTGCATCCATGCGTTATCTTAGTTCTTGTATGTCTAGAACATTTCCCCTGTAATTATATCGGCACAGGTGAACGGTCCTGATGATGGTCTTCACAATGGAGGTGTGGATGACTCTGTTGCCAAGGCGAGCCAACTCCTTGCTGAGCTAAACTTTGAAGAGGACGAAGAGGATACCTATTACACCAAAGACCTCCCTCTGCATGCCTGCAGGTGAATCCAAACCATTCATAATCACTTGGCTAGGCCAATTATCATTATGGGCGCATGTTTTCCAGCTGAGGTGCTCGAAAAACTGGCATAGTTACAAGAATGTTACATAGATTTTTTATAATACGTGTAAACTTCAAGGATCTATGTATTGGGCTCAACTTTTATAAATGTGGTCAATGCTGTGGGTTGCAACGGTGGTTTTAAATGGAAAAATCCTATCTAACTAATGTTGATATTTGACATTGTATTTTAGTTACTGTGGCATTCATGACCCTGCATGTGTGGTGTACTGCAACACGAGCAAGAAATGGTTCTGCAACGGACGTGGCAACACATCTGGCAGGTAATGTATCCAAATCCACTGTGTGATCATGCGGATCGTGAGTTCGCCTATGCCCCCTCCCCTCAACTCTGACGGTGGTTTGATTGTTTATGATCTGATTTTCAGCCACATCGTGAACCACTTGGTGCGGGCCAAGTGCAAAGAGGTGACACTGCACAAAGACGGCCCGCTGGGGGAGACGGTGCTGGAGTGCTACAACTGTGGCTGTCGCAACGTCTTCCTCCTAGGCTTCATCCCAGCCAAGGCCGACTCTGTGGTCGTGCTGCTCTGCAGGTAGTGGGCTTGAACCCTATTAATAATAAAATTCATAATAATAATACATCTTGCACATGTGGGTAGATGAAGGAAAGAACAGCCTCTGTTTTTGTTTTTAGTGTTTAAGTAGATCATTAAATAGTAATTTCAAGTTATCTCCCATGTGACATCCCACTTCTAATTCCTTCTGATCATCCTTGTCCTCCACAACAGGCAGCCATGTGCCAGCCAGAGCAGCCTGAAGGACATCAACTGGGACAGCTCCCAGTGGCAGCCCCTCATCCAGGACCGCTGCTTCCTGTCCTGGCTGGTGAAGATCCCCTCTGAGCAGGAGCAGCTGAGGGCTCGCCAGATCACCGCCCAGCAGATCAACAAGCTGGAAGAACTCTGGAAGGTAGGCTTCAGAACACTGAAACGCATGAGGCACGCTGTGTGTTGTTTCAAAGGTCAGGCTGAAATGGTGGCTTGTTATTTGTTGTTGCTGCTGTTGAAAAAATGCAGAAATAATAACTTAGCGATTTAGAAGGATTCCCCTAAACCTGCGTTTCCCTCAGGACAACCCCACCGCCACCCTGGAGGACCTGGAGAAGCCAGGCGTGGACGAAGAGCCGCAGCACGTGTTGCTGCGCTATGAGGACGCCTACCAGTACCAGAACATCTTTGGGCCCCTCGTCAAGCTGGAGGCCGACTACGACAAAAAGCTTAAAGAGTCCCAGGTACGTCGCCTTCCCATGCCCTGTTTTCTGATTGGAAGTGATGTGCTGTCGAGCCTGTTTTCTGTGTAGTGGAGGATTCTGGAGTTCATGTGGACCCTTGTTAGTTTTCATTTGAAAAAGTGCACTCCTTCCATATTTGGCACATCGTCCAAGGAACTGTGCATATTTAAAGAGACGGCAACTGTTTGAACACAGCAGGGGTTGTTTTGCCTTGTGCTAATATCATACTGTAGTCTGACTAATTCATCCTATTGTCTTTCTCTTTGTTCTGATCCACACTATCTATGTCCACAGACCCAGGACAATATAACAGTCAGGTGGGACCTGGGACTGAATAAAAAGCGGATTGCTTATTTCACACTGCCCAAGACGGACTCAGGTGGTAATTCTTTCAACTTACTACTATCTTTGTACCAGTGGTTCTGTTGTGCGTAGAACCGCAACATCGCACGCATCCCATACCTGCATCCCCTGGTGGCGTGTCAGTGTTTGTTTGTGGTGCTGTTGTTGCACACGGTATTGTATACTGTCACCTCATTCCAACCTGTATTCATTTTTTTTATCACTTACTGTAATTGGGCGTTGGAGCGGAGGGTTTTCTAACTTGTCTCTGCTGGCGGTGGGTTTGTCCTCCAGACATGCGCCTGATGCAGGGAGACGAGATCTGCCTCCGCTACAAAGGAGACCTGGCCCCTCTGTGGAAAGGCATCGGCCACGTGATCAAGGTCCCTGACAGTATCCTTTTTCTGTCTGCAAGAAGTCATCTTGAAGAGCTGGCTCTTCACTATGATTTGTGCTTGCATGTTTCCACTTTTTCTCTTTTCCTTTTCTTGTGCCACCCTCTCAGCGTGGGCACGGTTTAGGTACAAGGGACCATCTTCGTCACTAGCCCATAGTTTAGAATACTGTTTAAGAATATTAATAGGGGAGATCTTTATGTTGTCAATTTGAGATACACAGCACACTATGATGGCGTAAAACATGTGAGGTGGGGATGAAGACCACATCTTCAATCCTAAAGTGAGAAATCAGTATTTAAAATGGCCAGAAATCCATATTTTACAAGGACAATTAGAATATTCTAGGCCTCTTTACGTGGAGGTAGCCAAAACATTCAGCCCACCAGTTTCCATTACAGGTTATAACACATTGATAAAGGATCACCTTCCACAAACTCTGCTTCTTCTCTGCTTTCACCACTATTAGCCACACTGTGCTGTTTCTACTCTAATTCCACAAAGAGGAAAGGCTATTTTGCTGTACTGAGTTCCTTAGCACCCTTTGTGAAAGACTATGGAGATGAGATTGCTATTGAGTTGCGCAGCAGTGTCGGAGCCCCGGTGGAGATACCCCATAATTTCCAGGTGGATTTCGTCTGGAAGTCCACTTCCTTTGACAGGTACGCAAACACACTTCAAACGCAATACCCCCGAGAATACATCGCGAGTAGATATGGTCTTAAATCGGTGGTTTACCTTTGAAAGAGTCTTCCCCCCCCTCAAACGTTGGAATTGTTTGGTTTTTTTGCTTTCTTCTTCCAGGATGCAGAGTGCCCTGAAGACGTTCGCCGTGGATGAGACGTCCGTCTCTGGCTACATCTACCACAAGCTGCTGGGCCACGAGGTGGAAGATGTCATCATCAAGTGTCAGCTGCCCAAGCGCTTCACTGCCCAAGGTCTGCCTGACCTCAACCACTCCCAGGTCAGTCCCCTTGAACACTACGTAGGCACTCAACACCCACAAAATCCAACAGAATGGCAAGAAATGTGTTGTTTGAATGGCTAAAGATGGGCTTGATGTGCTGTCTGTTTGTTTTCCTGCATGCTGTGGCCAGAGCTAGGTTTGACGTGTTCTCTGTTCCAGGTGTACGCAGTGAAGACCGTCCTGCAGAGGCCCCTGAGCCTCATCCAGGGGCCCCCGGGCACAGGGAAGACGGTCACCTCTGCCACCATCGTGTACCACCTGGCCAGGCAGGGCAATGGGTAAGATCATGATCCAGCAGGCACAGTCTTGACAGGTTATCACGATTCATAAATAATTAAATATGCTTTTTCTGAATTAAGTCAGGTTGGTTTATCCTTCAGTGGCATTGCTTGAACAAATGTCCCCTGTCTGATGTGTCTGGTGCTCTGTGGTGCAGGCCGGTGCTGGTGTGCGCTCCCAGCAACATCGCTGTGGACCAGCTGACTGAGAAGATCCACCAGACAGGGCTGAAAGTGGTCAGGCTCTGTGCCAAGAGCAGGGAGGCCATCGACTCGCCCGTGTCCTTCCTGGCCCTCCACAACCAGATCAGCAACATGGACAGGTGGGAACTCAGTCCTTCCTATGACTGTTAGTGGTCTTAATCTTCCAATTTGAGCCTAATCAGGACGCTTTTATTGAAGCACATTTCCATACCTCTGTCTCTACATATTCACTGTAGACTAGAACACCTTTAGAAAGGAAAGTACGATTGTCACAACATGTATCCCGGAATACCCTCGTCATTTCCACAACCCAACTGAAGTGAAGTGAACTAAACCTGCTGTGGTTTGTGCCTCCTGCCCACCGCAGCATGCCAGAGCTCCAGAAGCTGCAACAGCTGAAGGATGAGACCGGAGAGCTGTCGTCCGCAGACGAGAAGCGCTACCGGGCCCTGAAGCGCACAGCAGAGAGGGAGCTGCTCATGGTGAGCACCCTTTACGCAATCTTCACCGCACATGCCAGTTGGCATCGATCTCAGGAACCATCTGTGCAGTTCTGTGTGGCTGCAGCTGTTTTGATGAGTTTCGTAAAGGTTACAAGTAGCTTAAAAGATTGAAAGTGAAGGTACAGTGTAGGCTGAGGCCTTAGGGGGCTCACTCCTCCATGTCTCCCCAGAATGCTGATGTGATCTGCTGCACCTGTGTGGGCGCCGGTGACCCCCGCCTGGCCAAGATGCAGTTCCGCTCCATCCTGATCGACGAGAGCACGCAGGCCACGGAGCCCGAGTGCATGGTCCCTGTGGTGCTGGGGGCCAAACAGGTATGCAGCCACAACGCACGCTAATGCCTAGACACACACACACGCCACAAACCGTTTTTCTTGATGCGAAACGCCAGCCAGTGTACTACAAAACCTGATCTTTGTGGATGTAGTTAGTTGTCTTCATTCTTACCTAAACAGTCTTCATTGAATCTGGTTCTCTCCTGTCCTTAGCTCATCCTGGTGGGAGATCACTGCCAGCTGGGCCCGGTGGTCATGTGTAAGAAGGCAGCCAAAGCAGGCCTGTCCCAGTCTCTGTTTGAGCGCCTGGTGGTTTTGGGTATCAGGCCCATCCGTCTGCAGGTGCAGTACCGCATGCACCCGGCCCTCAGCGCCTTCCCCTCCAACATCTTCTACGAGGGCTCCCTGCAGAACGGAGTCACTGCTGGTAAGCCATGGGGAAGGGGAGGTCCCTCTGCTTTTAGAACATCTATTAACCAAGGCTCTGATGGCGCTTTCAAGGACTTTGCTCTGAAATGTATAGAAATGTATAGCATAGAAACTATTAAAATGTTGAGGTCCTGGGTTTTGTATTATACTTTTATAATGTAAAAGATGTTCGGTAAAATGAACAGACTTGTTTCAGCTCAAACTGAAACATGTAGTTTAAAGGGCGTTCCATTTTCCACCAGCCAGTTTTTTGGTTTGTTGGTATCAGGCCTGGGTTCGATTGTTTTCTTAACAAGCCATGGCTCTTGTACAGAACAGTAAAGTCAATACCTAAACTTCCACTTCATCCTCCGCAGCGGACCGTATCAAGAAAGGGTTTGACTTCCAGTGGCCGCAGCCTGACAAGCCCATGTACTTCTATGTGACCCAAGGCCAGGAGGAAATTGCCAGCTCTGGAACTTCCTACTTGAACAGGCACGTCAATCATTCTGTAGTTTTTTTGGTTGTTGTTGTATAAAACACAATGTTCAATCATGATGGTATTGATTTAACTTGTGGGGATTTTTTTGCCTCTTACCATGCAGGACTGAGGCAGCTAATGTGGAGAAGATCACCACCAGGCTGCTGAAGGCTGGAGCCAAGCCTGACCAGATAGGCATCATCACCCCATACGAGGGGCAGCGCTCCTACCTGGTCCAGTACATGCAGTTCAGTGGATCCCTCCACACTAAACTCTACCAGGTACAGCTTTACCTGTGTGTGTGTGTGTGTGTGTGTGTGTGTGTGTGTGTGTGTGTGTGTCACTGTGTGTGTCTGTGTTGTGTGTTGGGAAAGTTCTCAAGTTTGAATCAGATGTCAGTGGCGATATATGTTGGGTTCTCTGATTCGCAGGAGGTTGAGATTGCCAGCGTTGACGCCTTCCAAGGCAGAGAGAAAGATTTCATCATCCTGTCTTGCGTCAGAGCCAATGAACACCAGGGAATCGGCTTCCTCAACGACCCTCGTCGACTGAACGTGGCTCTCACCCGAGCAAGGTTACCACATTATAGAACTTGTCCTGGTTCCCAATCTGCATGCGCACTGGACGTTCTGTCATTAAAAAGGCTTGTGACTGTCGTGAATAAACCATTAGAAGAAAGGACTTTTATGTAGAAAAATGCAAGGATTTTTAAGACTTTGTAGTGAATGTAGAAAGAACTTCCTGTTATCCAACCTAAACCCTCAAGGAAGACAAATAGAATAGAAGGAATAGAGGAAGAAAAATAAGTCCCATAAAAACGTAATGGAGACAAAACCCGATCCTTATCCTCTGATGCATCGTCTGTTTGCATTGACTGTGTGTGTGTGTGTCTCTCCAGGTACGGTGTGATCATCGTGGGGAACCCCAAAGCCCTGTCCAAGCAGCCCCTGTGGAACCACCTGCTGAACTACTACAAGGAGCAGAAGGTTCTGGTGGAGGGGCCCCTGAACAACCTGCGGGAGAGCCTGATGCAGTTCAGCAAGCCCCGCAAGCTGGTCAACACCATCAACCCTGTACGTATACCCCCTCCACTCCCCTCCACCCACTCCCCTGATATAGCCCTCCCTCTCTTCAACCAGCAACCCTAATAATGACAATTGTTACACGTGTGCCTAGCAGATTTCTGTTGCTTCTCAGGGAGGACGTTTCATGAGCACTGCCATGTATGACGCCCGCGAGGCCCTCATCCCAGGGTCGGCCTACGACCGCAGCAGCACAGGTCAGCTGAGCCGCCTCTGTCCAGGCTTTCACTTTCAGATTTGGAACTTTTTCCCCCTTTCCTGTTGAAATATATTTTTGGACAAAGTTTAACACAATCCTGTGGTGTGTTTGCTCTCCCAGCGCGGGGACCAACCAACATGTACTTCCAGACCCATGACCAGATAGGCATGATCGGGGCAGGGCCAGGTCACATGGGGGCCATGAACATCCCTATCCCCTTCAACCTGGTGATGCCCCCCATGCCTCCACCAGGGTACCTGGGCCAGACCAATGGTCCTGCAGCAGGTTAGAGAAAATAGTTTCCCACATAAATTGTTGCTTTGAATTCCAACATAACCCAGCAAGGCGAGCGTTTCTTCTGAGCCTCTCTGATTTGTTCTGTCCTGTGTGTCCAGGTCGCGGTGCTCTGAAGGGCAAGGTCGGACGAGGCGGGCGCCAGAGGAACCGTGGAATGGGTAACCACGGCACCGGGCAGGGCAACGGGCCCAACAGCCAGGCCAGCCAGGACGGGGCCTCCCAGCCCTTCTCTCAGGGGCCTCTCACACAGGGCTACATATCCATGAGCCAGCCCTCGCAGATGAGCCAGCCCGGCCTCTCCCAGCCTGAGCTGTCCCAGGTAACCACACAACCTCACTGCTTGGAAGGCCCATGTGGAACCAGGTGGCTGAGTGAACCATTATATTGTGTCCTTGGGCAAGGCACTTCACCCTACTTGCCTCAGGGGAATGTCCCTGTATTCGCTGTAAGTCACTCTGGATAAGAGCGTCTGCTAAATATGAATGTGGTTGTTTGGGTCGTTGGTGAGACACTATAGCAGTCGCGTGTTGTCAGACTGAGTGTTTTTGATTTTTTGCTTCACAGGACAGCTACTTAGGCGATGAATTCAAATCCCAGATTGACGTGGCTTTGTCCCAAGACTCAACTTACCAGGGCGAGCGTGCATACCAACATGGTGGGGTGACTGGACTGTCACAGTACTAGAGTGTAAGCACAGTGGGGGTTTTTTTTTCGTCCTTTTGGCTGGAAGACATTGCATTAGCAACCAGACTGTAAACATCTTGTTTGTTCTTTTCCCATAGGTTGTTGGAAGAGGGGAGCTAGGCTTCAGCAGAGCTTAGTTCGTCAGCATTTTAATCTGGGTAATGATAAAAACAAAAAATGGATACCTGTTTTCCTCTGCTACAACTGAAGCACCACCGTGTGAAAGCAACAGGAGAGAGAAATCGACCAATCACGAGAGCGAGAAAAGGGGCGTCAGAGAACGAACAGAGACGGGGCAGGAGGGAGCAAAGGACGAGCGGGGAGCAAGCGACCACCGCCGGCACACGGGGGGCGTGGACAAGGGCAGGAAACGGACGAAGGCAGGAGGTCAAGCTGCCGTGTGGGGGCAAGACGGAAGACGACGACCTTGCAGGTCTCTCGCGCAGAAAACGAGGCACATCCCCCAACGAAAGTGGCCCACCACCCCCTCCCCCCACTCCTCTCTCCCACCCCCCCACACACACACCATCACTCCCGTCCCCCCTCTCACACAC
Source organism: Neosalanx taihuensis (assembly GCA_030340665.1). Classification (NCBI taxonomy): domain Eukaryota; kingdom Metazoa; phylum Chordata; class Actinopteri; order Osmeriformes; family Salangidae; genus Neosalanx; species Neosalanx taihuensis. The sequence goes on along the minus strand of CM059312.1, from coordinate 5,441,564 downwards.
CTCTTGAGGGTCTGCTCGGGAATAACCGGGGGAAGGGCTAAGTTCTCGAGCTATTTGGTGTGTGTCCCGCTCTTGAAAGGAGGAGAGGGGATGAAACCGGAATGGAGGAAGAGGAGGGCGGGGTGTGGATCGCCGACCAGTAGGCAACACAGGTAATCCTCACCTCAAAGTTGATTGGTTGTCCAGCCTGTTTTGAAGTCCAGACTCATTTAGCATTCGATAGCAGTGAAAGCAGAGTGGTGGCTGTGTTCTCCTGGACCCGGGATCTCATCAGGAGGCCTCCGCAGGATCGGCCGAGGCCTCCCGTCATCGTTCAGCTTCTGAGTTGACACGGTTTCTGCGCTTAAAGTCTGATATTAAAGAACTTTGAATTTAAATGCCTTTGATTGCCTTGGGGAACCATTGGCTTTTTCAACAGGTCTTTAAAACCAAAAAAAGGTGGTTGACTACAAGTCTATGGTGGAGTGGCATGGGGATTTCAGACGAAGGTTTCTCAAGATGTGAGTTGTGGATTAGAAATCCATAGTCGTGAGACTGATATATTTTTTTTCTTTTTCGTTTTTTGAAGTACCTTTCTTATTGCAAAGCACAAAAGCAACAAAACGAGAAAAAAATATTCTAACCATCAACAATGACCAGCATAGAATATAAGATAAAAACGACCTGTTGTAATATTGGACAGAGAATTTTCTTTTTTGGATGTTTTTATTTCATGTTTATGCTTTGTATGCTTAGCAACTGCTTTGAAGAAGGTCTTTATTTGGGGGGCTGTGAAGGTTTCCCATGGGGAATACTGGCTGTCTGTATGAATCCCAGTAAAGACACAGATGTGAAAGGCAGATAATAGAACTTCTATAAGAGGCTACACATGCTTTTGTCACTGCTTAACTGAAAGAGGTTGGCGCATAAAAATACCAAACCGGTCGAAAAGGAAGGTGGCTAAATGATGTGGTCAGACTAATATAGCCAGTACTGCATGAGCCCTTGAACTTAAAAAGAGATTATTTAATCAGCAATTGTCACTCATAGCTTGTTGTTTTTGTATGGAGGCTACATTAAATGTACTTGTAGAAGTATCTTACATCCAGATGAGCCATTTCAAATAACATTGGACTGGTGCTGATTCCATAAGTTTATTGAAAAAGGATTTCTTAACGTCATTCTCACGAGTATGAGATGAGAATCTGAACCGGTGCCTATGAGAACTCACTTATCTTCAGGTGTAAAAAGCAGCACACACACGAATGTAAGGGAAACCCCTATGCCAGCATATGTTAACCTCATAACCAATATTGCCACCCAAGGAGTACAAAACTTAAGCTCCATAGATCCCAGAGATGAACAGGCTGTGTTGTCGTCTCTTAGGACGGACTGATGGAAGCCACCTTCCTTCTCAGAGTTGGTATGAATCCTGGCTGGTTGAAGTGCTTTGCGTACTTTTTTTGTGTAAAAAAGAAATTTGTCACCTTCCCTATAGTTGATTACTCATAGATGTTTCCCTTGTATTGGTGTGACTTTCTGAACACACCCCCACCCTCCCTTTTTGCGAATTATGTTTAACGTCAATCTTGAGCTCATTCTGTTTTGCCCAGTGGAACTATTTGCTTCTGTGTGCCATGTCGTTGTGAGCTGGGTAGATTGTAGTCCCTCTTTTTGTAGTTTTTACTGTTTTGTTTCGAGTAGCTTACTCGGCGATGAGCAGGAGGTAGACGTTACGGTTTACTTTTATGTTCCCGATTCTCCTTCAACTGTGGATGTTTCAGATTTGAGGGTTCAGTCTTGTGTAACTGTTTTTAGAATGTTGTGTGCAGAACACCATGAGAATGTACTCATTTTACCACCTGCTTCCTTCCGTTGAAACTTCCACATGAATAGGCCGCTTTTAATTTCAGTGAATCCAAAACACACATTGTTTGACAATCATGCTGTCACATACTTGCTATATGGTTGAACAGTGTGTTTAGAAGTAGTATGTTACAATATTGTGATTTTCATGTTAGTTCATGTTCTTTTGTGCAATTAATTCATTTTCCATTTCAGGCCTATAGTACCCATCACTCGTAAGAAAAGAATCCTTCAAATAATACAGATCCTCTTGAACGGAAGACAGTCACGTTTTCTTTGCCAGATTGAGCTGTAGTTACAGAACTAAAGGAAAGGTTTGAAATGCAGGAAAGAACCAATATTCTTTGCCAGTTTTAGGTTGGGCCATCATTGACATCCACCTTCCGGCATTCTGACTCCCGAGTCAGACTTCGGACTTAAGATGTATTGGACATGTTTCTGATAAGGGTACATGATTTGCAGTGAAGACTAAATCAAGATGATTCACATTTGGATTCAATTCTTGTAAAACTGAACGCATCAATAAAGTTTGATTGTCACCAATTTGCCCATGTATTGTGATTTATTTCAATTACACAAGCCCAAAAGAGAAATACCAGCATATACTATGGCACCATAGGTGGAAGAATGAATTATCAAGTATCAATATCAAACAATATATAAATAGATACACTGTAATTGACAACTAGGTGTTATGTGGACTTTTCTGCCTTTTTCTTTTGGATATGTTTAGCCTTCATGAGTTTCTTTTTCAACATTCCTCTTTGTTTCTGCTGAATTGTTTCTTGAATCCGCTCCTTAAACTTCCTTTTTTCACCACGGATCTTTTCCAGCTCAGCCTTTCTCTTTGCCTCCAAGTCCGGATCCTGACCAACAGGAATGTTATGTTAGCGAATTTAAAGACAGCTTTGGGTTGCAAAGATCATTGTGAAAGGTCATGGATCATTGTGAATCACTGTGTCACGCTTTACTGAAAAGCTTTAACATGGCTGATGAGAGCCTAAAATGTCTCTTATGCACTTCAAAACACTGGATAAATCATCGGAAGCTACTATGTGTAACAGAACACCTACTTTCCCTTCCAGAATCATCTGTTTCCTCTTGTTGATCTCCTTCTTCTCATCAAAATCTGTAGACTCAAGTCTCTAAGCAAACACCGAAAAGAAACAGCAGTTAATAGCAGTTACCTATGAAACTGCACACTCCTGTCAACACATTAACATGACTGTTCTGACGAGTCTTACGATTTCACATTCTCGTCTTGTCACGTTGACTTGGGTGAGGATCTTCAGGACATCTTTCTCTTCAACTGGATATTCACCCAGCTTGGTCTCTGAACAAACAGTAAAAAGTAAAACTCAGTAAATGTGTACTTTTGCCTCCAGTTGCTTAACATGCTTAGTGTGACATGCACTGCAATTGAATGTACTCCATATTAGTCTATAGATGGAGAAAAACAGCCTTACGAATCAGCTCCTCAATGGACTGGACCAGGTGGATGTCATACTGAGTCACCAGGGTGATTGAAACACCATTCCTTCCTGCAGAGGAAACAGGAAGTTGTAATGCATATTTTCTCATGTGTAACTGACGTGTAAAAAGAATACATTAACCAGTGAGCTACCTGCTCTGGCTGTCCTCCCAACTCTGTGGATGTAGATTTTTGGCAGCCCTGGAGTGTTGTGGTTGATGACAACCTGTACTGTTGGAATATCCAGACCCCTAGTTGTTTTTAAAATGGGAAAAAAAGAAAAATGTTTCAAAAAGTCTAAATGTATTACAATGAGAAGGTTGGTCAGGTTTTGGTCATGCAATTTTACCTGGCTGCCACATCCGTTGCAATGAGGATTTTGTAGACACTGGACTTGAACTTTGCTAGGTTGGCAAAACGTTGTTTCTTGGAAAAGAATGAGCACAACTTATCACCTGCACTATATGTAAATATGTGGTTTACAGTAAGCATTTTTTAAGTGTTTAAGTATTTTTTCTAATATTCTGTCACTAACCTGCTTCATCATAGAATGTAAGGATATGGTGGGGAAGTTGAATTCGCGGAGCATCATTGTCAGTATTTGACACATCCTATGACAGATCACAAAACACATATGTTTATGAACATTTCATCTTCAGCATGTTTGATTAAAACAGTATGTGGCCCGAGATGTTCGTACTTGCAGGTGTTGGTGAAGATCATGATGGACCAGTCATCGTGTTCATCTTGGAACTTCTGGATCAGGTGTACCAGATAGGCGTCTTTCACCTTCTCTGGAGTTAGGATGTATCTCTGATCCAACTCTTTGACTGTGCGCGTACTGAACAACAAAACAAACTAGCTTTATCCCTTCATTCATAATCACTATGAGTGGGTTGCGTGACGATTCCTTGAATAAAATAGTTACTTATTCAAATACTTTCAAGAGGAACAAAGGAGTTGTTTTCTACTGGTCATTAGCAGAGGTTAGTTCAATGATATACTTACTCTGATTTGCTTTCCCAGAAGAAGGGCTCGTTCATGGCGATGGTTTTGAGCTCCTGCAGAGTGTCTGTGAGGGTGGCACTGAAGAGCAGAGTCTGCCGTTTGGCTGGCACAGCCCCCAGGATCACCTCCAGGTCCTTGGTGAAGTCTGCGCAGCCCTGCTCAAGCAGGCGATCCGCTTCATCCATGATCTGGCACAAGGAAACACTGAGTAATGTCTTAATTGTTCATAGAATTGTTTGTGTGCACACCTCAGTCAAACCAATAATAAAATAGATTGATTATCTCTCAAACTCACTAGAAACTGGATCTTGTTCATGCTAAAGGTGTTGGAGCTTCGTATGTGGTCTGCCAATCGTCCTGGTGTGGCTACAACGATGTGAGGCTTATTGGACAACTCCAAAGCTTGAGTGATCATGTCTGTTGGCAAAATAACACAGACATTACAAACAGGGGGTTTGACAGTCAAGGCTTAAGGTTGATAATTTGGTATATTCTTTTCATAATATCTGAAAAGACATTATTACCCATTCCACCAACAATGATGCACTCTCTCAAGCCCAGAGGTTTGCCAAAGACCCTGAACTGCTCAGCAATCTGGTAAGCCAATTCTCTGCAAAAAAAAAAAAAAAACAACAAGAAAAAGTTTGTTACCCTGTTAATTCTTTTAATCATAACATAATCATGATTGATTATCCTACTAATCTAACAAGCCAGTGATCCACTAACCTGGTTGGCGTCAGGACGAGACAGAAGATCCCATAGGGATCCTCAGATAACTTCTGAAGCACTGGTAAAACAAATGCAGCAGTCTTTCCACTGCCTGTTTTCGCACAGCCCATCACATCCCGACCTAGAAGAAAACCACGAGAATCCACAAAGATGGATGTTATCTACTGAATAATCCTCTGAACATAATTTAATAATAAGTTCCGATCTAGTAAGAATTAACCTTCCAATATCGGTGGCACACAGTTCTCCTGGACAGGGGTTGGTTTAGTGATCCCCAACTGTGTACATTGTTGTATCAACCAATTTGACAGTCCTAGAGAGGAAAACCCCGACATTTTAGAGAAGTATTACGTCCTCGACCGATTAGCATACAACTAAGTAACTAGTTTAGATCGAAATAATGATGAAAAACGATCAGCGATAGTCACAATCCTCGTGTTGACTCTCAAAAGGCGCATGCTGATGACGTCAGCACAGTTCTCATTAGTTGGTGCTGTAAGCAGGTGAATGAGAACTCATTAATACTACTCAAAAATGCAATTATAATACATAAGAAAAATATATAATTTCAAGTTTTCCTCATTAAAAAGTATTTCTGGATGTTCTTCCCACTAAATCACTAGGGGATGTGTGTGTGCAAACATAGGAGTCTGGTGCAAGTGATGTAATTTAGATTTACATTTAGTAATTTAGCAGAGGGATTCCCTGAGGCAAGTAGGGTGAAGTGCTTTGCTCAAGGACACAATATCATTTTGTGGCACGGCTGGGGTTCGAACCGGTAACGTTATGATTACTAGCCTGACAACTGATTTCTAATCCGCCTTGTAATCTGCCAACAGGAGTGAATACATCTGGGGAATAACTGCAAAATAGGGATATAGGCAAGAATAGTAATGTACTTAATGATCACATTGTACAGCTATTCATGTTCTAGAATAGATCTTATTATCTCTGTGATTTTCCACTGTAGGCGTCACATGGGACCCTATTTGCTGACAGCCCCTATTCCTTATTGAGGTCAGGTCAAAGATGCTTTAGTAGACATCTATTTTATACTATCAACCAAGTCTCCCATGTGGGTGTCCCCAGGTGGCCTTGCACGCCAAATATAAGCCTAATTTAGATCTATCATTATGGTAAGGGGTCATAACTATGTGTTTGATTAAACAACGAGTACATTGCCTCAGCCTATTTAAAAACACATGACTTCATTTTGATACACGTGTGGATGGGTTCATGTACATTAATGTTACAGTGCAGTCTCTACAGTACAGATCTACAGTCTCTACAGTACAGATCTGCAGTACCTACAGTACAGATCCGATCTACATTCTCTACGGTACAGATTTTCAGTCCCTACAGATTTGTACCCTGCACAGTCAGGGACAGAGAGGAAGGTCTGAAACGGGCCACTGCACAAAATAATTAGTGTTTTCACCTAGTACGAACTGGCTGCATCCCACGTCCTCTCCGTTGGATTTCAATAGATTAAGATAGGCTTTGCTTTTCAGATGTAAATGTAAATATTCTGTTTTTTATTTTATTTATTTATCTCGAAGCACAATTTTCGAACAAATGCTGTAAATGCATTCAGCAGTGTGCTTTTGTAAGTAGGCTTTTTATCTAACAGCCACTTGTGCAAAGGATCCTGGCAATCAGAAATCAGATATTCTAATTCAATTTTCTCCACCAGAATCAATCCAACCGCATTACATGTGGCGATAATGCTTTCACTTCAGATGGCAGATGACTGTAAAATAACATTTCACACGTTTTAATGGCTAAGTGCAATGTAATTGGATAGGTGGAATAGTTACCACCAGGTGGTGTGGAAGAAGATCTCCCATTCAAATGGACCAGCCAAGGGTTCTTGAATGGGATAACTAGTATTATGAACGTCGGTACAGCAACGAGGGACAGCAAAGTGAAGATTACAGACGATTTTCACTGTCGTGAGAGGACCGTATTCAGGGGTTTGCAAGAAATTTCGCACTTCAAATGTTTTTTTTTCCCTCTGAGATAAGTTTAATTTTGAGGTTGGAGAAGTACTCGGAAGACGTGATTCGCTGGAAATAAAGACAAAGGAAAGCTGGAAGTGTGCAAGTTGACTTGAAAAAAGGACAAAACTACAAACACTTGTGAACAAACACTACATTAGCAAACTAAACAAGTCGACATGTAACGCAACGTGAAACTTGCTGTGACATTTGAGACGATTTGTAGCCTTCATTTCCACTCGGACACACAAGAGAAAAGACTTGCCAGCCTCCGTTAAAACAGAAGACTAGGATTTTACAGTTTTTATTCTTCTTCAGCATGGGGTGAGTTACAGTAATGCGAGTCTTTATATGTTATCTTTAATCCATGTTTGATTGTTTAGGAAAACGTATGCGAATGTCGTCTGAATTTCCTTTGGAATAGAAGAAAAAAAGTGAAGTTTTGCACGAGTTCAAGGTGGTTCAACTGTTAAACTGTAGAAAAAAGCCTACCTATTTAAAACGGGCTCTCCCAACAATTCCAGTAGGCCTATACAGGTTTTACTGACATTCTCTTTTTTAAATTATCTATTAACTATAGTACAGCCTACAATATGTTTGCTACGAGGTCAGTTTTATTACAGCCAGTAAATTGCACACTGTAGTTATCCAGTCACAATAAGAGGCATAATATTAGGATTAGTAGACTGTATCAGTGGGTTTGGTCCTGCTATTCTACTGCCATGACAACTTGACCTCATTTCAATTGCAACCTTGACACAAATGGAGTTGATAAGTAATGTAATCACTGGCAACTGTGTAGTATCACTGGACACGCACGCGCACACACACACACACACACACACACACACACACACACACACACACACACACACACACACACACACACCATCATGATTTCTACACATAGACAGTACAGACAGAGAAGGATCACAGTGAAACACAACCTGTACAATCCTAGACCGTTCAAAATCCCAAAGAATGCATATTTAATAAGCACAGGTCAAGCTGTGCTTAAGGTTATTAAAGGTACCGTCATTAAGGTAGACTGATGTTTCTTCATTGAATTATGCATGCAAGTACTAGGAAGAGCGGCTCTTAAAACAATCATTTGTTTCTTAAATAAACCCTTGACAAGAACACATCGGTAACTATTTAGCATCAAAACATTGGGATGAATCCCCAAGAGCTACACCAAAAGCATCAAACACCATAACGTTGCGATTGGCCCTGAAAGCTTGTTCATACAATCCTTGATTAAAGTCCCACTTGGGAAAGACATTTTCATTGTGTTGCTTTTTGCCTTTTCCTCCCCTTTTTCCCCATCACAGAAGAGGATCCTTCCATGAGCATTAATAATGTATCCGCTGCACAAAGAAAGGTATTATAGACACGTTTTATGTTGTGCTTGCCCATTGTCCATCATCTCTTCAAGCCAAGGTGGACTCTCATCCACCCTCATCCATCCATTATGCTAATCAACCCATTTGTAAACCTACCTTTGTCGCTCATGCATTTTCTATAAAAATTCAGAATTTCAATCAAAATAGGATTTATTTTGTGGTCAATCTCCTGTCTCAATTGACTGTCTGTAATTGCCTTCCATTGACTGTGTTTCTCTGTTTGTTTGTTTGTTTGTTTGTTTGTTTATTTTTGGAGGACACTGCCTAGGTGTAATGAAGCCTTTTAACACAAGCTTCCCAACTGCTTTAGAGCTGTTCACTCTGAGCTGACATACCCTCTGCATCTCCAAGTTATCTTCATGTCTTTATCGGAGCAATTAATTTTTCCAGGCGCATACATAAGCACTGACCTTTAATTAAGTTAAGAGTCCTGTGTAGTTTGCATGTTTGAGCAAGTTTTCAATCAAAATACCTTTGATAAAGAGAGTGAGCACAGCTGAAATCCTCATGTAATTAGTGCTGTAGTCAGGTCCCCTGCGACTAGAGTTTGTCTGCTTCATCAAGACGGTTCTACAGGGTTCTCTTTAATTTAAAAAGTGGCAATTAATTAATCATCCACACGATTTTGACCTAATGGGTGCTGAAATGTAGACTTGCTGTTGAGTATCTGTGAGTTAGCGTTTCTTCAGTGCTATTTTTGTGTTTAGTTGTGCAGTGTCATGTTGCTGAACTGAGCTGGACACTTGCGCTGTCACAGGAATGTGGATTGAGGCTCTGTAGACTCTTCGGGGGGTAGGGGGGTCGGGTCACAGGAATTAAACCATTGAAAGAGAACTACAGTTAATGGAACTCTTTTACCTGTTCTTGGTAGGAGTGACAAAACGACCTAATTCAGAGAGGACATCTGCACAGCCCCATATGGACGTTCACTTGGCATAGTGAACACAGTGATCTAGAAATGTAACAATTGGCCATTTTCCAAAGGATCTGTAAGCTATAATCCGAAACTGCTGCAAATGGCCAACCATTTGTAGTAGCGCCACCACAATACATGCTTTAACACATCATCAGGGGTCATTCAGAGCTTGCTATCTGGGCCACAGTGGTGTCTCACAGTGGTGAGATTTTTGGATTACAGTTTAGATACAATGACAATGTTACAATTTTGGGAGTGTTTGGTATTTGTAGAACTGTTAGTAAATTCTGTCAGCGACACTTACCTTAAGATGATGTCCGTGAAGGTTTCGGATTGTATTTTGGGTAACGGAATACTTATTTATTTATTGACCAGAGATCTGACAGGTTTCCTATCTTGGGTATAGCATGGAAGCACTACACTTCAGCAGCTATTTCAGCAGGGATGGCTTTCTCAGCATGTATTTATCTGAGTTATTTATGGCCATAGAGCTCAAATTGGTAGTTGGAAGCTTTGCTGTACGACAAAACAAGTTGGGGGCATCTTCAGGCTCTTTGGAAGGGGCAGCTGATCCGCATAGAGGGCCATTTTACAGATCAGTGGATTTGGGAGATGAATTACAGAGGGAGCTTAAGCATGAGACGGAGAGACAAGTGAGAGGGATTAGGAAGCTATGACACAAGTGTCTGTGGCCGACCCGGCACAGCCAGGGGTCACAGCGGGAGCACCGTGTGGCTAAACTCAAAATGTGCCAGGAAAGTGTGATCTGCTGTTCCGTCTCGTTTTGAATCGACTGAGATTGAGTTGAACCGATCGTTTCTTAAAGAGGATCATGGATTATCACACGTGAATAATTTATAAAGGATGTACTGCACACTTTGGTAGTGTAGTGCGGTGCTGTTTGAAAATGATGGAAATGGCAAATTCTAAGATTTTTATTGGAATAATAATACTGACCTATGAGTGAGTGCTTCTTAGTCTGAATTTTGCCCCTAAACCAGACTTAGATCTTTTCCATTTAGCTACAACGACGGATTCCTAACTGAAACTTGACGTCTGTACATACAGGAAACGGCTACTCATCTTTATTGAATTTCTGTGAAACATTTATTTGAATCCTGTAGGATCCAAGCCTGCGTAGGGAAATGAAGAGGGAATGAAATATAGATACGTGGGGAAGTGGGGCTGGGCTCACAGCCAGCAGAGCAGCTTTCCCCTGCTGTCTTCATCCAGTCACCAGGCAGCTGTCCTGTTCACCTTGCTGGCTATGCAGTCACCACAACGTCCTGTACATGACATCCCATCTTTGACTCACTTAGTACAGTAACTCGTGCAGCGTGTATTAAAAGGATTTGTGAATGTTCCTCCCCTCTTGGTGGTGATGAGTTACCCGGCATGCGTGGTTCAGGACGAGGCTGTCATCTGCAGACTCAGACTGTAGCCTCTCCACTCTGCTTGGTTGGAGATAGCAGAGAGTTAGCGAAGAGCAGGAGCTGAGATGGAGGAGAGGTGCCTCACACTCAAACCTTCTTATTCCCTTCTTATTTAGAAGTGAAGGCCAGTGCAAATCCTCTTTTAGAATGTATTAGAACTAGAAGAATATGCCGTGTGTGTATATATATATATACACATAGAGCATATATAGGGCACATATGAGTCCAATAGAAAACATCACTGCACTGCACACAGTTGCACAATTATCATTCAGTTCATGCATGGTTGGCTAATGAGCTTTGTAGATGTGGTGGGAGTGGGGAGGGGAGCTAGGAGGGGGATGAGGAGGGGCCTAGAGGGGGCCCTAGGAGGGAATATGACTGGGCTGAAAAAGAACTGTGATAATCTATCTAGATGGCCTCCTGCATTCAGACCTTGTGGAAAAGTGTGACCTTGTGTCTGGGCTGCAGCATAGCACAATAAAGCTGTCACTGTTAGCAGTGGAAGTTCAAAGGCTGCTTGATTGTTAGGGGAATGTTGGAGGACAGTGAGTGAATGCTTCATTGTGACATACTAGCTAGACCCCTCGGCCCCAGGGGTCTTTAGTGACCCCTGTGAGGTTGGCATTTTAGGGCCAGTCGATCAGTCAAGGCTCCTTACTGGTGAACACCCACCCCCTCTTGCCCCGGCTTCCTCCTCTCATCTTCCTCCCTATCCTTGTTGTCTCTGTTCAGTTGGCACTGAATACTGCTCTGAGCTCTAACCACATTGCCCCCCCAACCCCCCACTGGACTCACCCACACACACACACACCCGCACATTTCACCCACACATTTCACTCAAGGCACAGTCAAGAGGATTCACCAGTGCAACAGTGCGAGATGTGACCTCTTTACAGCTGAGTTCTTCTCTGGCCCCTATAGACCCTCGATCTGCTCCTGTTACAGGATACCCACTGATGATTTTCAGCTCCTGCCTCTCTCGCAAATAATTTAATCTATGCTAATCTATGCGCGTCATCAAGTATCAACGTGATGTAACCTGACCGATGAATGATGAGCTTCTGAGAAGTCCAAAAAGAACATTTTCCTCTCAACACAGGCATCCAATCATATTAGGAGATTCATTTGGAAAAGAAGGCTGTGTTTTCCTGACATCCAGGCACACAGGTGTCTTCAACAATCTTGTCTGAGATTTGATTACTTAATTGTGTTGACTTTAAAGACTGGCTTCCTTTGATTCAAGAGAGCGCTTTCTGTCAGATTGTGGTATTTCGTAAAGACACTTGTATACTCTCTATGCTGTTTCCAAAGATGGTTCCAAAAACATAATGCAATACAATCTATTACCCATCTTTTCGGATTATCACCTTTTTAATATTGGTATAATGTTACATTAAGTTAATATGCACGTGGTGGTTATTATCGAGTTTCTGTAGGCTTGCGCTAGTGGTGTTTTTTGACAGTAACGGATTCTCATTGGGCCCAGTGAGCTAAGAAGGACCAATCGCAGCGCTGCTATGTAAAATAGATGGATAATCCTGTGCTTGTATTACTTCAAGCAGCATATCTCCTTATTGTTTCAGTTCTCTTGACAAAGCACTCAGAAGCTTTATGGCTCGGCTCATTAATGTCAATATATATCTAATTGGATAGCATTGAAGTGTGTGTGTGTGGGGGGGGAGAGAAGCACACAGCATTTGTTAGAGTTGTGTAAATCCTATTAGCAAGGTAACGTTGTGTTCAGTTCATGCAGATGAGTCGCCATCAGCATCTCATTTGAACTGATGGATCTGGCTCTGTTTATCAAATAAAAAAGCAGCACACAATTAAAGAGACTGACGCTTTAGGAAGGGTCTAACCGGAATCCTTTGATAGGTTCATTACACAGATGGCTTGGCCTCATTCCATGAGAACGTCCTCAAGCTGTTCAAAACAATGAAATGTAGCATCCGTTTATTAATTTATTTATTCAAGGGAATATCTGGAGTTGGAATTTGCAGATGACTACAAACTGTTACATGGTTATCAGTCTTACAGTAGTGTGGTAGGATTCTCTGTTGGTTATAGCAAACAGGTTGAGTTGATACACAACAAAAGATTGATGCATCAGAGCTCTCCATACCATAAATGTCCTTCATTTCACCTCACTGCTTTTGACTGAAACAAGGCAACTGACGAAACCGCTTACTACTGTTCCTATCCCATCCTTTCTTTGTTTGTTTTGTTGCCCTAAAGGGAACAGCCCATCTTCAGCGCCCGTGCGCACGTTTTCCAGATTGACCCGGCAACCAAACGCAACTGGCTCCCTGCCAGCAAGCATGCTGTTACCGTCTCCTTCTTCTTTGATGCCAACCGCAGTGTCTACCGCATCATCAGCGTCGGAGGCACCAAGGTGAAAGAAACGCATCCCACACTGCCTCTCTTTCTCTCTCCACTCTCTCTTTCTCTCCTCTCTCTCAGCTCACTCGCTGTCTTTCTCTCACTCTTTCTATCTGTTCTCTCTCCACTCCCTCTCCCTCTCCCCCTGTCACTCTCTCACTCTCTCGCTCTCTTTCTCTCCACTCATGCTGTGCCCTTCCTCATCCCCCTCACATTTCACACAGGCCTACTCGACAGCACGGTCTCTATGGGGCCTGCACCATTAGTGGAGACCTGTGTCAGGTGGGAGGGAGGTAGTACTGTAAGTTGGTCTCTGTGATGTGGAAGAGCCACCTGCTTTCATTGAAGCTTCCCAGCTGTTAAGCTAATGAGCATCCCAAAGAGAGACGTTCAGAGTCCTGTCTGATTCTTGTTTGACAAAAAAAAGGTCATTTTGAGTTTTGTTTTTTTTTTTTGAAAAGGAGCGGCAGATATTTTTCCATTGATGTCCATCCTGCAGAGGAACGAAATCCTTTTATGAATACCTCATTGAAGCTATTACATGAAAATGTTCTTCACCTTAGCTGGACTGCTCTGCATGGACGTCATCTCCCGTCATTTATTCCATATTCTTTCATGTCAGGCCATCATTAACAGCACGGTGACCCCCAACATGACCTTCACCAAGACGTCACAGAAGTTCGGCCAGTGGGCGGACAGCCGGGCCAACACTGTGTACGGCCTGGGCTTTGCTACGGAACAGCAGCTTCAGCAGGTAAGGCAGAGTCCCTGGGCGACAAGAAATTCTGTGTAAAATTTTACACACAACACCAGTTTAATATGGTGAATATACAGTATATAAACATCTGCTCTTCTGTTTTTGTTTTTTAGTTTTCAGACCAATTCAAGGAAGTAAAGGAGGCGGCTCGATTGGCCCGGGAGAAATCCCAGGAGAAGTTTGAACTGGCCAACCCAGCTCTGAACATCGCCGCCCCTCAGGTGAGAACCAGAACTTCAGCTGTTTGTGTTCATCGAGTCACACTAAGCAGTTAAGAGCATGAGGCTTTAGCAGCACTCAACACAGGCCATGCAGTCTCACACAACTCATTTTAAGACACTTAAAAACGCACAGAAGGGATTAGGTAGACGCTTTACTGTGCATCCTATATAATGTTCACATTTGGTTCACTCTATTAAGGATTTCATGCATTAAAATCGGGAGTCAGAGCGTAAAAAATTCTAATTTCAAGGTAAACAGAAAGACTGTACTATTTTCACCTCCTGGGATTGTGAGGGAGGGAGGGTTGGGCCGAGAGGTTGGGTGGATCATTTATAAAGCAGGGTGCTTTTTTCAAAGAATCTAGGCCACTGCTGAAATGGACTGACAATAGCAGCTTTTGTTCCATCAATGAGTGGGATTTTCTTGATTGAAATGATAACATCTAAATGTCAAGTTGAAGGAGGGACTGAAATTGTACATCAGAGAAAGTTCTCACTGGTTGTACAAGTTTGAAAGCCATTTTTGTGGCTGTTATTGTCGATGTGCAGGGATATCATTCTTTATGGTTGGATTATTTCTGTAATTCTAATAGTTATGAGTGAGTGATCAGCTGATGAGCCAATAATAATAAAAAAGCTATGTAAATGTAAACTAATTGTATTCTGAGGACCATTGTTTTTCAATTCATTGTCATTCGAGATGGCCTGAATCAGACTCTAAGCCATTTCGTTTTGATGTTGTATTCAGGCAGAGTAATTGTAATCCATTGTTTGATACGTGCCAGACCAATTTAGTTGTTGCAGCAACATGAATGAATTGTGCGAGACCCACTTGTGCTGCAAATCACAATAACAAGGAATCGAGGAAGATGAATATTGACTAAACGAGAGGCAGAATTGTCATTTTCTCGAGGAGAGCTTGTTCCAGAAGAAGAAATGATCCATTGTACTGTTGTGTTGCACTGCCTCCTCTTTATCCAGTTATACAATAGCTATCCTGTCTAGTATTCTGACACAACAAGCGCTATAGTTAAGGAATACACTGATGCAAATGTTGGTCAGTTCACAGTGAGTTCAGTCTAGTGTGTTTCATCGATCACATGATGTCAGGCCTTGTGTTGTGAATCATGTGAAAAAACGTGTATTTGTCTCCTGTAGCCTCAGATCACACAGCTGCAGGTCACCTAGGAAACTGTTTGCGGCGTATTTCTTTGTACAGTTGATTGATTTCCCCACCTCTTTGACATACGCGCACGCGCGCACGCACACACATAATCAGAACACCAGGGTTAGGCAGTAAAAAGCAGCAAGCAGGCAAACCCAAATCCATCAGGGTTTTTATTTTCGAGCCATCAAAACTGTGCTTAGTGATTTGTTTTAAGAGCTGTTTTGGATCGTCAGAATAAACACTTTGCTCAAGTGGAATGAAACCTTGTCTGTTTTTCAGGCTGTTAGTTTTGCACCCATCAACCTGAAGTATGCAGGGACTTACGGGCTAAACTGTGTCTCAATGGCATGACAAGCCCGCAACATGATTGAGCATGGTCCTTGCTTATTTCTATGGAGGCTGAATATTAATCAGTGAATCAGTTCAGTGCTGGTTGCAACTGGGCTTTTTTCAGCCCCTGAGCTTTGGAATTGAAGAGACCCCCTGTTGAAGCCAATAGATGATAAGTATCTTGTGGCAGTTTTATTTCAGCACCGTTCGACACGTTCGACTCCGTTTGACACATTCACCATATTTATGTTTATAATTATCCAATCAAACGCACGTAGGGTAGGATCCATGCTTCTCTGTGATCCAGTGCCATACATGACACTCTTAGACTCAGTGTTCAGTATTTCATGTCGATGCAAACATAACGTCACAAAGAGCACATGAAACTACATTAAACAGGAACCTACATTTGGGACCTCATCAATTAATAAAGCGGCTTTGGTTCAGGCCAAGGACATACAAACAAGAAAAGCGTTGAAGCAGAAGGAGCTGGTTGGACAAAGTCTGGTATTAATAAGTAACAGCCTTGATGTTCTGTGATGCAGAGATGTACGTTTGGAAAGCTCTCCGGATATATATGGAGAACACTTCAATATTTAATAACAGCCTGAAATCAGAGTGTGTACGGTTTGTTACCTGCAACCATTGACCGTAGCACTGAGTGATCCATCAATTTAGTTTATTGTTGTTTTGTTGTATGCCCAATAAGAAACTAAGCGCCTACTAAAAATGTGCTGATGGGTGCATTTAATGAGCTTTGTGTTTGATATGACTCTTCTCTCTTCTCCCACCATTGAATTTTCACTACTGCTCCTGATGCATCATGGGATAGCTCCCCTCCCAGCTTTCTCAGGTGAGTGCTGTGTTTGTAACACTGTTCCTGACACAGTCAGCATGCCACATCCTGTACTCCAAAAGAGACTTCCTCAACATTTCCAGATTATCTCTTTTTGATTGGACAGGGGAGATCCAATTGTAATCAATAACGCATTATAGTACAGTAGGCTGAGACTAGTTATTACTGTTTATTTCACAGACAGTATGGCTGTATCTGTCCCCATATAACCTCACACACATCAGATAACTCATTCTGAGCAGAGCAGGTCTATATTAAGCCGAGACATGAGTTGTAGTACACGTAGAAATAACGTGCAAGATCAAAAGAATCTCATTTCAGTCCAGTAATATATCGAGTAACCTACTTATTGTGGTTTTGCTTGGAGATATCACCCTTATATTTACATGACCTCCAATTGGAATACATTACTGAAACTGAGTGCCGACTGTGTAATTCCACTGCATATTACTTAAACATGAAACAGACTGTGAATTATTAAACAGTGATCTCTGTTCCCTTGCTTGAACTTGGACTCCTCAAAGCGTTGATTCTCTAGTCTTTCCCCCTTTGGGCTTATCTCTTCATTTGAATAATGTCATATGGTTCTATTGTAGTTTGGGGGTTTTTCCTCCCCAGATATTGGCTGTAAGGTTTGAGAGAGTGCAGCGGGGCCAAACAAGTAGAATAACTTCCTTGGGGGGAAATGCATGGAGCCGAGTCTGAGAAGGGGATTAATAATGGAAGCTTTTTTGAGTGCAGCGGTGTAATGGTTCAGCGTTGCTCTTTGAGTTTGTCAGGCACAAGTTTGGTTTAGGTTTTCTATCTGGCCACAGAAGATCAGAAAGGAGAAAAAAAAAATTTCAACTCATTTACACTCCAGCTGTGATGGGTTTTCCAGAACCAAGAACTGAAGTGAAGGTTGTCATTAGTCTCAGTGTTAACATGTAAACATGCTCTAGCCCAATTGCTGCTGTGCAGTTAGATTATGGCCAGCTTGCTGAATTGGGACAGCTCTAAAGGCTTCAAAAAAGCCTGTTAGATACAGTAGAACAAAGGAAACATCAATGGGTCCGGTTTGTTGTCACAGAGCACATGTTTAATAGTGTCACATTCAACCCCTTTTGGAATATACAATGAAACCTACAAAAGCACAAACTGGCAAACCTGCTGTAGACCAACTGTTCTTCAGTCATAGCACAGCTTTGGAATAAACGGTTGACCAGACACTGAGAAGAGAATAAAGGGCAGAATTTGTCATTTATCCACTGTGCCTTTGAATTTAAATCACTCCAAAGTGAAGATGCCATATGCTGCTCCATGTATTACAAAGTAATGTTTGCCAGCTGGTCCCCACACATGCTTAGATGCTGAACTTTGAACCTGTGCAACGGATATGGAGGCTGAGAAGGGACATAATAGGTTTAGGCTCATGGGGTTCTGTTCCAGATGAGCTTATTTGTTTTGATGAGTTGTCTGGCTGATGTGAATGCCTGACGGCATTTTAAATAAACAAGTAGGCTTAAAAAAAGTCTTTGCAACACCAATCCTAAAATATCAGTGCAGAAAATGTTCCCATGTAACATTGGAGCTTGAGATATTTCATAGGAGAAACTGATATGAGACCAGTCACCATTTCTTTTTGTACTTTAAACACCCATTTGAATATTGGAACGGTCGTAGATTTTCAGGCAGTCTGGGGAGTTGGGAAGACAAACAGAACAGTCAACGTCTCTCTCCTTTTTCCTAACACAGCGGTTGATAAGGAGCCAAGACACACTGCCAACATTTCATTTCAATAAAGCATGGTTTCCATTTCAGCTGGTGCAAGTTTAAAAGCTTAGTATCCCAAGCCATAAGATTCAAACACCGAGTTATCTTCAACTTTACTCAGGATCCAGGCTTTTAGGAAGACTTACTGGAAAATCTCAATGTTGAAACAGAGATCGGAGAGATGTTCTGCTTCCCAAGCCGCGGTTGTGACGTCTCCCTGTGGTCCTTTAGGCTCTCTCTGAGGACCGCCACTCCCCTCCGCTGCTGAAGGTGAACGGCCCTGGGGAGCTGTTACGCAGCAAGAGCGCTGACATAGAGCTGACGTCAGAGAAGGAGCACATCAAGAAGATGCTGTCAGAAGGGTATGGTGGGGGGGGGCACCATAGCACCATATCATATACATACACAGTCACTTTAATTCTGTAGATGTGATAGGGTCTCCTAAAAACCAAGTGGACATCACACATGATTAGTCTCTTAATATTGTACTGTACAACGTCAGTCACAGTTCCAAATTACAGTATGTGACATTTAGGTTGCCTAGTCACAGGAGCAGGAGATTTGTGATGCACGACAGTCTGAATAAGTACTTTGTTTCCCATCCTCTAATTTCTAGGCCAGTGCTTGTCGCAGCTTGCTGCACAAAGAGAAACTCACTGGCTTGAGAGTGAGCCAAAGGCTAAACGTGTGCTCAAAGTCAATTTATACACCGTCTTTTAACATGTTAGTCAGATCGAGAGAGGCTTAAGTGAATGGAACATCACGCTCACACAGAGATCACTTTAGTTTTTCTACTGTGGGCTGATGGGACTGAAACTGTCTCACCTAATTGAACTCAGCGCCTCATTAGATGACAAAGTGCATAGCGGTAGAAGCAACACATTAGTTCTATAAGAGCAAACTCCCTATACCATTCACGCGGACATAGGTGCCTCACAATTGAACCTGCATGAAGCTATTTCTTTGCTGCTGTTCTCCTAGAGACTTGCAAGAAGGTGCGGAATGTGTTAACTGTGGACGCCACTGCCAAGTAGAAACCCACACAATCACAGAGATAGATGCTATGATGACAGCGACACATCCCCTCGGCCTAACAAGGGTCTGACTAACAATGTGTTTGACAGGAAGTGCCGACGTGCTAATCTTACCCCGTTCACACATTGCTAATAAATGTCACAGCTAAGAAAATATGCTAGTGTAAAAACCCCACGCAAAATATGACATGATACAAACATTACAGAATCAATATTTTCAACTCATTCAACAAGCCAAAGGTCTGCATAACTGTATGGGATGCAAGTGTAGTGCATGTATAGGAGCCATCTCAAGCCATGTCCCAAGGCCCTAGTATTTCTCTGGTTGTGGAGGCAGTTTGCGTGGGAGTTTGAACCCACAGACTGTTGGCTACTGACAGTGTATGGCTGTGAGTCACTTGAGCATTGGTTAACATCATGATAATTAATGAGAATAACACACAAACACTCTAGCACCAGTCTGTGCCCCGTTCCGGTACACGCACGTACAAATACTCCTCTTGCTCCCAATTTTCTTCTCTTAAAATGTCTATTTCATTGCGAGGATAATTAGGTTTAGTTGTTTGACATTCTGTTGCTATGGAGATGTAGATGTAGTTGTTCTTGTTGGTAAAAAAAAAAAAAACCTTGACTGCTGTTATATTATTTTTTATTCTTGTTTTATTTTCTCCTTAGGTCCATATGTGAGATCAACCTTGAGGCTGAGTTGTTTGCCCTGCAAGACAGCAATGCTAAGCTAGTGGCTGCGCTGCATGAAGCTAACAGTGGTGCGGAACAATGGAAGAAACAGCTGGCTGAGTTCCAGGAAGAGACTGAGAGACTACGAGATCAGGTGAGACAGAGATCCAGAGAGTGTTCCTGATCTGCTAATAACCTCACACCTCTTCCAGATAGGGTGTTGCAACGCTGTGTTGTCAGGAGTGGAGTTGGAACTGAAAGTTCATGAAAAGAAAAATGTGTATTGTTATTATTTATTATTTTATATGACATTGAGTGACATTGCTTGATTACCTTGATTTTCATGAACTGACTTTCATAATCACAGCTTTGAGTAGCTCAGTGGTCGCATGAGTCATATAATATAATATGATATAAAGTCAAACTTACTAGTTGAACGAAGCGTTTAACTAGTAAGTGGATTTAATGCAGAATGGTACGTTTAATTCTGTTGTTGATGATATTCATTCCATCTTGAGGGCATAACTGTCTACTTGCCTCAACAGTCTGACTGTGAAACTGCTTCATGCATAACTTCTATCTTTAATTCCAAAAGTCAGAAATGTGCCCTTGGTAAGGATTAACGAGGTTTGTTTAGGAGGCAGCCAGAAATACCAGAGATCTGCGCTGAAACGATTGTCAACAAGAGAACCGTCCTATTTTAGCTTGGAGAGAGATCATCCATCTTCGTCCAAACGGAGGTTATCCCCGACTGTAACAAAGTCGACCAGGTGGATGGAAGTGGAACAGGCCCCTAGGGCCTGGCAGGGTTTTTTTACAAGGCGACTTTAGCATAGGAAACCTTCCTACACCCCTCCCTCCCCATGTCCTGCCCCACTTAGGAAGAAAATGACAAATCACTAGAGAAACAGCAGGTGATTTCCAAATGAGAACTTCTTTCCCTCTCCAGGCTTGCATTGTATCGTGTGCCCTTTACTTTTCCTGCTGTGTTGAAGGGGGGAGGGGGGCTGTCTTGATCTATTATGGGATGTCTGTGACACTGCAGCAGGGCTCCTATCTCTGCTCCTCCCTCTCTCACTCCTTGCCTCGATACTTCAGTACGAGGACGAGGGGGTTGCGCATGCACCCAAACTCCAGACGGGCGCAGGACGAAAGGGAGATGAAACACCTGATGTTGTGAACCCATCTGTTGTTTCCTGTCCTTCCCAGAGCCAACATGAAGCTTGAAATCATCCGGATATTCATCCGAATATTCTGCTGCAATACCCATCTGTCTGACTTGAACTGCTGCTTGTATGTTTGTGTGTCATCCCAATCAACTGCATATGGGAATAGGGGCATTTTCAAAAGAGCCTCTTTTCCTTGTGTGTTTGAGGATGGAAATTATTTCACAGCCTTGTGTGTGTTTGTCTGTGTGTGCGCACGCTTTCAACATGTACATTCACAGCATGTCCACTGTGGATTGGTCCAAACATTCTGCTAGTGGTTGCAAGAGCTAGTTCCCCGGGGGTGCGGATGTCTCGTATGGATGTGATGAGATGGAGCTTGCTCTCGTGGCTGTGCGTTTCTCCCTAAAGCATTTTACCACTGCATGGCTGGATGGCACGGCATTAAACAGGCTCTCTGGCATTCCATTGGAAATCATCCAGAGACCTACTGATGGAGTGATGCAAATGTTGCCATGTCATTTCGTTTAATTTGACCCGTGGACTTTTCTGGTTGAACGGGAAAGACCGTTGAGGATGAGATCGGAGAGAATGTTATGGTTGAAAAACAACATCACGAGTGTTCTGACTTGGATGACGTTTTCTCATTTAGGACAACTGTCAGTCATTACATGTGACACTGACACTGTCTTATTTTGTGTACTGAAAACATGACAATAGGTGACATCAATAGAGAAATCCACACCTTCGATGTCCATTTCCCTCTGACAATAAAATAAAGGTATCCATGGTGATGAGGTCTGGGACATTGAGATCTTTAGAAAAACATTTGGCATTAAAGATTTCTAAAGCTGCGAATGTGAATTCATTAGTTGTCATTGTTGCTGTTCTCTCCTGTACTGAGGTGGGGGTTTGTGTTTGGGTGTCTCCAGGTGGCAGAGCTGGAGGTGCAGAGTGGGCAGCTGGGGCCCAATGATGGCAGCACAAGGGACCAACTGAGCCAGTCCCTGGAGGAGCTAGAGGCCCTGCTTAAAGCTAAAGATGAGGTGAGCACGTCCTTCATGAAGGACTGTTTAACGAAACGATTTATTGAAAGGCTACCTCCCCCCTCCCACACACACACACACACACACACAAAATCAACTGTGCATAATTTAAAATCACTTTTCACCTTCCTTACTGAATGCCCTTCAGATGATGCTATGTATACCGTGAGGTCTTGGCAATGTAGGTCACAGGAAATTGCTTTGGTTAAAGGTGTATTAGTTAGATTGATAGAATCTTGGTTTCATAGAACAACTGTCACTCAACCTTTAGATCAATTTGACACAGGGAAAATATTAACATAAATATTGGAAAACTTGTTTCATTTGTATCAAGTTATTTTGTAGAGGGCTTGTGTTGGAGAATAGCACTAACAATACAAATCAGTTTCTTCAAAGCATGCGTGTGTGTACTTATTTATACAGCCAGACTGAAACACTTTTCAAAAGACACCTTCCACTGCTCATGTAGTCAACTTCAATAACTTCGCAACTACTACAATAACAACAAACTGCATCCATCTCCTGATGTGACCTGGATGGAGGGGGGGTGGGGGGTGGGGTATAAATGTATTAATCATTTGCAGAAATGAAATAACTCAACCAGTGTATATGAAGAGAAGTAGGAATGCATTATTGAATAATTTATCACCTGTAATTTTCTCTCTTTTAGGAAATTCACAATCTACAGAGCAAGAAACTGGATGTTCATAAACTGGAGGCAGAGCGCGAGGAGGCAGTTCAGAGACTTCAGGTGCTTAGTTGGGTGGTAGAGTGGAAGGCCTTAGGGGGGGGACAACACATGATGGTAAAAATACAAGTAACAATTAATAATGCATCACAATAGATACATAATGGATATACTTGTTAGTTTTATTGAATATTTATTTCCTGTTTATTCTCGCCGACTCAATGAATGAAATGTCATATGTAAACAGCAATGTATTTAAATGATCCCCCCCCCCCTCCCTAATGTTATTTCTGGAACCTTCTGGGCTCTAGGAGGTAGAGATGCGGAATGCAGAACTGGAGCAGCAAGTTCACAGCGCAGAGCAGACCCTCGCCTCCTCTGCCAAAGAGAGGGAGCAGGCAGAGGGCGAGCTACGCAGGGTCATTGACGTCCTTGACGTGAAGATCTATGACCTGAACGACCTGCGTCAGACTCTGGCCAATCTCATTGATAAGTAACCACCATTGTAGAAAAAGTCTGAACATCTTGCCTTCCCTGCCTTCATCTGTACTTATCTATTAAAAAGAATACTTTTTTTAAAGTCATGAAAGGTGAAAGTAGCATGGAGAAAATCTATCAGGAGCTAGAAATGGCTCATCGCTGTTCATGTGCTCAGTGCAGGTGAAGAAAGAAAATGAAGTTACTTAAGACTATTGAGATGCACCCGGTGGAAGGAGTTTTGAGAATGGCTGACATGGAAGCTTGCTCTGAATGTTGTTAGCCCCAGCACACCTCAGCAGTGGCACCTCGCAATCACCTCCTCCCACTGTACAGGGGACTCAAGGGATGAGATCGCACATGGCTTCATAGGGAATACGTACGTGTTTTCTAGTCATATGAGGACTCTTAATAAGTATTGCCATCATGTATGTTTCATTTGGTTACCTTATATTTGGGTCTTACACTTGTAGTTACCAAGTCATTGTTTACGTTTGTCAGTATTATCAAATGAACGTGTCAAACACTATGTATTCTTACACTTAACGGTTGCCATAATATTACTAACACAGTGATTTTTTTAGAAGGGTTTGCTTCAAAACGCAGACACTTTTGATCACCAAGGATACATCATTTAAAAACTGCATGAGCTCAAGCTAAGCAATTTGCCAAAGAAGAGAAGTTCTTTGCATTGCCTAGTGTACTACATATTATGAGTTATGAGTAACACAAGTAGTTAGATACCAGGTACTTATTTGACTTGTTTTAGTACCAGCCTGTTCAACCAGACCAACAGCCCAGCTCAGGTTGTCCAGGCTACAGTAATTCAACGATAAAGTTCGAACTCTTACAAACAAGCACAATCGACATGCAAGTTACCGCCACTTAATCTAGGCCTTCCATGACGTTAATAGTTCTTTAACGTAGGTACAAATAAAGTGCAATCGTTCGCGAATAAGCTATATTAATCATAGTACTGGTCTTGGAAAAGCACAAATAAATCCCTAGGTCAATATTCACGTGTCACCAAAGGCCCTTGTGTTTCTTTATGTAGTTGTATTACAACTGGACAACTCGGTAGCCTTCAACACCTGATTCAAATGAATGGGATAACAACCCTAACTAACAGGACCAGGGTTGAAGACCACTGATTTAAATAAGGTATAAGATCTCCATGTTCAGCATTTGTACTGTAGTCACATCTCAAAATGCAGTACCAAAGATCTATTTTTCTGTTACCATGCACCTGGATAAAGCATCGTTTTAAAACTGGCTTCAGGGTAGTAATTTACCATTTTCATAAATCACAAGCTTTGGGTATGTAGTTTTACACACAGCCCAGTAGTACTGATATACCTCAAAATACTTCAATACATCCAATTCATGATTCATTGTGTCTCCCTTGATTTAGCCAATCGTGGAAATTAGATCCTGTCTTACTGAACCGATGTGGTTATGAATTATTCAGCATTGAAAACATTTGTACTTGTTTTTGGATATAAAAATGGAATCATGTTCATCTCACATCTTGGCTCGTGTGCACTTTATCTCACATATACACAGTTGCTCATGCATCTCACGGACGCTTGAATCGAACTAAACTAGTTACATTAAAATGGGTTCCTCTAAAACTCTCCCCCCTTTAGTCATGGTCAATACCTCCCGACACAACACAATGATAAACACTCACACAGTGAAGTCTTTTTACCATTTATTAAACAGATCAGAACAGTTCTGTATCAGGCCCACAAGACACCAACACAGTCTACTTGAGCTTCTTCTTGGGACGCAGGTTGTTGGTGTGTCCACACTTCTTCTTGCGGCAGTTGACAGCACGAGGATGAAGGCGGGCGTAGCACCTATCACATGAAACAGCCCACACTTAGATTCCTCTTGTAAAAAGAAGCATTAGCAACTATCACACTTTATTTCATAGTTTATCTGCCATATCAACTGATTGGTCTGAACCATTAGAACTACCACTGAATGTCTAGGAAAAGAAGTCTGATTTGATAGTGCCAGTGTCTTAAAGCCCCCACCTAATTTACACTTTGGCATCTTGACACCAGGTAAGAGAGTGGGAGTTTAAAGCCTGACAAACATACATCCATGTGCTGATCTAACAGAAGACTGCAGCCCACTGAGATGAGACCTACTTGCGGCAGATCATCTTGTCACAGTTGTACTTCTGGGCCAGCTGTCTAAGAGAAGGCTCGATGATGCCTCCACGGAGACGCAGCACAAGATGGAGGGTGGACTCTGAAGACAGGGAAGGTGGGAAATGGTCATAAATCTTTTATTTTAAGCTGTAATGTCAAAAGGAGTTGACAAGGCGCCTCTTACCTTTCTGGATGTTGTAATCCGACAGAGTGCGTCCATCTTCAAGCTGCTTGCCAGCGAAGATCAAACGCTGCTGATCGGGAGGAATACCTGTGAAGAACCATTAACCAACATTTAAAACAAATGATTTGTCCAGTGTAGGACAAAACTGTACATGACAGTTCATGGTATGAAACGCAGTACCTGTCTGTTAGCTGAACACAAGATAACCTACCTTCCTTATCCTGGATCTTGGCTTTGACATTTTCGATAGTGTCGCTGGGTTCGACTTCAAGGGTGATGGTCTTCCCCGTCAAAGTCTTCACAAAAATCTGCATCTTTGCAGGCTGCGGAGAATAAAACTTCCCATTAGTTGACGGTCAAGTCGACGAACACAGAGACCATCGGACAACACGCTGGCTGGCCTTCTTCATACACTATTATTACGAGAGTATGATATCCTGAAGTTTAACTACCCATTACATTAACAACCTATGCAACCCAACAAATCACAAATATTACAAATGATCATTTGCGGGGCATGGTTAGCATTCAGCCTTTTAGCCATGTTAGCAGCTAACAAATGTGTTTTAAGGCCTCTGCCACATGCTCGCTTGTCCCGGTTACATTTTAACATTTTATTGGGGTTTTACTGGTTTCAAACGTTTCAACAAAACGATTTAGAAGAAGCTCCAACAGCAGCGTGATGACATTAGAATGGGGAAGAGACATTTTAAATAGTCTTTCTAAAGCGTTTTAATAAAGATGTTGTGGACAGACTCTGTACCCACCCGGCCGATAGCTGAGCCTCAACGAAAAGAGGCTGTGAGAGGCGGAAAGGAAGATATGTCACATCCTTTTCTGGTCGGACCTCCGTGAACTTTACTGCCACCTGCTGGTGAGGGTCTGAAAATACGTGTTTAAACGTGTTCTGTTAGAATCTAAAATAATAGTAATATGTATAGTATATAACTTTTATTTTATTGATTATTTTATATTTTATAGTATATAATATACTAATAATAAAACGTAATGTAAAAAAGACAGTGCAGATCGATGAACTTTTTTCAGATGGCTGCATGTCTAACAGGCCAAACCATTAAGATAATGGGGGTTATATATTGTAAGGTTATCCACGGAAATGATGGACACTTGACACTCAACTATTCAGACTACGCATATCATGGAATGGGTAAATAACTTTAATTGCCTTCCTAACGAATTGAACTGGATGGTAACTTTCTTTATAACCACATGCAATTAAACTACAATGGTTAATCATATCAAAATACTTGTTACGTTTACTGTTATGTGAAAGTCCATTCAGGAATGATATTGATCTACAAGGGTTCTATAATCGAATATTGACTTTCTTTTATGACATCACTGTTCTACACAGTCTATCAATGTTTCCGTGGTTGTGGCACAACAGTACATCATTTCCAAGAAGACGACTGAACATGACAGCAGAGCGACCATTCGTGTAAACTGAGACAGCTAACTTCTATGCGGTGTTAATCTTAAAAGTGCTATTCAATGGCTGGAAGGCCCTTGATCCCGGCTCCCCTTACGGGCAAGGACTTCCACGATTCACACCTTCCCTTTATAGGCTTCGGACCAACACTCACAACAACCTTTCAGGATGCTTTCCCATCCTATCCGACGCTTCCCAAGAGACGTGGGAAACTGCTTGCCCCCCAAGCCCAGGTTGAACACAAGGACCTGGCACGGATCAGGGAGTTTGCAACTGAGACCGTTATTGCCTTTCCACACCACCACCAGAAAACTCTCAGTGCCCCCACCCCTACGTGGAATAACAACAAGTGGCTCAAGACCAACTGGAAGATGCAATTTGACAACCAGCCACTGAGTTACCTGACCACCCATGCAGATAACTTAAAGCCCCAGGTGTCAACCTACAAGAGAAGTACTCCACCAGTCGTGGACACGGCTAGAGTCCTGACCCAACTCAAGGAGAAGCTTCCGGAAACCACTCATAAAGCCACCTTTCCTCCACACAATGTTTCAGCCATTGTCAAGGCCCCAGTTAAACATCTAGGTCAGTAAAGTTGTTTTACCTTGAAACAAATTATGGGAATGTAGCTTATGATTGATTGTTCTGATGCCTGTGTGAATGCAGGGGTCTCACATTTGCTAAGTAGGAGAAATTCACAGTAAAATGTCCTTCCATGAAAAAGTTCAACAGGTTCACTCGGGCAAATCATTACAATCCCCAATGTAGAACAGTAGCTCTGATCTTAATGTTTAACCTCAAGTATGAATCCTCCAGGTGAATTCTGTGAATTTAGGTTATCTATTGTGTATGTGAAAACAACTGTTACTAGTAAGACAAAAATACTTAAAATGTCACTGTCCTTGTAATCTAGGTGGAGAGCCCACCATCAAAGGTGATCTGAGGAAATGCTATTTTAACACCCATCACAATGAGGAATTCATAGAAAGGCAGTGTAATCCACCCCCACGTTTAAAGGTACATGCAAACAAATGTAAAATGTACATTTAGAGCAATAATTTTGACAATTCAGCATAGTGGCTTTCTTCAGTGAGACCATGTCAGAACTAATATAAGATGACAATGGCATGTTAGGATGCTTTCTGTGGTTACTGAAGAAGTCTGCCTTCTCCTTTGCAGCCTCTTTCTACCTCGGTTGCCATGGGAGATCCCAAAAATATATTACTGAGAGAAACGACAAACCAGGAATCCTTCAAACACCCTGGCGTTCCTAGGTTTGTCTCTTCTGTTCCTTTAACTGTGGAGTCGGGAGGCTGAGTGGTTAGGGCGTCTGGCTAGTGATCAGAAGGTTGCCAGTTAGATTCCCGGCTGAGGCAACGTGACGTTGTGTCCTTGGGCAAGGCACTTCACCCTACTTGCCTCAGGGGAAATGTCCCTGCACTTGCTTTAAGTCACTCTGGATAAGAGCATCTGCTAAATGACTAAATCTAAATGTTTAAATGCCAGGATACAAGAAACATGCAACCATATTATATGGCCATCTTTATATGTCACATTAGCACATTAGTTCTTCTTTCAAGCAAACATGTTCTTATGAAAATGAATTGAACCTATGTTGACCCCAACCCTGTTGTTGATGTTCATTTTAGCCCAGTGAGCATACCAAAGCGTCTGCAGATCAATCTTGGCGATGACTCAGACAACACATGGAAATCTACTATGTCGGCTTCATTTCTAAGTCACAAGCCAGGTATTCAAACTCAATGAAGCATAACATAATGATAATGACCTGTTCCTGACAACAAGTTAGTAATTATTCATATATTGAATCAATCAAATAATACAACACACTGTTTATTTTTCATTTAAAGAACTATGTTGAGAGATAAAAAAAAATTGCTTAACAATCTTGAACCTAGCCAGTAGAAACAGCTGAGCTCACCGATAAAATAATGCTGTATTGGACTCAAATCCAGTGTGTGCCGATTGCCTGCCTGGCTAACCCTCCATTTGGCCTGTTTCCCAGACCCTGTTTGCTTGATTAAGGCGGACAATAGACAGAACTATTTTCCGAAAGGAGAAATTGATGTGGGACGGAATCGTGAGTGGATGACGCCTACCACCAGCAACCTGTTCTTTACCGAGGTGAAATGTAGTTCTGCGTATTTACCAATTATCTGAACTGTTTGATATCAGTAGTTTTCTGGTCTAATAGAAACATGTTCCTAGTAATAATGTGTGTATCCGTGTTTTAATATGTCTGTCAGGTAAATCATTATCCTACAAAAAAAATTACCTAGTCTGAACCAGTTTCAAGCAATAACAGAAATTGTATGTTGTAATTGTTCAGGGCAGTCTTCACTAACTGAGCAGGTTGTAAGGTTGTACAAACCTTTTAAGTTTCACTTTTAATTCCAAAACCCCACAGCACAACCTTAGAGAACAAACCCCTCATGTTAGTGGAGCCAACCTGAGGAACAAAAGTAGCGTAGAATTTGGAAGACCCAGTCTGGGGGGCCAGTTCTACAGCACAACAACCCAGGAGCACTTCCCCAGAAGAGGAATTGACAGGGTCAAACCCACAAGCTACCCTCCTGGACACGTGTTAGGTGGTCATGGTGAGATGCCCTGCTTTGTTATGACATCTTCATGAATCCAAGATTTGCATTGGTTCAGTTGTAGTATAATATTTCCTTGCCCATTATGTTCCCCAGAGTCTGGGCAATTCTTGACAACCACACACAGCGATGACTTGATTTGGAATTGATTTGGAGTTATCCTCTTGAAAAAGGCAAAAATAAAAAAAATACACCAACCTCTAATCCATGCAGTTTTTTTATTTACTTATATGGTTCCTTTTGAGCATAAAAAACTTGCATTTTACTGGCTCTCTACCTTGCATGGTATGAAGCTCTTTATCTGTGTTGGAAGTATTTCAAGTATTTATAAATACATACTGAACCCATATGAACTGACTTGATTCTGTGCTTTATAAGAAAAAAAATTATACTTTGACCCAGAAGCTCTTGGCCAGGCATGAGCATTGAGGATGCATGCAGTAATAAGATAACTAGAGCAGGTAGGTGATTTGAAAACAAACCAGTGCTTCCACATGCTTTCTACACATTTCTTAAAGGTTGTTTGTAGAAAGTCTACATTTTTGGCCTTTTCCATACACAAATGTTTTGTGTTTGCAGTATAAACTGTAGATAAATTGGGTCTGTTTAGTCATTACAGGTTTAGATTTGGGATTTTGACTTCAGTGTGGTTAATAATAAGCTGTGCAAAAAAGATAGTCGCGAAATAACAACATAACCTTGAACTTGAGTGGCAAACTTGTTTTACTGTGGAAATCAGGAGCTAGAAAGTAGACACAAATAAACCCCATGAGTTCAACAAACCTGGATGGTCCAACGTTCTGTGATTAAGAAATGAAACACACCCCTGTCCAACTTAATGAATAGTTTAATCACTAGTCTAATTACATTTACATGAGCATTTATGTTTTAAACTACACAAATATGGATTATCACATTGCTCACCCTTAGAAAAATGATCAATTTGACTGTAATCTCGACTTCATTGCATGCATTGGTTTTCCTTTCTTTTTTATACTTATTTTCTCATTTCAAAGGGGGGGGGGGGGGGGGGGGGGGGGGCAAGTTTAAGTTTAATGGTTTTTGGAAAGAGATGAAGAAACACTCTGAAGACAGACAGCCTGCAGACACTTGCTGGGTAACGAGGCCCTATCGAGGTCACGGTAGAACTGGACAGGTCAAACTCGGTGCTCATTTGCATAAGTGGGCGGGGTGACTGACCTGGTGTAAAATATAAACCACTTTCAAACGGTGTCGAAACCGTGTAACAGTATAAAGCAGCTGATTATAGCGAAATAGCGGTGATACAGAAGCGAACACTGAGTTGAACTTGTGCATTTAAGACTGAACCGAGTGCGTTCAAACGTAGTGGTAAGTGTGCAAAGTGATTGTTGGCGTTCATTGTGTTCGTTTTCAATTTTATTTACAAAACTTAGAGCATCTGTTAATCAGTAACACAGTTATTGTGCAGCCCCCTTTGTTCATGGTTTCTAATAACATTTCTTCCAGGAAGACTGACATGACTTTCAAAACCATCAAAGGTTTCAAGCTGGAGCTTGAACGGTCCGTTTCTGCTCGTGGAGAAGTGGTTTCTGGACAAGTGGTCCTGGAGCTCAACAGGGAAACTAAGGTTCAATGTTTGAAGGTTCTTGGTCGAGGAGTTGCTACAGTCCACTGGCTGGAGAACCATAACCTGGGCATTAATTCAGTATATAACGACTACACCTCCAAGATCACCTATTTTCGAAAGAAGCAGCATCTTATACGAGGTCAGTAAAGTATGCAAGTTGTTACACAAGTTGGGCTTCGCCTGATTGACAATATAACCCAGACATAGTCTTACAGGGAAAGGCACTAGTGCTAAATGTTATGACCGCTGGGCACCAAAACCAGGATTTTTGGTGGTGTCTGTGTTTCAGTTTGAAGTTAATGGTATGGATCGTTTGGCAATACAAACAGTGAATTTTGGACCGGTTGCAACATAAACTGAAATTTTCATTGGCAATATATCAATCAATCAATGAATTTATTATTTAAAGTGCAAAATCACCATGGTACATGGTCTCAATACACTTTACAATAAAATCGGGTAGCCAAAACAAAATAACATACAGTAAAACAATTTTAAAACACCACAGTAAAATGATAAAACAGTTAATGTTGCAAAGTATTTTCTGAATTTGATTGACAAGGAACAGTAACATGATTCAACTGATTCAACGTAGACCCATGTTAAGAACATGTGTTGTACATATAGGCATATTTTCTACTGGCTAACTGGTTGCATTACACTTATGATTAGAAATCGGTACACTATATCCACAAGAAAACATTGTTAGTATGTAATCTGCAGTTAGGTGGATTTATCATAACAGACAAGAGCGAGTTGTGTTAGTAGTGTAGTTCTTATGATGACCACAAGATGGCAAGATCATAATTATCTAATGTCAAGCAGATCATGACGAGGTTCTCCAGTATGCATGTCGCGTGCATGCCACAGAGAGGCAGTGGAGAACCCTCGGGTTCTACCAGGAAACAAAGGAGTAAACAACTTTCACACAAAAGATTATTTCATATTTCAATAAACATTGAAAACTTGAACTGTTGCTAAACATTACATTGGGTTATTTCCCAAGCACTCACGAAAGTACTGAAACGTGCATAAAAACCCGTGTTTAATAACTTGGATTTGAACAAAATGTTGCGTTTTGTGCAAAAAGACACATTGCATCAACATTGCATTGAACGTGACGAAAAAGTTGAGCACGATGTGAAACTATTTTTCGTGCTGGGAGAATCCCAGTCTTGGGGACTGCTCATGCTCAGTAAGCCTGTTTTCGTCTAAGAACCTGTAACCATCAATCATCAGGGTCTGTTCCCCCCCTCCTTTGGCTATCCACACCCATGGAAGATGTTTATTAAGCCAGCCTACAATCCTTGCCTGGTCCTTCTTTACATAATGTCATCATAAGAACCCGCCCCTTTAAACATCATCTAAAAGGAGCTGGGGTTCTCTCAGCACGCACAGTTCTGTTAAAGCAAGTATTAGGAGAGGATAAACCCTCACTTCAACAAAGTCACTGCAGAAGTTCTCTCTTTTGGAATTAACAACAACAAAAGCCTCTCAAGATGAAGATTTTCGACAAATTGAAAAAGTTTCACATCGTCTTCGACTCTCCAGAGATCGACTCCCCTCCTGTGTTCAGCAGTGGGGATGTGGTGTCTGGGAAAGTGGTTCTAGATCTGTCTGGAGAAAGTAAAGTGGAATCGCTGAAACTGCACGCTGAAGGTTTTGCTAAAGTGCATTGGACCGAGTCTCGTTCAGCCGGGTCCAGTACTGCTTACACTCAGAATTACAGCGATGAAGTGGAATATCTGAATAGAAGAGAAGTGCTTCTGCAAGCAGGTCAGACCCTTTTAAAGCCTCAATAGAATGAAAAGTGATACAATGAAAATTCGTAGAATAACGAATAAAGCATAGGGAAAAAAGCGATGTTTGCATATCACATATTGGTTTAGGATTTTGAATTGTCGGTGGCTGCTCATGTTTGATTTAGTTTACAAAACAACATTAGGAGTGTGTAGCAGACTAGGTTCAATTCAAAGCACTTGAGCCTTGAGCAAGGATTCAGTTATACGTGGAATGCAAATACGTGTTTTAATTACAAAAACTATAAACCATAGTCAACTAAACTATCGTCTTCTCTCTGACAAAAACAAGTTGAGCACAATAAAAACGGGAACCACCCCAACTAAATGACATGCGATTGTGCTCCAATCTTTCAATAGAACACGGAAACGAACAAAGTTCGCTGTCAGGCAGTAAACCTACTGTACAGTGTATTGTACTTTAACCAATTAGATTAATGCTTATTTGTTCATCTTTTTCAGATAACGGAGAGCTAACCCTTCTCTCTGCTGGAAGACATGAATTTCCTTTCAGTTTTCAGCTGCCAGAAGAGTAAGTAAACTGCCAATTGGAGAGATTTTCATGGTCAGATTTGTGCTTTTCACTAGCCTCATTTTCCACATTTCTAACTGTTCAATATGTTTTCTGTTCATCAGGACACTGGTGACATCATTCGAGGGCAAGCACGGAAGCATTCGTTACTGGGTGAAAGTAAAACTGCACAGACCCTGGTCCACAGTCAAGAAGATCAAGAAGGAGTTTACAGTCATTGAACCCATTGACATCAACACCCCAGCCTTACTGGTAAGATCATGATGAAATAAGAGTGTAATATGTTATGATAATAATTTCCTCTGGCATCCCAACTCACAATATTCTATTAATTCAGGCACCTCAGGCTGGCACCAAAGACAAGATGGCACGAGTTTGGTACCGTAACTTTGGACAAGTCTCCATAACTGCCAAAATTGACCGCAAAGGCTACACGCCAGGTAAGAATAAACAACTTTAACCGCTGAGACAATCTTGTCAACAAAAAAAATGTAGCTTGTTTCAACATAACAGAGGTTTAACGTCAGGTTGGTTGACCTTGTAGGTGAAGTGATTCCGGTCTTTGCTGAGTTTGACAACGCGACGTCACGCTCAGTGGTACCCATGGCCTACATCACTCAGACACAGACTTTCATCGCACGCGGCACCATGAAACAGAAGCGTGCAGTGGTGGCAACCTTATCCGGTGACGTGGTTGGAGCTCGCCGCAGAGAGACCTGGCATGGCCGCGCCATCAAGATCCCCCCTGTAGGGCCCTCCATCCTTCAGTGCCGCATCATCAAAGTGGAATACATGCTGAGGGTGAGTTTGCTACACTCAGCCACACAACACATACTCCTACTGTATGACTAGCCCTGCTGTCATGACAATTGACATAACCGGTTGTATCGATGGCAGGAATAAGTTGTCGATTTACTTTTTGTGAACAGTGTTTCTAAAATATTTCTCTCCCATCCTCATTCCAGGTGTGTGTGGATGTCCCTGGAACCTCCAAACTCTCCCTGGAGTTGCCCCTGGTCATGGGCACCATCCCCCTTCATCCATTTGGCAGTCGTACCTCCAGTGTCAGCAGCCAGTACAGCGTCAACCTGGAGTGGCTTCGCATGGCCATCCCCGAGCAGCCTGAGCGTAAGTGCCTGTTTCACCATTGCCAGTGGCATCCCCCAAGGGTCTGCACTGAGACCAGTGGACATTTGACTGGAATTAGTCGATTAAATTTGGATATTTCATTATTTTACAGCTCCTCCCGACTATAGTTCTGTGGTGACCGATGAGGAGGCAGGGCAACAGAACTCAACAACATCCCGTCCTGAGGAGGACTTTAGTGGGATCCTGCAGCGTCCCCTCACAGCCTTCATCCAAGAGTTTCGCTTCCGGCCACCTCCTGTGTACAGCGAGGTAAGGTCACATACAATAGATCTTTCCCCACCCTCACTCTCCACCTCAGAGGGTGGCTGAATATTACCATGGCTGCTGGACGTTTACATTTACACCTGTGACTGAGAATAGGGTTTTTACTATAACATGCTACTTTGAAACTGATATTTTCTTACTTAACGTCAACAGGTTGACCCAAATCCTCAGCCAATCAACATGAGGCCTCGTTGCATGACGTGTTGAACTATCAGCCCTGCCGGAAGGTCAAGCGACGACCCGCTATTAAAAAGTTAAACAAGCAAGAGATCTTTCTTCTCCTGGATTACTCCGAAACTGGTCCTCGGTGCCGAGACGTGTCTCCGGGTGTGGAGAGGGACATGAGTGCCACCGCGAGGCTGGAAGAGGCCATGGAGCCAACAGGACCTTAGTGTTGTAGAGAAGTTCCTTACTAAGCAAAGAAGGACATGTTATCAAGTTGTCTTTGGCAAAAAGGAAATGACTTCTCACCCTGGTTCCTGTCCTCCTAAGTGATTATAGCTCTGCACATGCTCAGAGCTGAAATTCCTTCCAATAGATGATTCCCAAGCAAGAAATGTTGGTGTCTATAAATTGGGTAAACATTGGGGGAATAGATCACTTAACGTTTGTTAAGGGAGTGTTGCAGTTACATATGGAATCTTGAACCAAAAGCTTTATCATTTTTCTCTCATTACACATTTGTGCAATGAGTAAATTTATATGCTGGTGTGGTGAAAAGGATACCATGATCTGTAATGCATAACTCCTGCCCTAGTAGCATTTTAAGGTGTCAAACCTACATTATCAGTGTATTGTGACTCAGCTGGCATGGTGTTTCCATGACAACTTCTAATGTTGTGACTAAATGTCAAATTAACTATATCTGAGATTAATGGAAAAAAGTTGAGTCAGCAGGATTTGTAGTGAATGTACTTGGGTAACAAATGTGCAAAAGGGAATTCATAACCTTTTAGGATATGCATACAAACCAGAATCATTGCATGAAACTTTTATGCAGAAGATGTGGTATCTTAAAAGATTAACTTTGATGGTTAACTGTTAACTAAGAAAAATACTGAATTCTTAGCATGTTGATGAAGTTCAGAGAGGTTTGTACTGATAATGTTAGACTGTCAGCACAAATGGGGTTATACTTAGAAGTGTCAATAGCCATACCCAAGATGGTGGCTGTTCTGAATCTTGATAACAGTGATGGAAGTTTTCAGAAGAAGTAGATTGCTCCAAGGATGAGCTTAAAAGCTGCTAAGAGGAGGGGAAAAAAGTGGAACTCATGGTGCATTTGATTGAACCCAGATGTCTGTACCTTGATGTTTGAAAGCAGTATGTTAACCTCAACAGAACATTTACTGTGATACAGTGCGCCTTAAATTGGAGATGCCACTTTGAACTGCACAGGTGAACATTCCAAATATGACTGTGGCTTTTGCCTCGTTTCCAAAACGGTGAGCAGAATGGCATCTTCAGGTTGGTAAAGCAACACTGTTGTGAAAGGTACACAACTGATGCTGAATGTATTTTATACAAATGCCATTGTGGATACACTGATTTTGCCAAAGATTTTTTTTTGTATTCCCTTTTTTCAAATAAACAAATATAAAATACATTTTCGACTCATGGGGTTTATGGTATAGGCCATTTTTTATTGATGCTGTTTATGCCCTGCCAATGGCATGGCGTGTAAAAAAACAAAACAAAACTCCTCCTCTGGCTGTGCATGAAACTAATAATAACAGTAATTGAAGTACTTCTGAATTTGTATTATTTACAAGGAACAGTTACATAAATGTCCCTTTTTAAACTTTATTGAGTCTATGGTAGATAATCTCACCAAACCTCAGAAACATACACGCGTGACCTCTTGTTATGTCTCGGTAATCAAAGTGGATGAACCATAAATACTCTTAAACTGTGACACCATGTTGGAGACATCCGCAGGGTTTTTTGGCGTTTACTTGAAAGAAACTGTTTTGCCATGTTCTGTACATTTTTGGTTTGTTGCAAACTAACAACAAACTTTTAGGACATTGACTGTGTTCCTGATAGTCTGTTTACCTAATCATCGTGTCAGGAACAGAGCTCCTTCTTAAAAGATGTCTGCTGCTGGGCAAATTCCTCCCTGTGTATTTGCCCCAAGGGGAACAGTCAAGGCTCACAGGCTCTGCTTGTGTGTCTGCTAATTCTTACACAATAATGAGATCTTCCCTGTGCAACAGAACAAAACACCAAAGGGCTAATCTTCTGTAAAAGGCCTTCCCTTGGTTTAGTTGATTGTTGCTGTACAAGGTTTTTTGTGTGTGCGCATTTTTTCCCCCCTTAATCTTTATGTAAAATGTTGCATTTGATTTAGCAGACAGACTCATGGTCAAGGTTTCCTACATGCCCAGTATGAACCAACATATAATTTGAACTGTCACAATCCAGGTGACCTAGTTGGGAAGTGTGATCTGCCAAATAAATGTATATGCAACCACTTGGCCCATCAACAGATACTTTATTTACAGTGTTTCCCAATTGGTATCTCCCTATTAAAAAGCAGAGGTTGAGTTTCAGAAGCATGTGTCAGGCTTGAGCCATGGGATATGAAACAAGCAATCAAAAATACAATATATTAAGGAATATAGCAAGGAATTGGCTGTGATGTCAGGAAGGAGAACACCCAATAAAAATATTTTATTTAGTTAGTAAGTCAGCTCATGATAAGTTCTTATGTGTCAATGGCTGCCTGTGGCTCCCAAGAGAAAGACAGTTTATGGTGATGAAGACAATCTACAATGGATTCTCCAACTAAAACACCGGATAAAAACATATCGCCACCTATAGGAACGTATGTAGTATTACATGATAAGGAGACGTTGATTTGCTGTATGCAGGGTGGGGCAACAATGAGAACACACACATGCATGTCCATGCTTCTCTTCCTCCAGTAGTATATAGGAGCAGTGGGCAGCCCTCCAGGGAGCATGTACAAGTACTCATGCCCCCTGTCTCAGTCAGAACAGGAGAACGATCGGTTCTTTGCCGAAAATACCCACGAGAGCCCAGGCAGAACATGCAACCTCCACACAGACAGGAACAGGAGCCCCGAACCCTGACAGGCCTGTGGAGAACATGGTCCCAGTGCCAACAGTTCCCTAGTAATCAAACCCAAAAACCTTCTTGCTTTGTGCAGTTTGCAAAAAAAGCAAAGAACCATGGACCTGTAACCTGTGTAGCACTGCAGGCTTTACAAATCATTCTCATGAAATCTAGGCTCTGGGAAAAATCTTCTTAATACCAGCTCAGAAACTCTGCTAAACTGGAATATTATTTTTGTTTCTCCCTGCCCTCTTTATTTCATAAATAGGGGACAGGAGGCCAGAATACCTAATAGGGAAGCCTGACAGACTGGCATGGCGCCTGGATTTGGAACTGTGAGACCGTCAAGGTTACAGGGAGGAAGTGGTCTGCAACTTTTAATTCACATTGACTCACATTCCAGTCCCTCACAAAAACATGATCTCAGACGGCGATGGAGACAAACATGAGCCTCCCCATGTTCCACAGTGGCAATGAGAACAATATTATGAGGATGAGTTTCGATCTGAGATTTCGGGCGGGGAGGGGGGGTGGGGGGGCCTCTTCGAAGGTTCACGTGAAACCATGTTTTGTCTTGAACCAGATAACTCTTTTTTTTTGGATGACACTGCTTAGTCTCTGCTGGTCTCTGTCCATTTCGCGTAAATCAGAGGAAAATGGCAACCTAAAAGACACAAAGCAGCATTGTTTTTGGGAGTGAATGGCCTTTCCTGTAGAAAGACCACTGAGGCTGCTTAGACATGCCAGCATGTAGCAAATGTTCTCATGTGTTACCACCCGCTGTTGAAGGCACACACTGCAGACAGATCATGCAGACGACTGTGTAACACTTATAATACTCTCTGTAACACAATAATCACAGAATCCCTTAAAGAAAACCTACTCTCCACAAGTGTTTACACTTATAAAGACTGTTTATAAGACACTGTCAGAGGTTCGTACACTGCTCTAACTCCTATACTGTTGTTCTGAAAACTTCGAAAGCGTTTTCCAATGCAAGCAAAACCGGGAACAAGGACAAAGGAGTTGGTCGATCTGATGTGACGTTCTGACACGGGGCCGCCCAGCCGCCCAGCCTGAGCAGCCGGCAAACTGCTGTCACATTTTTAGCACGCTTCCGATAGTACGCTGAATGACACCCACATGCAGCCTGGCTCAGGACGCACGTTGTGTGACGTAGACAGAGAATAGACGTGGGTGTATTTCAGTGCCTTGTTGACTTCATTGAGCAGAGAGGCATTGGCTTGCATGTGACCCAGCTCCCCCCAAAAGGCCTTCATGGAAATCAGTGTAACTTCAGAACGACTAGTGGGAGAAGCAGTTATAGCCGCAGCTATGGTGTCATGTACTCCTCTGCCCGCCTGTACTGTACCTCAAAATACATAGGAGGGAACAGGACATTTCTTTCAGGGCTATTATTTGTGGTGAAAACAGCTCAACTTCTTGTTGATTGTACTTTATTTGGGCCTCTTTCGATTTCTCTTTAGTTCCTTCTGAGTTTCAAGGGTTTCGTGTTCCACAGTAGAAAGGATTTCAGAGGTCAGAGGACTTTTGGATGGAAGTCGAAACATCTTGATTTTGAAATACAGTGTCCAGATGACTAGCTCTGAAAACTTTTCTACTTTAATGGTTAGGTTAAGCAGCTTAAGCAAAATGGTCATCAACGTTTCTCTGACCAAACCCTCTCTCTTTTCTCTAGCTGGTCATCTTAAATCTGGTAAAGCCTGTTCTGGTAAGGCCATTTCAACAATTACCAGGTGTAGGAACATTCCTTAATGTACAGATCTTAATAATCTGGAATACTTTGGTTAGGCTTAAGAGTCAGCACAGTGCAAATATATTCCTTCTGTGTTACATACGTCAAGCGCATATTCAAGTTACTTCCCCTCCAGTGTGATAGCGAGGCATGTGCTAGACCCTGTTATTTATCTGTGAGCTGGCCTAGAGCCAGCAGAGAACTGTTGCATTACATGATGTGACGAACACATGAAAGGGAGTGCAAAGGAATGTATTTTCTTCGGATGAAAGTAAGATTAGCACATACTTTTCTCAGGCTGCAAAACGAAAACAGTGGGGCTAAGCTGATGAGACAAGCCCATTTTGACTTTTGACAAAAAGTACAGCAAGTTCCATGAAAACAAGAGGGGCTGCCACTCTAGACACCCCCTGAAAGGAGTAACATGATATTGTACTGAGCACAATAACATGTCTCAAACAGTTCCTGAATTACAGTGTGGTGGAAATGTACTGTAGTCCACAGCTGGGTTAGGTCTGCATGTTATATTTCATATGAAAACGTTTTGATCATATGACTTGTGTTGTCCTGCATGACATTGTCTAATATGTACACACTATTTCAAACATTTGGACAGTAATAACTGCTTGACAGTTGGGCTGTTCCGTGGCTTTCCCACAAAACAAAACAAATCGAAGGTATTATCAAAAGCCTTTTGTCGATCATGTTGGTAAGGTTGCATAGCCTTGAAAAACAGTATTCCTGCTCAGTTTCTACCTCTGAACATGTGACCTGTGATCTGTGGAAAAGGCATGTTGAACCCTGGAGAAGTGATCTATGATTTCCGTTCATGACGAGACGCAGCTCCCCCTCTGGGACTAAAGCAACAGATGTTACTCCAGCTAGCAAATACAGCTTCAGTCCAGACCACATGTCATCATCACCAAACAATCAGCAATATTAGTTCCTCATTATTTAAGGTAATACAACAACAAAAAATCCCACAGGCACTTACTCTCTCACACACACAGCAATGATGGAGAGTGAATGAGTCAGATAGACAAACAATATCCCCGGTCACACGCTGTGCCTGCGACATTGGAGGCATCTTATACATTTCTGGCGTTCTATCTGACAATCATGACAACATCTTGTTTCCCACAAGGTTCGGTTTGCGGTGCATTTGTTAGATCATCAGATGTGTTGTTTCGTTACCAGGGCAGTAAGTCCCATCATGCATCTAAGAAAAACACAGGCCACAGGCCTCTGTGGATTTTGTAGACTTCCCTTCTGAAATATCCTTCTTTTTTTATTGTCTTCCCCGGGGAGTAAGGCTGTCCCCTCTCTTCTGACGTCACCCCGTGTGTATAAGTAAACAAAGAGAGACCGGGGAGAAGAGTTCGATGTAAACAAGTCTGTTATCCATGTCAATAACATTTAGACCATCCACAAGGCTGGAGGGGGGCAAGGTCACGGAATCTTAACGGAGCAGCGAATAGAGAAAGAGACAGTGGGACTGGAGGGGGAATGGAAAGCACATCGTGGCTCCATCAGGAGTCATTTGGCAGTCAAGGCTCACTTTGATCTCGATAGTTTGTCTCTGAAGGATAAACTCCAAAACATTTACTGATAACGGATATCTACAGAGGGGGATATCTACAGAGGGGGATATCTACAGAGGGGGATATCTACAGAGGGGGATATCTGCAAAAAGAGATATCTACAGAGAGGGATATGTAGAGAGTAAATGTGTACTGTATATCTACAGTGCATGTTATATCACCTCTGCTTATAGCACTCCCAGCTAATTCACACTCTGCATGTAGAAGAGGGTGCTCCGGCTTGTCAACCCATATTGACAGTCCAGTACATATCAGCCCACTGAATCTGGGCCCTGCTGTAACAGTACCTCCTGCAAGTAACCTTTAGATGCCCATATGGATGTGTGGTAAATGACTGTGGTTGTTGAGGCGTGGAACAAGGAAGGGGTTTGTGTTGAGTTTGTGGAAAATGTCGAGACATATGGTTCTGAGCAGTGCTCTTTTGTTTGAGGCTAAGGCTTTTAGTTGTGCATTGATTCAATGGCATTTATATCACGCAGCTCAAAAACCTATAGCACAAGTTTCCAAAGTGTTACACGAGATATCCATTCAACAGCAGTTTATTAGACACCACAGTGTGACACCGCAGCGTTTTGAAATAACAGACTTCATTTGTTACAGGGTTTGTTATGATCAGTGATTCCACTCCAGGTCTTCCCTGTCTCCCTCACTAGTCACACCGGCCTGCACACCTGACACTCATCCACTCATCAGACTTGACCCTGTTCAAGCAGACACAGCTCAGCTTTTCCAGAATGTTCTTTGTCCATGTCTGCTCTATTCAGGCTCTTTGTTCCAGCTCTGCTCTGCAGCTCCGCAGCTCCGCCTCAGACCCTTTCCTCTGTCCCTCTGCTCAGGTGATCACCGGATTAAACAGAGACACGTTTAACTTAACCTGACTGTTGCCCTACTATTGTGCATTTTGAGTCCTCTGCTGCATCCTCACAGGGTTCACAACTCCAAACCTCTCCTGTTTTTTCTTTTCCCCAGGGTAAATATGTAAGCCAGAAGTGTTCGCTCAACGCTGATTGGCTGTTTCGTCTCGAGCGTGTACAAAGGCCTGTTTTCGAACACTGTGTTCAAGTTGGATTCAGACGGAGGATCAGGTTTAACCACAGGTTCTGCACTACCACCTCGCACGCAGCCTTTCCCTTCTGAGCCCTGAGCTACAGGAAGTGGTGGGAGCCCACACAAGTCTACTGCTTTTCATGCAGTAAACAACCCAAAAAGCAATGCATACATGTGTATATATGTATGCATACATGTTTTATATAACTTTTTCACTGTTTCCTAGGTGATCCTCTAAAGTTGTGTTCAAATGTGTGCACTCATTGAAGATGAATTTCCAGTTGAATGGTTCCATTGTTTTGGTTGTTAGGACATGCTGAAGGAATTGTGCTTCTCTAACATGTGACGTGCTTGTAAGATAGATTTTTATCAAATGTATACTTTTTCAAAATGGCTGAGAGTGCATCGTAGAACTTTCTAAAGCCCTCCAAAGTCATTACTGTCAATTCATATCATGCCAGTGTCAGTCTTGACTGAGTTTCAACATCAGGTTCGGTCTTTACAAGAAATATAACCGGCAAAATGAAACCCAGATGATGAATTTCCACGTTAGATGTATTTTTAAGGCTGCCTCAAACATATGTGACATGTTATGCTGGCCCACATCTAAAGATTGGGAGATGAAATATGACGTCAAATATTCGGTGGGCAAATAATTAAGTTTGAAATATCACGAAAGACGGGAACACTTGAATAAAGCAGAAACTCCCAAACATCTGGTGTGGCGAATGTAGATCTGTCCTCCTCATGTTCAACAGACGATCCTTGGAGAGACGGGTCCATCGTTAAAAGAATTTGTGGGTCTATTTCATCCTTTTCAAATCAACACATACCATCAGTTGAGGAGTGGGAGAACAGCTGGATGGAGGTTTGGTAAAGGATGTGAAATAAATGTTTCACAGAAACACAGTTGAGATATGGCCCTGATTCAAAAGAATGGCTTCCACCTCCTCTCTCACCACCGGTTTCTCAAGAGATTAGATTATGCAAGTTGTGGGAAACAAAGTTACTGTATTGGACATCTATTTTATTGGAACATGCTGGCTCAGCACTCTGTCAGCAGACCAGTGGCTGGTGTCTGTGGTAATGAGTGGATAGATGTGTAGTCATATTTCTGGGCCTTCAAACCCGCTCTCTCAGGCCTCAGGGGTCATTAGAAACAACCAGTTTTCAACAAGCTT
Organism: Neosalanx taihuensis; assembly: GCA_030340665.1. Classification (NCBI taxonomy): domain Eukaryota; kingdom Metazoa; phylum Chordata; class Actinopteri; order Osmeriformes; family Salangidae; genus Neosalanx; species Neosalanx taihuensis. The sequence continues at coordinate 5,397,780 of CM059312.1, read as the reverse complement.
GGCTTGTTAAGATGTTTGTTTTTAAAGGCCTCATCAGCTGCCTCCGGCTGTGTTGGTTGCAGCACCATGCCTGTGTCTCACAGAGCCAACAACAAACTGGGGCCTAACTCCACACGTCCTGTCCAGGGTCGAGACAGAGACTGGATGTTTACACAACGGGGTCATCAAACGGCCCTGTGGTAAAACAAAACGGGTGATGTGAGAGATATCCAAGTTTTGACGGTTCTACTAACTCAACGCTTCTTATCACCTCTTCTCACAGCATCCACTGTCACAGAAAAGGTTGTCATTGTGATTATGAAGAACTGAAACTTGGTTGGGAATTTTTTTCTTCAGAGGAGGAGTAACATGTTTATGAGCCAAACATGCAACACTTGTCGTTTTTTTTTATGCCAAAGTTAAAAGAATACGGCCTTCGAACTCTGTTGGGAATGTTGACCTCGATTGTTTTGGAGGCAAAAACAACTAAATACAGAAGAAAACAAGAATATGAAGAAATTGGAGACGTTACTTGGCACTATTTCTAGGATTCATTCAAAGGAATTCAGTCGCGAGGCACGTGAGGTTTGTGAATTTTGGAGTGGAGACGTGATTCTGGCGAACTTGCGAGTGGGCCGGCAAGGTGAGAGGGAACTGTCAAGGCTCGCTCCTGCTTACAGCAAACTGTTACTTCAGAGGAAGTCTGGCTGGTCTCGTGGCGAGGAGAGACGAGCCAGGCGGTCTTCACACCTCTGCCGCCCCTCAGCGTGAGGGTCAGCCTCCACTTCCTACTCTCACAGTCACCCTCGTGTTTGTCCTCTCTGTGTTAAAGGGAAGCCCAAACGTGTCAAGTTTTTTTTTTTTTTTACATTTCCACGTGTCTGGCTGTCTTGTGTGTGAGTTAGTGAGAGAGAAAGAGAGCGCAAAAGACAAGACAAACTGTTTTTTTGGATAGATGTAAACACTTTGGTCTTGCGTTGCGTTGTTCAAGAGAACTGGTTTGTCTAGCCCCTTTGTCTTGCCGGTTTGTCTTGCCACAGAACAAGCCGTCAGTCTACCAGTCTCTCGACAAACAGATCTCTAAGGTAATTATACGTATTGCTTCTCTGCTGTGTAAGAGGGGAATTCAATGTGGAAACGTGTATTAAGCAGCAGTGAATCATCCCCTGATCGTGTATGAGATTTTCTTGTCAAAGCCTGGTAAATGGATGTGAGTCAACCATGTGAATAGGTGACATCACGATTGCAACATCGATTTTTTTCCCAGAAGTTCCCTTTTTTTATTCCTTTCAGCCACAGGCTGCAACTACATCTGGAGCCTCATGCACACACTTAAAATCTTAAAGATTTTAAGATCTTAAGATCTTAAAACATCCAATCCCAATCGCCATGGCTTCTCTTTGTGTCGTTCACTGTGTAATCAGGGTCAGGAGACTGTTGGTAACCAAAGCTTATATTGCTTGGATATTCCTCATGTAAGAAGAGAGCAGGACAAAAACAGGAAGATTACTTGTTTAAATATATCACTGCCTTAAGTTATGCAATAACCAGATTAACAACACTGGACACTGGTTTCCTATAAACATCCTGACGACGTGCCCAAATAAAAGCTGCGTCGACTGATTTGAAAACGTTCCTTTCCACTGCAGGAAAGGCTTTTCTTTGTTTGCAAGACGGTCGGCAGTGACTCTGGCCTAAGCCTTGGGCCTGAGCCCAGGCCTGCGTGTGCTGGCATGAACCCAGATCCTGGAGTGCGTCACGGTTCTGGAGGTCCGCCTGGGTCAGCCCACAGCCACCGCAACCCTCTGAGAAAGTCGTAGAGGTCAAAATACTAGTGTCAACCTCTGCCCCATCCCCTGTCCTCTGCCCCCCCCCTCCCCCCGCACCCCCTCCAATTCCATCAAACACCAGACCCAGCTGGGGAGCCAAAGGTTGTGTAACAGTTAAACACACTGTGAGACCCGCAAGCCACAACACCAGTCAGGAGCTGCAGAGGAACTTCTCCCTGTGTTTGTTACACTGTGTTCTGCCTCCCGCCAGGGCACAGCCCAATCATGCAACACTTTGCCATTAAAAACGAAAGCAATCTGATCCAAAACAATAGCCAAGGCTCTTCCAACCAATCTCTCTCTTCTTTGCAACAACCCTCTCCTCTCAACAAAGTTAAATAGAAACCTATGGAGCAGAGAAAAAAAACTTGGCTCTGTACCACCACGGCGCCACTCTTTCCTAATCACAGTACCTTGCACAGAAGGACGTCAGGCGAGGCTGGGCATCAGATAAAGTGTGTTGTGTTGCTGAGAGGCAGGCGAGGTAGAACAGGCAAAGGCTGGAGGTCACACAGGGGGGAGGGCAGCATGCACGCAGCTCACAGAGGCCTCATTGTGTGAGCTATCTCACCTGGGATCAGCCCCACTGGGAGCCCTGTGTTGGATCAGGGCCCAGACAGATAGCTGGATGGACAAGAAGGATGGACAGACAGGAAGAGAGGATGGACAGGAAGGAAGAATGGATGGACAGGAAGGAAGGATGGATAGAGAGGAATGAAGGATGGATGGAGAGGAAGGATGGATGGACAGAAAGGATGGATGGACGGGAAGAACAGTAAGAGGACTCTGGCCTCAGCACAATGCTGGAAGGCATCTGTGGGAACTGGAATGGCATTTCTGAGACATCTGCTTTGGTGGACGTACTGTACTTGGAAGCAAGGGCCTGCACATGCATGCACTAAGATATGTACAGTTCACTGACTTTACATAGTGCACATGCACTTTACACAGCTATGTCAGAACAGTTGTTACTGAACTAGAGCAGCATAGATACGTGTGTGTGTGTGTGTGTGTGTGTGTGTGTGTGTGTGTGTGTGTGTGTGTGAGTGAGTGATTGTGAGAGCCTGAGCATATCTCTGTGTTGCTTTTCACACACAGAAAAACATGTGTTTGTGAGAGTTGCCATGTTGCTCGTCTGTGGATGTGTGTTCGTTTTTTCGTAGTTGGTGTGTGAATTCCTGTGGACATCTGCATTTGAGTGTGTGTGTGTTTACATGCCATCCTGCCTGCTCTAGAACAGCTGTAGAACACGAGAGGGGGAAAAGGGGGCTTTAAACAATCCCAACACATTTACCTAGTGCCAACTGAGTTCTTGAGAGCACGGAGAAAGGAAACATTCAGAAAGTGCAAGCCAGTTGCCAGGGTCATTTGCAGTTCAAGTTTGGAGTTTCTGTTAGTTAGTTTCTGAGTCAGAAACTAAACAAAAAGTTAATGACAGCGACGGGCTGCAGGCAGCTGCCTGTGCTGAGAACGTGACTCCAGACAACAGACTGAGCTCTGTGGTTTTACAGGAAACTGCTCTGTTTGCCACAACACCACCAAGGCCCCGCCCATGCCCTGCTGCCATTGGCTCTGTTGTTGTCAGGCGCATCTCATGAGAAAACAAAGTCCCTGACTGGCCAATGAGCAGCGAGTGTGAATTTCCCCGTTTTACCAACACCTAGATGTAGGCTGAAGGAAAACATCAAGTGACATCATGCTTTTGAACTGACATACCATAACCATTTAAATGGCCCAGCTGCTGCCAAGATACAACAAACTTCTCACTCCTCCAGTCACACTCTTTACAGTTTGATTTATATTTGACCTTGTTTGAAAGCAATAAAAGAAGGATTAAAGACAAAAAGATGACACTTGCAGGTATTTATTCTGAGCTGCTCCTTTAAGGTAGCTTAGGTGTGTGTTTGTGTTAATTCCTGTAAGTGAAAACGTTTTGAAGAAACAATAAGTGTTTTATGACCGGAGAGGAAAGTCCGGCCCTGCCCTCTTTACTGTGAGGGTTGGTGCCTCTGACCACTAACACAAGATAACAGGGAAGTTCATCACATGATCACGTGACTGTGGGTCACATGACTGTGGTCAATGGACCCACCAGGAGACAGAGAGAAGAGCTGAGTTTCATTCTGGATCACCACAGCAACCTTTTTTCACATGTGGGACATATCCTGTTACCGTAGGCAAACTGCAGTCACACAGTCAATGACTGGTCTTTCACATTAACGTGAACTGTAAAGGGACAAACCCCGAAGGGGACAAGTCTAAAGGGGTGATTGATATCTTGGATGTGTGTGAACTTTTAACCTGAAGATAGAGAGGATGTCTGCACTGTTAGATGTTTACCCCGATGGCCTGACCCAGAGGAGTGCTTGTGGGTGGGGCTTTAGTAGGACACACACGCCCCCACCTTAAGGACCAGACAAGAGAGATTTTGCAGCCAAGACTGGCTCTATATATGATGGTGTTATCAGCAACAACAGTGGTTCTTGTTTGATAACCAAACAAGGTAATGTAAAGATAGAAAGAGAAACATCAGACCAAGGGGCTGATTACAGTCTATTATATAAGGAGACCTTCATCAACTGCTCAGCTTTTACCATAAGAAACAGGGTTTCTCATAGGTTTTGTTCTGGCTTCAACTCACTCGTGCCTTCTCTTCTTCTCCTGCTCGTACTGTACTGTTTCGTAGCCATCAGCCTTAAATGCTGTTTTCAGCAGTAGAAAAACAGACAGACATTGTTTACAGGATGACTCTGCAAGGCAATGAACATTGTTTGTCAGTAATGTGAGATGAGAGGAGGACAGACACTGCACTAGTTATGTCTCACTCTTTTTTTCTTTTTTTTTTTTGGGGGGGGGGGTGCTGCACTACTGGGTGAAAGGTCAGTGTTCCAGTGTCCCAGGCAATCAGTAGGGTGGGGTATTTGGAGAGGTGGCCTCTTCCCCTGTAAATTGTCAGACAGTATCAACAGTTGCGTTGGTCCTGACCAATACGCAGGCACGCACAGGAAAGGATGGGTGGATAACTTCCTCCCTGAGCGAAATACGATTGCCTCGCACAACTCCGTGGGTACACACGGACACGCACGTACTCAGACACACACACTTTGAGAAAAGCAACCCAGTAGAGGAGACCATTTCCTGTGTTCTTTTTGCTCTGGACTGATAACAAAGCAAACCAGTCAACTCTCTTTTTTAAATGCCAGGATAGAACGCAAATGAAACGATTTTCTCCTGTTAGTTTCATTGTTTGTTTTTTTTACAACAATATGCATCATGAGACAGTGTCAAGGTATCACAGGTGTGCTTTTATGTGATGTAGAAAAACACAAGGTATTGTGATGGCTTAGTCGTATTTTCAGTTATTTTAGGTTGCCTCAGGCACCTTCCTGATGGTGCATGACAACATGGATGGTGCATGACAACATGGATGGTGTTGACAGCATCATAATCTCAGAAGGCAAGGACCCTCTTGCAAATAAGTCCATTGTTTTGGCATGTACATGAATGCCTTAGACATATTTTTGAACAGTGTAAAATCTGTGACGTACATCTGGTGTTTTGCCAGAAAGGATATCTCTGCGATGTCAGTGTGTGTGTGTAAAAGTAGGTGTGGGTGTGTACGTTGTGCACACTCCACAGTTAGACAAGGATGGCCGCAAGAACTTGTCTGTTATGGGGGTCAGCCTCCAATCACTCCCACTGTGGAACTGATTGAAAGCAGGTGTGGGTCCATGCCTCTATGCCGCTGAGACCTGCTGGCCTGAAAACAGAGTGAAGCAATGCTTGAGTGGAGCTAGCACGAAAACAGCATTACCAAACCGTATTTCAACCCTGTTTATCCAAGCAAGGATGTTTACACCCACAAGGGTGAACCGTCAGGACTGTTAACACAAATATCCCATCCTCTTTGGAAGGAGCGGAGGATCAGTTTACTTCAAGCTTCAATAGGACGTACCCTCCGTGCTAATTTGAGGAAGTCTTGTTGAAATCACTGTTGAAAGACTTAAAGATCTCCTCGAATTACCGAAGGAGAGTTCAGATATTCTGAAGCGTATTATTATTATTAACATTCTGAACTAAACGAATTAAACAGTTCTTTTGGTAACAGGAAGGACGTACTTGACAGAATGGCAGAAACGTACATTCGTCCCATCGTTTAGTTTTTTAGCCCACACAGGCACAGCTTCTAAGCTTCTACTGCTGTGTTCTATTCAGCAAGTGGGAGAGAAGAGGGAGATTTGGCATGGGGCAGGGGTGGGGGAGCATGTGTGTGAGGGTGCGCTGGCGTTGTTAAGAGAAGGCGATGGTGGCGGGGTGGGGGTGGGGGGGGGGGTGTGGGGGTGGTATTCGCAATGTAGTATACAGCACTGGCTCGCGCCGGTTTGGTCTGCTTTTAGCTGGCCCTGTGCCACGACGAGGTTGCGAGGTTAGCGCTCGGGTTGGGGTTACTCAGCGTCTTGTCTGCCCTTTACTTTTGGGGCGGAGCCAGGGGGGGGTCTCAGACACAGGCACCTGGTGTACATGCGTGAGACAGAGAGAGAACATAGAGTCCACCCTGTCATCCATACACACACTCACGCACGCTCATCAGGATTCCATGATATCAACATACTGTAGAGGTATCAGACCTCCTGAGAACATTTGAGCCAATTGACAGCACTCTTAAATAACTTGTAGTCTTTCAGCCCACAAAAAAAAAAAAATAATAATCCTACGAGCCCGTAGGTGAGACTTAGTCAGTAAGCACAGTTCTCAGTGTCTCATGTACATTAGAGACCAGCCCAGCTGGCCAGAAAACAGCAAGATACTGTCCATTCCACTGAACAGAAGCTTGTTGAACTTTGCTGTGCCTGGGAACACAATGGGGGAGATGGTCAGAGGGCTTCTAGCCCACGGTCACTCACTCTCCCCTTGTGTGCGTGGGGCTGTTGAAAACTCTGAAGAAAGAAATTGTAAGATTAGGTGTCTGAGAAAGTGTGTGTGTGTGTGTGTGTGTGTGTGTGTGTGTGTGTGTGTGTGTGCGCGTGCGTGTTACACAGCTGTTCAAACCAAATGGACAGTATCCAGTGCTTTGCCTTGAAAGAAACTGGATAGGATTTTTTTTCATTGTTTTCTCTTTGTCTCCATCAAAACCAGCTCTAACCAGATTTAAGCAGCGATATAGTACAACACTTCTCTGTCACGAATGAGTCAATTAGGGCAGATTATGTGACTGAGGTTGGTTTTGCACTTGGAACACAATAGATCTGGTTGAACGCAACGTCCATAGCTTCAGTTACACGTTGTTTGGGAACAAGAAAACCCTTATGTTCAGTATCGAGGCAGTGACTCAAATTGTTGCCATCTTTCACTGCTTCTACATCTTATTGTATGTGAGCAGACAGTAAAAGAATGGGGAGAAATGTCAACGATTAACAATGTTCCTTTCTCTGAAGGAGGAAAATGCAACTTGGAAAAACGAATTTAGCTTCTGGCTCCTGATCCAGGTGGTCCTGATTAGTAAGTTCTAGGCCTATTTTTGGGCAGTTGGGGAGAAACTATCACCATTTGCTGTTCCTGGATCGGTTTCCTGTTTTCCGAAGAAACGGGGTTGGAAAACTGAGATGGGTCGATCTTGCGTGCATGCAACAGCTTTGGGCGTGTGAACTCTGCAAAGCCCCCGTTTGTCCTCAGGTCTGTTTGGGATAAATGGCTTCTTTGGTCGTGCGTTATAAAACCTCAGCTGGCATTGGGGGAAGGGGGCCCTCGTCCTGGGGTGATCAATGCTCAGCGTGTGCTGGAGCTCTTGTCCGAGTTACAGAGTGAGGTCAAAGGTGATGACCCTGGCTCTGGCTAAGCCTTCTCCCTTACATCAATTCTGAATCACATGACTGTGTTTGGTCTGTGTGGGACAGTTGTTCCACCCCCACCAAACCGTCAGTCGCTACTGAACTCTGAAAGTTTTTTTTTACATTTTAAGATAAGTTTTTGTTTTTCAGATTCAGAATACTTTATTAATCCCTGAGGGGAAACTCTTTAGCAGAATACTTTATTAATCCCCGAGGGGATTTAGCAACAACCAGTTTTGCAAATCTTATGAAGACGGAACCATGCCCTGATCCTGAAGTGTGTGTGTGTTGAAAAAAGTGGGTGTTGTCATGTGTACGTTAGCTACACAAATGTGTTTATGGTTGAGCGGACTGCATTGTCCATGAGTCATGGAATTTGGACAGGGACGTGTTCTGGGCATATGAAAAACTGTCATGCCAATTAAAGGACAGATTGAAAATAAGAGATTACATCAAATCAGCAACAACAACAACAGCCTGTCCTGCCTCCATGAACAGGAACCGATATCCTGTCATGACAGTGAACAGATTTGGAGCGAGTTGATATTTAGTGACTAGGCGGTTTAATGTCCAGGAATAGTGCCTGTCTCGTCTGGTCACCTAAGCCTGCCTCTGAATGTGTTGACTGTTGACCACTAGTCTCTTGTGGGTGTCTGGACAGCATGCATTATTTTGACCCTGTCCTACCACACACAGTCAGATTAATGAATCTCATCCAATGATATGATGACATTTTGTGTTGGTGAAAACGATGTGTTATGGTGTGTCTATATTTGTGTTTGGGTGATACGTTTGCTTCCTTCATGTTTACAAGGAATTTGAATGCTCACAAGCAACAGAATAAGAGTGTCGATCTGTAGACATACCGGTCCTTTTCACTACATGCAAATAAGGTCCTGACAAGAGCTTCATTCAGCAGACAGGTCAAGCGCGTCACAGCACTCATCATGTCCTGATATAGATCTACAACGTGAATGAGCCATGAATAGCCGCCTGATGATCGCCGTACCAAATTAAGCCACATCACGGTAGAGGTATCCCCTCCCCTCCTCTCCCACCCCCGGGGACACGAGCCATGTGCAGCCACAAGACATGGAGCTTAACATGGATCCTGGAGCCTACAAGTAACCCACATCATGATCAACAACTATCTGATATGCCCTATGACACTTCCATGATGTCTTTCATGCAAGCATGAAAAAGAAGAGAAACACCCGTAGCTAAGGCCAGAGGTGTCCGAGCCACCGTCACTGGGCTGCTGTGCCGGGGGTGTGGCGGGGGGGTGTTGGGTTTGGGGGGTCCCGTTTCACTTCCCAGGAATTAGTACAGGTTCTCGGCTTCCTGGAGACAGAATGTGACAAGGTGCTTGAGGAAAGTTCAACCAATCCTCATCTGAGTCAGAGGGAAGAGAGAGAAAGGGGGAAGAAGAGAGGAGGAGGACGGGGTGGGAGGAGGGGTTGGGAGAGGGGGAGGGGGGTGGGGGGGGAGGGCAACTTCTGGAATAGCCCGGAGAGTCGGCGCGCGCTGGTTCAGACCGGTTCCTGTTTCTCTCCTCCTTCCGTTCGGTTCTCTTCTCCTACCCTCACAGACATGTAAATACCGGCCTGGCCTTCAGCCAGCATTAGTCACCATTCTTGTCTTGAGCGCTTGAGAGAAAGACAAAAAGACAGCGAGAGAGAGAGAGAGAGAGAGAGAGAGAGAGAGAGAGAGAGAGAGAGAGAGAGCAAGAATGAATTAAAAAAAAGAAAGAAAGCAACCGAGAAAGAGAGACAGTGGAATGAGATAGAGATACGGAAAGAGGAATGAAAGACGAACAGACTTGATCGAGAAAGACTGAGAGATGATGCGAGAGAGAGAGAGAGAAAGAGAGAGAGAAAGATAAAGGGAAGCCTTCCGTACTCCAGAGTGTTTAGGTGAAGAGTATAGGAGCAGGAAGCGGTACTCTGGACGCAGGGCAAACCTCCGGCGGCGGCTGTCTTACTGTAGACAGAGCTGGGGAGTCTGTTAGCACAGATGAGGGTAGTAAATGTAAACCTTTCCTGTCCAGTTGCAGGGCTCAGAAAGCTTCTCCCTCCTGGCCTGTGAGAAGGGTAAGAACCGCTCTCAGGCTTTCTTCCTGTTCTACTCGGATGAGAAAGACATTTCAGCCATTTGGATTCCAAATCTAAGTCAAAACCATTGACTGTTCCATGCCAGAGCTGCCAGCTCAATACTAACATGAACACACAAAAGGAAAAGCTGTTCCATGATCTCACAAACTTTAAATCAACAAAATATGAATCACTGATACTCAGATCGAAATGAATGTATATATTTTTTTTAATATAAAATACATTGATGAATATGTGCTGTATGTACTGAAGTCTCAATACATTACATACATCTCAATACTGAAGTCTCTTCCTCATTCCAAATAGTCAAGCCTGTTACAGATTTGTTGTGCTGACTTGTGTTAGTTTGAGGGTCCTTAGACTTAAACCACGATCCTCCTCCTTTTTGAATAAACAAGAAGGTACACAGATGAGCAGTTTAAACGATAGTATGTAATGCACAAATGTAGTCACGTGAACATTTAACAATTTCTTATAAATGGGTCTGTTGTAAACTGCTTCTGTGAAGTGTTTTGGGCATTTCCTTTCACCACAGCAGTAGCAACACACTTAAAGAGGTCAGGTACCTGTGCCTGGTGTTCTGGATTGAAAGCATCAAACCACCAGAACAGTTGCAGCAGGGCAGGTATCGGCATGTCTGACAAATCGAGACGACATCACGATCATCATACTGCTTAACTGAGCCACACGTCAAAGTGAGAGATGTAAACACGCTAGATGAGCTAGACTGGCTGGTGTGATTTAGCACTGCGCCTTGTCTTTTTACACCTGGATATGAGTGCTCCTCTTAGTGAGGTTCTCAATAGCAGCCAGGAACAAATACACTGTCACTTCCCATTTTATTTTATTGTCAACTCTAATGAGGAGTCAAATATTAAAAGGGAAAGTCGTCATCTGTGTTTTGCTAATTCCAAATTGGGACGTTACGGAGTTTAGCTACAATAGGCAGATGAAAAATCACCATATATCCTCTCTGAAAAATACTAATTTCTGTCTTTTTCTCCAGAGATGTTCTTATTGAGGTCAAAGGTTAAAATAACTTCACAGTAGGGTCCAAAGTTACCTCAAAAATCTCCCTTTCTGTGATGTTGTTAATCCATCCCCCATGATTGCATTAAGTTTCTCTTTTTCAATTTAATTATTATTAATTATTGGTTTACTCCTTAAACCAATAACAACTTATGAAAACGTGACTTGTCATGAATCAGAAATAGATCCTTGTACCTAACACAACAGCATACATGGTATTTTTAGTATGGTCTATTTGCCACCATAGCCATGACATTATTACAGTCCCCATCAACCACTGAGGTGGCTGTGTGTTGTTTGTCTCTTTGGCCCTCTCGGATGTCTACTTGACCTTTCAGCACATGCAACATACATCATAAAAATCTACGCGTTAATGGTTTCAAACCACAATTCTGACCAAAAAAAATAAAACATAAAAACACATCCAAGGTCTTTTTTTCTCTTTTTTTTCCCGGGCTCTTGGACCGGTCTGATCCTGATCCCTGTCGACTCCTGGTTTCCATCCTCTCAGCACTTTAGGTTAACGAGGCCACTGGCTGGCTGGCTGCGTAGTGGAAATACCGCTGAAGGTGGCCGGCTGGCAGGATCATGGGAAAGGACCTGAGGGTGTGGGGACACAGCCCATGTGCTCCAGGCTGTGAGAGACTCCGCTGTGTGTGTGTGACTTGCTGCGTTTGCATGTGTGTTGGCGTGCGTGTAAGCAGGTGTGTACGAGACGAACGCATACGTGTGTGTGCGTGTGTCACGGCGAGAACGTGTGTAAAATGAAGAGGCGCTAGTAAAAGACTGCAGTGTCACACGGCTACATAGCTGACATTACTCCCTGTTTAGTTGGCTGCCGATCTCCTACCCCTCCTCCTGCACATCTCTCTCTCTCTCTCTCTCTCTCTCTCTCTCTCTCTCTCTCTCTCACACACACATGCACTCACTATCTCTCTCTCTCTCTCTCTCTCTCTCACACACACACATGCACTCCATATCTGTCTCTCTCTTCTCTCTCTCACACACACACATGTACTCACTATCTGTCTCTCTCTCTTCTCTCTCTGTTTTTCTGTGTCATTCCAGCACTCTCTCTCTCTGTCACTCTCTAACTGTCTTCCTCGTTCTCTCTCTCTTGATGTATGTGGCCCCTCTGTAAAAAAAAAAAAAAAAAAAACCTTGGCAGGAGGGGACAGAAGAAAACGTGTTTGCTGAGTCAAAGCGACCAGAGCAACTGCAATTGCCATAACGTTTTGACCCCTGCCAAAAGTGTCTTGGATACAGATAGGGACCAACCTGTTTGTCTGTAGCAGGTGACCTAAATGACACGCTAAGACATTTAGTCCACCTGACATACACCAGCGCTGTACTGTCAGCAAGTAAACTAACAGTGGATCAGTACCACAGCAGGGTCCAATCAAGAAAATGTTTCTGGTCAATGTCTCTACATTTAAAACAATAATAAAAAACTATGATTTATATTGTGCATCATAATAAAATGTGACAACAGTTGATCTGGGTTACATGGGATATAATGATGTTTTGGTGAGATTACACTATAGGTGAACTTCCAAGAATGTAAACTGACCCCAAAGTAAACTGACCCTTATTCAGCTTTTTGTGTCACTTCCTGTTTGGGAACATCCTGTGCTCTGGGTTTTCCTCATCATCTCTCCTCTGGTTGGCTGTGGCCATGGGAACCACACGCTGGCTCTCTCTGTCCCATGTCACACTGGATGTCCATGGAAGAGATCAACACTTGACCTACGATAGCTGGGCTCCACTAAAACAGCACATAGCTTTACTCCTCGGCATCAAAATTGCTGTGTGCAGGGACTTTTTTTTTTTGTTACAAGCTCACCGAGAGAGAAATTTGAACAAAAAACATGATATTTGCAGGTGCTTGTACAAACCCAAACACTGACTCACACACAACTCTAAGCTCAAACTGCTGTCAAAATATTACTAATCAAGTATGTGTGTAGTGATACACAGTACGCACTGTGTAGGACAAGTTTTGGTTAGGGAACTTTTAGGAAGTATTATATTTCAGAGTTTGTTGCTAAGAGATCCAGAAACAAGGGCCATATTGGTTGATTTCAAAGAGAGAAGAACGGATGACTGGTATATGAACGTTGCCATCACTCAGCAAAAATCTGCCTTGTTTTTTCGATGTAAACTTTGACTCTGTGCTCCCTCTAGTGTCAAACATTAGAAATAACGACACAGACTAGATGAATTGAGTGTACATGTAATCATAGACATTATGTAATGATCTCAGTGTACACCGGTAGTTAGTAGCATTCTGGCCTGGTTAAAAAGGTAACTGAGTATTATTTAGGCTCAATGGTTGAATTCTTCTGAACAAAAATTATGAATGCAATCTGCAAGATTTTTTTATCAGTTTATTTAAAAACTGACATCGATGCATGCTTCATATAAATAACACGAGAGTCATTCAATAAATAAGGTGAATCTTTCGGTATAAGGACTTCTAATACAGATAGAAGCTTACTTTTCTTTTTACAACATCTTTGTTTTACTTCTTTTTCACATGGATGTAATTTTGTAATTTGTAAAAAATAAAATAAGTAAGCTTCTATCTGTATTAGAAGTCCTAATACCGAAAAATGCACCTTATTTATTGAATGACCCTCGTATGTTGACAAAAGATTGAAGTTATGCTCCATGAGCAACAGTGTGTCACTTTAACCAACATGGTTCACATAAAGTGTGAAAGATACGTGCAATACCAATTATTATTATGATTATTATTGTATCGACCACACTGTAGCACTAGATGTCATTGCATCACAACAGCAGGCAGATGACAGCAATAAGAATCACTTTCATTTCTCCAGAAATCCTCCCCTTCTTTGTGAGCAGACTACATAAACACTTTGGGAAACCATCAGTCAGATCCCATTTCTAAAGAACAGTCAGTCTATTTGAGGTATGTACATTTGTATACTTTAAACGTTCTGATATGTTTAATGTATGTGTTTTTCAATGGATGGTTCATTAAAGTTGGGCGAATGTAAAATCCTCCAAAAACAAAACATTGTTTTATAAACGTAAACCTATAAAGACATGTTGCAAATGTTTTAATTGTGAAATGTATTATGTTGTTACTTTTCATATTTGTACCATGAACAGAGTTGTAAAGATGGCCTTCGCCTGGAAACCTCCATTGCCAATTGAAAAGAAAGCTGCGGATTTAACTCTCCCTGTCCGAGGTGAAAGACTAAAAAAAGAAACGCACACAAAACAATTTTTTTAAACAAATAATAATAAAACAAGTAATAATAAACATTCATCCATTTCTATTTAAGTATCTGTGTCAACATGTATGTGTGTGCCAGGGTCAGGGTTTGCTTTTGGTGTTGCTGCCAAAACAGAGGAGGACAAATCCCTTAAAGGTAATTCAAAGTATAGACTTACTTATGACACATAATGTCAGGATCCGTGCAAATGTCTCCTGGTCTCTCCTTTGGTCTCCTTGTAATCTACTAAATAGTGAAAAGTGACTTCCTCCACTTACAGTCTAAAGGTCCAAAGTGTTTTTCAGAACTCTCCTTTCTGCAATCGTCACCATGGTGAGAGGTGGAGTGGACCGAGAAGTAACAGCATCATGCTACTAGAACTCCACAGATCAGCACACAATACGCACCAGACCTAAACACTTTTACTTGATTGGTAACCCAGGATGCCATCCTCTGAGTGACAGCACTGTCGTACGTATTCCCAGACGGAAGGACACCCTGGTGGAGTACATCAACTGCTACAAGCCCAGATGTGAGGGTGTGTCCCAGGCTCGTGTTCTGCTCCTGGGGCCAGTCGGAGCCGGCAAGTCCAGCTTCATCAGCTCAGTGCACTCCGCCTTTAGCGGCCGGGTCACCAACCGTGCTATGGTGGGCAATTCCTCAGCCAGCTTCAGCAAGAAGGTATGTGTTCATGTAATCAGTTCTGGATGGGGGGGGGGGAGCCCTCACTGAATTGCTCTTCCCAAAGTTTCTATATTTTCCATGAGTCAGGCACTGCTTAGCCTGGACTACAGCGGGGCTAGGCTGGGCTGGAACCCAGTCCACCCAACAAACTGAGTTTGTTTAAACTGAAGCTAAGCAACTTTCATATAGTATAAACATACATACATATAATATAAACATACATAAAGTATCTATTTACCTCCGGAATGGTTTTTACCTAATGTTTTTTCCCGAATGGTTTTTCCCGACTGTGTGCGTCCTGTAGCTCCAGTCCTACACCATCTGCCTGGAAAATGCAGAGCAGGTGGAAGGGTTCTGCTTGTGTGACATCATGGGCCTGGGGGAGGGGGGGACCACTGGACTGACCCTACATGACATCCTTGCTGTCATCAAAGGCCATGCACCAGAGGGACACAAGGTAGGTAATGAACCATAAAGACATGAAACCCATTAGCAGTGTAGCTCCAAAACTAAAATCCCCAAATAAAACGTGTTAAAACCTGAATGCACTGTGTAATAAGGTACCAGACTCTCCATCCAATCAAACAAACGCTGAATCTTTTATACATTGTAGTTCAGCCCAGAAGAACCAGTGAGCTCGGACACGGTGGGCTATGTGAGGAAGCCTTTTCTGAAAGACAAGGTGCACTGTGTGGCCTTTGTGGTGGATGCCTCGAAGATCTCCACCTATCCTAAAAGCCTGAACGACACCTTCCACCAGCTCAGGGACCACATCAGTGACCTTGGTGAGCAGAGAACCATCCGTGTTGTTTACAATATCAAAGAAACAGCTTCCAAACGAAGAGAGGGTTTTTTTTCATCTCCATCACACCGGGTGGGAATGTTGTGCTTCGTCCAGGTGTGCATCAAGTTGGTTTGCTGACACACGTGGACGAGATCTGCCCGGACTTGGCACAAGACATCACCCAGGTGTACAACAGCCTGACTCTTCACCAGACGGTACTCTCTCTTGAACATATCCCTTACTTTGATTTATATCTGTGTAAATAGTGTGACACAGGCCGCACTTAGTTGAATATTTCACATAGAATTGTGCGTATGTGCGTGATCCAGATCAACAGGGCCGGGGCACTGCTGGGCATGTCCACATCTTACATCGTCCCGGTGAAGAATTACTCATCCGAGCTGGCTGTCAACACCAACACAGACATCCTCCTGCTTAGTGCTGTGGATCACATTCTGCAATACGTGGATCTCTACTTCCAGGACAATGTTCCAACAAAACCTTAACCAATAATTGTTTTCATTTTTTTATACAGTTGGCCTATGCAACTTTGTATCTTATTCATCTCATTGCAAGTAAATCTTTAATTCAGGATAAATCACTGATGCCTCAATTAAGTCTTTCTGCAATGTCTACAAATACACATTTCATAAATGTATTGCGTTTATAACTCAACATGTGCAGAGTGGTAGTAATAGTAATCGTGTTTGGATGTAGACAAAACATAACTTTCATAGTAGGACTGGAAGGTTTAGTACTGGTTCATGGGCTCCTGGAAGCTTCTTTGAGAATTTTGCTAAATCCAGATGAATATCAAAAAAAAAATATCTCTGTTTCAGTTCTAAGCTTCCTCTTATAATCTGTTTTGACATGCAGTTCCTGATATTTGGACCCAGGCAGCAGGTGCGTAGTCTGTCGAAAACTAAAGAGGAACACACCTGATTTAACCAAATTAGCATGGCTCTGAAGTCTCACACAAACATTTCTTACACTGAGAATTGAGTGTGGGCCTATGGCTTTTTACCAGTCAGTTGACATCTGTCGATTTATCGTACAAACCACCTCAAACCTCATCTCTAAAGGACTAAGTTTGTATCGTGTAAACCACATACTCATACAGGACACAGGATGCTTTATTTAAATGTATGCAAACACATATAGGAACTTGTTGCATTATTACAGTGAAGTGTTTTTAAAACATATAGTAAGGTTAGACAAAGACAGTGTGGATCTTAATGATTTGTTAGTTTCTTTGACAAATAGGTACTACACAAAATTATGTTCATTAACACAATAAACCAGAGCCATTATCACTAGATTATTTTTTACTAGAGCACCTGCCCCAGTGAAATCTCAAGTTAGAACCACGTAGGAGGGGACGTTCTTGGGACTTTGCTTAACGTTCCCTAAAAGTTATCTAAATGTGACGAACGTCCCGAACCTTAACAGAACTTTGGGGACGTTTTTAAAACGACTTTTAAAGAACGTCCCGTGAAAGTCACATGGGGACGTTCTGTGTATGACATTCGGGGGACGTTGACAACATTTGCTACATTCACGTATTCAGGTAGACAGCGTTGTATTATTATATTTTCATTGTCTATTTATTAATTAATTTGTATACAACTTATCCTAGAAAATGAATAAAGTAGAACGGGAAATGACAAAGGGTGTAGTGGAGGTAAATAAAAGATAGTCCAGCAAATGGAACGACTTATGGCAGTTGACTTTGTCAGTGTTTAAGTGCAACTTACTTCGATTAATAATGGGGGACTTTTATTTATTCAAATGCAACGCGGTAACCCCATCACCGCTTGTAAAAGCAACACATTTGTTGAGCGCAGACATCCACTTCCTCGAGCGAGCTCGTGGGCGCTTTCTCCAATACACTGAAACGCACGCGCACAGAAGTCCAGGGTCAACACACAGCTGGTAAGATATGAAAACATTCCAAAACCAAACGAGTTTTAAATGATTTATTTTACGTTGTATTTTATTTTTGACACAAACATTGGCTCTTGTAGATGACATTCCCTGTATTTGTTGTAGCGAAGAAAGAATGTTTCTCAGTGCATTGTGTTGCACATTTCTAAGCAGCATGCTGTGCCCTAGTAGTATGACGTTTTCTAGCAAAGCCTCTGATGCTTTTATTTGCATTACTAGGTTATGTATTCTTACGTTTTGAGTTGGTTCAATATATTACATGACATTAAATTGGCATAGTTTAGCACATATCGGTGGGCAAACACCATTGGAAAAGATTTGGTTTCGTTTCGTCAAGGCAAGGAAATGGGCGGTGCAGTGCAGCCTGAATCGAAAGTTATGGTTCCACTAAATAACTTGAGGCTGAATATAATACTTGCATTGTATGAACAAAAGTATTGGGAAACCTGACTATAAAACCTAGGAGTGTCTGGTACTGTGTGTTTCTGCTACTCTTAACTGGTATATCTGGTAATAACTCCATATTTTGACTTTGGATTTAGAACTTTGTCTATAGTGTAGTTTAGAATTTATTTTAATGCAATTTTGTATAACTAAATCACCTAATTGAAAGATGGGAGGTGAAAGGTTGTCTTCATTAGACACTTTGGCGGTGTCCGTGTATTAAATATCGTTCTTTGATTTCAGCTTAACTTCCATTGGAACAACACTGAACCAAGAACACCCATCAACCCCTAAAACTTCAGTTCCTCCGTCACCAAGATTGTCCGGAGTAAAATGGAAACCAAACTTACAAAGGAGCAAGAAAGGGCATTGTGCCACCTTCTTGGAAACGTCAAACTCAGACTTTTTTACAAGGCCACTTTCCATGGTCACACAGCAGCTGCTTTTCACCAGTTATGTGACAAGCGAGGTCCCACACTAACTGTAGGATATAACACCACTGGGTACATCTTTGGAGGGTACACCAGCAAAGATTTTGGCCAAACCAATCAGTATGTAAAGGATGACAAAGCCTTTCTGTTCAGCTTTAAAGGGGGAAATGTTAATAAGTATCCCGTTGTAAAAGACACACAAGCGCTTTATCAAGTGAACAACACTGGCCCCTATTTTGGAGATAATTTGATTTTTTTACAGAATAACTCGCTAAATGTTCAGTCTAGTCCAGGGTCATCTTACATCTTTGATGCATTGGAAATGCACGGCAACAACCAGGTACTAACTGAATGTGAAGTGTTTCAAGTGGCAGGTGAGAACGAATCCAATGTTGAAAGCTTTATTCCAACAGTATGACTCTATATTCCTCACAGTAACCCTAATAATTATGTCCAGATAAATAGGCCAAATTGTTAAAATTTTATCTACGATTTATTTTCAGAGGGTAGTGACATCCTGGAGAAACCATGGAGGAATATTGTTTGGAAAGCTGAGTAGGTCCAGTGATGTAATTATTCAGTATAGTTTGTTTTACCTTGACTGACAAATTAAATGTAATCATAACACTCGTATGACTTTAAGTAGTCATGTATATCTGCACTGGTTGAAATATCATCATGACCACTTAAAGCACACACTTTGACATTTCATTATTGTGAATTGACAAATTTGTGTTATATGTTCCACAGGAAAAGAAAGGAGCTGATGGAATCCATTAAGCAGTTCAAGCCCATTATCAGCTCAGTGTCTCAGATCAAGGTTCTGCTCATTGGTCCCATCGGTGCTGGAAAGTCCAGCTTCTTCAACTCCATCAACTCCATCTTCAAAGGTCATGTCGGGCTTCATCAGGAAGCTCTAGCACCAGCCTCACCACTCAGGTAAATTTGGTGTGGTAGCAATTTCCTTCAAGCAGCTGTATTTAATTTAATGTTGAAGTCTTCTATAATTATAATTTTCAAAAAACTTAGCTTGTCTTTACTTTTTGCATTTACATGTACTCAACCATAGTATATCCTTTACTACTGTAATGAGCTCACCCATGTTGTGTTAATGAAGTGAGGTGCTAATGTGTACCTTCTCTACTCGTCACAGTTCCATACCTACTCTTTTAAGGCTGGACGAGAGGGCAAACCCCTGCCGATTCTCATGTGTGACACCATGGGGTTGGAGGAGGCCAAAGGGGCTGGAGTCGATATTGATGATGTCATCAGCATTCTAAGAGGTCATATGCCTGACAGACACCAGGTGAATACATTGTAAACATGTGAACACACACACACACACATATATGTGCATTCATATTAAATCTTTCTCCCCCTGGTGTAGTTTAATCCAACAGTCCCTCTTCAGCCAGAGGTACATGGCTACCGTCAATCTCCTGAGCTGCAGGATAAGATCCACTGTGTTGCCTACATTATTGATGCCTGCAAGGTCTCAATTTTATCTGCCAAAATGTTGGATAAACTGGATGCCATTCGCAGGAAGGCCAATCTGCAAGGTCAGTCGTGAAACCATGGCCACCACTGGGTTGTATTTGACCCACAAGCTTACAGCAGACACCAATTTGATGCAAGATGTGCTAATAGCGGACACATGTAGGACCACACAATTTATTTTTGATTTAGATTAGATTACTGACTACTTGATAGGATATAGTACAAGGTGAAACAAGAGTAGGTGTGAAATGCATGTATTCATGAACCTTCTTTTTTCAAAGACAAATGTCACTGATGCAGATCTGTTGTTCTCCAGGCGTCCCTCAGCTGGTTCTGATGACCAAGGTGGATGAGGCCTGTCCTATTGTGGCGGACGATCTCAGAAACGTTTACATCAGCCAGTACTTCAGGAAAAAGGTCATTAGAGCTAAGATACAGAAAATGTAATTCAGAGCTCTGGTCCTTCTGTAAGTCAAAATATAAATGTACTGTTGACGTCTCTTGCAGGCCCAGGAAGTCAGTGTCCGTCTTGGTGTTCCCCTGTCCTCTGTGCTTCCTGTGAAGAACTACAGTGAGGAACTGGAGCTGGATCTGAGCACCGACATCCTGCTCCTCACTGCTCTGGTCCAGATGCTGCACTGCTCCGATGACCTGTTTGAGAACATCAGCGAGCTAGCTGTGAATGACTAGATGGCTATGTCTCAATTGTCAGGAGTCCTTTCCTCTTCCCCCCCCCCCCTCCCCCAAACATTTACACACACTCCTAATCCATGTTATAGGGATCTGTAATGGATGTCAAACTTCTTACTGCCTTTGATTTAACTTGTGTTTGGTAAGAACACTTTTTTTCACAATGTTATGTAACTTCAAATATTAAAAACCTAATATTGAGTAGACTGTTATCAGACAAATGAAGGAAGTGCTTCTTTTACCAGGTATTCAGCTTATGTGTGGTTAAGTATGCACAACAACGTTGCTGCATGTCCCCCCTGAAAAATTTGCCATCTGACACAGTGGGGTTATGTAACTGAGGAAGATGAGCAGTTGCCATTTTAGGACAGTTTTCAGTAATGGCTGGCTAATGTTCTAATATCTCGTAAAAGGTATCTAGTTCCACACCTTGGGCAGTTGGGGGGGAGGAGGTGCTGGACACTCAGGAAGTGTCTTGCAGTGGCCTGGGCAGTCAGGAGTGGTCATCAGGACAGTTGGGGGGGGGGATGTCTGGCCAGTTGGGGCACCAGAGGCACCAGGTGCTGAGCAATTGGCATGGTGCTTGGTACTGTATTTGAACCTGGGTTGCCAAGGTGTCAACCATGTGTGCAACCAAAACACCCACCACTCTGCTGGACAACCTATATACTGCTATATTGATGATTGCTTAAATTAAATTAATTGGTTTGAGTCAAGGTTACCACATTAGGCTTTTACTTTTGACAGACATGTACATACCCACTGAGCCACAGAGGGTTCTCTCTTATAGACAGACTCATTTAGATTTTGACACCTACAGTATGATTGAATAAATCAACAGTTAGCCTGAGTAAGATGTGAATCATGACTGCTGAAATGACTCAGATTTAGAAAAACACGTGTTCTTACCCACTAAGCCACAGAGGACTCTAGACAGACTAATTGTGATCTTGACACCTATAGTATGATTAAATAAATCAACAGTTGGTCTGAGTAAGACTTGACCCATGAATGCTGAAATAGATGTCAGATTTAGACACCCATTCTTACCCACTGAGCCACAGAGAGTTATTTGATGCATGCAGACTAATTGTAATTTTGCCACCTATAGTATTAAATAAATCAACAACTGGTCTGAACAAGACTTGAACCATGAATGCTGAAGTAGTTCTGACGTCTGAAGTGTGTTATCTATATGTAGTCAACAAATTAAAGTTCATGAACCTATTACTGCAATAGTTGTATTATCTGAAGCACTAGGTATTGTATTATAGTATACAGTAGTTATAGTATAAAACACACGCTATATCAACACGTGCATATAAACGCGTAGCAGTGACAGATAAGTTAATATTTAAGATTTGAGCGTTTTATCACTAGTTTATAGTATACCACGTCAGAGACAAGCTTGAAAGAACATGATGTCCGTCTTTGGAACTCTTGCGTGTACGCAACAAAGTACGCAAAGAAGTGCGCAAGAAGGTCAGGGCAATATGGAAGCCAAACTCAGGACGGAGCAAGAAAAACATTTGTGCCGTCTAATTGGAAAAGTCCAACTCCGTCTGTTGTTCAAGGCCAGCTACCACGGCACACAGGCAGCAAATTTTCACAAGATCTGTGATCAGAAGGGTCCCACACTCACTGTTGGATACAACTCTAAAGGGCACATATTTGGAGGGTACATAAGTAAAGATTTGGATCAAACCGGTCAGACAGTATATGACAACAAGGCTTTTCTTTTCAGTTTTCAACGAGGTCAGGTGGTTAAGTATCCTGTTCTAGATGGTTCGTCGGCGCTCGTGCAGAACCGAGACGCTGGTCCTTGTTTTGGAAACGGTTTGGTTTTTTTGCCAAGTGGTCAATTAACCATTAACTCCAACCCTGGATCCAGTTACAACTTTGATGCCTCTAAAATGCATGGCAACATACATCAACTAACCGAATGTGAAGTGTTTCAAGTGGAAGGTAAACGCACACGATATTGCATTTGCCAACGGTAGGAGGCCCTATGTGCCATAACCAGAAAATTCTGTCTCACACTGCAAGTAAATGTACCCAAAAAATTTTTTCAGAAGATTATGACTTCCTGGAGAAACCATGGAGGAACATAATTTGGGAAGCTGAGTAAGTCCAACTATCAAATTATAACAATATTGAATAAGGCTTGTTAAATTAAATAACATTTGTAAATATTGCAATCTCATATACATATTTATTATTTTATTATTTTCATACGCATAAAACTTCCTAAATGTTTGGAATACACAGATACATGTCAAAACATTTGTCTTGATTTCGATTGAGGTGGTTGTATTTCTATTTATGCTCCTTTGCACCGTTTGAGTCGTTTTCTGCCCAAAGGTTTTTGACATCTGGGAACTCACTGCCAGCGTAATTCTAGTCACCAGATACTGGGATTCGTTCAAAAACCTACACCATTTTCATAATTGTATCCTCTAGTTTCACCTTTTCCTTTGTTTTGTTTTTTAAAGGAGAAAAAATGAACTGATGGAATCCATTAAGCAGTACAAGCCCATTATCAGCTCAGTGTCTCAGATCAAGGTTCTGCTCATTGGTCCCATCGGTGCTGGAAAGTCCAGCTTCTTCAACTCAATAAACTCCATCTTCAGAGGTCATGTGACCAGCCAGGCTTTATCCGGAAGCTCTAGCACCAGCCTCACCACTCAGGTAAGCTGTGAAATTGTAATTTTAGATGGTGTGTTCGTCATGTTTATTCACCTTAAGACTCCTGTAAGATCACACACTGGAAATAAATTGCAAAATTAATTAATTCATGCATGAACACCAACCAAAGTAACAGCCATATTTGTGATCAAAGTAGCTTTCGAAACAATACATTTTATTCCGATGTTTGTTAGAGACTGACGTGATAATGTGTAACTTTTCATCAGTTCCGTACCTACTGTGTGAAGGCTGGACGAGAGGGCAAACCCCTGCCAATAATGTTGTGTGACACCATGGGGTTGGAGGAGGCCACAGGGGCGGGAATTGATGTGGATGATGTCATCAGCATTCTTAAAGGACATATGCCTAACAGATACCAGGTAAAGACATGGCACATGCTTAACTAGCAAGCATGGATGTCTCAAAGGTGTCAACTAATTTCTGCTTATTCTCCCTCAACTTGGTCTAGTTCCATCCCTCAGTGCCTCTCCAAACAGCTGAAAAGCCAGCACAACTGCAGGATCAGATCCATTGTGTTGCCTACGTTATCGACTCCTCTAAGGTCTCCATTATGTCTGTCAAAATGGAGGCAAAACTGGCTGCCATTCGCTGGAAGATCAACCGGCTGGGTAAGTTGTTTAAATTTAGACCTGTTTGCATTCACTTGACTCTGTCCTGGAATGTATCAGCTCTGCTTTTTTGTTTCACCAACATCAAAACACAAGCAAAAGAAGCTCTGTCAGCCTGACAAGTAACTGTGATAGCACAATATTGTCAAATGTTTTGTTAAGAAAGTACATTAGCTAAAGAACTATTGTCCCTTTTTGAGTCCATGTTTCATACTGTCACCCACGTCACTGATGCAGATCTGTTGTTCTCCAGGCGTCCCTCAGCTGGTCCTGATGACCAAGGTGGATGAGGCCTGTCCTGATGTGGCAGAGGACCTCAGGAACCTCTACGTAAGCTCGTACATTAGGACAAAGGTGAGGACCTTTTCGTTGATAATGCATTCAAAGAGAACAAGTACAAATATTTTATAGCAATATTTATAGCAAATATGTCCGTCCCCCCCCCAAAGTCAAAGGCAATACTACAACCTTGTATTTTACCCTATAAACGTCAAACAAAGCCCTAATGTATTTTACCCACCAAAATCATTATACTAACCCCTTTTGTATTATACACCAGAAACGTCATACTAACCTCTTAAGGATTTACCACCGAAATTGTCTCACTAACCCCTTTCGTTTTTAGGATAGTAAACTATCCTAAAAGGATTTAATTGACACTGTCTAACATTTCAATCAAGTAGACCAGTCTTTTACCACTCTACTCAACAGCCATTTCTGAGCCAATTGCACTAGTCTTGAATTTGCTCAGTGAGGGAAGAAGCTCCTTCATACCAAGTAAAGTTGAAGATTTAAATCCCAGACATTTCTGAGTGGAATTTTAAAGCATACATTGGAAGAGGCACTTCAAAAACGCTCAGAGAATTCACTTGCGATAACGTGGAATTGGCGCAGTGAGTGGAGAGGCTGCCTTCCAACAGCAAGGTTGAAGGTTTGAATCCCAGCCATTTCTGAGTCAAATTTTTAAGTACAAATTGGAGTAGGCACTTGACAAACGCCCGGTGAATTAGTTTGAGGAATCCTGCATTTAGCTCAGGGATTAGAGAAAGGCTGCTTTGAAACAGCAAGGTTGAAGGTTTGAATTCCAGCCACTTTTGAGTCAAGTTTTAAAACACAAATTGGAACTGCACTTGAAAAACAAACACCAAGAGAAATGTTTTGCGGCAGCCTGGAATTGGCTCATTGAGGAGAGAGGCTGCCTTTAAACAGCAAGGTTGAAAGTTCAAATCCCATCTATTCTTAAGATTAATTTTAGAGAATAAATTGGAGTAGTCACTTGAAAAAAAACAAGATAATTTATTTGTAGTAGCCTGGAATTGGCTCAGTGAGTAAAGAGGCTGCTCAGGAACAGCAAGGTTGAAGGTTTGAATCCCAGCTCATTTCTGAGCTTAATTTTAAAGCACAATTAGGAAGAGGCTGCCTTTAATCAGCAAGTTTGAAAGTTCAAATCCCAGCTCTTTCTAAGCTTAATTTTAGATAATTTTAGGCACTTGAATGCCTGGAAAATTGTTTCGTGGTAGCCTGGAATTGGCTCAGTGAGTAGAGAGGCTGCTTTGAAACAGCAAGGTTGAAGGTTTGAATCACAGCCATTTATGAGCTGAATTTGAATGCACACATTGGAAGAGGCACTTGAAAAATGCCCAGAGAATTGGTTTTCTGTAGCCTGGAAATGGCTCAGTGGGGAGAGAGCCTGTCTTGAATCAACAAGGTTAAGGGTTCAAATCTCAGCTTATTCTTAGTCAAATTTTAAAGCACACATCGTTGGAACCAACATTACCAGGTTTGGCCTTAAACCTTTACATGCATATACCCACTGAGCCACAGAGGATTCTTCTGTCCAAACAGACTAATTGTGATTTGACACATATAGAGCGTTTAAATAAAACCACAGTTGGTCTGAGCAAGACTTGAACCATGAACACTGGAATGGCAGTCAGACTTAACAATAACCATGCTTACCCACTGAGCTATAGAGGTTTACTCTCACAAGTCTATGAAATGGCAATCCATGGTGCCTTGTGCTGGATTTGAACCTGGGTGTCCAAGGTATCAACCAAAATGTCCAGAGAAGTAGTTTGTGGCAGCATGGGGATGGCTCAGTGGGGAGAGAGCCTACCTTGAAACAACAATGTTAAGGGTTCAAATCTCAGCTGTTTCTTAGTCAAATTTTAAAGCAAATATTGGAAGAGGCACTTGATAAACGCCCGGAGAATTGGTTTGTGGTAGCCTGGAATTAGCTCAGTGAGTAGAGCGGCTTCCTTAAAATAGCAAGGTTGGAGGTTTGAATCCTGGCCACTTCTGAACCAATTTTTAAAGCACAGATTGGAGGAGGCACTTGAAAAACACCTGAAGCATTAGCTTGCTGTAACCTGGAAATGGCTCAGTGGGGAGAGAGGCTACCTTTAAATAACAAGGTTAAGGGTTCAAATCTCAGCTGTTTCTGAGTCACGTTTTAAAGCACATATTGGAAGAGGCACTTGATAAACGCCCAGAGATTTTATTTGTGGTAGCCTGGAATTAGCTCAGTGAGTAGAGAGGCCGCTTTGAAACAGCAACATTGAAGGTTTGAATCCCAGCACTTTTCAGTGCTGAATTTTAAAGCAAACATTGGAAGAGGCTCTTGATAAATGCCCGGAGATTTCAATTGTGGTAGCCTGGAGTTAGCTCAGTGAGTAGAGAGGCTGCTTTGAAACAGCAACGTTGAAGGTTTGAATCCCAGCCTTTTTAGTGCTGAATTTTAAAGCAAACATTGGAAGAGACACATGAAAAACGCCCAGAGAATTTGTTTGGTGTAGCCTGGAAATGGCTCAGTGGGGAGAGAGGCTACCTTGAAATAACAGGGTTAAGGGTTCAAATCTCAGCTGTTTCTGAGTCAAATTTTAAAGAACACATTGGAAAAGGCACTTGAAATACGCCCAGAGAATCAGTTTGTTGTAGCCTGGAATTAGCTCAGTGAGTAGAGAGGCTGCTTTGAAACAACAAGCTTAAGGGTTCAAATCTCAGCTGTTTCTTAGTCAAATTTTAAAGCACACATTGGAAAAGGCACTTGAAAAACGCCCGGAGAATCAGTTTGTGGTAGCCTGGAATTGGCTCAGTGAGTAGAGAGACTGCCTTGAAAGAACAAGGTTAAGGGTTCAAATCTCATCTGTTACTGAGTCAAATTTTAAAGCAAACATTGGAAAAGGCACTTGAAATACGCCCGGAGAAAAGGTCTGTTACTACCGAGACTCCGTGGCCTAGTGGTTTGGCCGGGTGCGAACAATGAAGAGTCAAGTAGGCTTGGCGACTGCAAACGGTGTTCGAATCCAAGGCACGGATGATCGCCCCATGGGGAGAGCCCAGGGTCAGGGGGGTGTTCCCCCCCCTGAAAAATTGACATGTGAAACACTGGGGTTATATATCTGACCCAGTAAATAACTTATACTAATTTATATACCCCAAAAAGTATAAGTTATCTTCTAACTTGCTCCACAACTTCTGCAGTTGGGAGAGGGAAGTGCTAGACAGTCACAAGTGGCCAACAGACCAGATTGGCATACCAAATTCACCAGGCCACTGCAGCTTGTGCGGGATTTGAACCCAGGTTGCCAAGTTCTCAACCATGTGTAGATACCCCTACACTATGAAGGCACACCTATCACACTGCTAGACAACCTATATACTGCTAAATTGTATTGTATCGTATAAATTAAATGAATTGGTTTGAGCAGGATTCGAACCAATATTAACAGGTTTGGCCTTAAACCTTAACATGCATGCATATACCCACTGAGCCACAGAGGATTCCTCTGTCCAAGCAGACTAATTATGATTTTGACCCACATAGAGCGTTTAAATAAAGCTGAGCAAGACTTGAACCATGAACACTGGAATGGCCCTCAGACTTAGTGATACCCATGCTTACCCACTGAGCTACAGAGGGATACTCTAACACATCTATGAAATGGCAATCCATAACCACCAGGTAAAGTGTTCTGTTTGTAAAGAAACATGCAAACATGAGATTTGAACCCATGTCTTTCCAGAAAAGCCTCTACTTGCATGTTGCACATGCTTAACCAGTGTACCACAAGAGCCACAGCGTCACATAGAACATTCGGACGCTACATCCCCAATGTGTATTGTGTGTATGTGTATGTCATATTCCATGGGTCTACAGAGACAGAAATTGACTTAAAACAAGCTGCACATAAAATAAGAAATAGATTAGTGAAGTCGTAAGTTGTGTATGCTCCACGCAAAAGAAACTCATTCTGAGGTCATGTATTTACCACCCGAAAAAAGTCATAACCCCTTGTTTTTTTCCCCGATTGCAAACTTTCCGTCCTCAATAACATTGTACGGACCCCTTATGTATGCTCCACGCAAAAGAAACTCATTCTGAGACGTCATGTATTTTCTCCCGAAAAAAAGTCATGCTAACCCCTTATGTTTTTCCACAGATAAATAGTACAGCCAAATACTGGTTTAAACAGATTTATGTTACTTAATGTTTTTTCCCAACCAAAATGTCAACTAACCCCTTATGTTTCTTCCCAACCAAAATGTCATACTAATCCCAGCCAAAATGTCATACTAACCCCCTTATGATTTTTCCCCAACCAAAATGTCATACTAACCTCTTATGTTTTTTCCCAACCAAAATGTCATACTAACCACTTATGTTTTTTCCTAGCCAAAATGCCATACTAACCCCTTATGTTTTTCCCAACCAAAATGTCATAGTAATATTAAGGGCCAGGGACAGGTGAACCCAGGTGCGAACAGAGACGAGGAGGTGGATGGGTGAAGGTTAACCAGTTTATTATAGAGAGGTTGGTTTGGTTGACAGGAGACTGGAACCAGGGTTGGGTTTGGTAGAGCAGGCAATGAGACAGGCAGGCAGTGGAGCAGGCAGGCAAAGGAACAGGTAGGTCTGGCAGGCTGGCGCTGTGCAGGGAAGGCAAAGGCAACAAGTCAGGCAGGCTAGCGCTGGGCAGAGCAGGCAAACTCTAGAAGCAAAAAGGGATGAAATGAATACAAGGCAGGAACGTAACAAGAAGGTAAGTCTAACTACATTACTCAAGTAAGTAGTGGCTACGATCTGGCAGCATGTTCCTGACAGGGCTGAGTTTTAGTAGGGTCGGTGATTGCAAGATTGGGTACAGCTGGTGGCTCCTGCTCTGCTCCTGCACTCCTGAAACCACTCCCCCTAGGACTAGAGACAGGAGGGTTAACCCCTTCAGGGAAGCATGCACAGACGGATGTAACAACTAACCTCGGGGTCGGGGGGGTGTTTCCCCCCCTGAAAAATGGACATGTAAAACAGTGGGGTATCTGTATCTGACCAAGTAAATAACTTATACAAATATATATTCCCAAAAAGTATAAGTTATCTTATAACTTGTTCCACAACTTCTGCAGTTGAAGGAGGGAAGTGCTGGGTTGTCACCAGGACACATTGGGGTACCCAATTCACCAGGGAATTTGGCACTGTGCCTTGTGCTGGATTTGAACCTGGGTTGCCAAGGTCTCAACCATGTGTAGATACCCCTACCTATCACCCTGCTAGACAACCTATATACTTCTAAATTGACAATCGTTTAAGTTAAATTAATTGGTTTGAGTGGGATTGGAACCAACATTACCAGGTTTGGCCTTAAACCTTAACATACATGCGTATACCCACTGAGCCACAGAGGAAAATAAAAAAACGTCACAATAACCCCAGTATAACCCATGTATTTTACCATTGGTTTATCACAGCTGAGCCTTTTTAGTCTTGGTAAACACATGTACTGTTGACATCTCTTGCAGGCCCAGGAAGTCAGTGTCCGTCTTGGTGTTCCCCTGTCCTCTGTGCTTCCTGTGAAGAACTACAGTGAGGAACTGGAGCTGGATCTGAGCACCGACATCCTGCTCCTCACTGCTCTGGTCCAGATGCTGCGCTCCTCTGACAGTTATTTTGATGATATCAGCGAGTTAAACCATGACTGAGGTCCGTTTCGACTGTCAAGCGTGGCACAAAAGGTTCTACTTAGTGTAAATCAGTGTGATGTGGATCAACATAATCAGCCAATCAGGATTCGAGACTAGACCCCTGTGCTTTGGCCTGCTGCCTGCATGGTGTTCATGCTTGTCTGGTAAGCCACTGGGGCCTTCCCATGTAGAATGAAAATGCAGCCTTAAAAGACAACCACATTTTAATAAATGTATTTTTTGCATTAGGCCATTATTAGGGCATTGGTTAATTGTTTGTACTATGTAAGTGATGATCTTCTTGTAGAGACTTGGGTTCAAATCCCACTTGTTTAAACTGTAAGCCAATAAAGCAACACTAGACACAGTGGACAGGGAAACATAAACTTTATTGATGTACAGTTAGTCAGATGATAGTTACCTTACAGAAAATACAACTGGAGTAAAATGATGGCTAAAATGTACATGACGAGAGATGGCAGATAATCTACTGCGTAATTATATGAAAACAAAAGTAAAATAGCATTTATTGTACATGACTATTATCTAGGAGGATTATGATTTTGGCAGCTGAGTTCTCAACAAAAAAAGTCACAAATTATTAATTGTAGTTCTTTTTTTTTGTTCTCATCGATAACAAGTTAACATTTCAAATAGTGTTTAAAATATGTATGCAATGTTAGTGTGAGTAAAATACACAGGCTTACGAGCATTGACGTTAAACACATTGATATCAACAGAGTGTTAGATACATTAGCTGGCTGCTCCAAAAAAATACCCAATTAACATTCTGTCCTGGATAACAATAGCAATATCTGTTCCACCCAAGACCTGCACAGGCTTTATATTGCACATCTGTCTAAATAAGTGAGTGACAACGTAAACAAGGAAGTGGGCTAAGAGAATTGGGATTGGCCCCAGAAACCTCCTTCCTTATCAACTGCCAACCAATATAGAACAATTTGGTCTTGGCACAGCGGAAGATCTTCCAACTAAGTAAAAAACATCATTTAGATGGGCTTCCTTCATTCTGTCAACTGAACATGGATGAAAACAGTTAAAAAAACAACAACCCTCAACTAAAACAAGGCAGCAAAGTGAGAATGTCATTTAAACTGGGAAATGTTCATGTTTTAGTACAGGACAGATACATACACGTCCAATGGTAGATTTCCTGCACAGGTACAGTATGGTGCAGGACATAGGTCAGAGCAGTATTCTTGGCACATGTATTGCAGCTATGAGCTGTGTCCTTAAACCTCCAGTGTAACCACACCTGTGTTTACATAACCCCTCCATAAAAGGTCTGGCTTCAAAATGTGTACTTCTGATCAAAGATTCAATCACATGATCATCAGGCAAATATTTGGAATGGTATCATTTCTATTGTCGCTCACCACCTCTCTGTAGGTAAGGGATATTGCATTGTGCCATTCTGTAGAAGTGTTTAGATTTCTACATGCTGTGGTATGCTTGAGGCTGAGAGACTTATGGGGTTATAGCTCTCTGGGTTCACACCTGACACACACTGCTTCAGCACATCAAAAACATTCACTTTTCAAACAGTAAAAAAAAAAGAAAAGACGAAAGAATAAAGGAATTAACAAAGAACTTCCTTTACAGAACTGTACAAGATTAAAAATGATCAATAATTAGTTTTACATATTTATATAACAACATTGGTTACTTAATATCACTATAAAGGTGTGTTGTATTGTATTCTAAATGCAGTATATCTCCTTCCACAAAGCTGCAACAAGAACAACACTGAAGATGTTTCAGTAGTTGAAGCAGCATCCATTAAAATGGATTTTAAACTATTTCAGTAATCCTTGCAAGCAGACCAAAGGCGTTTTAATCTCTATCAAGCTAATTACAGTAGGGCCTTGAAGGCAATGCCTACCACGCTTGTCAGCCATTAATCCACAGCAGCTGGGGAGGAAATATCGCCCCCTGGTGGCAAGATATCTCGAATCTGCTTTAACAATGCAAGGTTTGTATATTAGTTTTGGGCACACGCTACACTCAGGCCAACAGAACATAATGTTTTATATATACATAAAGCACTGGATCCATTAAGTGCCGTAGCAGCCGGGGGGGTTATGCCAATGATCCTGTGATAAACAGCGTTTCCATATCCTTACCGGTACAGGTTAATGTCTGGAGATGGCTGGGATGGGAGGGGCCAGGGCTTGTGCGAGGGGTAGGTCAGGTTTGGGATGGACAGTGAAAGCATGCTCCCCCCCCCCCCCTCCCGACAGGAAGAAGCAGAACCACTTCCTGTGTTCACTGACCTCCATGTTTGGAAAGAAGATACTGCATCATCGTAGAAGTTCCTCAGCTCATGTTCCCAGGGCTCTCATGTGCGTGGTGTCCTCCACACCTCTGTCAGTTCTAAAACCTGGGGCCCGGGGCCTCACTGGGGCCCTTCCTTTGGGGAGGAGGGCGGCTGGGAGGACTGGGAGCTGCTGGAGCTCTTCAGGGAGCCCAGGGTCTTGCTGAACCAGGAGTTTTTGGCTGCTTGGATCTCGTTCATCAGGACCCCCCGCTGGTGTTCCAGCTCCTGGAGGAAAACGAGGTGAGAAAAGGAGTCAGAGAGTGGCAACAGCAGTCAGGAACGTAAATGTATTTAAATCTGTATTGTGGTCAGAAAAAAAGTGATTTAGTAATAGGCATCAAAACAAGGAGCGGCCCATGTGAATGAGTCTAGTGAGAGTGGAATCAGCGTACGGCATCTCACCTGGATCTTGCACTTGGCCTCCACCAGCTGCAGCTTGGTCTGGGCCAGTTCCAGCTCCATCTCCCTCAGCTGGCTCTTCAGAGAGTCCTTCTCCTCGTCCTGATCGCTGGGTCCACAGTCCCTGCTGGGAGGAGGCATCTGAAGAGGACCTTCTTTACTGAACACCTCCCTGCAGCGCTCGCACGCCATCACCTTACTCTGCACGCACACACACGGTGAACACACACAGACGGTCAATTAACCAGACAGTCAATAGTCAGACAGTAAATCACTTAGGCAGTCAGACAATAAGACAATACGTTTGTCAGGCTGACCTTAACGATGTCCAGCTCCTCCTTGGTGGCAGCCTGCTGTTTCTCTAACCTGCTACTCAGCTGGGAGCAGATCTAGAGAGACAGGACACAGCACACAGTGGAATCTAGAATAACATACTCTTCTCACAGAGAAACATTTGTCTGATGGAACAGCTTCATACAGTACCACAGAAGTGCACTTTATGCTGGCTACAACGTACCAGACTTCGCTAGTGAAAGTGAAGTGTTACCTGCTTGTATTCGGCGATGATGGCTGTGGTCTTCTTGATCTCCGACTCGGCCTTCTCCAGCTCTCTCCTGAAGACTTCTTTCAGCTGAACAAAAGGTGTTAAAAACACTTGGTTAACTCCGCAAATGAATGTCCAATGACAAAACTTATGACTCAACTAAACTTGAGACGGCACGGATGCTTCTGCTTGTCAGAGAGTGGAGAATGAAACCATCCCTGGCTCAGACAAGCAGGAAGTGATGGGGGCGGAGCTTGGGGTGTCACCTGTGCCGTCTCCTCCTCCTGCCTCCTCTTCTCCTCCTCCGTCTCCACCAGGCGCTGCTTGGTGTTCAGCAGCTCCTTGTTCAGCACGTCCGCCTTGTCCTCTGCCTGCAAGACAACGCCAGCCCACGCTCGTTTACTCCGGCTAGACACAGTCAGCTCAACCACCATGGAGGAGGCGGAAGTCCTCGCAGAAGCTAAACAGGGCTATCCATTGGCTTAGGAACCAGGGGGATGTGTCCCCCACAAAAATGAGGGTACACTCATCACAGGGTAAAAAAAAGTCTAGATTTTGAACTTTTATGCCAGTCAATTCTACGCCCTTGTATTTCCCCCCCGAAATCGACATACTGACCAACTTATGTATTTTCCACCAAAAACATAATCTAAGGTCAAGGGTCAGTACCTGGTCCAGGTCATTGCGGAGGGCGATCTTACTGGTGACCAGCTCATGGGCCAGATCATCGTTCTCCTGCTCCAGACGCATGCTGGCCTCCTGTAATCGACGGTTCTCCCTCTGTGAACACACACACAGGGGCACATATGCACACACACACACACACACACACACAAATGCGGATTAGACATGCTTGATTTTTGACAATACAAAATGAATTACAAACTGAAATGTTTACTTCATCAACGAGACGTACACTGTAGTTTTGCCAAAGCTTTGAAGCACAATGAAAACAAGCAGATTTACCAACATGAGACAACACTTTTGATTTGTAGTTTTGTAAAAAGGTTGATCTCAAACATGCTGGTAAACCTTCCAGCCTCCACTGGCACTGTTTCCAAAGCTTTGCTGCATTGTGCACATAGAGACACACAAAGACACACACACACACACACACACACTCAAAAATGTTTCCTACGAACAAGATCTCATGACTAGGACCTACTCTTCGAACAATGTGTCTGTCTCACATGACAACACTGTTGGAATGTTCATCTCATCCTCCCTTAAGTTATGGCCTCTACCACTAATCACATCATCTCACACACACTCTCTCACACACACACACACACACACACACACACACACACACACACGAGTCATCACGAGGACGTTTGATTTCACCCCTCCTCTGGCGAGTCGCACTAGCGGACAAGAAGCAGCGCACATGACAGAGCTAACGACACAAACTGGAGAGGTATCTTACCTTTGCTCTTACTGAGGTCTATCCAGTCACACTAACAAAGGCAAGAGCCACAGACAACAGCTATCCACACACACACACACACACACACACACACACACACACACACACACACACACACACACACACACACACAGACGCATCCTGACTCGCACACCACAACAGCTCTGAATGATATCCTCAACTGGTAAGACACTCATTCCTCTGTTCCATCCCTCCTTTTTTCTCACCCGACCTCTCTCTCTCTTTCCATCTCTCTTTTCCAGCCATCCTTCTCTATTTCAATCTATATCGCTCTCCCTCTCATTTTGTTACCATGGAGGAGGAGGCAGATTGCACTAGAAGGGTCAGTACCCATTCCTACCACTGAAAAGGTCCAAATGAAATGGCTCCAATTTCAATATGTTACAGACATGGACATGGTCAGTAGAGATACAAGAGTACAAAAAGCACAAAAAAGGAAGATATAGTTTACAGTCTGATGCAGGCACAGTATGGGAGATCTACACTACCTGGTCTACATAATAAATATTAATGAATTATCATGGCTTGTTGAAAACCTTCTTTAAATACAATACAGACTTTATTTAGATTTGTTCACTTAAAGAAAAAAAAAAAAGTTTCTCTAGTGAATGAGCTCCATTAAATTATTATCAACAATTTTCAACATATACAATGAAATGGCATTAATATTTAATTAATATAATATAAAAATGTAAAAAATTGCTTGTCTGTAAACAAGGGCACAAAACTAATTACCCCCAAAATAGCTTTTGTTATCAAAAGCCCATGTAACAACTATAAATTAAATATCAGTTTTTGAGAATAAGAAGCATTCAATTAAATCTGGCAGCATTTCCAGTTTCCCCTTCACACCCACAAATGCAGGTGTTGAAGAAAGCAGAATGCATTCAACCAAGGAGGGGAAATGAGCTCAAACTGTCGTTACAACCACTTCCATGTCTGTGCCCAGTGAAAGGGTATCAGTTCACTCACAATCCCTTCCTCTTTCGCTCTCTCATGTGTGAGTGTGTATGTGGAGTCGGAGGCCATGGCCGCTCTACACAGACCTGAGCTGAGAGAGAGAGAGACAGGCTGCGGATGTAACTGGGTTCTGAGGTGACAACACAGCGAGTTTAATATTAACAATGACAGTAATATAAGGTATTCCTTTCCAGATCATTCCATCCAAAGTGGAGATTTAAACCTGCAACCTCTTGATCTGTAGTCAAATGAGCTCTACCCAGTCCTGGTATGAATGACCAGGTTAAACAGACCTCCAGTTCGGACAGAGAACATCTACTATGCCAGGCTAAAACTAAGCAGGACTGTGGATATATTAAAAAGGATTTCCGCATACTCCAAAAATCCAAGGCCACAATGAGACTGGTTTCACCCTCTTAACGGTGAAGAGAGATGAGACTGGAGCGTGTTAAACGGAGGGGGAGAGGGGCGGTCTGGTAGCTGCGTGGCTGAGTGCAGGTGTTTGACAGAGGGTTTACCTGGTAGCGGTCGATAGGGTCCTCCTGCTGGAGCTGGCTCTCTCTGAAGGACTGATACTCCCTCTCAAACTTCTTCAGCTTCTTGGTGGGCACCTGGGGGGAAAGGAAGGACAGGTGAGGGGGGGGGGTGTGGTTAGCACTGGTTGATGGGTTTTGTCTAATAACATTCTAAAAGTCAATAGTCTAAAAGTCAGTGGTGGCGATCATTGTCAGTAACAACGCAAAATGTGACCTTTGTCTCTCAGTTTAGAGGGCAGCAGGAGGAAGCTGGCTGCAGTATACAGAAAAACAAACTGTTACGTTAGGAGTGAGCTTGGGTAAAACCGTGACTCTATGGCAGTAAAACATTAGCGAATCTTACACCGTGCAACGGAATGTAAAGGCAAGCACACCCCTAATTATTCAATTTCTAGTCCATTTAAGAAGGGTTAGGCCATGTTGACGAAGTGGTTGAAAAGTTGATGTGAGATCTTTCAGTTCCCAGTTTCTACCACGAGATGGCAACACAAGCAGTACGCTGGCTACACACTGTAGTCTTATGGAGGTCTGTTCTAAGTCTGTCAGATTCCTACAAGCAGAACAAACCCATTAAAGGTCCCTTCATGAAAGTCATCTTGAGGTGTCATCCAAGGCCTAGTTCAAACAGTGGAGACTCCACAAATATCTACTTGTACGCCCTCATCACGACACAACATTTTCTACAACGTATTAAATAAGGTAAGTAAGTAAGTAAGTCAGTAAGATGAAAATGTGAAGTCTTATTGTACTATTACAGACCGGTTCCTACACACCATTAGCTCACAACAACACAAACACTGTAGCTCATTGAGTCTGGACTCTCAGAGGCAGGAGGGGGAAACGTTATCCCTCCTGTGTGGAAAGTGCGGTTGCCATGGCACCTGTTGTTAAGGAGGTAGGTTACAGGTTAGTCTGGGGAAGCCAGTCGCCAGGGAGGAGCTATGTTCATGGATATGGCCTCTCAAGGGTGTTTGTGTGTGTGTGTGTGTGTGTGTGTGTGTGTGAATGAGAGGGGTCTCAACAACTGAAACCAAAAACAAGCAGGCGAGGTAGAGAACGAGAGACGAATGAGGGCGATCGACATGCAGGGAGAGAGAGAGGGATGTACAAGAGCCCACGGTGGCTGAGAAAAGGAAGACATACAAATATGCATTCACAAAAGAGGTGATGCGATCGCAGGGCGAGAGAGTGAATGATGAGTGTGTTGACGTGTGGGCAGGTGGGAGGAAGATGGGTGTAACTATGAAGATGACATGGATTAAGGGGGCTCAGCGGGTTAAGGCGTTGGCCTCATGATCGGAAGGTTGTGAGATCGATTCCCAGCTGTGGCTATGTGATGTGTTGTGTCCTTGGGCAAGGCACTTCACCCTACTTGCCTCAGGGGGATTGCCCCTGTACTTGCTGTAAGTCGCTTTGGATAAAAGCATCTGCTAAATGAATATTAACGACAAATGGGGTTGAAAGAATAAACAATATAGGAGATGAAAGGAACATAGAGACACAAAAACACAATCTCCTTAGTCAGCCTTAAGTCTTAAGTCTTAAGTACCCTCAAAACACACAGTGACATCTGGTGCGACAGAAAACACCACTTCCCTCAAAACACTGCCTTGTCACATGACAAGGGTTGGGAAGTTAGTCAATGGTCACCTGTTACACTGATGTGTCAACTGTTATTGTGAAGGATGGTTGTCAAGAGAGCCTTTTGTGACACTGTTCCTAATCGACCAACCCAGATCTAGAGCCTTTGACCTTTTTGACCCCTGGATGCACCCCCCCAGGTTATGGTACCCACCAAACAGTAGATCTATTGTCATGTTCTCTGGGATACGAGTGCATCTCAGCCCCTTGAAATATGTCAGAGGATTGTCTTCATGTTGTCCTTACCTATATAGTCAACAATGTATCTAATAGGGAAGGAACAGCAATAAAAACCAGCAATGTGGTTTAAGGCATGCGTAGGTGACTCTCTTCAAACAGAGTGAGAATGCATGTCTAGTGTGTGTGTGTGTGTGTGGTATAGTTATAAAATGGAGGGACTGTTTAATGACCCACGGGCTTTGTTTTGGAACAATAGGCACCTTGGAAGGGGGTTCTCCTCCCCTTTAGCCCCTCTGTTCCTGACAACTGAAGCCAACAGAGAGGGTGTGTGTGTGTGTGTGTGTGTGTGTGTGATCCCTACCACTACGCCTAGTGACAAAATGAGAAAGATTAGATTCAACATTTGACTGCAACAACTGACTATTTTTGAATATTAATCTAGATCAATTTTCGAATTTCTGGTGCACTTAAAAAAAAATAAAGCATGCTTTCCAGGAGCTGGAATATGAACACAGTACACAGTATTACTACGGTATTCAAGCTACAATTTCATAATGTTCACAAATACAACACAACAACATGCTATAGTGCACCAGTGCCTAAATTATTGAGTCATGGATAGTATATGGCCTTCAACATGCTATACTCTGTTCTATATCATTCTGATACTGCATCTACACACTAGAGCATGAAGAGGCAGTGAAAAGTAACGGAAGGCAGAAAGTGCAGGTTAAAGCACAGCACTGTCACACCTGTGCCACACCTCTCTCACCATTCTGCCTGTCAGCGATGGCAACACACTGTTGTCCCACTGCCTCTCCCTCAGAACATAAGACATGCCAGTGTGCGAAGCCATGATTACCACATTGGTAATTCCCTGATACCACTAGAACGTCTAATAGTACAACGTTTTACAAGCAATCTCATAGCTATCAATACACCTCAACCCCCCCCCCCCCCCCCCCCCCCCCACGAGAATGTCATCTACCTCGACAGAAAGGGTATTCCTTTAAGATTTAGCAGGACAGTCGGTTGGAGGATTGGGTAATAAGGAGAGAGGTGGTTGTCTCTTGTGTTTGGGGGACTTGACTACCCAGAGGCCTTTGCATACTCAGATGATGAAAGTCAGAATAGCCGTTACAGAAAAAAAAACTGGGTCATGTTTCAATTTGAGGAGCAATGTGAGGGGCACACATACTACTGCGTGTGCATGCCTCTCTCTCTCTCTCTCACACACAAACACACACGCAAACCCACACACTCACGCTAACGTTAAGAATAAGGTCTCCATTGATTCTGAAAAAATCTCTGATTGATTGAAACAAATTGCCAACCAGTAATGCTGTTAGCATTCTGACATCCAGAAGAGACTGTGTGAAGGCTGATGTTACAAAACTTGATAAAAACAGCAGATCAAGGAATGTACTGTTCCACACTGGACATTCTTTATCTCCAGCACAACACACGCTTACACATCCCATCTCTACACTCGTAGGAAAAGACACAAAGTGTTCTTGTTCGAACAAACACAACACGTCACAAATGACCTCTTTCACTTCCACAGGGTCGGAGAGAGGTGCACAATCGACACTTTTTTCCCCCAGTGTTGTATCCGAGCTGCAGCCTACCACAGCGAGAGAGACACTTACCACGTGTCTGGGTTTGGAGTGAGCCACCAGGTTGGCGAGAACGTCCTCCTCGCACATCTGGTTGATGACGTGAGCGTCGTACGCCACCGTGATCGAGATTTCTTCCATCATCTTGAGAACGCTGGCTTAGGGCAGGTGGATGAGGAAGGAGATGAGGAGCAGAGAGGGCTCACTGGAGTTTGCAGTGGCTGATCTGAAGACTGACTGGTCTTCCTGGCTGTCCCTCAGGGCACCAGCCCCGCCCCCCGCACACAAGGGAGGGAGCGACGGAGGGAGTGTCGAATAGAACAACGCACACCTGTGTGTTTCCTGGTTCTCTCTCTCTCTCTCCGTTCTCAAGTGCTGAGGAGGATGGTCAGTCAGTCTTTTCTCCAAACAGCCAGGTAAGGTTTTTCTCCTTCTCTTTCCTCCAGTTGGTCTGCTTGTTCTGAGGTATTCGCTGTGTATCCTTCCTCCTCTCAGGTTGCAGTTTGACTGTTGTTCACCCCCCCACCCCCCCTGCACACTCAGTTCTCAGTCAGATTACATTTGGTTTAGTTACACTCGGGTCACACGCACACACCCCCTCCCTCTGGTTGAGTGTGCCAGGGGGAGAAAGCGAGTGAGAGGAAGTCTTAGAGACCGCAATGACTTGTCAGTTCCACACCATCAACGCCTCCATGGTTTGCCCATTTCGTGAGTTACAAACTTGCAGATGGAACTACTTTTCCCGCAGTCGAGTTCCCGAGGACCCTCGGTAAGCAGAAGCATCAGAACCTTCTAGAACAGAGTCTTGCCATCTCTGGATAGACCTCCCTCTTCTCCACTCAGCGGAGATGCATCGTAGCAACCCCTACCAACCACGCATGTCTCTCCTTCTTTATTAAGTACCACTCTCTTTCTCCCCCAGCATGCCTCTTCGACTTCTTAACTGAAACTGCTGAATCGGTGTGTCAGCCTGAGGAATTTTGGAGGCGAAGCAGATATAAGTATTAAGCCGCAAACGTCTTAACCAATCGTTTTCTGCGAAAAAGTCTTCAGTTAGGGATCCACAAATGAGTTATCTTGTCATCCAATAAAACTCTAGAGTCTCAAGGCCTTTGGACGTGCCTCTTTTTCGCTTTTCGAGCGAAGCTCTCTATCTCCGGGCTGTGTCCTTGGGGTGTTTAAGGGCTGTGAAATTCAAATTCCAGCCATAATCCTTCAGGTTGGGGTTGCTTGTAGACAGCTTAGCCCCCCTGTCTCCATCAAGCAGGTGCCAGTGAATTATTTTCCCCTCCTAAGCTTCTTAGAAGTCAAGTTGATCGGCTTTAGACCTCGGCGAGGAATATGGAAAGTGGTCCAGCAGACTTTGCAGGGTTGAGGTTGTGAGCTCAGGATCTCTCATGAACGTATTCATGAAGCGTGAGGGGTTGAGAGGTTGGTCTTGACTTCAGCGCTGGCGGTAAGTGGGTTTGGGTCTGGAAGACGGCGCTCTAAGTTGGAGTGCGTTTAATGGAAGAGCGCTCTGATCAGTGATGGGATGGAACGCAAAGCTACCTCTCTCTCTCTCTCTCTCTCTCCGTCTCTCTCTACCATGTTCTCCTCCCGTGAGAGCTAAGCGCCACACATGCAGGTATAAATGCACACGTGCTTCCCTCAAACACACCGCAAACAGAGCTTAAGAAAGGAGGTATGTGAAGAGAAGAAAAGGTGTCGAGTCAGAGGAGGAGTTGCGAAAATAGAGTGTCTATTTCTAGCACCAAGCCTCATTTCTGTCAAACATCCTCGGGCAAAGTGTCACTTCAAATTGAGGAGAGAATTAAAATCCCAAGATGCAATGTAATTTCCTCTGTTGCCTTCCCCTCCTTTTCGCTTTCACTTTTTGCTGGGCGGGGGGGTTAAGTCAGCCCAGAGTTACAGTAAGTTATTGGTACGATATGTTGAAGTGACAGTCCTCACACCAAATCTAGAGTCAGGATAACAGTCAGGATTACTTTTTAGGCGGCTCTATAAAGGACAACCTCCAAAATTTCTTCCATAGCAGGTTCTAGGTTTTCTCTAAGGTCCAGAATCCAGAGATCTTCTCTAAACAACTCCACGATCAGCTATCTAGCTATCCACCAGTCAGAAAAAGAGGCTGACCCAAAATGTCTTCTGTAGGGATATCTGTGGCACAGATCACCTCGGTATTCCCTGGTTGGTGAGGTCCGTTAAATCCAAGCCACAGTGAACATCCAAGGAGTCCCAAAGATCAGGGCTGGTTTCACTTTAATGTCTCAGGATCTCCAGCCACTGTGATCGCAATCCACCAGTCGCAAGCTTCACACAGCCAATCAGATCGAACCACCTCACAGGAAAGGTGCTTTTGACATTCCGCACGATAAATCACAAAGCAGTGGCTTCGTGTGAGATGCAATCTCTGAGCGGACGCGATCTGAGGGAGAGCGCCAGGCACAAACGTCGTCCAGGAGGAACGCGAGTCTCTCTATTCTTCTGCTGAGTCACGAGCCGAGAGACACTGACTGCACCTGTTCAGCTCACCTTGAGCGCAAGTCACTGCAGGTAGCAACCGCTACGTATCTCCCTTCCTCTCTCGCTCTCCTTTCTCTATCTGATTCGTTTGCTCTCCCTCCCTTTTTGTCTCTCTTCCTCCCTCCCTCTCCACTTATCAGGGACTATCGGTCCCTCCCTCTCGCTCTTCATCACCCTCCCGTTCTCTTCCCCCCCCCTTTTCTCCCTTTGTCTCTCACTCAGCCTTTCTTTGTCTGCTCCATTACACCCTCACTCCCTCTCTTTCTCCCATTTTTACACGCAAGTAGTCACGTTCACACACACACACATTTCCACCTTACACTCTCATATGGTCTTATCTCAAATGCATTCTTCAACCAGGGCTGCTGGGGGGAAAAGTATTTTTTCATAGCCAACTTAGTGAACGTTAATGAGTTGCACTCTTCAAACAAGACTGGTCCTAAGAGAACCTTTTTCCTGGAGCTTCCACAGATAAGCTGCTACGTCACAAGTATTGCATAACATATGCAAAGTTTTTCTGCTCAGGATATCCTGTGGTTAGTGGTGTAGGAGTAGGAGATAATGACAGGGTGAGACAGAGAAAGGGGGAGATAGAAGATGGCTGTGGAAATCTATCTTTCACTTCTGTTCTTCCTTCCTGAGTGACTGAACAAGACGACAAGAACCCTGAAGAAGTGCTTGAGCATGCAAGGCACAATATTTACCTTAGATTCAAC
Organism: Neosalanx taihuensis; assembly: GCA_030340665.1. Lineage (NCBI taxonomy): Eukaryota > Metazoa > Chordata > Actinopteri > Osmeriformes > Salangidae > Neosalanx > Neosalanx taihuensis. The sequence goes on along the minus strand of CM059312.1, from coordinate 5,355,110 downwards.
TCACATTCTAGACATCGTTTGAGGAATTCTGCTCCTCTGAACAACTGGTAGCATTTGAGCGGGAATTCTGATAAACCCACATGCAAAATGAACACACACATATAGTACACATCATGTGTATGTCTGTAAGCGTTCCTATACTGTAACCTTGAGCCAAGGATGTTTCATAGCCCTGTCTGTCAGCCTTGGGTCAAGGGTGCCTCCAACTGACCTCAGCGCATTCCTCAAATGCCCACCAGCTCATTACAGCCTCGATGTGGGAGTCGAGTTATTGTTGAGGTTTGTGTGTTGTTCCATAGGACATCATGGCTTAGAGACTCAAAACAATGAATACCACACATGAGTTCCGAATCAATTCATACCATGAGGGATGAATGTGTTCCTGTTGTGTGGGATTGTGTACTTGTATGCTTTTCTTGGTATTTGTGTACTTGTGTGTGTGTGTGTGTTCTGGTGGCTCTGTGTGTGTGTGTGTGTGTGTGTGTGTGTGTGTGTGTGTGGTGGTTAATGATGGTTAGTACTGGCACCCTACCTTAATGTTGCAGGCTTGTTCCATCAGCCTGCGGGCATTCTCGGCAGCCCGGTAGCGTTTAGGCAGCTGGACCCGGAAGAACTTGAGAGCTCCTTCAAAGTCTGCCTGGAGAAGGTCCTCTTTGGACGTCTGTGGTCAGAAGACACAGAGAGACGCTCTGTTAGATGGCTGGCATCCGATGACCATGCTTAGATTTGCATTGGCGTTACGTTTTTGCATTTCCCAGAATCTCTCAAGATGCACTCATGTCTAAGTTGAGGTGAGAAGGAGTTGTACACTGATGTTGTTTTACTGTGTGTGAGACCTTTGCCAACCTGATGTTACTTTTCTTATTCAAGTATTACAACTAAATGACTGTCTGCAGCTAAGCATCAAAGAACCTAAACAGAACTAAATCAAATTTAGACAACAGACATTGCAATGACTCTAGCACCCCCCAATGGTACAACTTCTAACATCTAGTCAGGGGATCCCAGCTTCCAAAACATTTAGTATTTGTGTTTTTCAAGAAAAGTAAGAGCTTCTTGACTGGATTTTGTTTTTGTACTTCAGCAGTAAAACATTGAATAAAATCACTCTAAATTGCAAAGCGTCTCTAGTAATCAAGCATAACAAGTTCAAGTCACCCATATGTTGTCATTCCGACAACAGAGTTAGCCATCTGAGAACAAACCGGTTATTCCGGGTAGAAGTGTTGGTTGACAAACTGTGGATTCTGTATTTTTTTTCTGGTGGGAGAGGAGTGCTTTTAATCTGCAACTCTTAATCCTGTACCCCACTCCCCCAACCCCCCTTCTCCCTCTCTCTCACCGCCAACAGCCGTGGAACGAAGAGGCGGTGTCCCATTCCCAGCATCCCCATCACCTTGCAGACTGAGTCTGCCTGCCCGGCCTTCTCCTCCCCCGGGCTGCCTGCCTCCTCTGCTGCCCCGTGCACCGCCATGGGGGCCATCTGGGGGTCCAGGCAGGGCAGCGGGGGAAGGGCGGCGGGGGAGGGCGAAGGGGAGGGAGAGTCCCGCTGAGGGGCCAGGGTGGCAGGTGAATCCAGCGTGGCGTCAAACAGCGCCGCCACCCCCCCTACTCTAGCGGTCACACCAGAGTCCAAGTTTGAGCTGCGTGGGTCAGGCCCAGGGATCCGTTTAGTCGCCTCTCTCCTTTGGTCGCTCAGCAAAGCAGGCCAAGCGTGGACGAACAGCGTGGCTGACCTTTACGGAGAGGCTGTCGATATCCCCTCATTGGGCAGTGTCACTGCACGGCGAGATGATGGACGGACAACTGAACAAGAAGCGGTCGCCTGGATCGTACCAACTCAGCAGAAAGGCGTCTGAACGTCACAGTCGATCCAGTTCATTCGGGGCGCCGCAGGTATTTCGATAACAGTGAGCGCTTCAAGTCCATGCAGCCTCATCCACTGTCAGAGGCCCCAAACCGCCCACTGGCTTGACGAGACAACAGTCATAACATGGAGTGCTACTGACACTGCTGCTAGCATAGTGTGATGATCCAGAGCTCACTCCCAGTTTAGATCAGAAACAAGGAAAGCTCCCCGCACATCTTCTTTCACAAAGACTTTTTCTTTCCCGTCCTCCAAATTTTAAACAGGCACGCTGTTGCCTAGCAACAAATCTGCTCCGGTACACCGGGTTTGGGGTTTAGGCCGTTGATGGACGAGTATCAAACCTTCTATCCTCCTCCTCTTTCTTCTCCTTCAGAGAGAGAGAGAGAGAGAGAGAATATTCCCATCAAACACTGAAGACCTCTCCGTGGGGAAACACCGAAGCAAAAACACACTTTTTTCTCTCCAGCAGTCCCTCACAGAGAGGAGAGTTTTCCGGACTGTTCTGTTTTAGAGCCCCAGGTTATTTGACTGGATGTTGCGTGTGACTGTGGCTTCCGGATCCCTGGCCTCCCAGGCTGGTGACACAGAGTCCAGCCATGGCTGGTGCAGGAGAGCCAGATGGCGCCTTTAAACCATGAGAGAGAGAGTTCCAGTCTGGCTCTTCCACCTCCTCTCCAGGGGGGACACCCCCGATGCTTGTACAGTCAAGCACAAAACACCGTGGGGCAATCAGCTTCGGAGAGAACCCTGGTCGCTTCAAGCAGACGTCCAGAAAATAGGTCCGTTCCAGGGGGGTCTGGTCCTCAAAAGAAGAAGTCCGATTTGATGAGACGAGGGTTCCCAACGCAGACAGGAGGGATGCGGGGAGAGGGGGGCGGTGGGGAGGGGGATCTTCGAAGTGTGTTTGTGTTGTGGCAAGGCAGGTGTAGAGAACACTGCAGAGCCCCAACCCTCTCTTCCTCTCAGTCCTTCCTCTGTCTTCCTCCAAACTGAAAGCTTGTGATGCTAACGGCTAGCAGCCACGCTCCTTGCTAGCCCTCCCCCTTGCAGGGTTCAGGGGGTGGCCAGTCCACAGCAGCTCACACACACACACACACACGGACGAAAAGAGAGAGGTGGAGGTGGAGCCAGAACGAGCATGCAGCAAGGAAAGAAGGGAGCGTCCACTGCTAGATGAAAAGAAGAGAAGAAACAGAAGGGAGGAATGCAGGAGGAGGTAGAGTCTGGAGACTGGCTGTGCCCATCCACTGGAGGTAGAAAAAAAAGAGAAGAAGAACGCCTTCCCTCCTCCTCTGTTCTTACACCGTTTGCTAATTGCTACACGCTAGCTGATGCTCCTGGCTACTGTGCGTGCACGCTCGAAATGGCTTCGGCTTGACAGGCAAGTGCACAGGGGGAGACACCAGGGAGTGGTGGAGAGAGAGAGAGAGAGAGAGAGAGAGAGAGAGAGAGAGAGAGAGAGAGAGGGAGAGAGAGGGAGAGGGAGAGAGAGAGAGAGAGAGAGAGAGAGAGAGGGAGAGAGAGGGAGAGAGAGAGAAAGAGAGAGAGAGAGGGAGAGAGAGAGAGAGAGAGAGAGGGAGAGAGAGAGAGAGGGAGGCAGCCAGAGAGTGAAAGGGGAGGGGGGGAAGGGGGAGCCTCTGGGGAGCATGTCGTCATAACTAGCCAATAAGAGCCAGGCAGTGAAACCCCGTTGGCTCCTCCCTCACATTCACACTCACTCCTCTTTTATTTTTTCATCCTCCCATTTAATATCTGCGTCTCAGTCTCTCTCCACCGGCACGGCACATTTTCTGTTCTGAGAGCACGACTGTGCTGTAGCTCCCTCACAGCTTCCAGAAAAAGAGAGTCGTTGTAATGGCAACGACAGGAAGTGAAGAGGCTCTGGTTTTTTTTCCAATCCAACTACAAGTGTCTGGGACCACAGCCCCTCCAGCGGTGATGACTCAAAGTGTTCCCATCACAAAGCCCTTTTGCCGCTCTTCATCTTTCCCCGTCGGCCGTCTCTCTCCATCTCTCCACATTAATCTGCCTCTCTCCATCTTCTCCTCCCCCCCTCTAAATCGCTTCCTCTTGTTTGTGTCAGACTGGGCGCGGTGCATGAAGGGATGAGTCACCCTGCTAGTCTAGGTGACCCCTGACCTTGCGCCTCCTCTTCACTTCCTCCCTCATATGTGGGTCTTCCTCATGAAATAGTAAAATATGTTTTGCAGCAGATGTGTTTTTTCCCCCACAGTGAGCATCTGGGCCAGTGAATAATACTGTTGTAATCAAATAAGAGGTTGTTCATCCATTCATCCAAATGGATTGTCTATGGTCCATCGTGCCTGCTCGGGTAACACTGCATCTCATGGGTATATCTGTGTCGGAGATCACGTGGACCATCTGGAGATAAATGTCTGGAGAACATCAATGAATCTGTGATACTATCATCATCCTATCGTGTGCGGCGTCTTCAAGACACACAGATCGATACAACCACAAACAGATCTTATGACAACAGTATCAGTCTGATTTCTCTCCTTCCAGTTCCCGAATGGCGGTTTGTATTTTGTCTGACAGTCTAACGTCCATCCTGTCACTCTCAGTTTGATTAAGAACGCTTCGATTTCACAGACAACTGAGGGACGACGATACTGAAAGGAAAGGGACTTCCATTATCACTCAACGCGTTCCATCCATTTGCGCTGGAGTCACGTGATCCTGGGTGAAGAGAAACGCAGGCTTCTGATTGGTCCCTGAGATGTTCCAGGTGAACTTAACATACGTTTCAGCAAACGGTATTGGGTGTTGAAGAAAAGACAGTGCTTTTCTGTGTTGTTGCCTAGGGTGGCTACTGCTAGCTCACCCCTGAGAGGCTGAAACTTAGCTTGACGTCTGAAAACCAGACAACTTGGGGAGTCAAGGAGGTAAAGCACCTGAGGAGGTGACGCATCAGCAATTAATGCACCACAGAGATGACTTTCAGCACTCGGACAGAATGAACAAAAACTCCAGTGGATCAGATTGGTTGTCTTGTTCTCCTCCCAGAGCCGATGAGACTGTCCTGTACGACACATGAAGATGTCTCGCTCCGCTTTATAAGCAGACACATCTCTGTGACACTAGCAGTAGGAGACAGCATCAAGAAAAACATTTCCTCGATGAGACAACGTCTCTCCTCCATGTTTTCCAGTAGGGGGAGACATGTGCTAACAAATTCACTTCCCGCTTCTCTTAATGCAGAGGAAACAATCCTTCCGTGACGAGGAGGCGCAGAAAAGATCTGGAAACAACTCCCAGGTGACCCCCTACTTCTGAGGCACCTGTGGACAGTCGGTTTGAGGAGCCAAAGAGGACCTCTGTCTCGGACAATAGCCAGACATTCAGAAGAAAAGACCTTGACGAACTGTGAGTTTAATTTGTGAGGGGGGGGTCAGAGGTAAATGGAGAACAGTTTGAACAGGCAAAAAAACCCCGATAATTAGTTTGATCTCACATAAAACATTTTGGGGATTGTTTTGGATTTGGATTGTGGTCAAAGTTATTGCCAGAGAAAACCAACACTAATGACTAATGACACTCACATATAGATTGAACATGTTCAACTCAAGCACAGACTCAAAGTGGAAGCCACTGTGAATATCGATGTTGGTCGAGTCCACAGAATCGACTTAAAACTCTGACAGTGTTTGACAAAGCTGCAGCCTATCATCTTAACCCTACGGCGGAAGGTTCCAGAAGAGGCTAAAACAGGGTTTAGTATGCAAAAAACTTGGCTGAAAAACGAACACAGTAAACCAGGAAAAAGCGAGAGGAATACTGACCTTGAGAAGGGCAAGGGCAACATTGAAGATGATGTTTAGACCCTGTGGATGAGAGATAGAAGGGATTAAAACCATAGCAAATATTTGACTGGTACTACATGTGTCTACGGCAAGTATGTGGCTTTCACTTTAAGATAGCAATGATAGTGTTGGGAGAACATCACGTCTATTCAAGGAACATAATTGCAGCGTGCTGGTGTTCCTTCAGATCACAGGGCTAAAAATAAATAAGGCAGAGGACTCTAGAGTGGGTTCCTCATTGACATGTTTGTATCACCCTCCTATTCCATCATGTCTGCCACTTCTCAACACCAACACATCTTTGTGGATGCCCGGTGAAAGCTTTTTCGAGGGGGACTTTGACTACGAAGAGTGACATAATCATCTTAAAGAATGATAGGGAGAGGGAGAGAGTGTGAAGGAGGGAGGGACAGATGGCATCCGGAGGAGAGGAGAACCAGACAGCGCCTCTCATAGCCAGGTGGGCACACATCACGACCACTGACTGACGGGCAGATGGACAGGCAGCAAAGGAAGATTGATGTGGAGATGGGGGGGGGGGGGGGGGGGGGGGGTTGGAAGAGGAAAGGGGAAAATGTGAACAGGGAGTGACGACGAGGAAGCGAGTTTGAGAGAAGTCGGCAAACGAGAGAGGGCGAAAGGGTGTGAGAAAGGGGGAGAGAAACAGAGGACGAGAGGGGAGGGAGGAAGAGAGAAAAGGTGAGAGAGAGGGAGAGAGCGAGAGAGAGAGAGTGAAATGCAATGCTGATGTCAGCTCTGCATGGGAACACCCGTCTCCTCCATCGCTCCGACAAACCGTTCACATGGCAACACGGAGCTAAAAATATCCCTCCACCTCTATAAATAACCCAAGGAAGGGTCTCTATCTGCCTCTTTCTGACTGGCTCTAGATGGCGCTAGGGTGTAGGTGTGTGTGTGTGTGTACGAATGTGTGTGTGTGTGTCTAGGGGCATCAACAGTCTTTACACACACGGTCTGCCAACAAACAGCCCCATGCGTGTCAAGCTGAGACGGAGTCCAACCGAGTCAGCAAGAGAGGGAGGCGGTTTTGATGTGAGAAAAAAAAAAAAAACTCAACACGCATGAACGTGTTAAAAGTGCACGCCAAGAGCACACAAACACAAAACGCCTGTGTGTGCGGTATTTCATCTACCTACAGTCACGACTGTCACTGTGTCAAAGGGGGAGGGGGGTGGGGGGGGGGGTAGTGCTGGGGGGGTCTGGACGTCCACTTACCAACGAAGACAGGTGAAGCCGAGAGGGATAACGAGACAAGAGCGAATGAGAGAGAAGGGGTTTTTGACAGGGATGACAGGAAAAGGACAATCCAGGGCGTGAAATGAAGATGGGAAATAAGGCTGCGCGTGTGAGCGAGAGACAGAGACAGACAGGAAAACAGAGAGAAATCAACAGAGAGCTTAAGGGAGAGAAACTGAGATTCAGGAGACAGAGAGTGAGGGAAACTTGGATAGAGAGAGAGAGAGAGAGAGAGAGAGAGAGAGTGAGTGAGAAATGAGAGAGAAAGAGGGAAGCAAAGCAAAGAGAGAGTAAGGGAGAAACGGAACGACAGAGAGAGCGAGAGAGAGAGAGCAAGAGAGAGAGAGAGAGCAAGAGAGAGAGAGAGAGAGAGAGAGCGAGGGAGAGAGAGAGAGCAAGGAGAGCAGAGGCAGCCTATCAGAGGAAGCAGTGAGCAGGTCAAAGACAAGGAGCAACAGATTCTCATCATGCGGCTCACTGGCTGAGAAAGGCCCAGGAAACTTTTAATTGTTCCGCCTGGGGGCTGGGGATAGAGAAGGAGAGAGACAGAGAGAGGGAGAGAGAGCGAGGGAGGGAGGTGGGAGAGGAGGGGTGAAATGGAACAAGGAAGATGAGAGTTGGAATCACTAAAGCCAGCCCAGAGAGCACCCCCTGGGGGGGCGGTGGTCAGGAGGGCCGGGGTACGGATCTACTAGGGGTCTGCTTCAAGGCCTCGGGGGTTCTTGTCAGTGTTTCATCTAATGTCATTTTTAATGAGATCTCAGAGGCACTCGGAGACAAAGTCGAAGAGGGACGAGGGAGCCTTCCTGAGACGACAGAGGAGAGCGTGTGTGGAAAAAGGTTTGAAAAGCTAGGTCAGAAGCCCCGATAACGGTGATTAGCTGCTTTGTGGTGTTGGTTGCGGCGCATGAGAGGCGCCACAAGCTGAGCTCGTGCGGTACGACGCGGAGGGGGAGGAGGGGGAGGAGGGGGGGGGGGGGGACATGTTGTGGTGCGTACCTCGCAGAGCAGCAGGTCTGTGATGTGGAACACCATGCAGAGGGGGAACTTGGCCGTGAAGAGGGTGAGGAACCACTGCGAGGCGTACATGTGTGCCTCCAGGTTCATCTCCTGGAAGTGGGACCACAGCTCGGGAATCTGCTCCTGAGGAGACGAAGGAGAGGACTGAGAAGATTTCTCCTTCTGATACGCCGTCTCAGAAAGACCTTAACCTGTATGTTTACCAAAACGGTTGCCATGGTGCAATACTGACTTTGTTAGCCCTTACATTTACATTTAGCAAAGACACAACATCACGTAGCCACAGCCGGAAACAGCCTTAACCGCTGAGCAAACTGACTCCCTTCCTCCCTCAGCTCTCTGTTTTCCCTTCTCACTCTCCCAGCCTATCCTATCACACTTCATTTAAAACTGTCCAATAACGCATGCCAAGAGATGTCTTGTGCCACCAACTGCACTGTATATTCCAGCCCATTTCTCTTGCTGATGTTTTTCCCCCCCATGGCAACAGATGCTCCTAGTTAATTGCCCGTATTGTTAACTGACTGCTGTAGCTCCAGTATGGTTGAGCTGAACAAGGATTTTTCCTGAAAACAATAGTGCACGTGAGAGAAGCACGTGGGCACGTTTGGACATCAAAGTGTCAAGTGTGCGCCAGGCTGTTACCTCAGCGGCTAAATCAACTTAACAACTCGTGCCTTGTAGTAAGAGCAGACAGAGAAGGGGAGCAAAGAGGAGGCAGCCATGCTGTACACACTAGCTTGACTCCAACCCGTATGGTAACCTTTAGCGGTCGATGCTAACTCCCTTGTCATTGGATTCTGTCAATACTAAACCAGTTTAATTTAATGCTGAAAGAGAGACACTTAAGGATAAGGGGAAGGAGGCATAAAGTGGGTTTGAGTGCCAAATGAAACTCCAATTAGGAGTGGATTTAGTGTCGACTCGAGTCAGAGGCAGGCTGACACCAACACATGCCTTTACCTTCACTGACCTTCGCAACCCCTTCCTGAGACTGGTTTGTGTGTGTGTGTCTCATGGTATAGCACACTCACACACAACATAACACACACATACACACAAAATTAAGACAAAGGCACAGAACCAAACACAAACAATAACAAGGTTATCCTCGCTGTGACAGGAGACGCTGTGTGTGGCTGCATTTCAGACTGACCTGCAGGAGGCGCTCCAGCTGGTAGAACTTGCAGTGGAGGTCCTCAAAGTTGTTCTTGTACAGAGCTCTGAGTCCATAGTCATACATGATCTTCACCAACACGCAGAAAGCCTGCTCCTCGGGCATCTGAACAGAGGGGGTTTCAAAGATTGGAATGGAAACACAAGGCTACTTCCTCAGGAGCGATCGGTAAGAAGCGTTCCCTCGGACATACTATTCGTAATTGGATTTGAAGTAACTGAGAATGGTAATATGGTGAATATGGAGACCAGTCAGAGAAGAGAGCAGCGAGGCCTGGAGACGAGGGCATTTGAATCCATGTATGACAATAAATGGAGAGTGCACATGAGAGGAAGGGATGTGTGTGTGTGTGTGTGTGCAGATACACACACGGACTGCGGAGGGTATTTAATCAGTACGACAGCCTGTGTGTCCCGGGCTGAATGGGCTTCTGCAGGTAGACAGGCACAGCCATTAATATTCCTGACACCTCCTGGGCTTGCAGCAATCAAAAGGACCTTTCCTCTTCTCCTTCCCTGCACTCCTTTTCTCCTTCCTTTTCTCTCTCCTTTCCTTCCCCACACCCCCCCCTCCCCCCCCCCGCCCACCCCCCCACCCCACCCCCTGTCTTTCACCAATCTATTTTCGATTCCTGCATTCGGAAGGATTTCTCCATACTCTCTCCGCCCTCTCCTCTCTCTTACTTTCCTCTCCCTCCCTGTCAAACGCGTCTCTCTGTCACAACACGTCGCTTCTCCAGCCTCCCCCCCCATCCCTCCCCCCATCCCTCCCCCCATCCCTCCCCCGTCTCACTCTCTGCGCCAACATGGGCCTCCCTCGCACCACGTTGGGATGGATTCCGCCCCTCCCTTCGGCTTCACTCGGTGCGTCCATCCCTCATCCTCCAAAACATCCGTCTCTGACTTCCTCTCGAGGTCGGGTCGTTCCTCCCTGAGTGAACCCCAGCCCCTCGGCTCGGCCCTCCCCCCTTTTGCTTGGCCCCTCGGCTCAGCCGGGTCAAGGACCTGAAGCATGTTATAAGGACAGCGTATAAACCTTTGCGAGGACACTTTCACAACAGGACGACTTACGTGCAACAGCAACACAGCTGCCAGGAAAGACTGTCCCTGGCAGTAGCCAATCTCCTCGTCGTAGACAGAATAGGCCTGGGAACAAAAGCACAAAAAGAACATTGCAGACCGGAGCTGAATACCTCGGCATATCACGCAGTAGTTAAGACACGATAGTTAAGACTGTGTCTTCTGTAATAAAGTTGCTTGAAAGTAAAGGCACCCAAAAAAAAAGAACAGACACACAACTCCTAATTGCCTCTCGAGCAAAGATTTTTCCCTTTCATCCTCATCAGTCTTTTAAGTAGGGTGAAATCCACTCGTGGTGTCCCCCACTGCCTAACCCTAATGTAGATGTGGAGTTGTCAGCATATTCTCACGCACACCTCAAACAGAATACAGAGTAGCGTTTCCTTCAGAGGCTAGATTGTCTTGGCCATTAAGCTGCTTCCTGGGACAGGAGGCTCTGCTCTCCAGCATGGCTGGCTTTAATCTGGATGTGCAATCAGGAGTCGGTAGAGGAACCATGCTAAACTTTTCAAAAGGACAACGTTTCACCCAAGAGAGACGGTCTATCCTAACCTGATGAAACGGGAGGCAAAAAGACACAGTGGTCAGGAGGTAAGCCCTGTTATTACATCAGCTAATCGAGAAAAAAAATATGAAAGGTCAGAGTATTTTTTTTTTTTTACATTTGTCAAGATGTAAGAACGTATCAGGATCCACTGTTGACTGGAATGTGAGCCAAAAACATGCTGAAAGTTTACACTCTACAATAAGGCAAATGTAGCGTGCGATCACTGCGACTGCTTTAACGTGAAAAGTCCCCTGTAAAGGGCAACATATCCAGAAGGCAACGGGAAGACATTTGTGAAATGTCAACGTGCCCTCACAGCTGGCAGGGAGTTGGCATGGCGGTAATTGAGGAGATCGTTTTAGCTTGGTGTCTGGGGTGCAGTTAGACAGATATACATCTGATGGCGTATACCAGTGCGTCGCGCTCAGCCGGTAGATTGATAGGGGTCTTGAACGGCAGACATGCTCCATTTATCAACGCAACTCATTTTCATTTGTTTGGGTTAGGGAACAGCGTAACTCATTTGATTAGGTTAATGGCGGCGCACTCCTGACCTCGTGTTCACGATGTGAGCGCTTGTGTTTGGTCTACTTCTGAGGTGGTTCATTTATAATCATGGCCGCGGCGGATTGGGAACGATTACTAAAGGTGCATTGCTAACCTAGTTACCTAAGATGTATAGGCTTACTGGGCTATCGCTTGGAGGGATTCAAACATGTGGCTTTTTGCAGAACTACCTAACCCTAGCAAGAGGCAATTTACATTATATTTGCATACAAATGTACAGTGGCCTAGAAGTGCCAACAGTTTCCAAAAGGCCACAACGCTACGACTAGCTAACATCCACAACACAACAATGAGATCAAATCATGGATGCATAAATAAATCAAATCCACAAATCAACCGATATTTTGGTAGTAGTCGGAAAGGCCGTTTCATTTTTAACATCAGTTGGTCTTCAGTTTGCACTAGCTAATGACCAACCAGGAAGGGTTGCTGAGCGTTTCTGAAAAGTTCAGACTTTTGACAGAGCAGAGAACAAAAGAGAGAGAGATTTGATTTGTAATTGTTGTGTTGAGTAATGTTACAAATGTATATAGTACTTGTAAATAACATGTCAGAACTATGTTTAAAAGAATGTTTTATATGGAGCCATGCTCCTGGTTGTTGGTTTGTGATTTTTAATGTCACTGGTGAATCACAGCTCATGTATGCATTTCAAGCAGTTTCTGTTTATAGTTGTGCTTTTAATAGAAATATATATCAACCTATGTTTACCTGCGTTTCTAACACGTTAGAGAGACCATTCCCAAAAGAGGGACATGCTCAGAAGAATATGTAGATTGAAGTTTAGGAATCTGGAAGTAGACTAAGATTTCATTTTTTTAATAAAGCTTTAGTGAGGATCAGACACACTTTGAGGCGTTTGATTTCCCATCAAACAAACTCTAGTTCCTGAACCTGACTGGAACACAGGCACTGTTCTGCAGACCAGGCCTCACACAGGTACCTTGCAGATCTTGTAGAGAGAGTCCTGGCCGTCTCCAGAGTCTCTGAAGTAGTCGTGGGCTGGGAAGGTCCTGTGGATGTCCCTGGTGATCACCCCCTCCTGGGCTGAATCCTGGAGGACAACCAAAAAAGCAACACAAAAAAAACATTAAAAAAAACCTGATGCAAATAACCACATTTTAGAATCAGAATCAGAATGGGGATTTATTCGCTATGCAAGATTAACAAACATAGAATTCCCTGTGGCAGAAATGAGCAAACATAGAACATATATGTGACATACTAATAAAAAAATGAATGAAAAAAATGAATTAGGACTCCCATTACTAAGCCTGAGAGATGGAGGCACACCATACGTTTGATAAAAAATATCTGTAATTGCCACTCGGTGGCTGAGTGTCTTAAACCCAATAGTTTCATCCTTTTAGGACGAACTCCAACAGACTGACAGACAGCAGTGTGGCCTGTGTGCTTTTCTCTTCCTGTGGTTTATCATAGAGGGTGTTGCTCTTAACGCGTACTGACTGTCCCAGTCCATTCAACATCAGCATCCCTAGTCTGGCTTTCTAATCTGCAGCACAGCAACAACACCTCCTCAAGGAAGACTGTCTACCGCCTGGCCTTTTCACACAGCACACTGGAAGCAGGAGATAAAACAGCCCTGAGCCCCGTGTGTGTGTGTGTGTGTGTGTGTGTGTGTGTGTGTGTGTGTGTGTGTGTGTGTGTGTGTGTGTGTGTGCAAGCGGATGTGTACGTCTGAGCGTTTGCAAGCTAGCGCGTGTCTGTGTGTGATTGAGTGTAAGAGTGTCGGCATGTGTCAGGGAATGTGTCTGTGCATTTGAAAAGTGTTTGTGTCTGTGTGTGTGTGTGTGTCGTCTGTGTGTGTGTGTGTGTGTGTCAGACTGAGAAACGCTAGCTTCCGTTCTCGCTCTCCCTCTTCGGTCGGAGAGACGGTGGACAGCAGAACGCCTGGGGTCCAGCTAGTTCAAACCTGAGAAGCTACAAACAGCCGCAGGTGAACATCACATGACTGTGTGAAGGAGTTAGAGAGGGGGGCACGGCCACGCACTCCGTCCCCCTCCTGGCTGCCGTCGGGAGCGTCACACTTTGCCAAACAGCACCTGTCTCCCCCATCGATAAGGTGTGGTGAAACACCAAGCCCTGTACTTCCCCTCCAGGCCCCTGTTGTGTGCCAGATAGCTTGAAATTGCTTGTTGGTTTTAAGCAGGCAAACAAGCCATTTAAAAGGTTTGATTCCGACTGCTGGCAGAACTGCATGAAGCGCTTTAATGAGATTTGAAATGAGAGGGAGGTATGACACCATGTATTATGTAGGGGAAATTGGAACTAACAGTTGCCTTAGTGTGGTGATTGGGGTGAGGCGGGGGCGGGGGGGGGGGGGGGGGGGGATGACGACTAAGTGTTAGTATTTTTTTGTTGTTGTTTATTTACGGTACTAAGTGCTCTTAAACCTGACGCAATCCCTCTTGTTGTGTTTCCTGTTGCTTCAAAAGGACAATCCTGAGAATGAACATTATTATCACTCGCACACACACACTGACAGAACCCTCCATCCCTATCTCAACTAAGTAGTACAATAATTAAACACAGAGCCATACCATGGCCATATCAATCAGGGGCGGGAGAAATCTCATTGACAGGGTGAGTTGTAAACACTTTGATTAAATTAACGGTGCATGTCACTAGCAATTAACAGCGTCATTAGTCAACTGACGCCAAGAAAAGCTATTGGTCCTGTGTCTCCTGGTTTATCACGAAATCACAGGGTTCTAAGTGCGGGACAGATTGACGAACAGCCATTTTCGATCTTCACGATCCTCTAGTGGTTGCGTGTGCGTCCATTTGTGTGAAATGTCTGTTTTGTGTGTGTGTGTGTGTGTGTGTTTGTGTGGTGTGGGTGGGGAGGAAGGTCATCTGTTGCCTACTTCTATCAAGAGGGGTGTTATAAAGTGTGCGAGTGTGTGTGTGTTTGTGGGTATTGTGTAGTCTCATTGTCCTGAAAGGGTGCATCTTGTTGACCTGCTTTATTTTCCAGTGGAGATGAGGTTGGAGATGAGGTGAGGCCACTGCCTGCTTCAGCACCACAGCATGTGCTGCTGTGTGACTCCTGTTCTGCCCCAGGCCTGGACACCACACTCCCCCTCCTCACTCCTTTAATAAGCACCACTTAGGTCCAAGGAACATTGCGCACAGAGAGTTTACAGGCATTCCTGTAGGCGCGTGCCAGCACACACACGTGAACACACACACACACACACACAAAAACACACACACATTCCTTTCAACATATAGTGATGTCATTCACGTAATTATATAATTGCATGAGAGAGAAAAAAACCCTGTATAGCCCTGAGGTCAGACAGAGGCCTAATGCTACATTTTGGTAGATGACAAGATAAATATGCATGCATTTAGAAACAATATTAAGTATTAACTACGGCAGGGGAATTCAATCAAGACAGCTGATGTAGTCGGCTAAAGCTGTTCCATCTATGATAATATTATAGTGCTGACAGTTTGTCCTCCAGGGGACTAAGAGAGATGAGTGTGTGTGTGTGTGTGTGTGTGTGTGTAAGTCAGTGTGGGTGTATGTCCTTGTTTAAGCATGTGTGTGCCTCTTAATAGTCGCTCAGTGCCATTTAAGCCGACTGTTTAGGGGAGGGGGAGAAGGAGAGAGAGAGAGAGAGAGAGAGAGAGAGAGAGAGGGAGAGAGCGAGAGAGAGAGAGCGAGAGAGAGAGAGAGCGAGAGAGAGAGAGAGAGAGAGAGAGAGAGACAGAGAGAGAGAGAGGGAGAAAGAGAGAGAGAGCGAGAGAGAGAGAGAGAGAGCGAGAGAGAGAGAGAGAAAGAGCAGGACAGGCAGAGAGACAGACAGGGGTGGGGAGAGACTTCCTGTAATTGCAGCCAGGGGGCCATGCTCAGACACAACATTACTCAGCCCGGTCCACACAAGCAGGTAACCCATTTAACGCCCCCCAAAAAAGAGGTCCTGATTTAGCCAAACCCTTGCTCAACCTCTGACACCTCCCCCTCTCACCTTGAAGCTACCTGCAACTGCCCACCCTGCCCCCTGAACTGCCTAACAGCCCCAGCCCTGCCCGTCGGGCCCTGAACTGCCCTCTGGTCATAAGTAGTGCTATAATGTGCCTCAAGCCCGCCCCTCTCCAGGGATGAAACTGGGAATGAGTGGAACACCAGCTGGGTGAATTGAGGTCAGACCATTAAGGGACGCTGATGACTTTTTCTGCGTGTGAACGATGTGTTATAAAGAGGCTGGGGAAATGGTGCCAAGCACAGACCCAATTTACAGTACATAGCGTTAAACAAATAAGTACTAGTGCCCTGAGGATGGGTCATGTGTTTCTAGAGAAAAGTGGAAAAATGAATAAATATAGAAAAGAAAAGAAAAAAAGAAAAGAAAACGTCTCGTATTCCAAGTCCGGCATCTGGTTATTATGCAAAGACAGGAACCTGCTCTGTTATTCCTCTCCTTTTCTCTCTCTCCATCTCTCTCTCTCCTTCTCACTTTTTCTCTCTCTCAATGCCCCCCCCCCCCTTCCTTTCTCTGAAAGTCTGGAGATGAATCTTTCATCTTCCGAGCAGCGGCGTCAAGCCTCTAGATCTCAACAAATCGTATTCATGAATAAGCGGGGGTCTGAATGGTCATTTAGTCCCTAACATCTGTGAAGCCGGCCTCCGGCAGTGTGTGAGTGTGTGTGTTGGTGTGGGTGTGGGCATGTGGGTGTGTATATATATGGCCAATCCAATATCCAATAAGATGCTGTCAGTCTTCAGCCACCTTTTGTGTAATTTCACTGCGGTGGACGGCGGAGCCTAAATCAGAGAGAGCCCCTCTCCTGCAGCCCAGCCTCCACCCTGCTGATGGATGGAGGGAGCCAGAGGCTCACGGCTGATCTGAGGCAGGCTGCTGTCAGCTCTCTGCTGGCTCAGGAGGAAACGCCAACCTGGCCACCTCCAAGGAAGGGTTTGAAATTTATTAGTACTGTGAGTATAGTAAAAAAAAACATCCCTTTTTTTGGGTACTAAGTGTATGTTTCTCAGGGGTTTTTCGAACGCTCGCAACATCGCATCGGGTCTTTCCTATCCCCGCAATCCCGAATGTTTAAGCGCAAAACGGCCATGTGGAATCGCAAACTGTAGCTGGGAACAGCTGTCAATCCTTGACAGTGCCCTTCCCAAGGTTACGGCACGTTAGCGTGTGCTGACTGGAGCCTGCTCGGCTCAGACCCCCTGCAGAGAGGCAGCCGTGCTTAGCTAAACCTCGGAGTTGGAGCTGGATGCGGGGGCTCAGACAGAGGAGCAGTCAGACCCCATTAAGCCCGACGTGACAGCCAGCCTAATAAGTGTGGCGGGAGATCCTGCCTGACAACTACCGCTAGCATCCCCCCGCAAGGCTAACTGGGAGTAGCTAGACGGCTAGCTGTATTGTGTGTGCAAGGCAGTTCTCTCTCTCTCTGTCTGTCTGTCTCCCGCTCTCTCTCTCTCTCTCTCTGTCTGTCTGTCTGTCTGTCTGTCTCTCTCTCTCTCTCTCTCTGTCTCTCTATCTCTCTCTCTCCCTGCCTGGGATGACAAGAACTCACAGCAGCAACTTTCCCCAGAAAGTTCTCTTCAGGTTGACATCCACAATCCTTCAAAGACAAGTATAAAAAAAGACTGCAGAAGCCAGGTGACACTATGACACACATATCTGACACATGCTGATACATCAGTGGCGGTGTATTCCTCTGGTGTATGTGTGTGTGTGTCGGGTGAGCCTGTGGTTCTTCAGCAGGCTCTGAGAGACAGCAGGCGTCCTCAGCCGAGCTGGGGGAGATCTGGGCTGTCACCAGCAGTCCACCATGCTGTTCCCTGACCCAGATCACTGGGAGATGCCAGAGAGCTCACAACAGCCCCACAGGGACACAAGAGATGCCCAGAGAGACAGCATGCAGGAACAATGCTCGCCTTCACGCACCCTGAAGAGAGTGGGGCCCAAGGGTGCGGGAAAACTCCATGACACAACCCTGAGCAGAGAGAAGTTCGGTCGGATCGGTGGACCATCGAACGCCACCGTTGCGGAACACGCACGACGAACAGCGACGTCGTCACATCGCATGGCGGACGAGGGCTAAAGGGTTCGTTTGGCACTTTTTTCTGGAGACTAGAGGCCCCAGATGAACAGACAGGAGGAGATGTTGATGGCAAGTCTGTCGGAGGATTACGCCCTGGATCGTCTGCCAGGAAGTCCTCCTGAGCTCTGTCTCACCAGCTGGAGGCTTTCATAGATTTATAGATCGGTTTGTGTACCTGAA
This sequence comes from Neosalanx taihuensis, assembly GCA_030340665.1. Classification (NCBI taxonomy): domain Eukaryota; kingdom Metazoa; phylum Chordata; class Actinopteri; order Osmeriformes; family Salangidae; genus Neosalanx; species Neosalanx taihuensis. The sequence goes on along the minus strand of CM059312.1, from coordinate 5,337,496 downwards.
TCGTTACACTTTGCACCTTTGAGCAAAGCCAAGGGCCTGGCAAGGCAGGAGAGATTGCGATGCTGCGCTGATACCACGGGCGGAAAGAGAGACAGCGCTGGAGCGCTCTGACGAGGAGGAAGACAGGGAAGGAGGCCGGGGAGAGGAGAGCTGATTGACAGGAAGGATATTACAGGGTCTATTTTTCTCCCGGGTGAAATCCAGCACCTCAAAGGGAGCACGTAATTGAAATTGACAAACAGTTGCATTAACCTGATCACACAGAGCCCCACCTTGCAAGGGAGAAACCAAAGTAAGGTGGAGATGGATGAGGATGAGAGGGAGACGGGAAATCAAGAGAACGGGAGGGAGAGAGAGAGAGAGACAGAGAGAGAGAGAGAGAAAGAGAGAGAGAGAGAGAGAGAGAGGAGTAGGAGGAAGACAGGGGTGGGGTGCCTTTTAAGCTGTGCCAGAGTAGAGACAGATTAATCTTGTTCATGCATGATGCATACGTGCGCAGTGTGTGATCGTACTTACGGACTGTTATTAAGTGTGTCATGGGGAGAACATGGGGGCACAAACATACCTTGCACAGACACACACACACAGACACACACGCCTTGATGTGTGTCAGGAAATGCTAGAGAGCACCCTAAAGTGGCCAGCTGGGATCCAGCTCTATCTTGACATAGAATTCACCTTTAGCGCTGCCTGGCAATCTAGGCCAGTCTCTTAAAGCGTGTTACCATCAAAAATGGACGAACCCGAATGAAGAAAAACAACCAGAGAAACCGAAAGATAACAGAAAGCCGGAGGATTCGCCTGAATGCAGAATCGCTGCTCATTTTTCATCTTCAGAGGCAGGCAATAATAAATAAAGACGTTCAGACGATGGCAGCGCCTTAATTAAAAACCAAGTCCCTCCTCTTCCAGGACCTCTGTCCTTCAGCGTGGGCTGCGGCGAGGAATTTTGGGGGAGGTCCCTCGAGGGGACACAACAGCTGGTCGTCTTGACAGAGTGCAAGCTCGTTCCGTCGCACCGTTGTCACCGCAGGTTTTAACGGGAGCCGAGTGGCTCTGCATTGTAATTGGTCTTGAAACTCTAGGTCATGTTCCGAGCTGGAATATGCACTTCAGAAACCGGGTGGTGCTGGGTACGAACCCTCTTACACACCCCACCTGCACGCACGCACACACACACACAAACACACACACAGACACACACAAACAAACAAACACACACACACAAACACACACACACACACACACCCCTCCCCTGGCTGAGAGAGCAGAAGGCATTTCTGTGTTCTGTGTTTTATTGGCTGACATGCTTCATGTCCCCTCTTACACTGCGGCCCTGGCTGCCCCCGGCACCTGTGAGAGAGCCGCTCCAGGGACAGGCTAAGAGATCTGGCTGGACAGCACTCCTGGTGAGCTGGGCCATGCTGCCCAGAGGTCAAACAGGTCGGCTGGACTGTGTGACCATGTGTGTGTGCTTGTGCGTGTGTGTGTGTACATGTCACAGGCTCCCCAGTCTCAGATCACCTCTCCGACCTCAGCTGTGGAGGACCACATGCGCACACAGTGTGTTCACCCAAGCTGTGCCTCCTGACCCCGCAGACAAGGCTCTCTTTGCAGCGCTCGTCCCTGCTCGTCTCCCTGGCCGTGGGGGTGTCACTTTACACGGCTTACTAGAGCAAACAGAAAGTATCCCTTTCGGTTAAACGAATACTAACAGCGTTTCTGAAGGCGTAAGGTTTGAGTCAGGGTTGGTTACAGCTAACAGCATCGATGGAGCGGCCTCGGAACATATATGAAGCCCCTGAACACCTTCAAATATGTGTACAGATGTTCTACGTTTAGTCAGAAACTGTTTCTTCCAGCCTCAACACTAACCACCTAAACAGCCCTACTTCACAGCCCTACAACAGTGATAGAGTTGGTTCAGGGTAGACGTACAAAGCTTGGCATCTGCCGAGTTAAAGGAACCAATCTTTTCAACCAAAAAACATTATTATAATTATTTTTCCTGCCCAAGTCCGTTTATCCTCAGAACAAATGCATACATGAATGAATAACAACGTAGCTATTTCGGAGCAGCGCAAATATCCATTTTAATTGCACCCTATTTATAAACTTCAAATAAACTCCCCAAATCCTCTTCCTTTTTCTGAGCTCCAGGTTGCCATAGCTACACTACCTCGGCGAGGTCGTAGCCTGTTGTGTGTAAGCATGGCGACGGAGTGGCGGAACATACCGGCTCTCTGGGAGATCAGACATGAAACAGGACTGGACTGCTGTTCACATGTTACCTTAACCTCTCTCTCTCTCTCTGTCTCTCTCTCTTTCTTTCTCTGTCTCTCTGTCTCTCTCTCTCTCTGTCTCTCTCTGTCTCTCTCTCTGTCTCTCTGTCTCTGTCTCTCTCTCTCTCTGTCTCTCTATCTCTCTCTCTGTCTCTCTCCCCTCTCTCTCTCTCTCTCTCTCTCTCTCACTAACAGATATCCTCTTCAGGCTTACATAGAGACCGTGCATGTCCGTGCGTTTTGTGTGTGTGTGTGTGTGTGTGTGTGTGTGTGTGTGTGTGTGTGTGTGTGTGTGTGTGTGGGGGGTTATTTCTTCAGAATCCATGCGCACACTGTTCACTTGTCAATCTCCACATTCATAAGAGCACACACAGACTGTGTCAGGGAACAGTTGGTTTCTTAAAAGCAAAGTCACACTGGAACACACAAGCAGACAACGCTCAAGCGCACACACGCACACACACATGCACCCCATTTCCATCCCCTGTTCGGTCCTCAATGCTCACAGTCTGTCTAATCCAAACTCCCAAGGACCTCTGCTTTCACCGCTCAGAGGCTGCTCGTACGAGCTACAGCGAGTGTTCTCGGTTTTCAGGGCAACTGGGCAAAACACACACATACGCACGCACAAATACACAAACTTACACAAACACACACTTCCCCAGAGAGGCAGTTCCAACACTCCTCCAAAGCTGCCACTTGTTGGCTAATTAAATAACGTTAGCACTCCTTAGGGAGCTGAAAGTGAATTTTCACTTTCTCTCTCCCCTCCCTCCCTCCCTCCCTCCCTCCCTCCCTCCCTCCCTCCCTCCCTCCCTCCCTCCCTCCCTCCCTCCGCCCCCCCCCTTCTCCTCCTCTGTCTCTACAGTGGGTCTTCTTAGCCTGTTTGTTCAGCTCCTAATGACATTAGTTGGTTATTCCATGGCTGAGGCTCTATTTCGGGAACTGAGATACATGATCCCTTTGCCGAGCTTTTCACAGAAAAACAATGAAGCCGGACTCAGATGACACACGGCTCTCCAACAGGGGAACAATGTGAGGTTCCACTCAGGAGAGGGAGGAGGGAGAACACATGACACATCCCAAACACGGGGCCGCCAATCGGAACGAAGGACGACACGCCAACGAGCGTGCGGTCCGGAAAAAAAGAAAGAAGACGAAGCATCACTCTCGGTTTCCATGACAATTATGAAGGCCCATCGTGAAGCGTTTTTCTCTTTAATCTTGAGATTTCCCCAGGTGGCCTCTGTCAGATACGCTGCCACACATTCACCAACATCATTTCACGGTGAAGAGGTTTTAGTTTAAAACTAATTAAATCGACATGGTTTCCATTTCTCGTATTTTTTGGGGGGACCTAATTAAGGCTACTATATTTGTTTAAGAAAATAATACCCCACACATGCGCTTACAAACACACATGTGTGCATCAACAGAGATTTGACATGGGTAGACAATTGTTGGCTATTGTTCGACAAAACAAGACGCAAACCTTCTACAGTCCACTGACAGTGTGACCCAAACAGCCATGCAAGCTCAGGAGGGTTAGAGGAAAGTGTGTGTGTGTGAGTCCTTTTATCCTATCTCTTTGACACACCACACACACACCATTCCCTATCCCCTCTATTTCCTGTGCAAATGCCATGGCTGTGGCACTAACCATACTGATGATGGCTCGGGGGGGGCGGGGGGGGGGGGGGGACGGACACTAATCAGCTGCATGGCAGCGAGCGCAGGTCATGTGACATGCAGCTCAGGGATGCAGAGTAAGTTTGCTGCAGGGGCTGTTCTGCTGTCGAATGGTATTTAATTCTGCTAAACGCCCTTAGAGAGGCTTTGGAACTAGACAGTCTGCTAGTCCACCTGGGGTTGGGCGGGGTGCTCACTGTGGATGTGTGAGGGAGGAAGAGAGAGGAGAGAGAGAGAGTAAGAGAGAGAGAGAGTGAGAGAGAGAGAGAGAGAGAGTGAGTGAGAGAGAGAGAGAGAGAGAGAGAGTGAGAGAGAGTGAGAGAGAGAGATTACCATAACTCAAATGCATCACATACACTTTACTTAAATAATTGGCTCTAGCAGGTAAGATAACAAGTCTGTTTCTCTCTACATAGCTTAACGGTCATATATCCTTCCTCAAGCTCTCTCTCTGTGGGTGTGTGTCGTGATTGGCACCACTGTCATGGAGGGTGTCTGGCAGGGGTGTGTTTGTGCCAGAGTCAGGCAGAGCACAGGACACTGCCAGCTGGGGAATGGTCCTAAGGGAGGTGGGGGAGGGGGGGGGGGGGAGCGATAAACACCCACACTGGGGCAAAAGTTATAAATATATACACTACGCGCACACACACACACAGTTATGTACAGACACCCAAATACACACACACACTCACTTAGAGCTAAGGGTAATCATGAAAACAAAACAGGAAGTGTAGACTTCTCATCATGCCAGCTCTACTCATTCTGAAATCCCCCCTCGTTCTGAAATGAGACGGAGTTCCATCTTCCTCTGTGACACAGGGCCGTCTCCTTATCAAACGCTGGTGGCCAAATAACAACGTTGACCTAAATGGGTTTCTCTAACTGAGGGCAGCCATGAAGATGGTTTAGTGCTGAGGGGGTAGATGGATTCTGGGAGTGCTTTTACAGTCTGCATTGCATAAGATGACCAAGGGTAGAGAGAGAGCGAGACAGAGACAGAGAGAGGAGATGGAAATAGAGACGAAACAGAGACAGAGACAAAGGAATAATAAGAAAAAAAAATGTAATTGAGACAAATACAGAAATTTGCCGCCCATAACATTGCATGTGACATCGCTAAGATGTCATCTAAGTCTTGAGACATGTGACATGTTATTATCTGTAACATGTTATTATTGCCATGGCAGCAAGCATGCTCAGATATACTCCGAACATCTCAGATGTATATTGGGTGCATCGTCTCCATTCAAGACGCACACGCATCATTCAACCGTTCCCTTAAAACACCAATGGTTAGCCACACTGCGCGCACCTGATCTATTTGTAGCTGTACGTGGTTGATGGCAGTCGCCCTCATCCTTATGATGGCGTGGGCGGGCGCACAGATGGTTGGCTCTCAAGCCCACCCCCCCATCCCCCCCCACCACCACCACCGCCAACCTCCCCCCCCCCACCCCCAGATGGCGCTAGCTGGCTAGGTGGGCATGCGACCAGCCTAATGGCGTTGAGTGGGCAGCTGTCTGCTAGCGTTAGCGTCAACAGACCGCGGGCCATTCATCTGCCATCATCAACTGTGCTCCAGAGCGGTGGGAGCTGAGACAGGGGCACACACACACACACACACACACACACACACACTTGCTTGGTCAGGAGAGAATCTAATCCAGTATTGATATCATGTTGCTGTCACGACAACGTTCGAATATATATATATATTTTTTAATTCCATTCGTCTATGTTACGACCTATGTCAATTTGGCAAATGAAACAGTAGATTGGAGGAGGAGATGTCGGTGACAGCGAGAGATCAAGAAGACACTTGTAGGAAGCGTTATTATATCCTGCTCAGTGTAGACCGAGATTATGAACAGCCAGGGTGACCACTGTGGTGCTGTCACAAGATGAGAAAAGAAAACTAATAACAACAAACTAATAACAACAACACCGAACTCCACTGTAACACCTCCGGTTCCCAAACCACATCGTCAGAACATTCTGAGCTGGAGTGCCTGAACACACCATTAAGGGGCTTCCCCCCTGGTTTAAAAGAGCCATATCCGGTGTGGTTTGCATAACCTGCTAGACATCTGACAGAACACCAAACAGCCCCATCGTCATCACACAAAGACCCCTGCTCTCTCTGATGTGGCAGACACCTGTTAGGCAGCATATGCAAGGCCCCGGTTTTAACTCACCGCCCGCCTTTTCAAAGAGCGGCTCCATACAAAATACATGAGCGTGGCGCCTCTATCTATCTATCTGGCCCTCCTTTGGTAAAGCCCCCCCCATTAAAGCTGCTCGGCAGGCCTCAGAGGGTGCCATTGTTTTCGGACGGAAGCGCGAGCGGTTCGCCTTTGATTAGGGCTTCCCTCGTCTCGCAGCGAGGGAGGCAGGTGTTTCTCCCGCCATCGGCCGCACATCCATTTCGACAGGGGCGGGCGAGGTTGAATAGATGAGGCTTTCTCTATTTTGGAGGCGCGCGGGCGAAAAGTGCAGCTGTGACGATTAATATTAAAGGAGAATTCATAATACAGTCTGCATGGAGAGGATTTGAACATACATATTCATCATCCTGGACTGTAAGCTCCTCTTAGCTTCATGCATATGGATTAAAAGGCTGGCAGGAAGAACAAATGTTGGGCTTCATACACCGGGATGAAGGGAGGGGAGGGGTTGTTTGATACAATGAGCAAGAAAGACCAAACGTATGACAAGTGTCAGCCGTGCAAAATGCAACGTAAGGCTGGAGCCCGGTGGGTCTAAAGCTCCATCTATCAGCAAAAGGTCAGGCAGATAAGGATCTGCCTGTGTCATGGAGAATACACAGAAACGCACACAGAAGCAACAGTTTAGGACTAATCAGCGGTTGGCTTCGAAGAAAATCCATGCGGAGAAAAGCGCAGGGTCACAGGCCACATGGCCACCATTGCTGTGGACAAACGTTGGGAGAAGAGAAAGCTTTAAAGAAAGGGCTGAAAATACACTAACTGTAAGTTCGGTAACAATTTCCAGGAGCCTCTCTTTAACTTCAACAGGTTCAGGACATGACTAACTTCAAATAATTCAGGTGTCCTGCCTTCTACACCTCAATAGAGGAGGAAAACACCCTAAACACCCTAAAGCAAGAAGAGAAGGGATCGCCCTCACTACCAAACTAGCCTTGCATTATCTTTTCTTTCCAGAGATGGGGGGGGGGGGCATTGAGGTTTGGGAAGAGAACACAGCACTGAGACCTCTCAGAACAAACCAGAACCCATCTGAATTCCTCCCGCCCCTCTTTCTTCACCCGTCTGATAAGCAAGACAAGAACATAACCAAATCGGAGGAGGGCATCTACAACAAGGCCTCGGAAAGCATTTCCTTAAATGAACTCGCCTTGGCCCGTCACAACCGATCATCAAAAGTCCTGGGATGTAAAGCACGGCCACTTGACTGCGATCCAGAGGTGAATGTACGGATTTCGCCCAAGCAATTCGCTTCTGATGTCTGTCGCCCCCCCCCCTCCGCCCCACCCCGTAGTGAAATGGGAGCTGGCGTGCTGGCTGAGGGCTGCGGGATAATGAAGGCTCAGCCACATAACCAACAGCTCTTTACGGTAGAAGAGCCTGTGACGCAGCATGCATTAGCCCCAATGTCAGTAAAGGGCAAGGTACCTGCAAAGCCATTACTCGCAGTGGGGCCATTAAACGGCATTACTCTAGGCCTCTCCCTTCTTAATAGAGAGATAGATGATATACAGCACTGTACAGGAAGAATACGGAGCCTCCACAGACCACACAGGATCTCCACGGGACACACCTGATGAAATTTAAGTCAACAATTCCACCTCTTTTCTGGAAAAAGCAACAGAAGAAAGATGGGAGGGGGGGGGGTGTCTGAAAGAGCAAGTCTGCACATCCTTTATTCATGAACCCACTGAAAGTGCAAAGACCTTCCCGATCAGACAAATATTTGATGTGCTCATTAGACAGTAGGGATAAAAGGTCACCAAGAATTCTCTCTGATAGAGCTCCAAACAGCCCCCCCCTCAAAGACCCTCCCAGCGCTGCCACATCTGGAGAGATCAGGACCTGATGAGGGCACAAAAGCTGGGGAGGCTCTGTCACCCTTCAGCACTAAAATGCTCAAAAAACAAACATCTGATTTGGGGTGTTTTCAAACGATGTCTGGGTCAAGAGACGATGCACTACTGGTGAATACTGACACGATTGGTGTTCTCTCTTCAACTAAGGGCTATGAACTCATTTGACCAAAATAACTAACTGCGGCTGCCCTTGCTGATATGAATGAGCCGAAATGTTCAAGCAAGTGCCCTACATTTACAGAATAATTTAGAGAATCAACACTCAGCACTTGTGTTTTTGGTTCCAATGCGGTGTTAGAAACTCTGCTACACACACGCACACACACACACAAACAACTAATCCCATTCAACGAAAATCATTTGATTCTAATCATTTAACCTTTATTGGATTGGCAGCAACAACAAAACAATAGCCTTTGACAAAATCTCAGAAATAAAAAAATAGATACTGTGTAATTAATCGATTTGTTTCCTAGTCAAAAACATCATACTTCAAAGTCACAGCAGTCTAGCTGAATCAACACAAATTAATGTGCCAATGTTCCTTTCAGATTTTGCCATTAGATTTCTTTGCCTTTACAGCAGGGTAAAAACACACAGTACACGCACTCCTATTAGCTAGTAGCTTCATCATTGGGAAACAGTCAAATAAATAAATATACTTAGTGTATAAATCAAATCATATGATGCAACACTCTAATCAATGCACTTGATATTTCTGCACTACTATGATTTCAGAAAAAACCCATTTAGTCATAATGATAATCAAAACCTAGCCATCGCCCATGGTACGTGAGTGAAAAATATATATATTTACACCAATATAAAAAGAAGTAACATAGCTACGATGAACAGAAATAAAACAGAAGTGAACTCCATTTGGGTAAGATCTGGGTAATGTTGTAGTTTTTAGTCTCACACAGTAGTTTTCTGGGTCTGACCCTTATCTGATGAACAAGCCAAATTAAACATGGCGAAGCACAAATTGATCTTCAAATGGTTCCTATCTTTGTGCCTTGATCAAAGGGACGCCTGATGCCAAAGGTCATCTGGTCTAAACGCCTAAGGATTGTAGAAAGGGGAAAAAAAGGAACCACAGACCACTGTGAGGTGGATATCTAGACTGGGATTCATTTTATAACTGAAATAATATGCAGGATAACATGAAGTCCAACAACCAGGACATGAAGGCTGACTGTCAGAAGAAAATGCCAGGGAATGGCTTGGATTTTACCAGACGCATTGTAAAAATTTATGTAACTGTAACGAAAATAAAAAATGAAAATGAAAACTGCAACTCATTTAAAGGTACTGCATGTGTTTGATTCCACTGTGATCTAGAGCTAGCGTAAGTTCTGAGAATGCACTTCATAAGACATAGACAACCATTTGGACTTTTCGGATCTATTCTACAGAAGTGGACATTAAGTATGGATCAGAGAGGAGAAGGTGTCCACACTCAGGGCTGTGTAGGACTCACATCCTCATGGATGATGTCCGGTTCTGAAAGCTAGTTCACTGAGTTTTGCCAACAGAAGAAAGCAAGCATTCAAACCCTATAACCGTAAAAGTTAATCAAAGACTCATGTCATTAGTACTGCATCAACAAATAGGACTGTTACAGTTCTTGGGTCCAAAAAGAGAAAGGGTCTTGTCACAAGATATGGTCAAACACAACGCCATGCAGACAGACAGTGTCATAAAAGTGCAGTTGTGTCCATGTAACTGTTTCAGGAAAAGGATGGAAATCATTGCGACATCTTTTTTTTTTCTACTTCTTTCTTTGAAAAAAAATACACATCTTTAGGCACATACACAGAACAATCTGTAATGCGGACAGGGGGAGGATGATTTACACAGGTAACTGTTAAGCAGCATAAAGTTGTACAATAGTCACAATATAGAAGGTTTTATCTTGCTGTGTTTTCTTTTTTTCGTTTTTTTTTTTTCTCACACCGTCAAAGATACAGTACAGGCAGAGAGGTCTAAACACAAATGCCCTACATCAACAGTTGAAAGGGATCTCCACAATAACTTGGTGCTGTGAACTTTGTGCATCTATGAATTCTTTTTTTTTTACGTTGTCTATAAAAACCCAACGGATCTGGGAATGTACAAGAACGTTAACTTCGGAAAGACTGCACCTCTGCAACAGTCAGCTTTTAAGAAATGACCAAATGCGGTCATGAAGGTCCGGTCATTGCACATTCCATCTGCATTTTGTACAGTTAAAGGCCCGAAAGGGAAACAGTCTTTGCACGTAGCTTCAACAAGTTGAGAGGACAGTATCGTAGGAGGCTAATCTATGTAGAACAGAGACCATGTCTCTATTGACCAATGAGAGTATAAAATTACGTGGACTAACTAATCCGTATTTTGACCTCTTCAACAGTCATCCGAGAACTGACACAGGTTAAGTAGTTTACATCTAAATTGGAAAATTCCACATGACTAATTCAACCAGCCGAATGTTCTATGTTTTTACAAAACTGACAACCAACAAACTTTTGCTTCAGGGCCGACCCAAAGTCTTTAGAATGATGTTGTGTTTGCTAACAACAAAGAACTTAGCTGACACAGCAAAAACGTTTTCTCATAGCGGTTAAGGCCCTTTGCTGTTAGTTCTGACCGAGTGATAGCTTTAACACTTGAAGTCAAGTCAGCCGTTTGAACCCGCATACCAAGGGAATGTCTTTGCAAATGAGGATTTCTCTGTCTATGCTAATAAATAAAAAACTTTCCCACGAAGGAAGGTAGAAAAAAAAAATACAGACCTTCAGGATAAGGTCATCATAGGTAACCCAATAATCAATAAACCAACAACCACAATTAAATCTGAAGATAGTCTATAGTGTGGTATGGTTCAAGATCATTTTTTTCCAGTGTTTCAACTCATATCTGGGTGATTTTTTTAACTGTTACCTGACTGACACAGAAAATGTAAACGTTGAAGCCTGAGATACCCATGAACAAATTAGGTTGTACGTGATGCACCTACAATAGATTGCCAGCTAAAACCCCATGACGAAAGCTTCAAAGCCCGTCATTCAAATATCCTGTGTTTCAGACATTACTGTAACACCTTCAAGCATTTGCCGCTTCCCAGTGTCATTTCATCTCCCAAAGTTCCTCGCAAACTAGGCTTTCACACAACTTATTGTTGTTGGTTTTATACAGATTCGACTCGTTTGGGGGGTGGCAATCCGCTCTCTTTGGGGAAAGCCCCACATCCAGAAGCTTCTTGAGGATTTAATCCATCAAATCTCGGCTTTACGCAAGCATTCTCCTCAGAGACCCCTTCCCTTCAAATGGAGCAGGAGTTCGCTCTCTTCCTGGGTTTGGGCTCCCCAAAGTCTCTGTCGTCAGCTGCGCAGTGGCTGAAGGAGCAGATTGTCTGCGAGAGCCTGCGCATGCCCAGACGGAACACGCTATTGGACAGGCTGTAGATGACACAGTTGCAGAAGCTGTTGCTGATGGCGAGCCAGGTGGTGACAAACGACAGAGCGGGGCTGTCCAGCACGTGAGAGCTCTCCAACAAGAAGTAGATGATGTAGGGCAACCAAAGCATGTAGAAGACGCTGGTGATGCGGAACAACACCATGGCGTAGCGTCGATCGGGTCCGTGGCCGCCGTGGTGCCCGCTGCCGTTCCCCCCTCCTCCGCCGCCGCCACCCTCCCCGGCCTCCATCTCCTGGCTGGGGAAGCGAGCCCGGCGCTCGCTGATCTCCCGGTTGTGCTGCTGACAGATGCGGAAGATGTGAAAGTAGGTGAAGCACACGACCAGGGCGGCGGGAGCGTACAGCAGGCACACCACGAAGCCCGTGAAGAGAGCTGAGGTGGGCCAGGAGTGGGCGCACCATTCAAAGATGTCGCCGTGGTAACCCGGCTTGCCCCACCCGAAGAAGGAAGGGAGGAACACCAGGCTGGAGTACACCCAGATGAGGGCGATGCAGCCGCGCAGTCGGCAAGGCGTCACCAGCTGATTGTAGGACAGAGGTTTGGTGATGGCCAGATAGCGGTCCACGCTGATGCAGGCTAAGCAGGCCATCGAGACACTCTTGAGAACGGAGATGACGTAGCTGAAGACCTGGCAGGTGATTGGCTCCTGCACGCCGGCTGGGTAATGCAGCAGGGACAAGGTGGGCACCAGGCAACTAAGGCCCACCAGAAGGTCGGCGTAAGCCATGGTCTGGATGAAGTAGCTGGTGGTGTAGTGGTGCAGCAGGGGGGCACAGTGGAACACGAAGATAACTGTCAGGTTCCCAGCGATGATAAGCACGGTCAGCAGCACGATGACAGCCGTCTCCAGGACGCAGGCTTCCAGCCCCTCGTTCTGGCCCCATCCCAGAGGGCAGGAGTGGTTCCCGGACTTGCCAGGGTGGCCCGCGAGGCTGCTGTTGGCAGTCGGCACCAGGTCCGTCATCGGTAACGACTGGTTCATTGTTCTGGGACTGATCCAGGTAGGTCAGGTCGGCGCCGTTCCACCGGCAGCACAGGTAGTCTGGAACTGTAGAGCCGTCGTCTGCCCCCCACCCCCCCACCCCCACCCCCACCACCCGGGCTAGTCGGTTTACCTTCCTCTGAGCGAATGGAGCACAATCCTCTCTCTTGCTCGCTTGCTCTCTTTCTTCTGCCTCGCTCTCACATAGCTGGGTCTCAACAGAACGAACGCCACACGGAAGGAAACAAATCAATACAGCCTCTGGGAAGAGAGGACGTCCACTTCAACTGCACTTTTCCAATCAGTCATGCTTAAAGGAGGTAGCAGGTGAAGGTATATTTCCTCTGTGCACCAACCCCCACCCCACCCCCCCCAAAAAAAGAGGCAAACTGGTAGGTTTACGCCAGTCATCTACCGTAAGGGCTGGTCTTTCACACCACTTACACTGCTAATCGGTGGCCACATCTTCTGATTCTAATGATGGTTGCCATTGGGGGCTTAGGGGGAAGGAGCTGTCCTTGTTGTAAAGACAAAATCTAGAGAGGAGATACGTGTGAGGAAGGCATTCTGCTTCCTCTGGAGATTCTACCACAGATTGAATAGGTCAGGGACCATGTGACTCTATTTTAGGTCAATAGATAAGAGAAAATGGTTTTAAAGCATTTACCTTCGCTGTCATTTTGACTTTCAAAAATAGCTTTTCCAGCATGAAGCTCGGGGGGGGGGGGGGGGGGACTGGGAGGGGGTGGGGGGGTGGGAGACGGACGACAACAAATCCTTAACCATCCACTCCGCACAAAAACTGTCACAGACGGAAGATTGCAATCGACAACCTCTGCATGTGAATCACACCGTCAATGCAAAGTCTCCCTTTTAAAGTTCCGGAGTGCCATCGGTATCAGTCGGGTTGTTTTTCTCACTTCTGTGGCAGGCATCCTTTTATTTGGGAGTTTCGGGTCGTCCCCTCATCAGCGTCTGGACCCCATGTTTGCCCAGCTATTGTCCGAATCAAAACACAGACACATGCTAGAACAACAGGGGGGCTCTAGGGGAGTTGATGTCACAGCTCTGGTTCCACAAAGGGCCGGGAAAATAGTGTTTACAACGCGTTTACCCAGTCAGAGAGGGAGGGGCTACAGAAACTACATCAGAGCATCCAGATACAATTAGGCTTCGATCCAAATTTCAATCCGAGCAGTGGATTAATTTCCCCCTTAAATCCAGGTGGGTAGATGGTGGTTGTCAGCTCAAAATGTTTTCCAAAGCAGGCGGGTCAATAGATGCTCCAGAAGCTGAGAAAGGCCGGCTGAGTCTCAGCGATCCTCTGACAGTATCTTCTTAGAAAGCCTCTTCAGGGCGCCAGTTGCACTGGGTGTGGGATCAATACGCATTCCGCTTGTTCGTAGCAGAAAACTTGTTGGTGGTTCCGTTTCGCGAAGGGGAGTAGAAGAGCTTCACATCACCAAAGAGCTTACCGCCACTACCGGTGTTATTACTTGTATGTGCGTTTTGGTTTTCTTTCAGGTGGCCAACGAGCCTTTTGACTCTTGTCCTCCCACTCAAAAGCCCACGTCTGGTCGAGCGGACAAAAGACACAAAAGAAAGAGAAAGAAAGAGTCCTAGTTCGGATCCTGGGTTTTTTTCAGCTCGGTCCTTTCTGCTAAGGTGTCCTCTTTAGATTCATGTGTCTGTCAGCCCAAGCTTTGGACTAATGAACGCATCCTTTAACAGAACACACCGGCATCCATCGATCAAAGTGGGAAAAAAAAGTGTGAAAGTACTGCGAATGCTTCGAAGGAGCTTTCGGCCGGCACCGATGCAGTTAGTGGATCCACGGTTTAATCCGTTACGATAGAGCAGACGAGACGTGCTGTCCCTTGCCGTCGGTGCAGTGAGAAGGATACGCTGTGACTGGGTTACAGTTCCCTCCTCCTCTCTCTCTCCCCTCCCTCTCTCTCTCCCCTCCCTCCCTCTCTCTCTCTCTCTCTCTCTCTCTCCTCCTCCTCTCTCTCTCTCTCTCTCTCTCACAGACACACACACACACTCAGCCTCCCGCAGACACTCTCCAGCCGGCAGTCTCTCTCTATCACTCCCTCTCTAGTTTGTCGCTCTCTCTCCCTCCCTCCCATTCTGGCTGCACCTGAGATTTTCTGCCACATTATTCTGTTGCTCCCTCTTTTGTCCAACCCCCTCAGAGCTATTTATGGAAACGTTTCCTATTCCGAATTTACTAAGCTAATCTTTGGCCATTCTCTTTTACAGTACCCCCCCCCCCCCCCCCCCATTATTTTTTCTCTCTCCATCGCTCTCCTCCCCCTGCCCCGAGTCAGATTCACCAACCGATGACAGAGCTCGTCTTTCCCTGCCCCTTGGTTACAGTTGCCAGGCATGTCGGTAAAGTCGGGGCCATCCCTGGGCAGATGTAGCGGGCAGAGGCAAGCTGAAGAGGCAGGAGGAGGGCAGTTCTGAGGCAGTTCTGAGTCACACACTAGAAAGTGAACAGAGTCCTTCTTGGGTACAACAAAGTCCACCCCCATGAGCTAAGGAATAATCGTGATGTGAAATATAAAGTACTGCGTTTTTTTTTGTAGGTGTGAAATTAACCCTAACCCCCCCCCCCCCCCAACCCCGTGAACCCCCTCCATGTGACTAATGACACACTGTGAAGCCGGAAAACTTTGATCGTTCTGAAGCTGTTGAAAAGGCTGGTGAAGAAAGCACGGCACAGATTGCGTCGGAACAATTTAGCAAGGGAAGAAATAAAAGCAGTAAGGTGGAGAGGGTGGTAAAAAAAACAAAACAATTCCAGCAGCAGCCTGTCGCCCCCCCCCCTCCCCCCTCCCCCCTGGGAGCAACCAGCGCTGTGTGTTGGGACATGGAGACGGCGCCCGCCCAGTCATGCTTTATTGTCACGGCTGGGTAAATAGGGGCTGGGACCAGAGGGGGGGGGGGCTACTGTTGTGAAGCACAGCTCTCACTAACCCCATCACAGTCTAGGGGCTGAATGGGCCGGAATAGGAGAGATCAGCATCAGGGCTTTGGAATACAGCTATCAGCAGATCAACAAAGCCCAAGCGACCGTGCTAACAGTATAGCATCAACAGGGCAGCCTACCAGGCTTGTTGTACCCTAGAAGGACTCTGTTCACTTTCTAGTGTGTGACTCAGAACGACCTCAGGACTGCCCACCTACTAACCTAAAATGCTAATGCTACGATTTCAGGACAGTGGATTAGAAAAAACATAGGGTGCTTAAATCTGACCTGATAACACAAATTGACAGTATTTTGTAAAAAATATTAATTGGTGGCGGCAAAACTATAAGATTTTGGTAATGTCCAGATATGAGAATGTGACTATATGTGATCAGAATTTCGTCGTTCAGTCCAAGTGTGTTGTGTTCGGAGTTGAACTGAACCTGGCACTGTGGGCCGACAGAGATCCAGAGACAGAGCTGTCTTGTCCTCACGCTCATAGCCAGCAGACCTGTCTTTGGGTATGTCTCCCCGTAATCCCAACTGTCATTTCTGTGTCAGCAAATAATGTCTGGCAGGCCATAGGAGACCCCAGACACACTCTTAAAGGAAGACGTTAAAGCTGAACAGAGGGAGACATTTCTGTAGCGTGAAAATTCAAATCAAATAGAGATATTGATTCTCCATGGAGGCTATAGAGACCAGACGGTGGTGTGCCATGCTAATGCGACCCTGTGAGCGTGTGTGAACGACTCAGATGAGTCAAGGACAGTGATGGGCTGCGTTAAATGGGTTCATGTATAGGGCTTAGATTGGGGCCTCTTAAAAGAAATACATTGTGTATTTCTGTGTGTGTGTGTGTGTGTGTGGCAGGGGGGCTGCCGTTCAGAACTGCAGCTGGCCTGGAGGCAAAATATCGGGTGAGGGGTGAGAAGGGGGTGGATTGTGAGTGACACCCATATAAAGCCCTAGAAGGCTTTTATTTTTATTTTTTTTACAGGTGATTCATCCCACTGGATTACCAGATTATACGAATCATCCCATCATGACTCAGCCCGCACAGGTTGAAGCATTCTGTAATTAGGTGAAATTAAGGATTACCCGTAATTCGATTTTAATTACATAGTTTATAGTACAAAGTACTACACCACCTAGGTTTAATGACAAATATGGCAAATTAGCATCCGCCACCATGTCTGGACCAACAACCAGCCAGAGAATAACTTGTTCTAAGCAAGAAATAATTTGCCACAGAATCAACACAGTTCTTCTACCTTTTTGCAATGTGCTGCAGGTTGTGCCAACATAGCAATTATGCACACACAGCGAAAAAATTATAATTATGCAGAGTGTCACACAAACACCTCAAGTAAAACATTGTGAGACAACAGGCAGAATTAGCACAGAGTGAGTGAGTGAGAGAGCGAGAGAGAGAGAGAGAGAGAGAGCGCGAGAGAGAGAGAGAGAGAGTGCGAGCGAGAGAGAGAGAGCGCGAGCGAGAGAGAGAGAGAGCGCGAACAAGAGAGAGAGAGAGAGAGAGGGAGAGACAGAGAGGGAGAGAGAGAGAGAGAGAGAGAGACAGAGACAGAGAGGGAGACAGAGACAGAGAGGGAGAGAGAGAGAGAGAGACAGAGAGGGAGAGAGTGCGAGAGAGAGAGAGAGAGAGAGAGAGAGAGAGAGAGAGAGAGAGAGAGAGAGAGAGCACTCAATAAATCCAAGCATGTTTCCATGGCAGCTTATACCGTGTACATTGTCCTTCGCAGTATGTGGGTTATCATGTGTGGGCGCCTTATTAATTCTTCCCTGAGTCTGGGATGCTGATGCTACCTTTGATTGCGGGATATCACTAAATGCCACGGCAAAGCAGGAGCAGGGCCCACATATGGTGCTACATAAAAATGTAAAGCACTATTGGAGAGGTGAGAGGGACAGGGGAGGAAAAAAATGATCCCCCTCATCTAAGATTTAATTACATGCTTCATAAAGACTCAAATGGAGTTCATTATCAGCCGGAGAGAGAGGGAGAGAGATAAAAAGGGAGGGAGAGAAACAGAGGGGAAAGGAGAGAGAGGGAGAGTGAAAGGGGAAGGAGGAGAGAAAGGGAGGGAAGAGAGAAGGGGGAGGAAAAGGGAGAGAGAGAGGGGAGAGACAGCGAGAGAGAGACAAAGCACAGGTATGAAAACAGCAGCTTCATCTAAAAAAGGAACATTCTATTCCTAACATGACCAAACCACTGTCTCATTGTAGAGAAAATGTGTTGCCAAAACACAGGCTGTTTTCAGGCTGTTTCCGAGAGGAAAAACCAGATAAAGGGATTCTTAACCCTACAGTATGAATTAATGATTCTGAGTAGCTTAGAGTTTAAATCAATCCTCATCCAAAAAAAAGCAATACTACAGTTGTGACCTTTAATTTGGTATATAAGCCTACAGTATACTGTAACTGAGCACACTTAAAGCTGTACACTTACAGCTCCAATTGAAGCAATCAAACCTCTCCATGGCCTTCGATTCATTCAGCCAGAGGAGCCGGGAGTTTATTGTGGGTTTTACAGTGAATTTGTTCTTCAGGGGGAGTTTTCCAGACAGCCTGCCGTGCTTTTTAAAGCCACGGTTCAACAACGGAACACCTTTTGGCAGAACTCTCTCTGGGGAGGGGGAAAGGTTGTGAAAATGTCAGTTTCACACCTTCCTTGCGGCATAAGCCACACGCACACGTGGAAAGTAGTTATCTTCAACTTAACACTTCAAGGCTCCAATGCCAGCAGAGGTATAATATCACTTACGTTTGGAGTTCTGCTGCATTTTAATGACCCTTCAAATATTAGAGAATCTATCTAAATCTCTAAATTTGCAATTTATCTCAATGACAACTTTACAACCGCCAAAATGATCCAAATAATTGGTTATTGGCCTACGGACAAAATGCCCAATTTATGTTTAGTTTTTTTATATATACAATTTCCTGTTTCTATTATTTGAAGTTAAGGGGCAGCTACACACCTTAAGACATGATGAAAGACCATTGAGCAGATATTATTGAGTTAGATCCTCTTCTGTTTCCTGCCCTGTGCCCCCCCCCACCCCCACCCCCCTCCTCATCCCTCTCTCTCCCTCCCCTGTGTAGTTAGACCGTGCTTTTTGTCAATGCTATGTAATTGTCTCAATCAATAAATCATGTGAGAGTGGTTTGTTTGGAGGTGACGACCATGCGAGGGCCAGCTGTCCTGATTGCCTGTCTTCCCGGGTTGTTGGGTTGGGGGGGGGGGGGGGGGGGGGGGGGTAAAGCAGCGCTGGGTGTCCCTTCCCATCAGACGACAGACAGAAGGCAGCAGGAACATGTCAGGTCCCCTGAAGGACGGCTAGACTCCCCCATACAACACGACACACACACACACACACTGTCAGAGCTCTTACCAACCAACCGATCACTCGCACAAACACACACACCTCTACCAACCAACCGATCACTCGCACACACACGCACACACACACCTCTACCCTCCCGTCTTAGCGGTACGACCCAAACCCTGTGTCTTGAGTGCCGCAAATGATTATCCGAACGCGCTTCAGCGTCAAGGAGCAAGACGTGTGTAACGCGCTCCAATTTATGACACCGATCCCCCCCCCCCCATCCGTCTACAGCCCAATTACTTAGGATTCAATCAGCATTAGAGTCATCATCGAGAGGAGACAAGAGCCATTAATAACGCTGACATTGCGCGCTACCCCACAGTCCTCTGGCCGTGGGCATGTCTCCTTACCCCTGGCAGCTATTATTAGCACGGCGAGCACGGGTGATCCGTCTCCCAATATCAACGTGTTCCTGAGGAGAGGCCGAGGCCCATTCACGGTATTTAAATGAGGGAGCGAGCGAGTCTATCAATGTCAACGTCTATCAGTGTCAACGTCCGTCTGTCCGTCAATACCAGAATGGCCGTGAGCCCATTCAAGGTATTCAAATGAGCGTGTGCGCTCTGTTCCCCTGTGTCACACAACCTGAACTTACGTAAAAAAAAAGGGGGGGTGGGAGGGGGGTGTATATTTAGAAGCTCATCTGGACTGCTGCTATTTTTTGCTTCTGTGGGAGGCAGTGGAAAGAAAAGGAGTAAGACGTGGAGAGAGAGAGAGAAAGGAGGGAGAGAGAGAGAAAGGGAGAGTGTGGAGGAAAAGAGGGCGGGGGGGAGAGGGAGAAAAAGACAACAATGAAAAAGAGACGGTGGGTTACAGAAGCGTGGCAGGGAGGGAAATATACACTACCAGGTGATGGTGGGGGTGGAGGGGGGTGGAGGGGGGTGGAGGATGGAGGGGGTGGGGCTCAATATAAATACACAAGGAGTAAGACACCAGTCGCCTCTCTCCGATTTCATTCTTTCATTACGTGACTTTGCCTATTTATTTCCGTCTAGCTGCAACCTTTTGTTTATAGGTCCATTTTCTCCCGCACACCCACCCCCTCTCCATCTATACCCCCCCACCCCTCACCCCCCCTCCCCTACCCCCCACACACATCCCTCTCTCTCCAACCGCCTCCACACTCACACACCCGCCCCACCTTTCAACAATCTTTCTTTCTCTGCTCTGCTTATTGATTGCCGCGTTGTATTTCAAGCCAGTTTCTCCACAGGGAATGGGTATTGTATTACCCATAAAACCTTGGGAGATTCATCTTGTTAACCTCCCCATATCATCACCTGATGCAAATGGCCGTATCTTGAAACATGCCGTTATATTTCACCGTGAAGCATTGTTGTCCCGACCTCCATTGTACTTTAGGACTTGACAGGGAGCCAGTGGAGTTTGGACTGTGAGTTTGAGGAGGAGGTTAGCTGAGGGGCTAGTCCCTAGATCTGGAGGGTACCGTATATTCACACTGACACTTGAATGCCCTGGAGATGTGGAGGTTCCCTCAGCTTGTCCAGTTTCCCGGCTCACACCCCCTCACTGAGACGAGCGTGAGGGGAGGTGGACAGGGACACAAACACACGGTAGAACGCTCCACACACGGTGAGACTAAAGAACCATGTCTGTGCTGAAAAAATGGCATACGTGTTTGTTGCTAGAAGGTGACAAAACCTCACTGCCACGTAAAAGAGAGTGTGTGTGTGTGTGTCGAGCAGTGAGCGAACACAGGTTGCGTGTGTGTGTGTATGAGGGATGTGTAATGGAAAGAAACGCGTGCGTACAGGCGGTGGCCACCTGACAGAGTTCAGTGTGTGTATGACGTGGCTGAACGAAAATTGGGAAGTGTGACTGTTGACTGTGACAGTGTGCGCGCGCGTGTGCGTGAGAGACAGAGTGCGTCGTCCACGTCGGGGGGGGGGGGGGGGGGGGGGGGACCTACCTTGGTGATGAGAATGCGGTAGTGCTCCAGCAGTTCCTGGTCACTGTGACAGCCAGAGAGCAGTTGCCACACCTCAGCTCTCAGGGCCTCTGGGACCCCGGGCCTCACCAGCGCAGACAGGCCTTTGGGCCTCGCTGACAGGTTCCCATGCCTGGAGCACACACACGCATCCAAGCTCAACACAATATAACTCATAGCAATACTCATAGCAATCACTGGAACACAGGCTGGTGTCGGCCAATCAAACACGAACAAAGAAGTTTGTTTGGCCAATCGGCCAGCTGAACTTCTGCCATGTCTGCGGTGTTCTGAGAGGGACTCACCATCTGTTGAGGATTCCACCCCAGGACTCTAGAATCTTCTCCGGGCAATCCTTGGACACGTTACCTGTGCCGCTGGAGATCTCACTGTCGCTGTCTGCGGGAAATACATTCACGGGGGTTACGTATCTGTAGGATGCCGTACAGGAAGTGAGGTCATAGTGTCACAGGGAAATGCCACAGCATCGCTCTCAAGGTAAATTGAGAAATGAAATGAGAAAATTTTCAGATGGCGGATGACAAGAACCATTTGAAGACAAAAAATATATATATATTATATATTGACTAAAGTAAAAGTCAATGACAAATTGAGTGTTTGTAGAGGTTTGTATCTGGTGCACAGTTATAACATTTTCACTGATACTAAATTGTTTTGAAACATCTGTCTTATGTGACCTTAAAAAATAGAATGAAAAACGAGTTTGTAATCTTTTGGGATACCTATCTGTCTTACTGGGAAAGGCAAGTTTGGGGAGTAACACAGAAAACCAAGTGAGAGAGCAGTATGATCAATATGAACAAGCCACAAGGTCCCTGAAACGGCATAACAGCACAGACCACAGAACCGACAGATAACTTGTCATTATTTCCCCGTACACCCAGATTCCTAATTCAGAAATGGGTCATAAACTGATTAAACACAATACACAATCAGCTTAGTGCCACTTGCAGGCGGAATGTGGCAAGTCTCCATGGGGCTGTGATTCGCTGTGCAGCTGGGAGCTGCTGCTGCTGCATGCTCTCATGCTGGAGGACTGACACACACACACACACACACACACACACACACTCCCTCTCTTACACACTCACATGCACGCACGCACACACACACTCTCCATCTCTCTCCATCTCTCTCCATCTCCCCATCTCCCCCTTCTCTCTCTCTCTCTCTCTCTCTCTCTCTCTCTCTCTCTCACACACACACACACACACGTATTTCCCTTGGTGGCTGGCTCCCTGGTCTGGGTCCTAAACATGCAGTCTGACACGGCTGAGTGTGATGAGGAGTGAGGCTGACCCAGCTCTTCCAGCCGGCACACGGTGGGTGGCGGGGAACAGGGAGTCCTGCAGGGTCGCAGCGATGCATCACCGAGTGGAACATCAATAACCATGCGCACAGCTCAGAAGCAAGCCCAGGCCCCAGATACATTATACATCTCACTGTGCGACCGCACAGCAAATCCATTTCCATGCTAGTTTTTTATTCTGTCTTTTCTCAGACAAGCCTGTGACACAGATAAATAGTAAAAACACAGTAACTGTCCTTAACAGCCACCACAATGTACAACTTCATAGACAAGGATAGAACACAATCTTTATACTGTAGATAAGACGGCCTCCAAGTAAAACAAAAAACATTTACATCCTGGACTGTTGCAGTATTGCTAGCAGTCCGTTTATCCATGTATTTGTATAAAATAATATTTACAGGAAGGCAATCGCAGTTATGTTTATCACACAAATGTGATATTTGGAGCGTCACTGTATCTGTGGACGTCCAAACTCAGCTTAGAGTGTTGGTTATTCTCTATGCAGCAGCAGCAGCAGCACTGCTCACACAGTAAAGGACTCTGTTGGGCCACCTAGGGCGTGCTGTGGGACTCACAGAGACCTCGTCAAACTCAAGAGGTAGACGGCGGCCCTTGGCTTTCCTGAGAGAAGAGAGGGCTGTGATTGGATACGGCACGTGGCTGAGAAGCGTGACAAGGCAGCGCCCGAGCGGAAAGCTGCTTCTGAAGGTAATAAAAAGAATGTGTGTGTGTGTGTAAACCGCGACATACACAAAGGTCATTACCATGGTGCCAGTAGCCCTTTTTATCTGAAGAGCGAGGCAACTCATTGTGGATGAAGATGTCTCTCAGCTTTGTGATTATGTGTTGTGGTTATTATATTTTTGGTGCCCGGCTCCGACCACTCTGGAGAATTGCAGTGGTTCATTTCAGGTGCACAATGGGAGAGCGGGTGTCAAACCATGTTGAAAACAGATTTGGTGTGCGCGTGTGCGTGTGGCTGGGGAGGGATGATAGAGAAGTCGCCATCAAGTCGGCTCACTTTATTTCATCCAAATGTTCTGTTACGCGGATAAGATGTTTCTTTAAAAAAAAAAAAAAAAAAGTGTCCTTGCAAGAAAGATGAAAAAAGAAAGTGAAGAAAACACACGTTTCTGAAGAGGGAAGACAATAGCAGCAGATACACAGCCGAACAGTGGGAAGATGGCAGGGAGGCGTGGGGGAGGAAGGGGGGGGGGGGGGGGGGGGCAGCAGCTCTCACACTGGGAAACCATTCAGGGCTATTGACAATGAAGCTGACCTCCAGCTACATGCCTTGAAAGCCTCCCTTTTCACCCAGCGTCTCTGACAGTCGGAGCAAAGCGCTGGATTCTTTAGAAATGCCTGTGAAAGCCTTCTCATCCTCTGGCAGAGGACCATGGCCGCGGCGCTTTTTAACAAGACAGCCTCTAGCGGCCTTGAAGGAAGCCAGGATCTTGGCCAGGGCGCCTGCAGGGCTGAAGCAGGTGTGGACGGACGTCTCTGCACCTCCAACTTCTGCGGGAAACGCCACTTTTGGCTCTTTTCAAAAACAAACTTTGGAGCTTAATCGCTCCATTTAAACGATCACCTTGCAGGGAAATGGAAAAACCTCCTGCAAGTCTGACCACTTCATTGCTGTGTTTTTGTGTGGTTATCGGAATTACAATTCTTAATTCTAGAGTCAACTACTATATTTTATAAAGCCCCAAAAAATGCTCAGCTAAAATCATTCAAACAGAAAATAGTCATTTTAATGTTCCAATCAAATACATTGGGGACTCAGTCAAACATCACTGCCCTACCTGCAGTTCAGAAACTGTTTCTCCGCAGCCTGAACCATAATGGTGTCATGGAAAGGGCCGGGCCTTGCTGATGTAAGCTGTCCTCTGGCTGGGCTCGTTGGGACGAGGGGCCCATGTTTACACTGTGGGAGAGGAGCGGGTGGTTCTGTACTGCTCATGGTACTTCTCCTGTTTTGCCAGTTTCCTGAAGCTAAAGTCACCCTTATTGCCAGCTAACCAAAAAATATAATGTTCTTACTGGTAACCTCTATGGGTGTTGTTTTAATGACAGCTGCTGTATGTGTTTTTGATATGAAAATTTATCTAATATAGATATATAGAATCATAATTATATCATAATCATAAATTATACAATTTAATATGACAGAATTATGGTTATTTGAACAAAAATAGTGTTTCTTTTTTTATTTTTGAAATCAGAGCCATTCTAAATGGCAGACTGACCAGGGCTGTTCCTAAACTGGGTTACTGAGCAGGGTTGGAGCTGGGAGCAGGACAAGGTCGGCACCAGGTGATGTCACGCTGAGACGCTCTAACAGCAAGCCAACCCCACTTAACCAGATTGGACCGTGGTCCAGTGGATTCAGTGAGTCTGCAGAGCCCCTGGGATTCACAGGCCCTGTCCTGTGGCCGGGCTGGATGGAAACACCTTCCCTGCTGTTGACGCTTACACACCCATGAGCAACAACAAGAAAACACACACACAGTCCGGTAACACACACACACAGCCCCCATGTAGCCATGGTTTCACAGCAGGGTTACTCAACCACAAAAAACAGCCACAATTTGGCGATCAACACAATGCGTGTCCACACCAGTCATCAACTTGTGCACACGTGCACAAACAAAAACACTCCCCCCCCCGCTACACTTAATACACACACACACACCCACACCCACACCCACACCCACACACACACCCACACCCACACCCACACCCACACCCACACACACACACACACACACACACACACACACACACACACACACACACACTGGCCAAGGCTGCTTCTCCGGGAGCCCAAACTAAATTAAACTTCACAGTTGATTCATAGCAGGCAAATAGAAAGGAGCATTTGTGGGGGGGGGGGGGGGGGTGTATCTGAAGAAAATATGAAGAACGCCTACATGTTGTAAGCACTTAATTTACGAGGGGGGAGGAGGGGGTGTGAGTACCAATCCTCTTATCTGCATCGCTACCAAGGAAGACAATGGCTGGGAAAATATATATACATTAATAATATTTGTTCCCAACAAGGTATTTGTGCTAAAGCAATCTGTATCTTTGACAATCACATACGCCAAATTATATTTTTCTTTTTTACCGAAACAGAAACATTTCAGAAATGGAGAATGGAGCACATTTTCGATCAAGACATGTCTGGTAATATTGGGCATCAGTTCTCACATGCTTAGTAAAACCCTTTAAAAAGTGATTCACCTGGGGGAAGAGAGTCCTGTCAGTGATTTCAAGAGATACAGACAGACAGAGAGAGACGTAGGGAAAGACAGACAGAGAGATCCATACCTTCCTCTGGCTCCTCTTCCTCAGTTGGGGAGGCCAGCCTCCCTCGTCCTCCGGTAGCTCTCTCCGTCTCTCTCTGCAGGCTCACCACCTCGAACACAGCATCACCCTGACTGCCCTTCACACAGCCCTGCACACACACACACACACACACACACACACACACACACAATCAATCAGAACCTGATGTATTCTGTCCTCACATGTTAGCTACCAAGCAACATCAGACACCCACAGAGAAAAACGCTCATTTAATACTTCTTGACTTCATATTTGGTTCTAAAACTTCCTCCTAAAGCTCGCAAGCAGTTTTGCAACAGGCCTGTATGTAAAACTAGGCTTGAACATAAAGTAAAGCTATTATCCACAATGGCTCAAGGACAATATTTTCTCCCCAAATTGAAAATAGCATCAGCTTATAGCCGGCAGTGTCGCAATGGGGCACTCTTCTGCAACCTCAATATGTTTAGAGCTTTGAAACCTTTGAAAGCCAATCCCAAAGTTAGCATCACCTTTGCCACAGCCGGGGGGGAGTAGGGAAAATATAATTACACGTACAGGAAGAAATTAAATGAAGAATTGGCAGACAGAGGGAGAGAGAGGGGGAGAGTGATAGAGAAAGAAGGAACGAGAGTGTGAGCGAGTGAGTGAGCAGGAGACGGAGAGAGGAAGAGAGATGGCGAGGGAGAGAGAGAGAGTGTCTGGTAATGGGGTTCACTGGGAGACAGGCACGGTCAGAAGGCACAGTTTCAGCCCAGCTATGCAGGTCTCTTCTAAAATTAGCCGTTTGTCATAACTCCAGTTTGGAGTCCTGTCTGCACGGCTGTCCCTGTGTTGACTTGGCAGTTGCACTTGTGCACTGGCTTCCACCAGCCAGGGGATGGCTGACGCTCTGCATGCTTCAAGATGACATTAATCTCCTCTGAGCAATTCGGTCGACAGATATTTTGTTGAACTATATAAATCAGTGAGACACATTTCCTGCTGAATCTCTCAAACATGTCCCCGGTCACATGAATGAAGTGGAATCAAAGTGTAGTGCAGCAAACGGAATAATGGTAACGTTGAACTTTTGATATGGTTTTAATGCGATCACCAAACGCTTTCCATTTCCGGTTTGAGTTCAGTTCTGCGAAGCAGCCTCCTATAATTAGAACCAATTCCTCCCAGCCTAATGAGAGGGTCTGGAAGTCACGAATAAGAATAAAATAATACGGATGTCAGATTTTGAATCTGCTGCAAACAAGACCATATTATCTTTTAATTAGCTTTTAACCACAGCGCGGGCATTCTTCCTGTTGCTGATGAGATAACTAGAGAGGCAATCAGGCAGCGATTCAGGCACCGACGCTAATTGCTATCGCGTGATAATGAGATGTAGACTCTTATTAGCTCCCGATGATACAAAGCCGATGGTTCGCTGCTTGGTAGGGTCCTCGAGAGCATGCTAAGGAGATCTGTGTTTTTGCGACAGAGCAGATAGCGGGAACCTTCCTGCTTTAGCCTGACAGTTGCTCTTGAAGCACCTGTGGAAACGACTTGCCTTGGGGCCCCTGTATCCATGTGCCTAGGGACCCCTGTATGCACGTGCCTTGGGGCCCCTGTATGCACGTGCCTAAGGGCCCCTGTATGCACGTGCCTAAGGGCCCCTGTATGCACGTGCGAAGGCATCGACTGACTCTCATATATATATTAACGAGAGGACTTCTGCTTGGTCATGCACGGGGTCAAGTGTTTTGGGTGCGGTCATGTCGACATGGATTGCTGTGGAAGTATCTGGTGTCTGTTGCAGGGGAGAGCGGTCTTTGAGGCGCCCATGGCTAACTCAGCTCAGAGAGACACAAACAAATCGAGAACGGATGTTTTGTGTCTTTGCGACCACAGTACAAGTTCACGTGTAGTACCTGTTTGAGCTTGAGATAGAAGGTCTCGCTGAAGGCTTTCCGGCTGAAGTACCAGAAGCGTTCGTTGGCAGGGTAGACCCTCACCAGGGTCTCCAGCAGGAAACGAACAGGTTCCACTACCTCGGTTACCACCAGGTCCACCGCTACAGTCATGTACACCTGCTTATCTGAAATCACACAAGCACACACGGTGTTGGGGGTGACAAGAGGCACGTACAGGCTTCTGTGATTTGGTGTTGCTGTTTGTCGTGCCAACATGGACATCAGAACGTACACTGTGTTACTGACTCAAGGAAAAGTAACTGTTGTGGGTTGACACACCCTCTAAGTGCACTGGATGGAACATTACAACACGCTTGGATATCGCGTGTTATGTGCGTGTTTGTGCTATGTCTGGTTTTACGAGAAGATTCCTCGTGCCATCACTGCTAGCAGATTTACTCAAAAAGGTTTCCAGTCAATCTGGAATTGGGAGAAGTAGAATATGGCCAAAGAAAAAGAAAGAATGTAACTCAAATATAGACAAAATAGTGTGTAGTAAATACCAGATTTTGCCATGAAAATGTAATGTACAAAAGAGAAGTGATTTAGGCTGACTAATCTTGCAGATTCACCCACTGGGAACCCAACGATAGAAGGTGAGACAAACAAGGACAGATAGAAATCTAACAAACTGTGCTACAGAGGAAAATAACCTCTTTCACACTCAAGGGGTTTTATTATTTTAATTAACTGGAAAAAGAAACTACACCGCCCCTGTAAGAAATAGCCTAAAATAGATTCCAATTACGATAAAGTCAAGCGTAAAATGTTGGTTTGGGACGGATGTTGTATAAAACAAGATCCTCAAACTTCAGACGGTAAAGAAGAAGGGCTTTCTTTCACCGATCATAGACAGGATTAGTGACGTTCATGAGAGATGAGTCTAGGAGAAACTAGGAACTAGGAAAACTATAGAAGACCTCATCTAAATCTGGAGGATGTTACCATTTAACACATATTCGCACAAATGTATTCTGGGGGTGTGGAGGTATGTCAATCGGCCAATATATATGATGTAACAGGAAAGGGCTCTAGAAGAGGAGTAATAATGTTTATTATCTCACTGAAATAGATATTTAAAACAATTTATTTGAAATGTATTTGCAGGTCATTCTTTTGGCTTGATTGCAGACATACACCAGTCAGTTATCAATGCTCCTACTTCCAGGCGGTTTTTCTTCAGAATGAACACTTTCAAGAGCGCTTCTGTATGCTGGTGTGGCTTGTGGCCCCTAACTCCCCTGAGCTAGGTGGGTTTGACAACCTGCCATACAGCCTCAAGCCCAACGCTCGTGACTTAAGGAGTCAGCAAGTTGCTGGGGCTTTCTAATTCACTTGATATAATGAGTTCATTGAGGCGAGGTTCTGCTCTAGTGCCACTCTAGAATGCCTGTACTGCAGTGTACACAATGTGGACAAACATGAAGCTCAAAAACAACAATCATTTTAAGCATTCAATTTATTTTAATGGCCTTTTAAGAACTCCACTAGTTTTTGTTGTTGTTGTTGTTGGATTATGGCACATTCTGCCTGTATCATGGTTATGAAATATTGCCCTCCTGTTTGTGATTTTATTACGGAGAATATATTAGCAATTCTCCAAGATCCACACATGTACCCTTTAATGGCTAAGGGATAGAATCTCAGAGCTTTCTCCATCCATCACCCAGTAATCTGCCCTGCATCACGCTCACCACTGTCCCACTAAAGGAGCCAAGGATATATTAGCATGCCGCTAAGATGCACACAAGGACTATGGGGATGTTCTGATGTGGGTGTGGCTGCACCTGATTTAAATGTATTAATACAACATGAGGCAAATCGTTTCAAACCATTCTGCTGTCGCTAACATGTGATTTGAGTGAAACTCTGTAGGTGGGAGTCGCGTGGCTCAGCAGTTAAGGCGTTAGGCTTGTGATCGGAAGGTTACGAGGTCGATTCCCGGCAGTGTCACGTGTTCATATTTGATTTTAGGCGTGTTCATTCTGAAGCAGCGTGTTTAAGAGCTGAATGCTGCTCCTCACCTTTAGGCGTGTCCTCGTTCAGAGCCTGGAAGGCTGCGATGTTGGGGTCCCACACCCCTGTGATGGTGTAGGCCTTCCCATCAGAACTCTTCCCCATGGACTCCTGAAAACCAACCAGCACAGCACACCACTTAACACACAGATACCTATCTATCTATCTACCATCCTATCAGTACATTTATCTATCTGTCCATCCATCTAGCGATCTATCTTCAGATACCTATCTATCTACCTACCTTCCTATCAGTACATTTATCTATGTTTCCACCCATCTAGCTATTCATATATATATTTACAAATGTAAAAATCCATCTCTAATAAGTCACTTCATGGTTAATCTTTCCTGCAGTTAGTTTATTTGAATGTAACTGTACAGGCACTACTGTGGCAGGAAACAGGTCCAGGTAGTGCAGTATTGCTTGTCTGACAGGACTCACCATATCCAGAAGATGCATGTCGTTGTTGCGAACTTTGTGTCCAGGACTCAACAGCATTCCAAAACACCTGGTGGAGAGGGAGAGGTTTCATCACATTATCGCTGTGCTATGATAACAATAAAATATTATCATTATTATCATATTATCATTAACATCACTACTGGAATATCTCAGTAGTTTATTGAATTTTATGATAAGATAATCCTTTATTCATCATGTCACTAAAGCAATCAAACAACAAGTGATGGTTGACAGGGGCCTGGTTTAGCTAATAAATGTATACATTTTGGCAGTGTGATCTGATTGGACAGGAGCCCAGCCATGGTAGCATCTTTTCAGGATGCCAAGCGCATCCTCTTCCTGTCATGAAGACAGAGCGCCATCGAGTGGCTGCTTGGAGAATAACTGAATTTTCTATCTTCCTTCTCTGCCCCCGTTTTTCTTTGTGGCACTACCACAAAGAAATAATAAACCAAAGTTCAGCAATAAACGCTGTATAAAAAGTGTTTGTTTTTAGTACTTTGATGACTATGAATCAATTATGAATTGGTTGTTGTTGCAGTGCCCATTTATAACACGTCAAAAGTTATTTTAGCACAATCATTGGGGGGTAAAGTTAGTTCCTCTGAACTAATGTGCTAGGTGCTTTGACAACGTTTCCTGCTGATGTTTGCTTTGACTATTTTGGTAACTTGCCTCTAAAGCTTTTCTGTAAATAGGTTAGGGGACTGTGTTTTACCCAGTGTTGTCCTCACCTCTCGATAGCCAGCTCCTTGTTGCTCATCTGTTGGACGGTCACTACCACCTTCTTCTGAACACCCTGACGCAACTTGAAGTAAAACTTGTCTCTGTCCTTAGGAACCGGGCTGAGGAGACGTTCAAACAAAATAACGAGGGGGAAAAAATGGAATTAGAAATATTCGTTACCATCAACAAATCGACCTTATCGAAAGTGGAATCTCCTCAGCTTGGCCAGCTCTGTGAAAAAACAATGGATAGTTTCTTTCTGGAAAATAGGTCAAAAACAATCCTTGAGATAACAAACACGATGGGGAAATATAAGTCAAATGCACGCCTGTGCCAACTCATTCAAAATCCACCCGTAAGAGGAAATCCAGTTTATTTCACATGCTGATGGGAATACATGCGTGTCTGTTTAACTGTGCATCGGTGAGATATTTGTGCTTGTGTCTGTGGGTTGTTGTCTGACCTAAAATTGCCCTTGCTGTCATCCTCGCGCACCTCCAGGGAAACGGTGAAGGTGAAAGTGTCGCTGTCCGGGGAAAGCGGCAGGGCTGGGTCCCTCACGTCCGGAGCTGGCCTGGAGGAACGCTTGAACGCCGTGGAGAAGCTGTACAGGATGCGGCTCACCTGTGATTGGAGGACAGTGGAGGGGAAATGTCCTATTGGATGAAAGCGTCTGCTCAATGAATACAAATGTAATGTAAACAGATTAGGCTGGTGTTCAAGCACCCTCACACAGCCTCCTATGTGCATTGTGAAGGGAATTAAGGGTGGATGGACAAGGGTGGTATGAACAATAAATTAAAATAAATACTTGAAATGTATTATATTTGGACCCTTTCTCAATAATCAAAGTCCCCTATCTATTCATCCTTAAATGAAAGTCCCTGATGGAAGAGAACGGGACTGGTATCACCTGCTTGGCGCAGAAGATGATCTCATCTAGCCAGTCCAGTTAGATTAGGACAGGGGTGTCAAACTCCAGTCCTCGAGGACCCACTGTCCTGAAGGTTTTAGATGTTTCCCTGCTTGAGCACACCTGAATGTAATGATCGTTATTAAGCTCTGTGGAGGTGTGCTGGAGTAGGGAAACATCTAGAACTGTCAGGACAGGAGCCCTCGGAGACTGGAGTTTGACACCCCAATCTGACAGGTGTTCCTCTCTGGGAAAACATCTGAGAAAGAAGGTATTTCAGGGCGAGGTTTTAGGGCCGGTGTGAAACTCACAGCTTCCTTGATGTGGCAGGAGAAGACGTGGATCTGGAAGTCCTCGGAGCTGCGGTAGCTCTCCGTGAAGGAGAAGCAGTCACTCTCCAGGAAGCCTTCGCGGCCTCGGGCGCAGAACAGCACCTTATAGATGGGGAAGGAGGCGATCTCGGTGCCTGAGGCCTGGTCCACCACCCTGATGATGCACAGCCCAACAACAGAGGCTTTACTGCACCACTCCAGTTACTGTGCACTTACATGATACCAAGAACAGTGCAGCTGTGTTTGAATCGGATTCAACTGAAGTTGTAGGGATTCTGTATTAAACAGTTTTCTGTATTTTCAGTTCATAGTTTATATGTTTTTTTTTTAAACAATGGGATAGTAGTGTGTTTTGATGTAATGTCACTGTAACAATTCTGTTGCAATCTTGTCAAGCATAGGGTGTAATTTCTTCATAAATAATCGGGTTTCTGTTTCAACAGAAACACCTCTCAACTCTGGATAGCTCATTTCCTCTCTGAAAGGCTCCAGCTAATGCAGTCATTTGAGACTGACTGTGGCCCTTAAAAGGCTGTGGGTTTGTGAACATGTTTTACGAAGCGCAATACCCAAGCCGCCAAATTACATGTTGCGTTATTCTTCAGCTACTACCTCAGTCAGGTTTTTTTTGTTGATGTGTGTATAACCTGAATGACATTAATGTGAGGGAATTACATAATTATGAGGGAAAGGTGTATGTGTGTGTGTGTGTGTGTGTGTGTGTGCATGTGCGTGTGTGTGTGTGTGCACAAGGCTCTGAGACTGACCGGACACAGCCGTCAGACACGTTGGGCACATGGAGGATGATGGGGATAGGAATGGCACTCTCAGCCCGCAGGGTGGCCATGGCCTTCTGGGCCTCCGACTCACTGCGGGGGGCCTTCACCCAGGTGCAGCCCAGGTAGGACAGCTTGCTGAACTGGACACTGTCCTCCTCCTGGGGGGCGGGGCTTCCCACCGGACACGGCTCCGCCACTGTGAGGGGTGGGGGGTCAGGGTGAAAGGTCAAAGATCACACGTGAAGAACGTTTAGTGTTAGGGTTACCTGAAGTAGAAAGGGGGGAACATTTTCGGGAGAGGTGATGGAACGGCATGCAGACTCATGCCCTGCTGAGGAGAACAAGCTCTATTTCAAAGTATCACCTCACTTCTGCAGCCTGGATAATAACTGTAATGCTATTGGTGCATTCCAATTTAGGTCACAGCTGCAGAGGAAACAAGTTCTGGGGCCAGGAAGTTGGGGGTCAACCGAACATACACTTTCGCACTCCACAAACAGGAAGCAGAACAATGAAGAGTGCAGCACCTTTAGCTGCTTTGCAGCAGTCAAACACACTGCTTCTCCCTACCCCTTCTGAAACGGGCCAGAAATCCTCTCGGGTAAACTTTTTTGGGCCATAAGCAGAAATTAATCTTATTCATTTGATGAAATTGCTATTAGTCATCAGGTGGTGTGTGCTGTGTGTAGCAGTTGATACTGATGTGACTCATCCTTTGGAAAAACGGTGTTAGCACTCGTATACTCGGATGCCCTGTGTAGCATGCAGCATGTGGTTAAGATCCTCTCCACTCAGATTTGGGTCAGATTTGTACTAAAAGTACACCACTGTTCTGTGACAACAAAAGGAATGCAATTTTACACATTTTAAGAAAGTTGTAACAAAGTGCAAATTTTTCCCATAAGGATGATCTATTTAGGTCAGAGTTACTACTGTAACAATCAATTTATCTAACAAAATCAAAGACTCCCCTAATGTAATATCATATATTTCTTTGTCTATTTGGGCACCAAGCACATGTATCTTTTGAGTGGGATACTACCATACCTGTGGTTGTTGGATCCAGAACTAGGCCCAGGGGCAGGGGCCTGGCCTGGGGGGACAAGGGCCTGGCCTGGGGGGACAAGGGTCTGGAGGGCTCCGTGTCCTTGGTCTTCTCTGGCTTCTCCTCTCCACCCTTCTCTTCCTTCAGCAGCTCATCATCCAGCACCTCCTCCATGGCTCTCTCCAGCTGCTCGTTACCATTCCACGACATCTGGGCAGGGAAGGAGAAGGCCTTAAAGACCCTGCCAGCACGATGACGGGATGGATGTGTCGAAGAGAGAAACAGAGAGAGAAACCGAGGGAGAGAGAAACCGGAAGAGAAACAGAGAGAGAGAGAGAGATAAAGAGAGACAGAGATTGGAGAGGGGGAGAGAGATAGAGAGAGAAAGATCACCTTAAGCCGGGGCTTTCCCTCAGATCCTGAAGGGGACCCTCCGGCGGTGGGCGCCACAAGCACAAACTCCTCGCTAGTGACGGTGGCCACCGATTCAGTGGAGCCGCTGACTTTGCCCAGAGAGGAGCTGTCCTCCATAGCTGGCTAGTCTGCTAGCGGAGACCAGCCCAGGCCAGAGCTTCTCCCCCTCAACTCTGCTTGCCCTCAAGCTCAGAGAACAGGGCAGACTGCAGCCTTCACAGTCCAGGCGCTGCAGCCCTGGGAAAATCAGGGGAGAAGACAAACACAGTTATACTTTATACAGGGAGTCAGATGGCTCAACGGTTAAGGCGTTGGCCTCATGATCGGAAGGTTGTGAGATCGAGCCCCGACTGTGGCTATGTGACTTTGTGTCGTTGGGCAAGGCACTTCATCCTACTTGTCTCAGGGAAAATGTCCCTGTACTTACTGTAAGTCGCTTTGGATAAAAGCGTCTGCTAAATGTAATGTAAATGTACTTTATATACACACAGCCGTGGGCCACTTCTAAAGTAGGCTTATAGTCCAACTGTGTAGCATTTGTCTTTGATCCAGATAGATTTTCCTTTCACAGTACTCAGAATACATGGTCTACTCTAACAGGCCGATTCTGGGGATTTTTAAGTTCTCAATGCATGTGTTAAATGGTACATTAACATTTAAAAAACACATCAAGGAAACAAAAGCTAAGAGAGCTAATAAGTGAGGTCTCTGTACTAACATGATGCACCAGTAAGAATATACTGCAAAACAAAATACTGCAGAATTCCCTTTATTAATTAATCTGAATAAGATGGTGAAATTCACACCAATTCGTACTCATTTCTCATTATATCTTCGAAAACCAACTTGAAAAGCTGTTAGCGTGAGGAAGGAGAAACATGTTCCGGTGCTTTCCCACACACAGGCTAGTCTCTGGTGCTACCGCACACACAGAGGGCATCCTGTCTCAGCCGACAGCACAGTGCCCGAAAAGATGCCAACCTAGGCATACCCCCCCCACCCCCCACCCCCCCAGCCTCTATTAACACCATGTCATCTGAAATGAACGCCAGTGACTCAGCTGTCAAATTACACCTAGCCTAAGTCTGCTTTCTGCTGACGTGCATAAAGCTCAACCTGTCCGTTATTATAATCAAGTGATTCTAATAGACTCCAGACTACAGTTAAGATGTTTTACAGATGTGAGTGATGAGGATAGTCTGCAGTTTGTTTGGATCTGTGTATGACTGTATCTGGTTAGGGTTCATAGTTTGCACATATCCAAAATAACCATGGTAAAGTTGAGATGGGGTCTCCTACATGATCCATACAAAGTGATCTGATTCCTAAGTTGTCAGGTGATACTTTTACTTTGAAATTCACCAAATTCAGTCAAAAAGAACAGAGCAAATAGATGACTGATTGGTTGCCTCGACTAAGGCTTTGCACAGTGAGACACGTGGCGTTTCTGCAAGCTAGTCGGGGGCCTTTGACCGTTCCTGGTGACAGAACTCCCACAGAAAAGACAGGGACACACAGGCAGCTTGTTGGTTTTGGAAACTGTGCCCCACTTAAGACAGAGTTATGAGTCATGTGCTCCTATCACACACATTCAATTATGCCCATTACAAACTTGCAGAGGAAGGATTACTATGAATGTTCCCAGTGATAAGTACCTACCGGTCTGGGAGAGAATTCAGATCCATTTGCTATGGGAATTTACGTGCCACAATGACTAACTGTACTACATGCAGTACTATCAGGAAGATCTGGTGGTCTGGGTCTGCATCGCTACATTTCATTCATTCACCAGCTTTTGCCCAAAGGGACATCCTAATATTGCATAAAGAAAGTGAGAGGAAAATAAAACTCTGAAATGCATAGTTCCAACACTATTGCACTGGTTCGAGTCAACACAATCATACACACACTTCTAAATCAAATACAATGATCTGTTACAGCAGGCCTTTTTCAACATGATGTGCATATCATTGGTTAACAAACCTTTTTTACATCCAAAGATAATGGTTAGTGCAACCAATGCAATGTCAGCTGGGCAATGGTGATAGGTAGGATGGGCATGAAGATGTAATCATGAAACAGTCTCTCGAAACACAGAGACAATACACTACTAGGTTCATTACAAGAGGGTGTACATTACATGGGTGTACAGATCAAGGTGAGGCACTCGTGTAACTGGCTCCCAGGTAAACCTTTATGGGCCGCTCTTTAAACCATGCATTAGGCAAAAATGCAGCTTGTTGTTTGATAACAATGAGTGTTTACCGGCAGTATTGATCTGAGCCGCAAATGTTGTAACACGTCTGATTATCATAACAGCACACACTGGCCAACAAAGCACAGCAGGTATGTTCTATGGCAGTGACACTTGGTCCACCTATCATTCACACACACAGTTATATAACACAGTATGTTTGGTCTACATCTCCATACTACAAAATACTGTAACTGGCAGAATCAGTGCAAAGAAGCACTTCCACTAAGAACTTCCAAGGTTATAAACTAAGATTATTGAATGTCAGTCTCTGTGACAGACCAAAACTAGCACCTACCACCTTTGCATGACATTTGAATAGTCCTCATTCCAAACAATGTCAGGGTTGAACAGCTGTTACAGCAGTATAAATAAAGTATCGACAGGAAAGGTGTGGCAACAAAGCGAAGTATCAAACAATACCTTTTTTCTTGTCAAACCCAAGGTTGCCCAAGGCCCCAAGGCTGATGGGGCTTTGCTTGAACTAGTCTCAATGTTCAGACAGCAGTCCCATCAAGACCTGCTATTCTAGATAAGCGAGCATTTCCATGACTAGATCTTTTCTCTTGCAACATAACGTTAGTTTCTATTGCTTGGCAACGCCACCTATTGATAGCTGCATTTGTCTTTAAGCTTAATTACTGACGTGAACCACTGAAATTTCTAGTTTGATCTGCATGTTAGGGAGAAAACGGAAGAAAAAAATCTATATCTATCTACAGCTACAGAGCCAGAGAGAAACCTAACTAGCCTAGCATCGCTGCAAGGCTTCAGCTAGCTTGTTGTATAATAAATGTCACAAAAGCGATTTTGGCATGCTATTTAATTGAGTTCATGGAAACATTTGTATAGGGTTTAAGGTGTTGAAACAGGTTGAAACAGAGCTGTGATACTGTAGGTTAGCTACATCTACAGCAGCGTCAAGTCAGCCTCACTATGGAAACACGTCTCCTTCTCTTTCACATTCTCCACAATAAAGGTGCCGTAAATATAATTTGTAAAAGTCAACTTTATGTTCCCATACAGATAGAAAGGGTATGACGTTATTTTACGTCTCAGTTTAATAACACTTTAGCACTTTAGGCACCTTTAGGTCTAATGAAAGGTAGATAACAAACTTGCGTTATTACTGAAATGCACTACAAAAGAACACATCTCAGGTCATGCTTTTATTCTGAAGGCAAATTCGCAGTAACCGGAAATGATTTGGGGGAATATCGACGGTAAGTTTTATCTTTCCAGACCAAACAGGAAGTTTAAGTCACTAGCTTTAGCTAGCCTGGGCTGAGTTAATGAACAGTTAATGCATTAATCAGTTAATTGATTTGCCTCCGTATGATATGCTGAGCTAAGCAGAGCAGCTGGCTATCTAGCTTGCTTGCTGGGTCAGTAAACCAAAACAGTGCAGCACTCTCACCCAAACACTGCAAACAAACGACTGTAGAAGAACCCTACAGCTAACTGCACCACGCAAACAAGTCGTTCTTATTATACATGCAAAGCATTTGCTTATGTTTTCCTGGTGTATGATAAGTATATAGGTATTTGTCTAACTTACTTGTTTTGAAGTACGTAGCCTCGCCCGGACGACTTCCTAAACAACAGCAGCTGTCACTGAGTTGCTGTGCACGAGACAGCCCAGCCACCAGCGGAGCCACCTGCGCGTGCACGTCTCTGTGGGCTCCAGCTGCGGGAGCGCGCTCACGTCGTGTACTGTAGTGCAATGCATGTAGGAATAATCATGTGTTGTTCTTTAATATGGAATCTGGTGATGCTATACAAGCATTGTTTGTGTACAAAAAAAACAATCCATCACACAACATCACTTTCAGGATAACTAGCAAAATTATTATGACTATTACTTTTATTTTTTTTGCTTTGCTGATTCAACCAATCTCACTTTAAAATATTTTTTATACACAATATAAAATTGGGCGAGTTGAAATAATACAATGCAAGCAAAGTTTTCTAATATGCATTAAAAGTAAGTGGTGTAAAGTGACAAAC
Source organism: Neosalanx taihuensis (assembly GCA_030340665.1). Taxonomy (NCBI): domain Eukaryota; kingdom Metazoa; phylum Chordata; class Actinopteri; order Osmeriformes; family Salangidae; genus Neosalanx; species Neosalanx taihuensis. The sequence goes on along the minus strand of CM059312.1, from coordinate 5,299,107 downwards.
GTATAATGGCATGTTCTAATTGAATAAATACTGTATGTCAAGTTGATAACAGGTCAAAACAAACACCTTAAACATGGAAAGGAATTACATAATAAATGTACAGTATCACAGGCTCAACTATTTGGGAAAGTGCAGAGACAAAATGGCACAAAATACATCTAGATCATACAAGACTTACAAGAATCTGCATTCTTCATTTTTAAAAACCTATCCAAAAGAATGTCAAGTCTGCTCATCCAGGGACAAATATGCATCAACAGCCAATCTGCTAATATACTGTACATATCTCACCTTTTGCATCAATAAAGAGAAGTACAATTTCAGTAAGACCTTAGTGTAAGTATATTTGAAGTTTGAAAAATACTGCTAGTTCACTCGACTACATACTATATAGAGGACACGCTTACCAGTTCGACTGCATCTTCATAATTTCCTTGTTGTAAAATATGAAGTAGTATTAGTCTTCTTTGTACGGAGTAATTCTATGGTTTCCTCCAAAATGCTTGGAGTACAGTGATATGCACTACAATAACAGTTTCGGTTAAATAATGAAAACAAAACCATTGAAAGATAAACATTTTGATGGGCAGCTGAAAGGTTTGGCTTCTTTTAACACCCGTTTCAGGTGGTCGAAGTGCTACAACTTGCATAGAGAAAAATCTAGAGTCTCTCTGGTGTCAATCAGTGCTAAGACTGTTCCTCTGTTCTTCTCCAGTGTCTCTCATTTGCCAAAAAATGTTTTAGGTTTTCATTTCCTTTCCAAAAACAAAACATTCATGAAGTTCATACAGTATACAATATGTTTTCGTTTTTTTCTTCATATTTTTGGGCAGATACAGGACGTAACAAGAGTCGATGTTGGTGATGGTAGGTAGCCCTCAATCAGTTCCTGAACCCACACTATACCTTCATGGACAGTGGGTGGATCTCATCTCTCAAATGCAAAATGCAGACTCTTGCTGTAAATGCCCTTTACCTCAGTGCTGCAGGAGCCTTAATGGGTTAGGAAATACATAAAACATTATCGCTAAAGTACCACCTACTTCTGAATAGAAGACAAAAATACAATTTCAATTTACTCAAATATAAGTGGAAGCTGGTTGACAACTCTTCTTCTTCTTTTTTTTCTTTTTTTTAGGGACTGGACTGGCATCAAGCAGGAAGTCCTAAACAGCTGACCACTCAGTAGACATGTCCTCAGAGTGCATCCAGGCCAGACAGAACCACTCACTGAGAAGAGCGCCGTCAGAACTTGTCTCCAAGGTTACACTTCAGTGCTGATGGCGCGGGTGTTTGTATAGAAGTCCGGTGCCGGCTGCAGTGACTGACCAGCGCTCATCAGGGCCCCGTGGATAGGGGGCAGGGCCAGTGCCAGGGCCTGGTTCTCATAGTGCGTGGGCATATAGGTGATGCGTTCGCCCCCGTTCCGCATCTCGTCAGTGGTCCGGATGTAGAATGGCGAGTCGTAGGGCGAGCAGGTGGGGCAGTAGCCGCGGGGGGTCTGGATGGTGGTGGTTGGTGGAGGCGGCTCTGGGGTGAGAGAGAGGGGGGTGACGGCAGCTCCCTCCAGCCTGGGAGCGCTGCAGGCGTTGCAGGCAAAGTGGGGCTGAGAGATGGAGCCGGTGTCAGACCCATCCTTCTTACAGCAGTAGTACTGAGAAGAGGTGAGAGATGGAGGGAGAAGAGGGAGGGGAGGAGTCAGATGTCAGGGAGAGTAAGAGGAGAAAGACAAAACTAGTAAATTACACATTTTGGGCAATTTAGACATATGTTTCTGTACAGACGGTACAGTACTTTTCAGACAAATTCCACGCATACCTGGATGTACAGAAACAAGCACACTGTACACACACACACACACCTACTGTACTGTCCTGCACAGATTCACATACAGTGAACCCACCTGGAGTCTACAGTAACAGAGCACTGCTATGATACACAGGAGTATCACCGTGGCGAGAATTCCTCCGGTTATGACAACAGTTCCAGCTGTCATCCGACCAGCTCTCCATCAAACTCTGACAGGACAGGAAATTATATAATCAAGAGGCCAGCATGCTTACAGTAGATACTGAGTAAAAATTGAGGCAAATTAAACTGTGTACTGAATATAGGGAACAAACTTGTACTCACGTTCAACAAAGTGTGCTTTAACACCTGAAAAAAGCAGAACAGAGATAATTACATATTACACATCATGTATGGATCAAAAAGAAGCCACAAATATGGTCCTGACAAGTCCCATTTATAGTCCTTGTAACAACTTGTATTAAATGTCAGTTCTGAGGTAAGTGTAGCAGGCCATACATAGGTAAGAACTGTGTTATTTTTGTGTTCCAGAGGTGCTTGGAGAAGCTGGGCGGAGCCGGAGCAGCTGAGACCCACACACCTGCAGCAGGTTGGAGAATCCGCGCCCGCTCATAAGCCCTGCTCTCGGCGTTACCCGCGGCCAGACGTGGTATATGGCTCCGGTTAAATCGAGACTGTTTTATATTGACTGATATATTTTGTTACTTTCCAGTGGAATTGAAAACTAAAACGTTTTCTCTCTCTCTCTCTCTCTCTCTCTCTCTCTCTCTCTCTCTCGTTCCGCTGCTACCGGCCACCCGTCCACCTGTGTCGCTGCCTCAGCCGCCCAGCTCTCTGCACCTCTCCAGCCTGCTCCCACTGCTCTGTGTTCCCCAGAGGATTCAGCCATGGTGCGCTCAGCTCAGCGACAGTGACTCGGCTCCGGACCCTCCATCACCCGCATCTTCCTTGCTTCCTCAATAAAGCACCTTATACCCCACTACCTGCCTCCGCCTCCGCTTCTGTGTTCTGCAAGGAACGAGCCTTATCTCTACCACCTCACCGCCCTTATGACTGCGCTATAGATGTGCTCCCTGGCGCCCCTCTCCCTTCCAGTCCCCTGTACAACCTGTCACGCCCCGAGAGGGAAGCGATCACAGCGGTCTCTGAGGTGGAGGGGACTTTAACCAGGGGGATATTGTGAACCATCTTGGAGAATCGGTCGACGACAGTAAAGGACGGCAGTGTGTCCATCCGAAGGAGGAAGCCCAGTAACGAAATCCACCGCTATGTGGGACCAGGGACGACTGGGGACAGGCAGAGGCCTGAGGAGACCGGCGGGAGGAGGATGAGATGGCTTGCCTCGGGCGCACACCACACATGCTGCCACAAACTCCCCCACATACCGAGAAGGAAGCGATGGAGGAGTACATTAATACCGCTAAGGTTTCCGGTTTCATCAGATCCTCCACGCCCCCCCCCCCCCCTCGGAAGAGGGGTTTTCTTTGAGGGTAAGAAGGATGGCTCCCTTCGCCCCATCGTGGACTACGTGACATCACCGTCAAGAATAACTACCCTCTACCCCTGAACGATCCCTCCTTCGAGCCTCTGTGTCATGCTAAGTTGTTTTACCAAACTAGACCTCAGAAACGCCTACCACCTGGTCCGTATCCGAGAGGGGGGGTGAGTGGAAAACGGCGTTCAACACCCCAATTGGACATTTCGAATATCAGGTGATGCCACCTCCACAGCCACACCCTTCAGGTGGTCTCCCGCTGCAGACACCGCCTTCAAGGGACCGCCCCCATACTCCAGCATCCTGACTCCGACCCACAGTTTGTGCTTCTGACTACGGATTGGGGGGCTGTACTCTCGCAGCAGAGAGGAATTACGACGTGGGGAATCGTGAGTGGCTGGCCGTGGTGCTGCTGGCTCTCCAGGAATGGCGACATTGGCTGGAGGAGACCCAGGAGCCATTCCTCATCTGGACAGACCACAAAAACCACGCCTACCTGCGCTCCGCCCGGAGACTAAACTCCCGCCAAGCCCGCTGGTCTCCGTTTCTGAGCCTATTCACCTACCGTCCCGGCTACAGAAATGGGAAACCAGATCCCCTCTCTCACCTCTTTTCCTCAGATACACCCCTGCTGATCCCGAGCCCGTCGTGCCTGTCCTCCGAATAGTTAGAGCCGCTACCTGGGAGATCGAGTCGTTAGTCCGAGAGGCTCAACTCAGTCACCCCGACCCCGGCACGGGTCCACCGAATCGCCTATTCGTGCCGAGGGAGGTCCGGTCCCAAGTTTTGCAGTGGGGCCACTCGTCCAGACTCACCTGCCGGTCTCCTCGGGCCTCTGCCTGTCCCCAGTCGTCCCTGGTCCCACATAGCGGTCGATTTCGTTACTGGGCTTCCTCCCTCGGATGGACACACCGCCATCCTTACTATCGTTGACCGATTCTTCAAGATGGTCCACAATATCCCCCTGGTTAAAGTCCCCTCCACCTCAGAGACCGCTGTGATCGCTTCCCTCTCGGGGCGTGACAGGTCGTACAGGGGACTGGAAGGGAGAGGGGCGCCAGGGAGCACATCTATAGCGCAGTCATAAGGGCGGTGAGGTGGTAGAGATAAGGCTCGTTCCTCGAATATAGTTTCTGATTCCGGTCTCCAGTTCACCTCCCAAGTCTGGCAAGCTTTCTGTAAGGCGTTTGGCACCACCTCCAGCCAAACATCAGGTTACCATCCGCAGTCTAATGGCCAGACGGAGGGGGTACTGTCACCTTCTGTGGCAGAGACTGGGGTTGGTGTTATTTTTTGTGTTCCAGGGGTGCTTGGAAAAGCTGGGCGGAGCCGGAGCAGCTGAGACCCACACACCTGCAGCAGGTTGGAGAATCAGCCCCGGTCAAGCCCTGCTCTCGGCGTTACCCGCGGCCAGACGTGGTATATGGCTCCGGTTAGATCGAGACTGTTTTAGATCGACTGATATATTTTGTTACTTTCCAGTAGAATTGAAAACATTATTTTCTCTCTCTCTCTTGTTCCGCTGCTACTGGCCTCACGTCCACCTGTGTAGCTGCATCGGCCGCCCGGCTCTCTGCACCTCTCCAGCCGGCTCCCACTGCTCTGTGCTCAACAGAGCTCCGCGACAGTGACTCGGCTCCGGACCCTCCATCACCCGCATATTCCTTGCTTCCTCAATAAAGCACCTTATTCCCCACTACCTGCCTTCGCCTCCGCTTCTGTGTTCTGCAAGGAACGAGCCTTATCTCTACCACCTCACCGCCATTATGACTGCGCTATAGATATGCTCCCTGGCGCCCCTCTCCCTTCCAGTCGCCTGTACAACCTGTCACACCCCGAGAGGAAAGCGATGGAGGAGTACATTAATACCGCTAAAGTTTCCGGTTTCATCAGATCCTCCTCGTCCCCCCTCGGAACTGGGTTTTTCTTTATTAGTAAGAAGGATGGCTCCCTTCACCACTGACTATCGTGGACTAAATTACATCACCGTCAAGAATAAATACCCTCTACCCCTGAACGATCCCTCCTTCAAGCCTCTGTGTCATGCTAAGTTGTTTTTACCAAACTAGACCTCAGAAACACTTACCACCTGGTTCGTATCCGAGAGGGGGGGGTGAGTGGAAAACGGCGTTCAACACCCCAATTGGACATTTAGAATATCAGGTGATGCCACCTCCACAGCCACACCCTTCACGTGGTCTCCCGCTGCCGACACCGCCTTCAAGGGACCGCCCCCATACTCCAGCTTCCTGACTCGGACCCACAGTTGTGGGTGGTGGAGGTGGATGCTTCTGACTCCGGATTGGGGGGCTGTACTCTCGCAGCAGAGAGGAACTACGACGTGGGAAATCGTGAGTGGCTGGCCGTGGTGCTGCTGGCTCTCCTGGAATGGCGACTGGAGGAGACCCGGGAGCCATTCCTCATCTGGACAGACCACAAAACCACGCCTACCTGCGCTCTGCCCGGAGACGAAACTCCCGCCAAGCCCGCTGATCTCTGTTTCTGAGCCGATTCAACTACACCTACCGTCCCGGCTCCAGAATTGGGAAACCAGATGCCCTCTCTCGCCTCTTTTCCTCAGATACACCCATGCAGATTCCGAGCCCATCGTGCCTGTCCTCCGAATAGTTAGAGCCGCTACCTGGGAGATCGAGTCGTTAGTCCGAGAGGCTCAACTCAGTCACCCCGACCCCAGCACGGGTCCACCGAATCGCCTATTCGTGCCGAGGAAGGTCCGGTCCCAGGTTTTGCAGTGGGCCACTCGTCGAGACTCACCTGTCGGTCTCCTCGGGCCTCTGCCTGTCCCCAGTCGTCCCTGGTCTCACATACTGGATTTCGTTACTGGGCTTCCTCCCTCGGATGCCCAGAGGTGGTATATGGCTCCGGTTAGGTCGAGACTGTTTTAGATCGACTGATATCTCTTGTTACTTTACAGTAGAATTTAAAACTACAACGGTTTGTTTCTCTCTTGGTCCGCTGCTACTGGCCTCCCGTCCACCTGTGTCGCTGCCTCAGCCTGGCCAGCTCTCTGCACCTCTCCAGCCGGCTCCCACTGCTCTGTGTTCCCCAGAGCTCCGCGACAGGGACTCGGCTCCGGACCCTCCATCACCCGCATCTTCCTTGCTTCCTCAGTAAAGCAACTTATACCCCACTCCCTGCCTTCGCTTCTGGGTTCTCCTACCTAAGACTCGGCGTAACAGAATCATCTGGCCGCACTCTGTCCCAAGCCACCTGATCTGTCTCTGTGCCACTTGTGTATCATGATCTAGCCACTGTGTTCTGCAAGGCCACCTCCACAGCCACACCCTTCAATGGTCTCCCGCTGCCGACACTGCCCCAAGGGACCGCCCCCATTCTCCAGCATCCTGACTCCGACCCACAGTTGTGGGTGGTGGAGGTGGATGCTTCTGACTCCGGAGTGGTGGGGGGCTGTACTCTTCCAGAAGAGAGGAACTGGTAAATCGTGAGTGGGGCTCTCCAGGAATGGCGACATTGGCTGAAGGAGACAACTGTCACATTATGTCACCGTCTGTGGCAGAGCCTGGGGTTGGTGTTGTGTGTTGTTTTGTGTGTGTGTGTGTGTGTGTGTGTGTGTGTGTGTGTGTGTGTGTGTGTGTGTGTGTGTGTGTGTGTGTGTGTGTGTGTGTGTGTGTGTGTGTGTGTGTGTGTGTGTTGCAGAGGTGCTTGGAGAAGCTGGGCGGAGCCGGAGCAGCTGAGACCCACACACCTGCAGCAGGTTGGAGAACCAGCGCCGGCTCATAAGCCCTGCTCTCGGCGTTACCTGCGGCCAGACGTGGTATATGGCTCCGGTTAGATCGAGACTGTTTTAGATCGACTGATATATTTTGTTACTTCACAGTAGAATTGAAAACTACAACGGGTTTTTTTCTTTCTTGTTCCGCTGCTACTGGCCTCCCGTCCACCTGTGTCGCTGCCTCAGCCGCCAGCTCTCTGCACCTCTCCAGCCGGCTCCCACTGCTCTGTGTTCCCCAGAGCTCCGCGACAGTGACTCGGCTCCGGACCCTCCATCACCCGCATCTTCCTTGCTTCCTCAGTAAAGCACCTTATACCCCACTACCTGCCTCCGCTTCTGGGTTCTCCTACCTAAGACTCGGCGTAACAGAGACATCTGGCGCACTCAGTCCCAAGCCGATTTGATCTGATTTGTCTCTGTGCCACTTGTGTATCATGATCTAGCCACTGTGTTCTGCAAGGAACGAGCCTTGTCTCTACCACCTCACCGCCCTTGTGACTGCGCTATAGATCTGCTCCCTGGCGCCCCCTTCCAGTCGCCTGTACAACCTGTCACATCCTTAGCTTGGAGAAACTGTAACGTCCGCTGGACTCCGGGGTGACAGGTGAGTCTGGACGAGTGGCCCCACGGCAAAACCTGGGACCGGACGTCTCTCGGCACGAATAGGCGATTCGGTGGACCCGTGCCGGGATCGGGGTGACTGAGTTGAGCCTCTCGGACTAACGACTCGATCTCCCAGGTAGCGCCTCCAACTATCCGGGGGCCAGGCTATCCGATGGGCTCGGGATCAACAGGGGGTGTATCTGAGGAAAAGAGGCGAGAGAGGGCATCTGGTTTCCCATTTCTGGAGCTGGGGCGGTAGGACAAGGTGAAGTTGAATCGGCTCAGAAACAGAGACCAGCGGGCTTGGCGGGAGTTTAGTCTCCGGGCAGAGCGCAGGTAGGCGTGGTTCTTGTGGTCTGTCCAGATGAGGAATTGCTCCGGGGTCTCCTCCAGCCAATGTCGCCATTCCTGGAGAGCCAGCACCACGGCCAGCCACTCACGATTTCCCAAGTCGTAGTTCCTCTCTGCTGGAAGAGTACAGCCCCCCACCACTCCGGAGTCAGAAGCATCCACCTCCACCACCCACAACTGTGGGTCGGAGTCAGGATGCTGGAGAAGGGGGGCGGTCCCTTGAAGGCGGTGTCTGCAGCGGGAGACCACGTGAAGGGTGTGGCTGTGGAGGTGGCATCCCCTGATAATTGAAATGTCCAATTGGGGTGTTGAACGCCGTTTTCCACTCACCCCCCTCTCGGATACGAACCAGGTGGTAGGCGTTTCTGAGGTCTAGTTTGGTAAAACAACTTAGCATGACACAGAGGCTCGAAGGAGGGATCGTTCAGGGGTAGAGGGTAGTTATTCTTGACGGTGATGTCATCTAGTCCACGATGGGGCGAAGGGAGTCATCCTTCTTACCCACAAAGAAAACCCCTGTTCCGAGGGGGGGACGAGGAGGATCTGATGAAACCGGAAGCCTTAGCGGTATTAATGTACTCCTCCATCGCTTCCCTCTCGGTATGTGGGGGAGTTTGTGGCAGCATGTGTGGTGTGCGCCCGAGGCAAGCCATCTCATCATCCTCCCGCCGGTCTCCTCAGGCCTCTGCCTGTCCCCAGTCGTCCCTGGTCCCACAAAGTGCATTCCGTTACTGGGCTTCCTCCCTCGTATGGACACACCGCCATCCTTACTATCGTCGACAGATTCTTCAAGATGGTCCACTATATCCCCCTGGTTAAGCTCTCCTCAGCCTGAGAGACCGCTGAGCTACTCGTCCGCCATGTTTTCCGACTCCATGGGTTTCCAGCGGTTTCTAAGCCATCACTCGGTCCTCTAGGCGGAGTCAGCGACTGGCGGATCGCCACTGGGTTCCCGCTCCCTAGTAGCAACCGGGCCAAAAGGTATGGCGCTCTTCCCGGGATCTTCCTCTTCAGGTGGAGTCCCACAAGCTCGCAACCTCGCTTCGTTGGCCCCTTTTTAAGTGGATTGCATAATCAACCCCACTGCGGTTCGTCTTAAGCTGCCTGCCTCCCTACCTGTACACCCCACTTTCCACGTCTCACAGCTCAAGCCTGTGTCCTCCTGTGACCTCAGCCCTCCGGCCGAACCCCCGCCTCCCACCCGGTTCATTGATAATGGCACTGCCTACACAGTTAACGAGATCCTGGATGTTCGTCGTCGGGGCCGAGGTTTCCAGTTCCTGGTGGACTGGACGGGTTACGGTTCGGAGGAACGTTCCTGGGTCTCGCGGTCCCGGGTCGTGGAACGTACTCTCCTGACGGATTTCTACCGTGAGTTCCCACACAAGCCGGGCAGGGACCCGGGAGGGGAGGGGGCGGGGGATGCTGTCACCGTCTGTGGCAGATACTGGGGTTGGTGTTGTGTTATTTTTTTGGTGTTACAGAGGTGCTTGGAGAAGCTGGGCGGAGCCGGAGCAGCTGAGACCCACACACCTGCAGCAGGTTGGAGAACCAGCGCCGGCTCATAAGCCCTGCTCTCGGCGTTACCCGCGGCCAGACGTGGTATATGGCTCCGGTTAAATCGAGATTGTTTTAGATCGACTAATATCTTTTGAATGAATGAATGATTGATATATTTTGTTAGTTTCCAGTGGAATTGAAAACTAAAACTTTTTTCCCCTCTTGTTCCGCTGCTACCGGCCACCCGTCCACCTGTGTCGCTGCCTCAGCCGCCCGGCTCTCTGCACCTCTCCAGCCGGCTCCCACTGCTCTGTGCTCAACAGAGCTCCGCGACAGTGACTCGGCTCCGGACCCTCCATCACCCGCATCTTCCTTGCTTCCTCAATAAAGCACCTTATACCCCACTACCTGCCTCTGGGTTATCCTACCTAAGACTCGGTGTAACACTTTCCCCTCTGCATTATATTCTTTACAATGAAACTTTATGTTTGGCTTTACTTACATCAGAAGAGTGTTGGCGAGCAGGTGTGGGGAAACTGGGGTCGACAGTTTGTAAATGATCAGTCAAACTGATGGACAGATGTTCAACACAGGTGGATGATCAAACTTGAACCTGGGAGAGAAGCACTTATTAGACAAACAAGGATAGGGTGTTGAAGTACCACTACTTGCCACAAGGTGGCTGTACAAGAGTAAATATCAGTGAAGCAAAATGCAAAGCATGCGTTGGGTCTGATATTCGTATTTTGTGAGCAGAAATTACAATTTACAAGTTTTTTTTTTAATTCTTGGAAGAGGCAATTGTTGCTACCTTCAAACGACTAGTGCCAAGTGTCTGCTGCTCCTTAATTACTACACACAGTAAAAGGATCTCATGGTATTTGGTTGATCCATATTCATATTGTAATCTGTGATTATGTCATATGTAAATTCAAACACATTGATTTACACAATTGTTACAGCCCATTGGGATTAGCCACATAGTACTTGATGTACAACTGAAAATGTAGCATGAGAAATTGCATAAGCTCACATGTTAAGTCGAGGCCAGAGATAGCCAACTGAGGCTAAAGTTAGACTACAGACATTAGGCCAGTGTAAGGCATGGGCGGTTTATCTAATGGATTCCTATGGTCCGGAGTGTGTTGCTGAGTGGAGCTTTAAAGTCACTTAGCGGTCTGTTACTTTGGTCTCCAGGGACCATTTGTTTTCATAAGACAGCTGATATGTGACACTGAATGTGCAGTTACTGTAGGCTACACTAACCAAAAGGTACAATCCTTTCATACACACACAGACACACACACACACACACACACACACACACACAGGGAGACAGACATGCATGCGTACACATTCATGCATGTATGCTATACTATTATTAGTATTTAAGACACTGTCAGACACATTTGGTTTAAAACACACAGTACATACAAACAAATGCTTAGAAATAGAATAGGAAGAATAACCCTGAGGTTGACTAAAAGGTGTGATTGGCTGTTCAAAGATTTTCTGCACAATAGGTCATCCAATCCAGTAGAAGTCGATCAACATTACCACGGCAATGTTTATTCAGTACTGTTGTTTACCAACCACTGCTAAACCAACACCATCCCTCCACACACACACACACACACACACACACACACACCTTGTTTTCTCACACAAAGCCTTTCACGTGACACCTGACCTAGACCTGACCTGACAAAGACAAAGCTGGTCGGTCACCCTATCAAACCCAGCGTGTGCCGCACAGTTCGCTGCTGTACCGGAAGACATGTGCAGATCGGCATCGCTTCACAGTACGACACGCAAACACGACACGACCTTGACACATGTCCCCTGGCGTGTCACACACACGTGCACAAGGTGTTCAACTCTTAAAATCTGCTTGTCGGCTCGCGTTAGCATGTCGGCAGCGCAACCTCCATTGATGCGTTTTGCCAACTCGTGCCCTTTCCTCTCATTCTGTTGGTGCGTCGGTGTACACAATTACAGTTCGCTACATGGCCTTTCCGTTGTGCATGGACTGCATGGGTAGCGCATGGTGCATTTTGTGTGTGCCTGTGTCTGAATGTTTCCAGTCCACGCCTTTCTGCCTTTCCGTCGGTGCATGTGCACATTTTGCATTTGCACATCTGTGAGTCGGTCCGCTTTGTGTCTGTGCGTGTCACTGCACCTTTGTCTTTCATGAGTCTACTGTGTGTGTGTGTCTGTGCATGTGTGTGTCTGTGCATGTGTGTGTGTGTCTATGGATGTGTGTGTATCTCTGGATGTGTGTGTGTGTCTGACTGTGCATGTGTGTGTATCTGTGGATGTGTGTCTGTGCATGTGTGTGTATCTGTGGATGTGTGTGTATCTGTGGATGTGTATCTGTAATGTGTATCTGTGGATGTGTGTCTGTGCATGTGTGCGTGCATGTGTGTGTGTGTGTGTGTGTGTGTTGACAGAGGAAGCCTCATCCCAGTCAGTCAGACTGAATTGGGTTGGAGTAGCAGGGTAGATGTGATTAAGGACTCAGTGTAATGAGATGCAGCTCCACAGCTGCTGCAGGTGGACAGCACACCGTCACATCAGGGAAGCTAACGCTGAGCACCCCCACTTCCTGCCAGGCAGGAACAGACCAAACAAGGCTCTACTTTCCTCTCTTCGCAGGACCACATGACAGAGTCCTGTTTCATTTCTACAGCTTTGAAGACAGTTCTGGACAGTCTTTTTCTCATTTCTGTTGTTTATTCTCTGTAGCCATGAAACAACGACGATAACCATCATAGTTTCAAGTCTAATTTTAAAACACATACATGACTATTATCATTTTTAAATGTGCATAAGCACACTATGCAAATTAAGCAAAGCTACAATGTGAATATGGATAGATGTGACTTGTCCCTCATGTTATCTTCTGGAACAATCTACGTCGATGCCTTTCTCATCATCTCGTCACCCGGTGTCACTACTGTCATCCTGTGAGCAGCGAGCAGACAAAGTGGCACAGCTGTATTGTATTGAGGGATTTCAGGGCAACATTTGATATTTAACACTCACACACACATGCACACTTACACACACATTTAGGATCATCAGAGAGAGAAAGAGAGGAGAGAAAGAGAGGAGAGATAGAGGGAAAGATAGAGAGGGAAAGAGAGGGAGGGAGAAGGAGAGAGAGAGGGAGAGGGAAAGAGAGAGAGGGAGACAGCGAGAGAGAGAGAGAGAGAGAGAGAGAGAGAGAGAGAGCAAGAGAGAGCAAGAGAGAGCGCGAGGGAGAGAAAGCTGGATCAGCCATTCTCACACACCACCTCTGGGCCCAGATTAGAGGAACAATAGCCGGGCCCTTCACTGCCTTCAATCCCTTCACACCGCCTGAAGAGGCCAAACACTGATAAGGCACACAGACACATCACTGACTGCAACAGCCTCCACAACATGGCTTCTGCAACCAAGGCATGTGTGCTCTGTCAACTGTGGTATCCAGCTGAGACGCTGAAATGAGGTCATGTGACCAGACCAGGGGGAAATAAACACTGAGCTTTATTTGGGCATTTTGGGTCTGCAGTTCTTTAAAAGTTTATTTACAGGCACACATATATTTAAAGACAGTTAAAAGCAGCCATAATCTGTGCACTTTATTAGACAGTTTATCTGGTCCTGGGCTTTGTTGGAAGAACATCAAGCCACAGTAAATCTTCCATGGTTTGACCTAGGTTACATTAACACGTTTTCCTAGTATGGATAAAATGTCATATTACCTGCAATCCACTTTCAAGCTCCAATAAATGCGAATTAAAACCCCCCCAGCGCTGCATGGCCATGGCTCTCTGCTCGGGAGAACGAGCCCCTCATCTCCGCTGAGGATTTTTTACAAGACATTGATTGGCGGTCACCCAACTGCAGCACCAAGCACTTGCCTCCCTATGCTTCTCCCACTATGAACCCCCCTTGCCCATTGATTGGAGCATGTGGTCCGTGAGCGCTGGGGCTTTGTCATCACGTATATTAAGGGAAGAGCGTGTTCGGTGTGAGGCTGATCAGTATGCTGGACATGACTCTGATGAGCACAGTGTAGCTAAGTTCCCAAGAGCCTCACGCCTGCCACATATCCCACACTGCAGTGGGTTAGGGTTGGGATGCTCTCTCTCTATCTCTCTTTCTCTCTCTCTCTCTTTGCCTCTCTGTACCGTCCATCACTTTCTTTGTTTCCTTCTTTCATTCTTTCTCTCCCTGTCCTTCTGTGTCTCTAAGTTTCTCGTGTTTGTCCCTCAATCTTTGTCATTTTCTTCACCTCCCTCCTTTCCCTACCAGTCACTTCTTCTGTATTTTGGGATCCCTGATTTTGCTCATTCTCATCCCATGCCAACCTCTCTCCCCCCTCTCTCTCGTTTCATTCTCTGTCTAACTCACTTTGTTACTTTTCCAAACTAAGGAGGGGTGACACAGCAAACAACAACATGAACCCAATCTTGATGTCAACACCCACGCCACAGCAGGCCGTTCAAAAGGCCTAACAGAGAGCGACAGCTCAATGCATTTAGATCGACTTGATATCAAGATCCCCGGTCCGTTTCTCAGCTCCATCAACATCCCTCCAATCAGCTGAGCCCTTATCTCCCGCAGCATCGTCCAGCAGAAGCAAGCTGGACGCCACACACTCCAGCCACGCCCCCCTTACACATGTCAGCGGGCCACGGAGCACATCATGCTGGAAACCCCCACAATCCTCCCCTGCGCACGACACACACAGGCTCCTCATCCTCCCCCACCCAGCACCCCTCCGCCTCGCCCCCTCAAAAACCCACAACCAAATGGCATTCATGGTCACAGAGTTAATGCAATTTGTGTAATTCTCTTATCAGAAGCTCCAGTAGGCTTTTTCCTCTCTGCACATCTTCTCTATCTCCTTTACGTAATGCGTAGCGTGTGTGAATGGACGAAGCATCTCCTGCCACGGTAACATCACACTGGCTGCATGAGAAGAACTGGGGTTGGTGAATTAATAACATGTGTTTTGTGAACGTCACAGACAAAAACTTGACTAAGCCTAACTCACAGACAGGCACCAAAGTATTTAGGATCGGGTCAGGCTTGTTCTCTCTGTGAAGTCAGATGGGGAGTCAGGTGGGGAGTCAGGTGGGAGTCAGGTGGGGAGTCAGGTGGGGAGTCAGGTGGGAGTCAGGTGGGGAGTCAGGTGGCTCAGCAGGTTAAGGCGTTGGCCTTGTGATTGGAAGGTTATGAGTTAGATTCCCGGCTGTAGCTATGTGATGTTGTGTCCTTGGGCAAGGCACTTCATCCTATTTGCCTCAAGGGGAATGTCCCTGTACTTTCTGAAAGTCGCTTTGGATAAAAGCATCTGTCGAATGAATATTTATTTATTTAAGTGACATGGGTCCTCCAGATGGACCTAACAGGAAGTTTAGGTGCAACCCTTTAGTAAAATCCTTTAGAGAGTTCAAGACATAATCAATATAAGAATGACAGTATTGGTTTGGAGAGGGGGACAGTAATGGATGTAACACCCATGATGGAAGGTTACATGTGTGTCTGTCAGTGCTGTGAGGAGTAAGCTGACCTTCGAGTGATTACAGAGGTCAGGCATGGAGTACACTGCACACAGCCTAATGGCTCAAGGATCAATACACACAAATAGACAATATTGAGTATTTTTGTTTAACTGCTTGATTTTTACCAAGGACGTTTAGACGTTGACTGTAAAAAGCAATCTTTTTTTCACCCCCTAGTGAAAGCCATGGATCGATAATGCCGACAGTGTACTACAGTATGGATTGGTCTTATGAAGTACAGATGAGGCTCCAATCCCCTTAGCCAATCTGCTGTCTATGCCAGGAAGAACTGTGGACAGAAAACTGCAGAAGCATCATCTCTGCTCTACTCTTGGATGAACTTATGTTCCAGAACAAGGTTCCATACCCTAGAACCTCCTTTCGGACTCCCACACTTAAGTAATCATTTTCCTGTATCAGGGAATTCAAACTCACTACCCAACACATCGTTAATCTATTTACTAATTCTACTCTACTCTGATCTATTATGCTGTACTTCTACTGTCCTGCACTTCTTTTTCTCAGCAGTGGTGCAGAGTGAACGTGCTGCTGTTACAGCGGCGTGGTGACGGTGCAGAACACAGCAACATGTTCAAGCAGTGTGCTTGTCTGCAGATCTTCATGCATGTAGCTCAGCTGGACCGGCACCCATCTCCTCCTCCTCCCCCTCTCTTTCTCCTGATCCCCCCCGACGTGTTTCACTCCAAGGACAGACAGATGGGCGGACGGGCGGACCAGTCAGACTTGGATGTCGTGTTCAGGCACTGGGGCGGAGCAGTGAGCTGCTTATTCAGCAGCGCCTTGGAGCGGGGACGCGTTTCAGCTTTGTTGACATCAACAGCCCCCAGGAGAAGGTCTCCGGGCTTAGCTTCACGAGATGGGGACCGCCTCGAGGACAAAGCAGGGCCCAGATCCATCTCATGTCCGAGCACCAAGCACTGCTGTTAGGTTTACAGCACCGAGACCTACAGTTAACTCTCTGACCGCAGCAAAGTGTTGGTCAACAGTACAGCCCTTTCAGTAAATGAATCATCCCCTGCAAAGTGTGTTTAAGCATGCATTCACACAACCAATAAGGTGTTTAATAATTATTTTGGAGCAGAGGTTGAACGATGAAACGACAGGGGAATATAAAGGATTGGTTTGGATTTTTTTTAAACACTTAATTAGCAGAACACAAATCATGTCAACGCTGGCTGCTACTGTCCCAAGGCCGAGGTTCTGTGCAGTTACGGGAGGCATGTTGCCAAGGATGTGGCTCGGCTGGAACACTGGGCTGACAAGCGTCGCCTTGGCAACGTTTCAACACTCTGACCCCTTCACACACAGCATGACATCGGCTCAGAACGCCTGGTTGAGCAGTATGATGTAATCAACACCACCGAACTAGCTAGTCTAGTTCTGCCTGGGAAACTCAGAGACACACATGCAAAGAGATCATACGCATCATTCTACACACTTATTTACCTTCTGATTAGGCATTAGGTATTCAGATGAAGTGAATGCTGTTCCTCTGAGATAACCCATGAAAAACATGTAAAAACTAAGACCCAGATATGGATGGAGCCTTTCTCTGCTTCTTTCTGAGGGGTGAGACTTCCGGAGGCCAAATGTAGTACTACCATCACAAAAGTCCAATCAAGTTGAATCAAATGTAATGCCCCTTTCATCACAAACATCCCATCAGGGGTGATTTTAAACAGCTGAAGATGGCTTCTTGTACCAATTATACCATATTTACATGTCCACTCACTGTTCATCAAGTCGTTCAAATTACCAGATAATTAAAATGATTTGTTTAATAGAATTAACTCGATGGGAGCTCTGATTGGAGGACTTCGTGTATCCGAAGCTCCTCCTCTTTTTCATCGCAATCCTCTCATTCACCGTTCACATTCTGATAGAGCTGCCTCAAACTTTGCACTTTCACAACCAAACACAAGCACAAACAGGGACCATTAAATAACACCAGCTTGTTGAATAATTTACCAGCAATGCTTCTCCCATCTCAGGGTCAGTTTTAGTTATATGTAAGCACCGTATACTGGTGCCTGAAGAGAGTGGTCATGTTAGCATGTTCTGAAACCAAACAGGCCCATGTTTGTATGTGTACAATGTGGGTGGAGCTAACCTTCTCTACAGAACATCCTTCTCTACAGAATATCCTGACAATATCTTCACCAACTGCAAATTAACAACCAGCTACCATGCTATTTATCCGACGGTAAACTACTCCAACATGGAATCCAATTACTGGGTGACCTCAGTGGGACAATGATGTGGGTATGGAAGTATGAGAGTGGGGTGGGTGGTGAGTGTGGTGGGGCTGTGTGTGTGTGTGCGGAAGTAGTGTTTTGTGTGTGTGTGTGTGTGTGTGTGTGTGTGTGTGTGTGTGTGTGTGTGTGTGTGTGTGTGTGTGTGTGTGTGTGTGTGTGTGTGCGTGCGTGGAGTTGGACTTCCAGCTCCCTCTTGCCACCTGAAAGAAGTAACTAAGATAGATAAATATTAGCCCCCCCATCAACAGTGGCTCTTGGCTAATGCAACAGCCAGTATCACATGGAATAATCCCCCACCCTCCCTGTTAGCCTGTACCCATATCCTGTTAGGCTGGCATGGACAATACTGAGCACTCATGGGAAATCAGGTCTGATTGCATCACCCAGCCAAGAGGTAGGAGAACTGAGGCAAGATGAAGAGATAGAGAGAGAGAGAGAGAGAGAGAGAGAGAGGTGAGACATGGGGAGGAGGCATGTTCTAGTGGACTGAGCATCCACCTGTCATATGAAGCTCCCTCAGTGGACATGGGTGGGTAACCTTTTATCATCTGGAAATTAACCATCATCATGTATTTGTGTGTGTGTGTGTGTGTGTGTGTGTGTGAGAGAGAGAGAGAGAGAGAGAGAGAGAAAGAGTGAGAGAGAGAGAGAGAGAGAGAGTGAGAGTAGATGACTGACTGATAACTAATAACATTGTTGCTTATGATCTTAGAACAGTAACTACAGTACAGGCTCTGGGCAGGATATTCCCCCAGCTATAGTTTAACAAAATAGGGGAGGTGTGAAAGACAGGGAACCGGCATTCGAGTTTAGGTCTGTCAGCTATTCTACCTCCACTTCATTTCATGCGCCTCGAGGTCCATTAACCACAGCCGATACACGTGAAAGGAAAATAACTGCAGAAAACAGCCTTTGGAAACCAATGTTACAGTTCAGGTCCTGACACATTTCAACTGCCATTCTTTTGGTCTTGAACCCTGCAGCAAGAACTAAAACCCCCTATTATCTGTTCCCTGGCAGTATACAACAAGTCAAAGAGAATGGCACGTGCAATAAACGAACCTATATTCAAAACAAGTGAATTAAATCAGGACTTGCCTAATGTCAGGAATCTTGCGAGTCATCATGTTCTCAGCAAATGCATATGAACCCAGCTAGACTGCATGTTACACGTCGTTTACTGGTCTATGTCTGCAGAAATAAAGGATACTCACTCGTCTGGGCGGTTACATTGTTCGTTTTTGTCAACTTGCAGTATTCCTCTCGAGCACTTGTAGGCTGTGCAGAATGCGGCGCGTGCTTCACATCGATCTGGTGATCAAGCTCCGCGCGCCGCCGATTCCCGTGAAAGAACGTAACGTGACAGTCCAGGCTTAGGGATCGTGCTGGAAAGAGGTCAAAGAGTACCCCAAAAGCCACGGTTACCTAGATGCATGTCAGAAAAATACTCCAGCGTGTTCTGCTATTTGCCAGAATCTTCTCACAGTCGATATTCCCGTTTTTACTGTTGTCTGCAAACATAAATATGACAATCGGGGGAGAAATAAGTCGTTTAACCAAGCCAACAAGTTGCTTTATGCGAAAGGAGGCGTTAACTTGCTGTGCTGTCCAATCGGCAACGTTATAGACTACAAGTATGGTTTCGCTTCCTGAGGTAGAATGTCTTAGCAAAAGACAACGCAGAACTAACACAAGGTTCAAATAGTGACAATGGAGCTATTATCATTGATTTCCCGCTCATTAACTCGGCCTGTAATCTCGTCATCTGTCGAAATAAAGCCACCGCCTACCCTGGAGTGGCTCCCAGCACTCCCCTTTATTGGAACTGGAGACAGCAGCGCTCAAGGCTGCTGTCCAGGGTGCTGGTGCTGTCCAGGGTGCTGATGCTGTCCAGGGTGCTGATTCTGTCCAAGGTGCTGAAAGCCTGCAAACTGTGCTTAGTGCTGTTGTGGGCAATGGACGACTCTTTCACTTGCCAGATAAATTAAACACATAGCAAAACTACTACTACCACTAGTCCACTAGCTCACTAAATACCACATTATATCTACGCATCGGCAAAGTTGACAACATTACTGTAGAAGTCCTAGTGTTGATCTATTTTCTGAAACTAAATCAGAAATGGAGTATAGTGCAAGTGTAAGAGGAATGTTTTTAACCCACCAAGTGCTTTTTGGATATTGGAAAACCAACAATTTTCTGTGTACTGTCCAGACCATAGTGGAGGGTGCTAATGCACATAACCCAGTGGAGGTTTATGAACATGCTGGATAAACACTATTGATCTGGTGGAGATGTAAAGACTAGCTTTGAAATCGGATCTCCACGTGAATATGCTGGCTCAGTCAGTCCTCCAGACATGGGGAGCGTTCGGTCACAATGACCGTACAGTGAGACGTGACCTTAAAGACCAAACACTATGCATCAGCGCTGTCTGATGGTTATTAACGGGCCTCACTTTGTCCATCGACTCTGATATTGCACAGATTGAAAAGGAAAAGATCACCCTTGCATACAAGCAATCCATTTAAACTAACGACTATTCGGGCAACCGGCTTCCTCGCTCGACTTCCACTGGCCTAGCAACTGATGATTCAGTGAAATGGAGGCCGTAAAATGGACGAGTAAATGTTATTTGCTGAAGGACTTGATGGATGGGTCTATTAGATAATACGATTGAGATAGTTTGTTCCTACTAAGACTGAGAATGTTGCTTTTAAACACCAGCTAAAACAAGAGTGCCCCTGTGCCCCTGGGTTCACTAGCCCAGGGGGCTGCCACATCCCCCCCCCCCCATCCAAGCCTTTCTCTGTCTTTTATTTTAGCAGAGTTTTTTTTCCTCTCCACATAGGTCAGAGTGTGGGGTGTCACACACACTAACAGAGCTATCCAACGGTTTAGGCTGAACTGAGGTGCGCTACACTGTTGCGGTTCACCACTGTTAGATCTGGTTGCTGGAGGATGCAGGCCTTATCTCCAGCATTATCTATGACTCTCCCCTGAATAGACCCCGTGATCTCATCCCGGGGCAGAATCCCGTCGCATCTCCATGGCAACCGTCAGTTTCCGGCAGAGTGAGAGGTTTGTGCGTGGGTCAGATCAGAAGCTAATGCCATTTCCTGTCCAGCTGGACGCTCTCTTACATGATGGCTATCTGGCCCCACCCCTGGACTGGTACTACGCAGTGAACCTTGCATCTCTTCTCTCTGATAGAGGGAGGGGCAGGATGGGGTGGATGTAGAAGAATCATTCTTCAATTCCTCACAGAGCAGAGTGAATGAGATATACAGTCTGGTGTGCTTTAGACAAAAAGTTGAATGTTATGTTTAAGGGGACAATCTTTCACATTGTGCTGTTCTCTATGATTAGAGTACACGACTTCATTAAATGACCTACACCACGAATAACCTCCTCAATAGCGTTCCCACGCTACACCACAGACGACTAAGAATACTCTCAGTAACTTATGAATAGTGCTCCATTCTTCCTATGCAAAACCATTCACATTTTATTGAGACTGACATGAGGATATGAAGATGCAGAATGTGTAAGGAGACTTCAATTACCTCAGGGACAGCTGAGAGGAGAATGGGAGATGACTAAGCATTGTGCCAGAACACTGTAAGCGTATCCAACTGTCAGGTGATCCACGGTCTCCGCTCCGCCAACGGCCAAACCACACACCCACAGTCACACAGATTAGACCCTGACTACTTAGCGGTGGAATTAGATGTGAGAATCAATTTTTGAGTCAGCGATACATTTTCAGGTGCCTCACCCCTCATCTTTAAATAAGATTGGGGTTGATTTCTTATCTTGCATTAGGGACTATTTTTACTGATGAAGTTGTCAAGAGTATCTTTGTTGTTTTTACACCAACACCAATGCCAAAATAGATACAATTCCAATGTTCTAGAACCAATCATGTTCCCCGCTTACATTTGGGCATGTCTGCATATCTATTACAAGAGCTGTTGTAAATAAGTTTTAATGGAACTGTCATCCTGTGCCAACACATATTAACAGAGCTTCAATTCTAAACTGAGCTGACAGCTAATTGTGGTAACGTAATAGCACCTCTGTCTTAGCAAACACACTGAGGAAAGATCTCCTACCCCTCCAGATCTCCTACCCCTCCAGATCTCCTACCCCTCCAGATCTCCTAACCCTCCAAATCCTGAGCTAAACATGACTATTCCGTAAACACTCAGGCTCTGTGGTCAAACTCCCATTCAGCTCAGATTGCTGACAGAGGACCGGACCAGCCCTTCCGGCCAAGCGAGGCTCCCCTTCATCAGGTTGAGCTGGAGGACTCTGTCCCCAGGGCCTCTTCAAGGCCTGCATTCATTCACACAGCCATAAATTCTCCCTTTGAGGCCGGGCCGTGGCTGCCCTGTCCCCCCGCCCCCCCCTCCATCCCCCAGGCGTATGAGGCTTACTGCTCGGCTCCCTGCTCCAGTCTCCGAGAGGCCTCTCCGAGGCTGACTTATGGCTCGATAAGGGGGGAAGGGGGGGGGGGGGGGGGGGGGCTTCTGTCAGCAGCAGGTTTTAAGAGGCAGCTATAAAGAGGCGTTTCCTCACACGCAGATTAAGCGTGACCCATCGCTGGAGAGCAAGGGAGGGCAGCTTGCCTTGATAGCATCTCGTTGTTCCAAGATTTTGGCTTCTGTAAATACAATGTTGAGGAACACCGTCTAGGGAATATTGGTGGGATTGATGGCAGGAAACTAGGAAAGCTTTTAACATGGTCCATACAATAAATGACCCTGAACTACAACTGAAACGCCTCAGGGTATTTGAGGCATCAAAAGGAAAATGACTCGCTTCTCACTGGCTCAAGTTAATTTGTCTCTTAAATTCGACAGCCGAGATAAGACTTTCAAAAGGATGAAAATACCAAGGCCTTTCCTTTTCATGAAATTTGCCTGGCTGCTTCCACTGACTACACATACACACACTCAAACAACTTGAATAAACTCTTATGCATCTTGATGAACTGAATGAATGGAGGTTTAGTAAATTAGAATTTAGACAGCTGTGACACAGAGACAAGAGAACGGAACAGACCAATCAGGCAGATACACAGGGAGAAAATACCTTGTGTTTGCGTCTAATGTCACCATCGTCTGTACCATTCCTTGCATTTCTATGTGCCTGCAAGAAGACCATTGGGAAGTATTTAAGCCTTCACATTCGTCACCTTCTGATGTTAATGAGGCTCTGTGAAGGCAGAGATTCAAATTTAAAGGATGAGGCCTTGAGGGTGAACGATCAGCTGGACGTCGTCCACTCTCTGATGCTCTGATGATCTGCTCAGAGCTGATTACTCCCCCAGTTTCTGGGGCTAATATGGTTTCTGTGCAACTCAGCCCCCCCTCCCCCTGAGCTTAAATGAAGCATTAGCTCAGAGTTCTCCCCAGCTAAGGCCAGCCAAATGACTAGGCCCACCGGAGCAAGCCTCATTAAGACCTGGATGAAAATACTAATTGCCTAAAACAAGCCGAGGTCAGAGCACGGCGAGCTGATACCCAAGGACACGCAGCACGGGCGCCATGTGATCCGAGCCCGGATGACGGCTGACACTTTTCCAATCCTTCCGATGTTTTATTCTTTCTATATTTATAACCCTCTTCCCTTCCTTCCACCCCCCGCCCCCCTTCCCCCCCACACCAACATGGAAGGCTTTGCTGTTTCATATGGAGGGACGGATGGGGGGGCACGCAGGAAAGAGAGGGGGAACATGGCGGAGAGGCGGGCGATTTTAGCGAGGGTTGAAACCCCGCCTGGCTGGCCACGGCTCGGCAAGCAGCTGCAGCTGATGAGGACTTATGTAAACCAGGGACACAGCCACTAACTGAGGTTGTTTTATTTATCGTTCCCGCGTTTGCGATCGTGTCGTCGGTCCCCCCCCCCCCCTCGCTGTCACGGCGCTGAGGCGTGAGCGCGGCCGGACGTCCTGATGTGTTGCGATGCTGCAGTGCGGGTGAGAGAGCAGCACCTGGCAGGCTGCATGGATGACAGCAGGGCGCTGGATGAAACGGGGTGAGTCAGTGGGGTTGGAGGGGGACAGACTGTGGCTGGCTGTCAGACCGGGTAGAGGAAGCCTGGACGAACGTGACAAACACTGTTAAAGACAAAATGGAGGTTTTTACAATGAAGACCCATTCTCATGTTTCCAAATCAGCAAACGAAACAGTTCGAAGAAAGTTAAGGGCTTCACGGTTGAAGGAATACAATTACATGTGTGGAAAAATATAATCCACTGCTGTTGTTTCTGAACATATAATTTGGAAGCAAAAAAACTGTAACGCTAACAAAGAACAATAACGAGTATGAAACAATCCTATATACAAGTGTCCGATCATTCTTAAACCCTTTAGCTGGTCTCTGAGAAGGGCACAGACTAGCTGAGTCTCCCAAACAGAGGGAAGATGAATTGGGTGGAAGAGCGGACAGGAGACAAGGGCAGGCCTGGAGAAAGAGAAAAAACATCCGAGTCAATCCCATCTTCCACCATGACTGGAGTCAGAAGGTAGATTACAGTAGGTACACACATATGTACATTGTACAGGCATGAATAACATGACAGAATACAGGAACAGATAATAATGTAAGAAATTGCCTTTCATCCACATTATGAATGTTTGTTCCTTTCAGATAAACACAAGATGATCATAACGAACGCTGGCATGAACACAACCTTTGGATGTGGGCTTTTTTTTGGTGCCAAGTGGACCAATGTGGTCTCTTAGCGTCTAAACTAGAACCACTGTGAACTCAGGGGTGTATCGATATCAAGGCAAATGCAATTAAAGAACACAGCTGAGATATCTGTGGGGACAGGACTAATCGAATCCATGTCAGTTTGACACTGCAGGCCTATCCAACACTGGGGCCGCAGGACTGTAATCAATACACACTGTGCATCCAGGGCACAGGCTCATTTCCTTCGGTTTTGCTGTTGTAGCGTCATAAGCGCAAAGGCAAAATCCTCTATGCATGTCTATGGAGACGTGCGTGTGTGTGTTTGCCTGTGTGTGGGGTGTTTGAATGTGTGTGGGGTGTTTGCATGTGTGTGGGGTGTTTGCATGTGTGTGGGGTGTTTGCATGTGTTATGCGTGTGCGCTGGTGCGCATGATGGCGTTACCGTAATAGCAGCCCTTAGACTCCATCAGTTCAGGGGTGTGGAGGCTGAGAGTCCTGAGGATGGGGGTCTGAGGGGATGGGAGGCTGGAGGGAAGGGGATCTGGGGGGCTGGAAGGCTGGGGGGATGGGAGGCTGGAGGGCTGGGGCACTGGGAGGCTGGAGGCTTGGGGGGCTGGGAGGTTGGAGGGCTGGGGGGATGGGAGGTTGGAGGGCTGGGGGGATGGGAGGCTGGAGGGCTGGGGGGCTTGGAGGCTGGAAAGCTGGGAGGATGGGAGGCTGGAGGGCTTGAGGGGTGCCATGAGGGCGGAGCTCAGCTGCAACAGGGTGAGAAACAACCAGTAAGTGAGGAATCCTGGGTAGAAGAGGCACTGCTCTGAGGAACTCCATCAAAACTATCCCAGGTGAAAAGCAGGGGAATAGAACGACGATCGTTTCAAATTGGTGAAAATTAAACACGTTTCTGTCGTTGGAACTTTTGAACTTAGCCCACAAATGGGAATTTTGACTCCCACAAGCATAATCCACGCATCATTGTGCATTAGAACTTAGCAAGTCAAAAACACCAGGGATGAAAATGATGATTCTTGTTCTCTTCCAATTAACAAACAATTAAGTCTGCCCTGCAGTGGGGTTTCCCAGGAGACTTTGCAGGGGTGAATGCCTAATGAGTGACAAACAAGCCAACAACAGGAGATGAGCTTCTGCTCTCCTAACCATGAGGAACTCTGAGACCAACAGCAGCTGTTTGCTAGTCAGGGTGTCTACTAGGCAGGCTGCCAGAAAACAAGGCCAACATTTGTGTTTGGAATGTGTCTGGCTTGTTGATTGGACAGTGTTCATGTACCAGCTTGGATAGGTGTGTTTTCTCCACATTAACACCTTATAAATGTGTTGGCTCACGATTATATTGGTATTAAATTCCCCAAACGAAACCAGTGCTTGTACACACCTGAACAGACTTTTTTATTAAAAGTTTTATTGAAGTTTCTCTCACTTTTTAAATTTACGAAGCCAAATAAATTATACGTGATGATTCTCTTATGGAAACACAGAAGACGTGTTATGCTCTAGTCAGCCCATTCGTGATATTGAAATGTCTTCCTACAAAGACAGTGTAATCCAGATATCCCAAGAGGTCCATCCACACCTGGGTCAAGCCTCACATTACATTAACACAACCCCACCTAAGATTGAAACTGATTTTTGAGGCATGCAGCTAATACATATTTTACACAGATTTTCTTTAACTTAATGTCCATGACAGGCAGTGTCAACTCCCTGTCCCCCCTCTCACCTCTCGGGGATCAGGGTCGGGTGTCCAGGCCTGGTCCCAGACGCTGGAGCACAGGGCTGGCTCCTCCCTCCTCAGCCCCTCAAACTGCTCTGGCTTCTGATCCTGGAGGAGGTCAATCCCATGATGCATTACCAAAGAACCAAAACATTCCGGAACATTCCAGCACTTGCTATTCTACACTCCAATACTTTCTGAGAATGGATTTGTGCTGTATATACATTAGGAAGGTTACTGTTAAAAGCAGGGTTCCATTTTGATGACTTTACAGCAGAAGTCTACTTAATACCACTTAGGTCTCCACAGAGAGGAGTGAGAGGTCAGGGGTCATACCTGGACCTCGGAGTTCAGCTCCCTGAAGACCTCCAGCTCTGGAAGGTCATCAAGTCCAGGATAAGGAGTCTGGAAATCAGTTATTTACATAAATCTTTCTTTTAAAAAGCATTCAAATATCAAAGGAATTCCTATGATTACTGGTAGTTCCCATAACTGATGAGGTCATTTAGCTGATGCTTTAATCCTAGCAGACCTACAAGGGAGGATTTGAACCTCGGATCTGAAACTGCTCCCACTACAAGCCAATACACTGGATGAATTCAACATGAGCTCCAGGGCAGCTTGTCTTCATTCAGCAGCAGACCTAATACATTCTCAGGATTGATTCTGAAATGTACGTCCAGCACTGCCCTGAAGCCAGAGTGATCCTCTTAGAACGTGTGCTGTTCTCGACACGGCTCGGAACTGGGCCCCGCGTCATCCTTCCTGTTTCTGTAGAACAACCACCCCCCCTCCCCCCCCCCCCCCCCCTCCCTCTCCCGAGCCTGGACACTGGTAATTAACCCAGGAGAGGGTGGGGCTCGGAGGGGGAGCAAGCAGCTGGGAGATAAAGAGGAAGCGTGGGAGAGGGAGAGCGGAGGAGGGAGGGGCTTTACCTTCAGCAGTGGGGAGGGAGCCGGTTCATCCTCTATCTCCATCCCTTCATCAAACACGCCCTCCCCCAGGTACAGGGTCACGGGGTTCAACTGGTCACAGAGCTGACACAGTCAAAACAAAGGGCACAGTCAGCAACACAGTCACTGTAACTGGGTGCAAAACATACGTGTGTGTGTGTGTGTGTAAATATGAGTGCGTGTGTAAATGCCTTGGTTTCTTTTGTGTATTTTATTTTCTCTTTAATGTGAAGCGTCTAGGAAAGCACTATATAAATGTTACGTTTTCTTATGATTGACGTGTATAAACGGTATATGTGAATGTGTATAATAAGTACAGTCAGTAAGTGTGTATAAACAGTGTGTGTGTGTGTGTGAGAGACTGACCGCAGCGCTGGCTGCAGCGCTGCACTCTTGTCCGTGGCCCTGGTCCTGCAGAACACTGTGGACGTACACGTCCTCCTCCGTGTGCGTGTCGCACAGGAACAGCTGCAGGACGTCCCCCTGGTAGCTGTGGAGGGCGCCCACCAGGGTGCGCTCGCAGCACAGCTTCTGGAACAAGCTGGTGGCCTCAGCGCTCCACTCGGCCTGGACCAGCCAACGAAGACGGGCGCAGCCGGAAGCGGCAGTAGAATAAGCAGCAGAAAGTAGGACGTTAAGCAACAAACTGCAACAAACATTTAGCGACAAACTTTCCTCCGAGATGAAGAACTTCTTTGATTGGAAGATAAGAACTTACTTTGACCGGCTTGACTCCAACTAGACATGAGGGGACAGCTTGAGCTGGGAGCTCAGAATAACAAGACCTAGTAGGGACAACAGGACAGAAGAAGAGCAGCAACGTGATTGGCTAGGAGCATGAAATCAACCTTCTTCTGATAACCTGTCACTAATGTACATTTTTACCGGCCCTATCGGCTACATCATCCTCACAGCGGATGCCTAGGGTTGAGAGGTTTGGTCTACTAAACATGGATTGAGTTCCTACTTGAGGAACTTGAGGCTGGCACAGTCTACGCTGGAGAGGTCTCCAAAGTCCACGTAGTAGACCTCCACCTGGGTGTCGCTGAGGACGCGGTGGATGACCGCGCGGTAGAACCACGTGTTCCTGAGGGCCACGCAGCAGGCCTGGCCCCGACGCACGTAGCGCGGGGGGAGGCGGTAACGCTCCGACACCTCGGGACAGGTGTAGCAGCTCCTGAGGAGGAGGAAGTGGAGGAGAGGGCAGGGAGGGAGGGGAGGGAGGAGTGAAACGGGTAAGGTGGCCAAGGACAGGAAGGGTGGGTTTGGTGAGATAGACATTGCAAGATGGGTCTTATATTATGCAAGCGAAAAAGTGTTCAAATTCAAACATTCCCCCTCACACCCGGCCTCTCGACCTCACAAACGCTCCCTCAGCTTGGCTTGTGTCGGCACCTCATTTCGATCATCATGTTCTCCAGGGCGTGGGTCTCCTGCTCCTCGTCAAAGCGCAGGTAGAAGTGGCTGGGCGACGCCACCCACTCCACCAGCACGGCGACCAGGGTCCGGGGGCTTCGGCGCACGGGCGCCGGCAAACGCTGTCCGCGCAGGGCGTCCGGGGGCACCAGCAACCCGCCGCCCATGATCACCCGCATGGTGGGGTACGGATTGGCCACCTGGGAGCATGTGCACACATTCCGTCTGGGGATGTAGCTCAGGGACACTGCTATACCATGGTCTAAATCTAAATCTACCTTCACACAGCTACCTTCATAGATCAAAGCATGGTGGGGAACAAAAGGGATTTGACCTGAAACCATCAACTTTCAGCTCTTCCCTTGTTTGCCCTGAGAGACAGAGGCTCCATGGCCAATGAGAGCTGAGGAGGCTCACCTGCTGGTAGGTCTTGTTGGTGATGCTAAGCTCCGGGTCACACCCCTCTGGGTCATCGTCTGTGGCAACAGGGTCACTCTCCAGGCCTTCCCAGGGGGACTCCTGGCAGCTGAGGTAGTACCCTGCCCTGGACGGGTTGAGGCCCTCCCCGATCTCCTCTCCACCTGGGCCGCTGGGGCCTGACACAGCCGCGATGTCGGTCACCATCCAGCTGACGGACCCGCCCTCCTTCAGGGGCTGAAGGTGGAGCGTGTCGTTCAGAGCGCCCGCCATCTCCGTCACGCTCAGGAAGCCGCTCTGGATCACGGGTAGCTCCTCCCCAAATACCTTCTGAGGACAGGGGTCAAGGTCAAACACGAAAGGTCAAGTTCAGCTGAGGAACACAATGGTGAGCGTCACATCTGAAAACACCATCACTGTACCTGTACATTAACATACAGTACATTTTACCTTGTATTCTGAAGGGAGATCATGCACAGATATTCCTTCACTGCTCTGACTGACAATCTGCAACAAAATGAAGAGATCTTTTTTTAGGATTCTAATATTAGAATGGCTATCACTGCTATGACGATGTACGATTCGAGCTTTGGACTGATGTCAGGGTAGATGTACTGGTGCATCTGGAGACAGCCTCCTGTCTTCCATCCTTCATCCAGACTGATGTGAGGAAACAGAGGGCACATTCCCCCAGGCCTCCCTAGTAAGATTGCCTTCACCAGTGCTTCCTTCCAAACATCAATCACCATGAAGGGGAAGATCAGCCAGGCACTTCCTTCTGTGTGTGTGCAGAC
This sequence comes from Neosalanx taihuensis, assembly GCA_030340665.1. NCBI lineage: Eukaryota > Metazoa > Chordata > Actinopteri > Osmeriformes > Salangidae > Neosalanx > Neosalanx taihuensis. Next base: position 5,269,750 of record CM059312.1, on the reverse strand, counting down.
GGACTTGGGTGTGTCTGCATACACGTGTGTGGTGTGTGTAACTGACCTGTGTGTGATTGTGTGTGTGTGTGTGTGTGTGTGTGTGTGTGTGTGTGTGTGTGTGTGTGTGTGTGTAGACAGACCTCTCTGAGTCTGGTCTTCAGCTGGGAGCTGACTGTGCCTGCTTGTCCGTTCTCCAGGATGCACTGCTGCATCTCCTGTTCAAGCTGAAGGTGACCAACGGAAAATCAAAATCATGGAATCAACTGAGAAGAGGCAGAACCGGATGGCAGACCTGAGTCATGTAGAATCATACATTTGTCATAAATTGAAAACACTAGACACTTGGATTTATAAATTGTAAATCTGTCTATGAATGTGTTTTTCACCCTGAACACTGCATTTTAGTCAATTCAAAAGGCGACCTTGATGATCTTCTTTTGAAACAGTTGGTCCTCAGAGGGAGGCTGGGGCTCAGGTGCAGGGGGCTCCATGTGCTGGCCCCTCTCTGTGGTCCCCTGGACTGTGCTGGTCCCCCCTGCGCTGGGGGTTTTGGAGACCGGGGCCTCGGAGAGACAGCCCACATGGTTTTGATGGCTCAGCGGCCTGGAGCTGTCCACTGGAGCTGAAGGTGAGGGGGCAGATGGAAATGGTGAGCTCTTGACCTGCAGTCAAACGATCTACTACTGAGTATACCCACAAATGTGAGAACACTTCGGTTTTAATGTATGTATTATGTAATGTTACATTGCGAGCACTCAGGGAATTACCAAATTCAACGGTTGACAGTTTATTAATTACACGGATTGTGTTCAGTATACCCACGGATGTACAAGCTTGTTTCAACACGTTTTCAAAGCTGGAATGTTGCATAAACCTTTCGTGTTTTCAGTCTACAAATATTCCTTCAGACTCAACATGAAGTCAGCTATTGTCGAACACATGACAAACAAAAAACAGCGACCCACCTTGCGAGGTCACCGCTGACCTAACGACAGCCTCAGACATCAAGGTCTGTTCGGGAGGCTTCGGGGAAGGCGTCCTCCCTGGCTGGGACCTCATGACCTGAGAGTCCACTAGCGGCTGTCTCCTCAGTGTTAACACGGAGCCTAATCGGCTCCTCTGGACCACCACCATGTCTGCTGCTGCCCCCAGCATCTCAGCCACGGAGTAGAAGCCATAGTTGGTCACACGTAGCGGCTGGCCGAAGCGGCGGGCGAAGGAGCCCTCCAGCTCGGACAGGCTGAGGGGCCCCTGGGAGAGCAGCTGGCGGAGCTGGGCACGGAGCTGGACAGGGAGGGCTGGAGGGGCCCACCCCCGCCTGGGCAACACCGTGGGGGTAATGGGACCAGAGGGGTGGAGGTAGCGGGGGGAGATGCAGGCCTTTCGGTTGTAGGCTTTGGCGCCTTTGGCAACGCGCTGCCTGGCCACCAGCACTTCAATGCCTCGGGTGCTCTCGTCTGAAATAGCTGTGATGGAAGAACAGGGAAATGAGAGAAAGGGGGAGATGCAAAAATATGCAGTATATGACGTCATACCTGAAGTGTACAGTTTGGTAAATAATGCATGAGTAATCATCAACAAGCTGATCTTACCTTTTAAAACCAAACTGCCATCTGCCTGATACTCCAAGGCAACCACATCTGGCATCTCCCTGACCATGTCCAGCACATTGTGGAAGCCAAAAGCCCGCAGAGGGAGCGGATGGCCGACCATGTTGTTGTAATCACGTTTCAGTTTGTCTGGGGCAAGGCCCATTTTAGCGGACATGAGCAGACTGCGCACATGTTTCTTCAGCTCTGCGAGCTCTTGGGTCATCCTTTCTATCAATTGCAAATCCTGTCAACAGGTTTGGAGAGATGATCTGTCTCGGAAGAAATGGGGTCATGAACATGACTTACAGGGGCCCTTGACAAGTGCACGCGCTGGTTTACACGCTAGCTACAGTAACAAACAATGAGTTGCAGACTTTTTTTTAACGGGATTTAGTTAGAATTTAGTCTGAAATGTACTTACCAAATAATTTAACCTCAGTAAAGTGTATATAGATTAAATGTAAATACATTTGAACCGATATCCCTTAAAGCGTTGCACGTGCACTTTCAGTAAGTGTATTACTGAGTGACGTCATTGCCAAGTGCATGGTTCATCTGCAGCCTGTTGTCAAAACTGTTGGTAAGAAATAATAATATTTATAAAAGTAAGCCACACATTTACTCATTACTTATTTACTCATTCATTACGGTCATTTATGTTAGGGCACCTTCAGCAATCCACGTGTATTCATGAAATGTTTCGGTGTCATTAAGGCCATAACAAGAGTCAATGCTTTTCTATCCAGCAACGAAAATGTGGGTCAAACACTTAATTTACAATTTAATTAAATTGTGTAAGGGAGTATGTGTTTCTTCGGTGTATTTAAAACAGAACAACCCTGGGTTCAGTGTTTTGGAAGAGATGTCTGAGTTTGCACATTCAGGAGAGGCGCTGAGAGACTCCCCAATCCTGAGTCATTGCCTGTTACTTATCACTTTTACATGGAGAGATGTTATAAAACATACAAAATAAAAGTAAGTTATGTTATAGTAATTTGTTCCTAGCGAAATGTCTCAGTTTAGGATCAAATCCTAACCTACATGTTACTCTCAGTTGCATCATACAGTACTTTTAACCACTCATCCTTGTTAGGTTGTGTGTTTGGTGCTGAAGATCCTCCCTCTATCCTTGTCTGGTGTACACCCCCACCCTCCCCTTTCTCCTTCCCAGAAAAGAGCTTCCTCAAACACAAGGTCATGGAAGTCCTAACCAACACTTTGCATAGTGAAGTAACGACATCTGTTCTCTCATTGCTCCTGGGACCTCCCAGTCTACCTCCACCAGCTGAATGCTTCTTATCGATGAGATTCCACGTGTAATGGAGAAAAAACCAGAGCCTGCCTCAGCCTTGGCCCCTGCCCCAGCCCCTGCTTCAGCCTCGGCCCCTACCTCGCCTCATCGCTCCTCCAAAGCTGGCAAGGCAGCGAGGAAGGAGCGCCCCCCTGCCTCTAAGGGCCACCGTCTCAGGGCCAACAAGACGGTGAGACAGACGGACGCCCGTGAGCATAAAGACCGGAAAAAGAAGAAGGTAACTCTGGAGGTAGAGGAAGTGAAGACAGAGGACGAGGAGGACGGGGTGCTGAAGTCCAGCTCCACAGTGGTGGATGTGGATGCCGTGAGAGAGAACGCCAGGGCCGGGGAGAGTGAGGAGTCGTTGGGCCTGCTACTGGAGAGTGGCTGGGCGGAGGAAGGTAAGATTATAGGGAGTCATGATTGGAAGGTTGTGAGTTGGATTCCTGGCTGTGACTACATTATGTTGTGTCCTTGGGCAAGGCACTTCACCCTACTTGCCTCAAGGGAGAATGTCACTGTTCTTGCTGTAAATTACTCTGGATAAGAGCGTCTGCTAAATGTAAATGTCTCACCAGGTCTGAAGCAGAGGAATCTAGGCTTGTGTGAGTGGGTCCTCATGGTGTTAGCTTTAGCCCTGATCCTCCTCTTCCTACCCCTCTCCATCTGGTTCTGTGTCAAGGTAACTATTGGATTTCCCGTTAAAGTCACACTACTTTAGACATATGGAGATTCTTTTTCACTTTGATATTAATACAAACATTGTGTTTTGATTGACAGGTAGTGAGAGAGCATGAGCGGGCTGTGATCTTCAGACTGGGTCACTTACTAAAAGGCAGACCCAAAGGACCTGGTCTTAATTAATTCTACAAATCATTATTTCACTGTTATCTAAAATCTGTCTGATCACATCATAAGACTGAGATCTGATTAAAAAAATATATATATATATATATATATATTGCTAGTTTATGAGACCGTCAACACAGCAGATCAATGAGTATGAACTGTGTTTTACTCTCCCAAGGTCTTCTGTTCTACTTTCCATTCCTGGACGTTTGCCAGAAGATAGACATTCGCCTGAAAATGCTCAAGGTCCCACCTCACACAGTACGGTAACTCTTTTGACAAGCCACGATCAAAACACAACACGCCATCAATTATTCCGATTCAATTCCTCAGAGCGTAGAAAAAAAGCATTCATATTGCACTGATGTGAAATTATAGTATGAGCGCTGTACACGGTAAATTGTATGTGGGCATTACCCAAGCATGTACAGTACTTTGTGTGGGCCGTGGAACATGTACAGTAAACATTTTCTGTGACAGAAAAAAAATTATTGATAAATGTGCTTTGCATACAAGAATGTCCTATGTTGCCGTGGAAATGAATGAAGCATTGCACTAAACAAATGGATGTAGGTGGTGACCAAGGACCTGGTGAGCACAGAGCTGGGCGCGGTGGTTTACTACCGGATAGAGAACGTGGTTCGCTGCTCTACAGCCCTGTCTGGTCTGACTACCATGCTGCAGGCTGTGGTCCAGGTGGGGCTCAGAGATGTGCTGGCCCATCACAACTTCACCCAGGTGCTCCTGGACAGGAAGAGGATAAGCCAGGAGATCCAGGTTTGATGTGTGCTCTCGTCTCTAGTTCCTGTACAGTACAGATCAGTTAGGACATGTTTCCCCATACACCATACTTAGTTAGAAGTCAAATACTTGCATGTAAACGCGGTTCTAGTTGTGTTTTCTTTGTTTTTCTTCATGTAAATGTTTTTTACATCTTTGCAGGTTGCCGTTGATTCTGTGGCCTGCCAATGGGGGATCAAGGTGGAGCGAGCAGAAATGTAAGTGTGGAATGAAGAGTTTGACACTGCTGAAGTCACACAGTGCGAGCGCCTCAAATGGTTCATATTGCTAAAGCCCCTGTGGTGTTTGAAACCTTTTGGCCTTGTGTTGTGTTGTCATTCTGCTTGAAGAGAGGACATTTGTCTCCCGGTGGAGTTGCAGCACAGTCTGGCGGTGGAGGCAGAGGCCAAGAGACAAGCCCAGATCAAGGTGAGGGCTTCATCAAAACTCATTTAGATTTGATTTGAAAACCTTGCCAAAAAAATACTTTTCTTAAAACATTCCATGAAACATTCCAAGCATTGTTAGCTCAAAATGTCCAATTTCTAAGTAATATGCTCTGGGCAAATATACCATTTAGACTGAAGCGTAATAATCAGTGTTGCCTGTCCCTCTAGTCAGGAACAGCGTGAGCTAGCAGCAGCAGATGAACTCTTCTTCCTGTCCTGTTCCAGGTGATCGCAGCTGAGGGAGAGAGAGCAGCCTGCGAGGCTCTGAAGGTGTCCCTAGACTCCCTGACGGGCTCTCCTGCTGCCGTGCAGCTACGCCTGCTGCAGCTCCTCCACACCCTGCGCAGCGACCGGCCCACCATGGTCCTCAACCTTCCGTCCGACCTCCTCACCCTGCCCCCCGACCTCTCCCTCCTGCCTGCCCTGGCCGGAGGTGGAGGGACCAGGGAGGGCCGCGACTCAGACTCCCCCATGATGTAGGACGAATGGAATGTTACGACCGGGGATTTTGAGGATGAGAATTGAGAGGATGGTAGAGTGTGTTTGACCGATTCTAGGATGGTTTGTCTCCGTTAAAATTAAAATCAGTTGTTATTTTGTTTGTATTTTAGGATTTATTATTGTCATGATACACTGCAGAAGCACCTGATCAACACTGGATGTTCCACACAGCAACATAAGATAACAGTTCACACCACTCTCTATTTTGACTCCAACTGCACTCATCTGTCAGTGTCAACAAAGACCAAAGACCAAATGAAAAACAGAACAAGAAGAGGTACTTAAATAAAGTCATAAGGTCAGACCTTTAAAGAATTTCAAAACTTCAAATACAAACTCATCAGAGGTTTAGTCAAGTCGTGTCTCACACTAACACTGACTGCTGGTCTGGGATCAGCGCTTCTTGGGCTTGGAAGGTTTAGGTGTCTGTTCAGGCTTCCGACTGGCTGGTTTGGGAGCAGGATCGGACTCCATCTTTTGGGGTGTGGCAGCCACTGCTTTCTTACTCACTGAAAACAACGATGCAGAACACTGATCGTGTTACTACGACAAGATCCAGATCTTTGGACGTGGTTCTCTTTGGTAACAGTCAAGAAACAAATGAAGTTCTTAAGAGTGTTTGGTTACTTGCACACGGTTGTATTACTGCTGTGTGTGAGGGGCGTGTGTCACAGAGGCGGGCTACCTTAATGCTAACCCTAGCCCTAACCCTCTCCTACCTTTGGGCTCTAAGCTGGGCCGTCCCTGTAGCTGCCTCTCCATGTCGTGGATCTTCTCCAGAGCAGCCTGGAGCTCTTCCTCTGCCCTCAGAGCTCGCTCCTCTGCCTCCTGGGCACGGGTCTCCATCTCCCTAGTGCACACACGCAACGCACGTGCACATGAATATGCACACACGTGCCCATGAATGCACAAGACAACACCCGTGTGCGCATGGATACACACACAAACATGCAACGTTCGTACACATGAAAACACAACCACACACACGTTAAATTCCACCCGTTTCCACCCCCCCCCGAGCCCACCATGTGGGGAAACTCACAGCAGTTCCTTCTGCAGCAGACCCACAGTGGCCAGGGCATCAAAGGCCCTGTGTGCGCTCTCTGTGTGAGGACTGATGACCATCTCTTCAGTCTGCCCGCAAACACACAGTCCACACATCAGCACCAAACAAAGTCCTTATACTGCACTGTTCACTCTGCCTAATGTGGATATACTGTATGTTCTCACTTCACATCACAATACAATTGACATGATGAACGTAGTGTTGTTTCACATTAAGGCAGCATGCTAGCCAGGGTGTGAGGGGTGTGGTCCAGACTGACCTGCCCTAGATGGACCCTGTGCTCTCCCAGGGTTTGTTCGATGACGTAGCCATCGTGTCCTATGAGCTTCATGATGCTGCCTCCCTGACTGGCTTCCTGCACAGCCTCCTCCTGGCTCTCTGACTCCTCCTGCAGGTCAGAACATGCAAGTACAAGTACACTCCAGCTCACTGGCCATTTGTGTTTCAGACGCTGGAACCTAATCACCATATGGCCATATTCTTTTCTAGAAAAAAAAGAATGATCTTGCAGTTACTACCTCACGGTTGTGAACATCAGCCAGGCGGCTGGCCTCTGTCACCTGTGACCTTCCAGAATCTTCCTCGTCCTCCTCTGGTCCGTGGATCTGTCAGAATAATCAAAGCATCAGTGGAACATCCCAAAACAACTGTGTGTGTGTAGGATACAGACCATTGAGCAGACCATCTCACATTGACTCCCAGTACTATCTCAGGACTGAGGAATATTGACTTTGGTTTGAGACACAAATGGACTTCCATCTCCAGGACCTGGTAGGAGCAGGTGTGTAGACTGTAACCTTACATCTGATTCCACGTTGGCTGACAGGGTAGGAAGTATATCAGTGGTGGACGTGGGGACCAGTTTGGAGGTGACACGCAGGTCCACAGGGCTGCCTTTGACATCGGACAGCAGGATCGTACAGGTGTCCTTCCACTCGTCACACTCCCTCTGAATAACACGCACACATCATGCTAACACATTGCATGTGCATGTAAACACTTGCACACCTGTTCATGGATTCCATAATAACAGATCTCCATCCTAATGAATGTAATGAATGGAGCCTGGGTTAAACTGCATGTGAGGCCGCAGAGCTCCTCTCTGTACGTACCTGCAGCTTGGTGAGCTCGTACAGTTGGTTGTCTGTGTTTTCGTGAGCCATGGTCCTCTTCTGAATGTCCTCCTCCACGATATCCTGACAAGAGCTGGCACGGAAGGTAGAGAAGAAGGGAAGAGAGCAAGAGAGAGGCGCTCGGTGTCAGGAAGAGTGTTCCAGGGCAGCCTGAAGTGTTTGGCCTCTCCTGGACTGAGCTGGGCTCACCTGGTGATGTACTTGGAAAAATAGAGCAGCTCCTGCGCCAGCCTCCTGGCGTCCTCCTCCAGCCGCGCCACCGAGGCCTCCCTGAGGGCCTCTGGACCGGGCCCCGTCAGCGGCAGGGGCTCCTGCTCGTCGCACTGGTCCGGAACCATCTGGAGCAGCAGGTCCACCATCCAGCGAGTCAGAGCAGTGTGGATGGAGCTAACCTGGGACAGGTCACAGACACGCTAAATATCTTTCCATGATCATATTAATAGCTACAAAATATAAGACAATACTATCTTTATAGGTTAAATATCAGGTTACTGATGCAAGTTATTGAGGACAGTGCCACCAAGCACTAAACAGTACCTCTTCACAAAGCCTCTGGTTCTCACAGTCAAAGAAGTTGGACTGGGTGGAGACAAACTCTCGAACGGAGTTGAGCACGTCGTCGATCTCTATCCTATGGAATCACAGAAAAGCAAAAGGCTCAATCGGGTACGTATGTTGGGAAGCCCTGTATATAGCATGCAGAGAACCATAGTGACGGTCTCTCTCTTAAGGCTGGTCTCACTTGACGTGTGGTTTCTTCTTCATCCTCCCGTTGTCTGGCTGGGTGCTCGCTACCATCTCCAGAGCCTCCTCTCCCCCCTTTATCCATCGCTCCAGCTCCTTCACTAGCTTCAGCCAATCACAGTGAGGCAGCACCTCCTTACGTCCAATCAGGACCTTCAGTTTGGTGGCCCACGAGTCCATCACCCCGGCCAGGGCCATCAGATGCTTGTGGATGCCTGGGAGTTCCACAAGGACTTGTAAGAGGAAAGAGCCTTCGACATTAACAGATCCAAATGATCTTCGTTACCCTGCAACTTGACAAAGGGGAGCAAAGTAGCATTTTCTTCATCTTCAAACTGTCTGACAAACCGGAATGCAGTGAACCCCCAGCTTCAAAACTCCTCCAGCTCTACAGCCTCAGTAGCTAGTTCCTACTCCTCACCGCTCTCTCCATTAATGCGTGTGTCTAGCTGTTTGTGCAGCTGAGATACAGTGCTGGCCAGCTCCCTCATGGCCTCCTGGCCACCAGGAGGCGCTCCGTCCGGGGATGGATGTCTCCTGAAGAGCCCCAGGCCCACCTTCCCCCAGGATTCCTGCAGTTGGGCCAGCAGGCTAAGGGCCTCTTGGCAGCAGATGAACTCCTCTCCCCCATAGCGCTCACACTGCACGCTGATCTCCTGGGGAAGGGGGGGAGAACCAGATATGGGCTTCTTATCATGTATTTCATGGACCCAAAGTCCTCCGTTTAAGAAAGATATTGTACTTAAAAGACATGGAAAGTTGGCCTAACCTTGAAAGTACCCCACACATACAAATATTTCCAATAACAACAATGAAAAAAGCATCATATGAAGTTCTTACGTTGGACCACTTTTTCAAGTTATCATACATCTCTTCTTGGAAGGATTTGTCAAATGTTGCATCGTGGCTCCTTGGAGAAGAGAAAACAGACACACTGACAGGACATGGCTCCAAATAGCTGACAGGAATTTGACAGCATGGCTTGAAACATGTCTGAACGTTAGTGCCACATACTTGAGGTTGGTGCTAAAGCAGGCGTGGCATGTGACCATGTCGGCCTGGACCTCCTGGATCTTCTCCCGCTGCCTGAACTCGGCCTCGCTCAGCCGCTGGACGAAGCCGCTCACTAGATCCTTCCACTGCTCTGTCAGCTGGATGATGTGGTTCATGTCCTCCGAGTCCTGCAGCACACCACAACACGCCTTGTTATGGCATACCCTGCCTTCAGTCAAAGGCCTATCCATGCTGATTATTTAGTCCATATACTGTATATAGTTATATAATGATACTATATAGCACCACATTCCCTTCTGTTCATTTTGGTTTGCAAAACGAAATTCAAGAGAGTCGACATAGCTTAGTAGATGCCTTTCCTGCTGTTAAGGACGGAGAAAGATATATGATTCAAGGTTGTTTCGGTCTACTGAAGGGCCTGGATATCCAGGGTCAGGGTTCACCTTGGACATGAGGAAGACCGTGAAGTGCTCGGCGGTCTTGGTCCAGGTCTGCTCACACACGTGGAGCTTGCTGGCTAGGTGCAGACTGTTCACCGCGATCACCTGCAACGCAACAAGCTCTATCTCAACCTATCGAAAATCCTCCAGGGGTTGAGGTACATCGTTGGATCCTTGTAAAGCTTAACAGGGTGATGAACACGACCATGACAGGATACATATTCCACAGATGCAAACCTGAATGCTAACAGATGTGCTAGTGGTGCTCACCTTGAGAGCCAGGCTGTAGGTGACCTTACTCCAGAGGTCTTTCTCGTCGGTCAGACGCTCCACCTGGCTCTCTAAGCGTCGCCTCTGCAGCTCGTACAGGTTGTGGTATTCCCCCGCCATGCTGCAGACGCACCAACACAGAGCATGGTGGGAAAAAAAGACATGTTTAGGAAAGCCATCCCAATTGTTACATGTTTGAGAGAAACGCCAGTTCCAGCAGACAAGTGCCTCAAGCCAATCACCTGTAAGAATATCACTGTCTTACTGTGTGTGTGTGTAGAGGTCAAAGGTTACTTACTCTGAATTCTTCTGAGATTGTTCCAGAGCTTTGGCGAGCTCTTGCTGTGCCCTTGCTCCCTGCTTGGTCACGTACTCATCATGCTCTCTCATGCTGCACAGCTCTCTGACATATCACACACACACAATCAAGCGCATGCATAAGGTACACAGCATTCTTTGAAAAACAGTCTTGACAGTAATGTAGTGAAGCCTTCTAGCAACCAATAAGGTGGTTACAACCTGAAAGAAATCCACACACACGCTTACTTGTTAAGCTGGGTCAGAGAGCCCTTGAAGCAGATGATCTCTTCGGTGAGGCGTCTGTCCAGCGCTCTCTGGGCCAGGGTCTCCGTGTGGAGCCCCTTAAGTTGCCGTGGGATCCGGTCCAACAGGGCCACGTACCTCTCTCTGGGGTAGAAAAAGACACACACTCGCAGAAAATAAAGCGTTCATTGAACCTGTTTGCATTTGGCTTTAGATGAGAGCTAAACGAATTATGTTCGATCATTCTAAACCTTAAATCCTGTTGCACTCATCACTGACCAGAGAATCTGATCGTCAATAGATCTTGGCAGAGCGTGAGGGGCTTGGTAGCGGTACTGACCTGAGTTTAGCCAGGAGATATCCTCTCTCTGCACACTCCACACTGACCTGCCGAATCAGCTCGTGGAACACTATGTTGTAGATGTTCTGCTCTATCCGCACCAGCTCCAGCAAACCTTCCATCTGGGAGAACACAAAACAACTTCTGTTTACAAGTCTTATGCAGAGTGACAGTATCCAGAGTGACTTACAAGTACAGGGACAATCTCCCAGAGGCAAGTAGGGTGAAGTACCTTGCCCAAGGACAGAACGTCACGTTGGCACAGCCAGGGTTCGAACCGTGGATCCTCTGATTACTAACTACCAAGACCCTCACCACTCAGCCACCTGACTTAACTGCTGGTTAAGTCTGGATATCTTTCAATTCCTTGCTCTGTTTGTACAGTATGTTTCCCCATTAAAAATCAACAGAAGCCTGATCATGCAGTCCATGGATGGCCAGCTGTCCTACCTGTGACAGTCCGGTCAGTTCTCTGTACTCCTGGTTCAGCCCAGCCCGCTCCATCATCTCATCCATCACCTTCATCAGCTGGACAGCCTCCAGTCTACCGCTAGGCTTCCTGTTCACACACACACAGACCAGTCACATGCTTTCCTCTCAGGTAGAGCTACAAGAATGCAGATATTGATCTAAATAGTCTTGATGTTTCTCCAGGGACAGAACTATAAGCTGTTGGAATGCAGAAGACCTTGGAACAGTTGGTGATCTGCAGGATTGATATCTACTCACATGGATGGGAACACTTTAAGCATCTTTTTACCATCCTCCAGCAGTACTGTGAATTTGCTAAGAAGAGAAGGGGAGAGGAGAGATGATTTGGGGGCGTGGAGCAGGAGGCTGACGCTGCACAGCAAGTGGGTCTTTACTCACTCGTCAAAACATTCCAGAGCTTCAACCCCTTTGTTTTTCACTATGTGAAACTCTTCTGGGATCAGAGTCTCCATATGCTTTAAGTCCTGCAGAGGGAAGCAATTGGGAAAATCAACAATTGGGACACATGACAAACACACACACGCACATACACACATCCTGATATAGGGCTTGCATTCTGAATCCCCTTTGTATTGCTGGAATTCCTCTCATCCATGGGCGGCAGAGGGATTCTCTCTCTCTGGGATGCCATGGCATCACACAGGAAGGAGATATCTCTGTAACAACATCAAACAGAAACAATCATCCCAAATAACTGAACAGTACAGCTCTATTTGAACCATAAACCAAGATATCTGTCATCTAACCTGCCGGCTCCAGTCAACGATGTTGGCTGGTCAAGAAAATATTTGTATTTTTTACGGCCAACAGCATGATGCCAAACAGCATCTGTGTGTCGTATTCCATGGGTCTACGGAGACAGAAATTAACTTAAAACAAGCTGCGCATAAAATAAGAAATAGATTATTGAAGACGTCATTGATACACCACACCTTCACCTTTTTCGGGGGGGTCTTGCTTTGCTTTGAGAATCCCAGTTTGTTTGGGGGATAGATGGTTGAAGAGAGAGTATCCATGAGTTCATCTGGGATATAATCATTCTGCAATGGGACAAGCTGCATCTTGGAGCGATCTGTCCCTTTCCCTCTCAGCACCGGCAGGTCTGCCACAGAGTACAAACACACCAAAAGAGGGACAGTTAGACCCATCGTTTAATATAAAATGTAACATTTCATCATGCATTTCTGCAGTGTGTCCACACGTTAAAAGCTGAGCCTACCTCTAACATCTTCCCCATTAGCTGGTACAACAGCATGACTTGACTTTATCCGCCCTCCCTCTGGCTTTGGAAGAACAGGCGGTGATGGACTTGCCTTGAGTGTAGTCATACTGAAACACTAACACAACACCATCTGATGTCCTTTAAAGTCATACTGAACACTAACACAACACCATCTGATGTCCTTTAAAGGCATACTGAACACTAACACAACAGCAGCTGATGTCCTTTAAAGTCATACTGAACACTAACACAACACCAACTGATGTCCTTTAAAGTCATACTGAACACTAACACAACACCATATGATGTGTAAACAGTGGTCGCTAGGCAACAGTGGTAGGCGTCTACTAACTAGGGGCTGAAGTTTACCTTTCGGCTGACAAAAACAAGCATTAAATGCATTTCCAAGCAACTTTGTGCTGGATGGCGTTGATGCAAAAGTGAGGCTACGGAAAAACAACAACAAACCTACTCAGCACTTTATATGGCACGTTTCTCGTCCGAGACGCCTCCTGCAATGTGCAGGGAGAATACACTCTCACTCTGGGGTAAGACACGAGAGCCGCCATCTTAACAAGCTCGGACAGGAACACCCACGAGACTGTTCTGCAGGGTTGTCATGTAGACGCTTTGGAACCCGTCAAGGCATGAATTCATTGTAAATTAGAAACGCATCAACCAAGACCTTTGCATGAACTTGGTGATCTCACCTAGCTCAATATCCATGGCATCTTCTAGGAAAGGAGGTAACAATAAGCTGATCAACATCTTCCACCGAGGGGGTCAATATGGCTTCTCTGAGCCACTGGACTTCAGCTCTGTGGTGGAGCTGATCCAACACTACCACCATGAGTCCCTGGCCCAGTACAACCCCAAACTAGACACCCGGCTCCTCTACCCCATATCCAAATACCAGCAGGTAGGCTGACACCATCCTTCAGCTATGGTGTGTCATAACACCTTAGACATTGAGGTGTGTTAATATATTAATTCCTGCACACAAACACACACAAGAAAGATTTCAGGTGGTTTGAGGTATGTTTGTTAATTCTTATTTTTCTCTCCTTGCTAGGACCAGGTTGTGAAAGAGGACAGCGATGATGCAGTAGGTGAACAGTTGAAGATCTACCGTGATCAGTACCAGGAGAAGAGCAGAGAATATGATGCTCTCTACAAAGAATACACGCACACCTCTCAGGTATTATGTCCAGTACGGCTGGGCCCAGATCTCCCTAATGGATCCCCCTCACGATACGCTGCACCTAACAGAATGTAGCACCTGCCCTGCCCTTGTCTGGCCATTAGCAGACAAATGTCCTGTAGGTAGAGGTTTGCAATGCAAAGCCTTGGGACAAAGCAGGGATAACCTGAAGTTTTAGGCAGCGGATTGTTTTGAATACGCAATGTGTAGTTAGCCTAATACTAAAAGCAGTGTGTTGGCGAAGATGCAGCGAAGTTGCATAACGAGGACCAATCATTTGAAAAGGAACTCTACTTTGTTCCTGTTTTCGGTCACAAAGTAACCTTCCATGTTTCTCATGTTGTAACATTATCCCTCTGAAGGAGCTGCAGATGAAGAGGACAGCCATCGAGGCCTTCAACGAGACCATAAAGATCTATGAAGAGCAATGCCAGACCCAGGAGCACTATTGACAAGTTCCTCAGAGAGGGCAATGACAAAGCGGTGGAGAGGTATGCCAAATGAAACTTCTTAATTTTGTCACCCAAGCAAATGTAGCCCAAGCCAAAGAACAATCTGGAACATCTTGATTGATGTTCTCTCAACCCTCCAGAATCGAGAGCAACGCAGATAAGTTGAAGTCTTGCGTGGATGAGATCCACGACAGCAAGAGAAGGCTGGAGCAGGAACTGAAGAGACAGCTGGTCCTGCACTACAGACACACCTCCCTGGTCCAGCACAACGACCAGCTGAACGTCACCTTGGCCTGGCCAGTCCTCAGCCAGCAACCCAGATGAATTTGAACCGGCATGAAGCCATGGCGACAAGTGGACTGGAGGCAACCACACTATCTTGAATAGGAACTGCGACGCCTTGCTGGGTGATGGGAGAAGATCGAGATGGAACCTTCTGGTGCGTGATTTCAACCGTGGGTTAACTGGAACACTGGGATGGTATCCTGTTGACTGGATGTGGTTAAGTTTTCTCTCATCTTGCCATAACTCGACAGTGTTTGAGCCCAAGTATAGTAAGTGATGTAGACAAGAAAACATAACACCCCCAATATGAGCCACAACTAAACGATCAGGGATCTTGACCATTTTATTTAAGTTGGTAAGCTTTGAATGCTTTGGGCATGGCCATTTTTTCTTTGTAGGTTGTTAAAACAAGTGCCTTTTTAATCCTATCCAGTCACTTCAATTGTCTTTTCCCCCATAATGCACCAGAGATCAACAGACAGCTTGTTCAGCACCTCAAGTCCTCTCCTCTAGAACACAGAGCTGCAGGGAGACTTCCTAGTCGTGGTACAGTAGCACAAACCTGCAGCACTGTGCTGCACAATTTGGACAGAGAGGGGTTCTCGTTGTCCTTTAGATTGTCTTAATGTGTGTTTGAAAAAAGATCGATAGACTAGATTCAAGTTCTCCAAAACAAATGTATTCTTCTACATTTTGTAGCTGTGTGTATCGTGAGATAAGATGGTGTGGCCCAGTACAGGGCGGTTATTTGATAAGCCTGGTTTACACACAGTGTAGTTTATTACACCATTTTGTCTCTTATCAGCCTGGGTGTGTGTGTTGGTTAGTGGATGCATTATATTATAGGTATTGTTTCATTAAGATTTTTTGCTTTTTACTTGTTTGTAGGACTACTATGTTTAGTTAGCTTTCCTGTTTGTGCAAACAAAAATACACAACTAGCAAATTCAGACATCTACATTTATACAGTGAGAGTAAGATTTGTGCAGAAGCTTAAGGTTTGAACTGCAAATAAGTCAACCTTCCGTTAAAAATCTTTGAGAAACAATGTTTCTGCTAGGTTTTGACACCCCCCCTGGCTGGATTGTACAACAGGCCACATATGTTGGTATGCAGTTCTTTGACTGATGTAAATGTTGGATTTAATTTTTGTCTTGTGCTTGCAGACGTCTCTCAATTTTAAGTAGTGGCCAGCATTTCCTGGTTGAACTAATTTGATAATTGCTGATAAGCGCTCAAGGAAAAGTCAAATGGAGGAGGAGGAGCGTGTCGGCCGAGTCTGTTATTACAACTCTGGCTGGGTTCAGATTGACTGGTTCTGTTGCAATCGTATGCTAGTGTACAAAAAGAAGAAGGTTAAAATGAAATTTGCTATGATTTTTACCACAGTTGTAATCTGTACAACTTTTCACAAATGTCATGGAAAGTCAAAGCCCAAGCCGTCTTGCCATTATCCTCCATCACAGAGGTGCCATTCTTTGGAAATTGCAATAGAATGCAAGGTAAGTGTTATTCTTTTATTCAAATTTAAATGCAGTTATAAGAATGTACTTAATTGTGGTCCTGGGTATATCATCAACAGCTCTTGAAGTAAACAAATACACGTAAAGATCATGGAAATTATATCCAAGGCTGAACTTAAAATGTTTAAGTTAAGCATCTTAGTTTATGTTGTGGAGTAGATCACAATAAATCATTGTTTTCACAAAAAAAGCAATTCTAACTAACTTTTCATCCTATCCAAAAATTGTGGGACATTTACAAGACATTGGCAAGCTTCAGTTCAGTTCCTCTTCAAAGAAAAAGGATCATGCTTTTGAAATGAAGACACCTGAAGTCTTGCATTTCCTGCAGCCATGTGAGCAGAATTTCTAGTTGGCGGGGAAGGAAAACTGGTCAGATGGCTTGGCAGCAAATCTATTGATTAGATCTATTGATCTTTTTTTATCTATCGATTCAGTTCACCCCAATAACAATACTACTCTAGAAACAAAATAACCTTTATTTAGCTTGGGTTGCTTACAGACAATCAAGGTCATGCCTCCTAACCTAACCTCTTAAGACTTTAGAGCCAGGATCACCAACCTTTTTGAAAGTGAAAGTTACTTCATGGGTACTGAGAGTTGATTCCTTATAGGTTCAAAAACAGTGTATGGAGCTGAGTGCCACCAAGCCTAACCCAGCCGTTCCTCCGGTAGAAGTGACCCTGTACTATGACAGCTTGTGCCCAGGTTGCAGGACCTTCATGAGTCATCAGCTCTATCCTACTTGGACCTTGCTCCAAGACATCATGGAGGTCAAGCTGGTTCCCTATGGCAACACAGAGGTAGGTCCATGAGTTAAAGGAAACCAATAATGTATTTCACTGGATTTAATGTAAATGTATGATATTTTCAGTAGATACAGAAAGCTGTTGATTATTTACAATATAAAAATATTGTAATCTGTGTTGGAAGAGGAAGCCACCTTGTACCTTGTTTTCATACCTGCAGTTTTGCTTTTGCCCACAGGAGATTCCAACAGAAAATGCTCCTTTCACTTTTCAGCATGGAGAGCCAGAGTGTGAAATCAACATGATTCAGGTGCTTCCTCACACATATTTGACATTGAAAATATGAATTAATAAATAGTATACAAGTCCTTTTGTAAGTAGACAATGCAACGGCAAACAAAATGATTGATCCTTAAATTTTCTTTCCATCTAGTCCTGTGTTCAACACTTAGCTGGTCATTTACGGCATGGAGTCTTCTGCAGATGTTTCAGAAGCTGCCCAGTCTGTGAGTACCACTAGATAAACACGCTCTGTTATCAAACAAAACAGGAATGATTGAAAATAAGATTGATTGCCAGCCTGGGTTCTATCTTTGTAAACTTAAATGAGATACCCAGAGCAGGCCTTGAATAACCAGGGATGAGGTGTGTATACTTTGTTAGTCTGCGTTCACAAGCAGACTAACAAACTATTGAAGCTGTTAACAATACAGGTGGTATAATCAGTCCCTTTTCATTGTCGTCTGAGCCAGTGTCTCCAACTGTACGCTCCGTCACTGGTGTGGAATGATATCACATCCTGTGCGAAGGGAGAGCTGGGCCACAAGCTGATGTATGAGAACGCCTTGACGACCAGAGCCCTCAACCCTGCTCACACACACGTGCCCTGGGTCACGTTCGATGGGGTAAAAAAATCAGACTTGTGGATATTGTATGGCTCTTCTAACTCAGGCACTGTACATGTAGACACAGTATTATTGGTAAATAGCTAGAATCAGTATTTTAAGTCAATTTAATAGTATTTTGGTGGCTAAGAGTGGAGGGATGGTCTGTATTTCCAGACACTGTTGTAGCTATCAGGCACCATGCAACAATAACAATATTTGGTTACCTTGTCATCCTGCAGGAATACACTGTTGAGTTTCAGGATAAGGTGATGTCATTGCTTTTCAGTCTGGTTTGCGACTTATACAAGGTGAGTAGATCGGGGAATTCAGGACTCTTCCATAAAAAAACAGCAATAAAGAAATGCAATCGTACATTTTCTGTTTTTTCCAAAGGGAGGCAAACCGCCTGCCTGCACTGGAGCACTGAAAAAAAATTGACAGAAGCTTCTGCTGGAAGGAATAGAAGAATAGAATAGAATGCCCTTTATTGTCATTATACAATTGTACAAGAAGATTCGGAGACTTCTCCTAAAACAGTGCCAGACGAACAGGTGCCAAAAACACATACAAATACATTATATAATTAAAAGCAGCAGCATCACTATGAGTAAAAACGGTTGAAGTGCGTGTGCAACAATACAATTGATTAAAGTGCGTGTGAAACGGGTAAGATAGTAAAATCGGTTTAAGAGCATGTAAAAACTGTAAAACAAGTCTGCGCTGTTAGCGTGTTTGAGAGTTCAGGGTTGTGATGGCTCTCGGAAAGAAACTGTTTTTCAGTCTGTTTGTCCGTGCTTTGATGTACCTGTAGCGCCTGCCAGAGGGCAACAGGTCAAACAGCTGGAAAGCGGGGTGTGAACTGTCCTTGATGATGTTCTGAGCTCTGCTGAGGCACCGGGAGGTATAAATGTCTGTCAGAGAGGGGAGGGGGCAGCCGACAATCCGTTGCGCCGCAGTCCTCTGAAGCCTCGCTCTATCTGCCTCGGTGCAGCTGCCGTACCAGGTGGAAATACAGTACGTCAGCAGGCTCTCGATGGACGAGCGGTAGAAGGCCAGCAGTAAGTTCTTGCCCAGATGGTTCATCCTGAGAACTATCAGGAAGTGTAGACGCTGCTGAGCCTTCTTAATGATAGCTGTGATGTTGTGTTTACAGGAGAGGTCATTGCTGATTTGGACTCCCAGGAACCTGAGTGTGCGGACCTGCTCCACACATTCGCCGTTGATGTAGAGGGGGGGCGGGTCAGTTCTGTTCCTCCTGAAGTCCACGATGACCTCCTTTGTCTTCGTGGTGTTCAGTGTCAGGTTGTTGTCTGAACACCAGGTCGCCAGTCTCTGGACTTCCTTCCTGTAGGCTGCCTCGTCTCCCTTTGAGATCAGTCCGACCACTGTGGTGTCGTCAGCAAATTTGATCACGATGTTGTCTTTGCGGGCCGGACTGCAGTCGTAGATGTAGAGACAGTACAGGAAGGGGGCTCAGCACACAGCCCTGTGGTGAGCCAGATTGTCCCGGACTAGATTTATCAACCAACAGCCTGCTGGATGCTGGAAATACATATTTTGACGACATTTTAAACATATTACTGCTGACCATTTCATATTTCAATATCCAATCCAATCCAACTTTATTTCTATTGCACTTTAAAACAACATGGTTGACCAAAATGCAGCACATAGCAATATTAAAAACGCAATAAATAGACACACACTATACACAGTAAAAACAACACAACAATAGGTTAAAAAAAACTAAACAAATAGAGACACACTGTAAACGGTAAAAGTCAACACATCACTGAAAAGCTAAGGTAAAAAGATAGGTCTTAAGAGCCGACTTAAAGACGGATATGGACTCTGCCTGTTTCCTCCTTGATTTTGGGACCACTAATAAGGAGTGATCTTCTGACCTTAGTGAGCGCACAGGGCCGTAGGGCTGAATCAGGTCTGACAGATACTGAGGAGCAAGTCCATGAAAACATTTAAAAACAAAAAAAAGGATTTTAAAATCAATGCGATAAAAGACAGGGAGCCAGCGCAAGGATTTTAAGACAGGCGTGATACAATTTCGCGTGGACAAACATTGGAGCGTTAAATAGTTAATGTTTTGGAAGGTATTCTTGATTTTTTTTTGTTCTTCTTCAGGGTCTTAAACATATAAGCATTTTACAGTACTTGACATACACATAACTATTCAACTTGGCAAAACATTGAGGAGAAACTAAACTGAAAATGATGGCATATCTTTCATGTGTCTCTATTAAAGCAATATTCTAGGTAAGGCAGGAACAAGCAAGCTGTTTCCTAATGTTGTCTTAAACACTGAATGGCATTGACGCTATCTCCTATAACACTTTTGTAAAAGAGAGATGGAGTCAATCTCAAGTTCAGGTGACCATGTGGTCTGGGTTTTGTGTTGAAACCTTGGCTGTATTTTTTTATTTTGGCTAAACCGGTGTTGTGTTTTTTGGCTTCGACACTACAAAGTTTTTTTTTAATGAAACAGCAATGCACTGTGTGTTTACAAACATCACACTTTACTCTTAGGTTGTATTCTCAGAATGTTCCCTTGACACTGTGTACCTGGTGGCTGAGTCGTAAAGCATATGGAACATGAACTGAGGTGGGTTTGAAACTGATATACTACCGCAGTTGTTTATTTCTTTACAAACTTCACACTTTACATTGGGGATGTAGCGTCAGAATGTTCTATGTAATGCTGTAGCTCTTGCGGTACACTGGTTAAGCATGTGCAACATGCAAGTGGAGGCTTTTCTGGAAAGACATGGGTTCAAATCTCATGTTTGCATGTTTCTTTACAAACAGAACACTTTACCTGGTGGTTATGGATTGCCATTTCATAGCTGTGTTAGAGTATCCCTCTGTAGCTCAGTGGGTAAGCATGGGTATCAGTAAGTCTGAGGGCCATTCCAGTGTTCATGGTTCAAGTCTTGCTCAGCTTTATTTAAACGCTCTATATGGGTCAAAATCACAATTAGTCTGTTTGGACAGAAGAATCCTCTGTGGCTCAGTGGGTATATGCATGCATGTTAAGGTGTAAGGCCAAACCTGTTAATATTGGTTTGAATCCTGCTCAAACCAATTCATTTAACGTATACGATTGTCAATTTAGCAGTATATAGGTTGTCTAGCAGTGTGATAGGTGTGCCTTCATAGTGTAGTGGTATCTACACATGGTTGAGACCTTGGCAACCTGGGTTCAAATCCCATGCAAGGCACAGTGCCAAATTCCCTGGTGAATTGGGTACCCCAGTGTGTCCTGTTGACCACCCCCCTCCTTCAACTGCAGAAGTTGTGGAGCAAGTTAGAAGATAACTTATACTTTTTGGGGTATATAAATTAGTATAAGTTATTTACTGGGTCAGATATATAACCCCAGTTTTTCACATGTCAATTTTTCAGGGGGGGGAACACCCCCCTGACCCTGGGCTCTCCCCATGGGGCGATCATCCGTGCCTGGGATTCGAACACCGTTTGCAGTCGCCAAGCCTACTTGACTCTTCATTCTTCGCACCCGGCCAAACCACTAGGCCACGGAGTCTCGGTAGTCACAGACCTTTTCTCCGGGCGTTTTTCAAGTGCCTTTTCCAATGTTTGCTTTAAAATTTGACTCAGTAACAGTTGAGATTTGAACCCTTAACCTTGTTCTTTCAAGGCAGTCTCTCTACTCACTGAGCCAATTCCAGGCTACCACAAACTGATTCTCCGGGCGTTTCTCAAGTGCCTTTTCCAATGTGTGCTTTAAAATTTGACTCGGAAACAGCTGAGATTTGAACCGTTAACCTTGTTGTTTCGAAGTAGCCTCTCTCCCCACTGACCCATTTCCAGGCTACCGCAAACAAATTCTCTGGGGTGTTTTTCAAGTTCCTTTTTCAATGTGTTCTTTAAAATTTGACACAGAAACAGCTGAGATTTGAACCCCTAAACTTGTTGTTTCCAGGTAGCCTCTCTCCCCACTGAGCCATTTCCAGGCTACTGCAAACCAATTCTCTGGGCGTTTTTCAAGTGCCTCTTCCAATGTTTGCTTTAAAATTCAGCACTGAAAAGGCTGGGATTCAAACCTTCAACCTTGCTGTTTCAAGGCAGCCTCTCTACTCACTGAGGCAATTTCAGGCTACCACAAGCTTATTCTCTGGGCGTTTTTCAAGTGCCTGTTCCAATGTGTGTTTTAAAATTTGACTCAGAAACAGCTGAGCTTTGAACCCTTAACCTCGTTGTTTCAAGACAGGCTCTCTCCCCACTGAGCCATTTCCAGGCTACAGCAAAAAACTCCTGTGGGCGTTTTTCAAGTGCCTCTTCCAATTTGTGCCTCAAAATTTGACTCAAAAGTGCCTGGAATTCAAACCTTCAAACTTGTTGTTTCAAAGCAGCCTCTCTACTCACTGAGCCAATTCCAGGCTACCACAAATAATTTTTCCAGGCATTTTTCAGGTGCCAACTCCAATTTATTCTCTAAAATGAAGCTTAGATTCGAGCTGGGATTCAAACCTTCAACACAACTGATGCTCTCTGTTAAATTTCGGTCACTTGAGCGTCAAAAATGTAACCCACAAGTTAAGTAAAAAACTGACATCTTTGGGAATCGTTGGCTAGCTCGCATCGGACTACAGTGGACTCACCAATAACTATGTTATTGAGGGCGGAAAGTTTGCAATCGGGGAGCATGACCTTTTTTCGCGAAAAAAACATAAGGGGTTAACATGACTTTTTTTCAGGAGAAAATACATGACGTCTCATACAAAAAGGGTCCCTACGATGTTATTGAGGGCGGAAAGTTTGCAATCGGGGAGTATAACATTTTGGTTGGGAAAAAACATAAGGGGTTAGTATGACATTTTGGCTGGAAAGAAAACATAAAGGGTTAGTATGACATTTTGGCTGGGAAAAAAACATAAGGGGTTAGTATGACATTTTGGCTGGGAAAAAAACATAAGGGGTTAGTATGACATTTTGGCTGGAAAGAAAACATAAAGGGTTAGTATGACATTTTGGCTGGGAAAAAACATAAGGGGTTAGTATGACATTTTGGCTGGGAAAAAACATAAGGGGTTAGTATGACATTTTGGCTGGAAAGAAAACACAAGGGGTTAGTATGACATTTTGGCTGGAAAGAAAACATAAAGGGTTAGTATGACATTTTGGCTGGGAAAAAACATAAGGGGTTAGTGTGACATTTTGGCTGGGAAAAAACATAAGGGGTTAGTATGACATTTTGGCTGGAAAGAAAACATAAGGGGTTAGTATGACATTTTGGCTGGAAAGAAAACATAAGGGGTTAGTATGAGATTATGGATGAGAAAAAACATAAGGGGTTAGTATGACATTTTGGCTGGGAAAAAACATAAGGGGTTAGTATGACATTTTGGCTGGAAAGAAAACACAAGGGGTTAGTATGACATTTTGGCTGGAAAGAAAACATAAGGGGTTAGTATGAGATTATGGATGAGAAAAAACATAAGGGGTTAGTATGAGATTATGGATGAGAAAAAACATAAGGGGTTAGTATGACATTATGGATGAGAAAAAACATAAGGGGTTAGTTGTTACATCCGTCTCTGCATGCTTCCCTGAAGGGGTTAACCCTCCTGTCTCTAGTCCTAGGGGGAGTGGTTTCAGGAGTGCAGGAGCAGAGCAGGAACCACCAGCTGTACCCAATCTTGCAAACACCAACCCTACTAATACTCAGCCCTGCTAGGAACATGGTGCCAGATCGTAGCCACTACTTACTAGAGTAATGTAGTTAGACTTACCTTCTTGTTATGTTCCTGCCTTGTATTCATTTAATCCCTATTTGCTTCTAGAGTTTGCCTGCTCTGCCCAGCGCTAGCCTGCCTGACTTGTTGCCTTTGCCTTCCCTGCACAGCGCCAGCCTGCCAGACCTACCTGTTCCTTTGCTTGCCTGCTCCACTGCCTGCCTGTCTCATTGCCTGCTCTACCAAACCCAACCCTGGTTCCAGTCTCCTGTCAACCAAACCAAACTCTCTATAATAAACCGGTTAACCTTCACCCATCCGCCTCCTTGTCTCTGTTCGCACCTGGGTTCACCTGTCCCTGGCCCTTAATATTAGTATGACGTTTTGGCTGGGAAAAAACATAAAGAGTTAGTATGGCATTTTGGCTAGGAAAAAACATAAGTGGTTAGTATGACATTTTGGTTGGGGAAAAAACATAAGGGGTTAGTATGACATTTTGGTTGGGAAAAAACATTAAGTAACATAAATCTGTTTAAACCAGTATTTGGCCGTACTATTTATCTGTAGAAAAACATAAGGGGTTAGCATGACTTTTTTTTGGGTGGTAAATACATGACGTCTCAGAATGAGTTTCATTTGCGTGGAGCATACACAACTTACGACTTCACTAATCTATTTCTTATTTTATGTGCAGCTTGTTTGAAGTCAATTTCTGTCTCTGTAGACCCATGGAATAGGACATATCACATAAACCTCACACTTTACATTGGGGATGTAGCGTCAGAATGTTCTATGTGATGCTGTGGCTCTTGTGGTACACTGGTTAAGCATGTGCAACATGCAAGCAGAGGTTTTTCTGGATAGACATGGATTCAAATCTCATGTTTGCATGTTTCTTTACAAATAGAGCACTTTACCTGGTGGTTATGGATTGCCATTTCATAGACTCGTTAGAGTAACCCTCTGTAGCTCAGTGGGTAAGCATGGGTGGTACCAGGTCAAAGGGCCATTTCAACATTCTTGGTTCAAGTCTTCCTCAGATTAACTTCTGATTTATTTAATCAACATGTGTCAAAACCACAATTAGTCTGCCAACTTTCAAGAACCCTCTGTGGCTCAGTGGGTAAGCATGGGTACTAGCAAGTCAAAGGACTGTTTCAACATTCTTGGTTCAAATCTTGCTCAGATTAACTTCTTATTTATTTAGCCAACCAATCAACATGTGTCAAAACCACAATTAGTCTGCCAATTTTCAAGAACCCTCTGTAGCTCAGTGGGTAAAAATGGGTGCCACCAAGTCTGAGTGCTGTTTCAGCAGTGATGGTTCAAGTCTTGCTTGGACCAATTGCTGATTTATTTAAATGCTCTATATGTGTCAAAATCACAATTAGTCTGTTTGTACAGAAGAATCCTCTGTGGCTCAGTGGGTATATGCATGCATGTCAAGGTTTAAGGCCAAACCTGTTCATATTGG
The DNA here is from genome assembly GCA_030340665.1 of Neosalanx taihuensis. Lineage (NCBI taxonomy): Eukaryota > Metazoa > Chordata > Actinopteri > Osmeriformes > Salangidae > Neosalanx > Neosalanx taihuensis. Next base: position 5,244,763 of record CM059312.1, on the reverse strand, counting down.
TTCGAATCCTGCTCAAACCAATTCATTTAACGTATACGATTGTCAATTTAGCAGTATATAGGTTGTCTAGCAGGGTAGTAGGTAGGCCTTCATAGTGTAGTGGTATCTACACATGGTTGAGACCTTGGCAACCTGGGTTCAAATCCCGCACAAGCCCCAGTGGCCTGGTGAATTTGGTATGCCTATCTGGTCTGTTGGCCCCTTGTGACTGTCTAGCACTTCCCTCTCCCAACTGCAGAAGTTGTGGATCAAGTTAGAAGATAACTTATACTTTTTGGGGTATATAAATTAGTATAAGTTATTTACTGGGTCAGATATATAACCCCAGCTTTTCACATGTCAATTTTTCAGGGGGGGGAACACCCCCCTGACCCTGGGCTCTCCCCATGGGGCGATACTCCGTGCCTTGGATTCGAACACCGTTTGCAGCCGCCAAGCCTACTTGACTCTTCATTGTTCGCACCCGGCCAAACCACTAGGCCACGGAGTCTCGGTAGTAACAGACCTTTTCTCCGGGCGTTTTTCAAGTGCCTTTTCTAATGTTTGCTTTAAAATTTGACTCAGTAACAGTTGAGATTTGAACCCTTAACCTTGTTCTTTCAAGGCCGCTGCTCTACTCACTGAGCCAATTCCAGGGTACTGCAAACTGATTCTCCGGGCGTTTTTCAAGTGTCTTTTCCAATGTGTGCTTTAAAATTTGACTTGGGAACAGCTGAGATTTGAACACTTAACCTTGATGTTTCAAAGTAGCCTCTCTCCCCACTGAGCCATTTCCAGGCTACTGCAAACACATTCTCTGGGCGTTTTTCAAGTGCCTTTTTCAATGTGTTCTTTAAAATTTGACTCAGAAAAAGCTGAGATTTGAACCCTTAAACTTGTTCTTTCAAGGCAGCCTCTCTACTCACTGAGCCACTTCCAGGCTACCACAACCTGGTTCTCCGGGCGTTTTTCAAGTGCCTTTTCCAATGTGTGGTTTAAAATTTGACTTGGAAACAGCTGAGATTTGAACCCTTAACCTCGTTCTTTCAAGGCAGCCTCACTACTCACTGGGGCAATTCCCAGCTACTGCAGACTGATTCTCCGGGCGTATTTCAAGTGCCTATTCAACTATGTGCTTTAAAATTTGACTTAGACACAGCTAAGATTTGAACCCTTAACCTTGTTGTTTTGAAGTAGCCTCTCTCCCCACTGAGCTATTTCCAGGCTACTGCAAACCAATTCTCTGGGCGTTTTTCAAGTGCCTTTTCCAATGTGTGCTTTAAAATTTGACTGAGACACAGCTAAGATTTGAACCCTTAACCTTGTTGTTTCAAGGCAGGCTCTCTCCCCACTGAGCCATTACCAGGCTACTGCAAACACCTCCTCTGGGCATTTTTCAAGTGCCTTTTCCAATGTGTGCTTTAAAATTTGACTAAGAATCAGCTGAGATTTGAATCCTTAACTTTGTTGTTTCAAGGTAGCCTCTCTCCCCACTAAGCCATTTCCAGGCTACCGCAAACAGATTATCTTGGTGTTTTTCAAGTGCCTCTTCCAATTTGTGCCTCAAAATTTGACTCAAAAGTGCCTGTGATTCAAACCTTCAAACTTGTTGTTTCAAAGCAGCCTCTCTACTCACTGAGCCAATTCCAGGCTACCACAACTAATTTTTCCGGGGCATTTTTCAGGTGTCAACTCCAATTTATTCTCTAAAATTAATCTTAGAAACTGCTGGGATTTGAACTTTCAACAGTGCTGATTAAAGGCAGCTTCTCTCCTCACTGAGCCAAATCCAGGCTGCTGCAAAGTAATTCTCGGGGTGTTTTTCAGTGCCTCTTCCAATTTGTGCTTTAAAATTAAGCTCAGAAATGAGCTGGGATTCAATCCTTCTACATGGCTGTTCCAGAGCAGTGGTGGACTGGCCATCTGGCATACTGGGCATCGTCCCGGTGGGCCGGTGACCCAATGTGGGCCGAGGCCGCCGCGGATCAGTTGGTACCGGGCCGCGGGCCGTGAAGGAATACGATAATTAATAACAATCTTTTATTTCGAAAAATGACCAGATGCTCTCGGTTAAATGTCGGTCACTTGAGCGTCAAAAATGTAACCCACAAGTTAAGTAAAAAATGGACATCTTTGGGAATCGTTGGCTAGCTCGCATCGGACTACAGTGGACTCACCAATAACTATGTTATTGAGGGCGGAAAGTTTGCAATCGGGGAGCATGACCTTTTTTCGCGAAAAAAACATAAGGGGTTAGCATGACTTTTTTTCAGGAGAAAATACATGACGTCTCATACAAAAAGGGTCCGTACAATGTTATTGAGGGCGGAAAGTTTGCAATCGGGGAGTATAACATTTTGGTTGGGAAAAAACATAAGGAGTTAGTATGACATTTTGGCTGGAAAGAAAACATAAGGGGTTAGTATGACATTTTGGCTGGGAAAAAACATAAGGGGTTAGTATGACATTTTGGCTGGGAAAAAACATAAGGAGTTAGTATGACATTTGGGCTGGAAAGAAAACATAAGGGGTTAGTATGACATTTTGACTGGAAGGAAAACATAAGGGGTTAGTATGACATTTTGGCTGGAAAGAAAACATAAGGGGTTAGTATAACATTTTGGCTGGAAAGAAAACATAAGGAGTTAGTATGACATTTTGGCCGGGGCTTAGTATGACATTTTGGCTGGGAAAAAACATAAGGGGTTAGTATGACATTTTGGCTGGAAAGAAAACATAAGGGGTTAGTATGACATTTGTGCTGGAAAGAAAACATAAGGGGTTAGTATGACATTATGGCTGGAAAGAAAACATAAGGGGTTAGTATGACATTTTGGCTGGAAAGAAAACATAAGGGGTTAGTATGACATTTTGGCTGGGAAAAAAACATAAGGGGTTAGTATGACATTATGGCTGGAAAGAAAACATAAGGGGTTAGTATGACATTTTGGCTGGGAAAAAACATAAAGGGTTAGTATGACATTTTGGCTGGAAAGAAAACATAAGGGGTTAGTATGACATTATGGCTGGAAAGAAAACATAAGGAGTTAGTATGACATTTTGGCTGGAAAGAAAACATAAGGGGTTAGTATGACATTTTGGCTGGGAAAAAACATAAGGGGTTAGTATGACATTTTGGCTGGGAAAAAACATAAGGAGTTAGTATGACATTTGGGCTGGAAAGAAAACATAAGGGGTTAGTATGACATTTTGACTGGAAGGAAAACATAAGGGGTTAGTATGACATTTTGGCTGGAAAGAAAACATAAGGGGTTAGTATAACATTTTGGCTGGAAAGAAAACATAAGGAGTTAGTATGACATTTTGGCCGGGGCTTAGTATGACATTTTGGCTGGGAAAAAACATAAGGGGTTAGTATGACATTTTGGCTGGAAAGAAAACATAAGGGGTTAGTATGACATTTGTGCTGGAAAGAAAACATAAGGGGTTAGTATGACATTATGGCTGGAAAGAAAACATAAGGGGTTAGTATGACATTTTGGCTGGAAAGAAAACATAAGGGGTTAGTATGACATTTTGGCTGGGAAAAAAACATAAGGGGTTAGTATGACATTATGGCTGGAAAGAAAACATAAGGGGTTAGTATGACATTTTGGCTGGGAAAAAACATAAAGGGTTAGTATGACATTTTGGCTGGAAAGAAAACATAAGGGGTTAGTATGACATTATGGCTGGAAAGAAAACATAAGGGGTTAGTATGACATTTTGGCTGGAAAGAAAACATAAGGGGTTAGTATGACATTTTGGCTGGGAAAAAACATAAGGGGTTAGTATGACATTTTGGCTGGGAAAAAACATAAGGGGTTAGTATGACATTTTGGCTGGAAAGAAAACATAAGGGGTTAGTATGACATTTTGGCTGGTAAGAAAACATAAGGAGTTAGTATGACAATTTGGCCGGGGCTTAGTATGACATTTTGGCTGGGAAAAAACATAAGGGGTTAGTATGACATTTTGGCTGGGAAAAAACAGAAGAGGTTAGTATGACATTATGGATGAGAAAAAACATATGGGGTTAGTTGTTACATCCGTCTCTGCATGCTTCCCTGAAGGGGTTAACCCTCCTGTCTCTAGTCCTAGGGGGAGTGGTTTCAGGAGTGCAGGAGCAGAGCAGGAACCACCAGCTGCACCCAATCTTGCAATCACCAACCCTACTAAAACTCAGCCCTGCCAGGAACATGCTGCCAGATCGTAGCCACTACTTACTAGAGTAATGTAGTTAGGCTTACCTTCTTGTTACGTTCCTGCCTTGTATTAATTTAATCACTTTTTGCTTCTAGAGTTTGCCTGCTCTGCCCAGCGCTAGCCTGCCTGACTTGTTGCCTTTGCCTTCCCTGCACAGCGCCAGCCTGCCAGCCTGCCAGACCTGCCTGTTCCTTTGCCTGCCTGCTCCACTGCCTGCCTGTCTCATTGCCTGCTCTACCAAACCCAACCCTGGTTCCAGTCTCCTGTCAACCAAACCAACCTCTCTATAATAAACTGGTTAACCTTCACCCATCCACCTCCTTGTCTCTGTTCGCACCTGGGTTCACCTGTCCCTGGCCCTTAACATTAGTATGACATTTTGGTTGGGAAAAAACATTAAGTAACATAAATCTGTTTAAACCAGTATTTGGCCGTACTATTTATCTGTGGAAAAAAATAAGGGGTTAGCATGATTTTTTTTTCGGAAGAAAATACATGACGTCTCAGAATGAGTTTCTTTTGCGTGGAGCATACATAAGGGGTCCGCACAATGTTATTGACGACGGAAAGTTTGCAATCGGGGAGCATTACCTTATTTCGCGAAAAAAAACATAAGGGGTTATGACTTTTTTTCAGGTGGTAAATACATGACGTCTCAGAATGAGTTTCTTTTGCGTGGAGCATACACAACTTACGACTTCACTAATCTATTTCTTATTTTATGTGCAGCTTGTTTTAAGTCAATTGCTGTCTCTGTAGACCCATGGAATACGACATACACATACACACAATACACATTGGGGATGTAGCGTCAGAATGTTCTTTATGATGCTGTGGCTCTTGCGGTACACTGGTTAAGCATGTGCAACATACAAGTGGAGGCTTTTCTGGAAAGACATGGGTTCAAATCTCATGTTTGCATGTTTCTTTACAAACAGAACACTTTACCTGGTGGTTATGGATTGCCATTTCATAGATGTGTTAGAGTATCACTCTGTAGCTCAGTGGGTAAGCATGAGTATCACTAAGTCTGAGGGCCATTCCAGTGTTCATGGTTCAAGTCTTGCTCATCTTTATTTAAACGCTCTATGTGGGTCAAAATCACAATTAGTCTGTTTGGACAGAAGAATCCTCTGTGGCTCAGTGGGTATATCCATGCATGTTAAGGTTTAAGGCCAAACCTGTTAATATTGGTTCGAATCCTGCTCAAACCAATTCATTTAACGTATACGATTGTCAATTTAGCAGTATATAGGTTGTCTAGCAGTGTGATAGGTGTGCCTTCATAGTGTAGTGGTATCTACACATGGTTGAGACCTTGGCAACCTGGGTTCAAATCCCATGCAAGGCACAGTGCCAAATTCCCTGGTGAATTGGGTACCCCAGTGTGTCCTGTTGACCACCCCCCTCCTTCAACTGCAGAAGTTGTGGATCAAGTTAGAAGATAACTTATACTTTTTGGGGTATATAAATTAGTATAAGTTATTTACTGGGTCAGATATATAACCCCAGCTTTTCACATGTCAATTTTTCAGGGGGGGGAACACCCCCCTGACCCTGGGCTCTCCCCATGGGGCGATACTCCGTGCCTTGGATTCGAACACCGTTTGCAGCCGCCAAGCCTACTTGACTCTTCATTGTTCGCACCCGGCCAAACCACTAGGCCACGGAGTCTCGGTAGTAACAGACCTTTTCTCCGGGCGTTTTTCAAGTGCCTTTTCTAATGTTTGCTTTAAAATTTGACTCAGTAACAGTTGAGATTTGAACCCTTAACCGTGTTCTTTCAAGGCAGCCTCTCTACTCACTGAGCCACTTCCAGGCTACCACAAACTGGTTCTCCGGGCGTTTCTCAAGTGCCTTTTCCAATGTGTGCTTTAAAATTTGACTAAGAAACAGCTGAGATTTGAACCCTTAAGCTTGTTGTTTCAAGGCAGCCTCTCTACTCACTGAGCTAATTCCAGGCTACCACAAATGAATTCTCCGGGCGTTTATCAAGTGCCTCTTCCACTATTTGCTTTAAATTTTGGCTTAGTAGTGGCTGGGATTTGAACCTCCAACCTTACTGGTTCAAAACTAACTCTCTACTCACTGAGCTAATTCCACACTACCACAAACTAATCCTACGGGCGTTTGTCAAGTGCCTCTTCCATTGTGTGCTTTAAATTTTGGCTCAGAAGTGACTGAGATTTGAACCTTCAACCTTGCTGTTTAAAGGCAGCTGTGGAAGAAATGAGATTTCCTGTGTACGTGTATTAATCACTACTGAACACACCTTTTCTGAATATTGTTGTAACGTCATTACCGCCTGACTGTCACTATCTATGTTTACATTCTTGTGCCCTATAAAACAATGTCCTCTCGCCTTCGCCAAAGGAAGAGCCATGATTGAGACCTAAGCCTTGTACTGTCTTCATTTTGTTGCCAGAGGTCTGGTCATTTCTCTCCCAGTTTGCAACCTGTTAAATACTTATTTAATCCAGAAGACAACTGAACTGTCACTCGTTTATGAAGAGACGGACTAAACACTTTCTTCAACACAGTCTCTCTACTCACTGAGCTAATGTGTGTTTTTCCAAGTACCTCTTCCAATCTGACTTCTCATTTCAGAGCATCATCTCATGCATTGCTGCGTGTTTCACTATAAACATTACACTTTACCTCAAGGATGTATACTCACTTGTGGCTCAGTGGGTAAACATGTTCATTGTAGACTTCTCCTTTCCACCGTTAAGTTGTTTTCACCTAGATCCCTTAAGTAGTAGTCAGGACAATTGTTCTACATTCACTTTTAATAAATATATACATTTGAGTTGATGAGAGGTTATTGATTAAAACATGCCAGTCCAGTGGTTAAATGGAGGTGAGGATGACGTTTGACTTCTACAAAGATCATGACACCTTTATCTTTCCTTTACGCAACTGTCCGTTAAAACAATACCACAAAATAAACGTATAAGTACAACACTGGCCACCACTCTAGGTCATCTTTACACACAATGATTATTTGCTTTCCATCGACAAAATCTTTTAGCCTGAAACATGTACATGAAAACCCCGATGAGCCATTATTAAAATATCCAACATGTAACATTTGTTAGTGATTCAGTGGTCAGTGATATGTAGTTTCAAATATATGATTGCAAACCAAATCCCCATTTTTTAGCTATGTCATGTTTTCCTTCTCCCGTGTTAACCCAACACCCTGAGTTAATACATCAATAACCTTCTATCAGGGGGCCCAGGCCAGATAAACTAGTGAGAAATACCGGAGACCCATCAAGGCTACTATCTCCCCCCACAACCAAAGCCTCTTTGTAAAGTGGCGTTTGCAATTATCGATACTGACCGTTGCGATTGACCCTTTATTATTTTGATGGAGAGAAGAGAGGGGGGAAAGGGAGGGAGGGAGGAATTTTCCCTGTGAAGGTGTCACCTGGTACCAGGCCTTGTCATCCTGAGATCCAAGACGCTTGCACCCTCTCCCCCTCCTCCCAAGGGTGGGCTGTGGGGTCTATTTGAGGATTTTGTGGTAGGGGTGAAGGGCGAGGGAGGAGGTGAACGCACGGATGTCGGTGATGAGCGTGACGCCAGTGAGTGCCGGGGACGCGGGCAGGAAGGTGAGCTTGGACACCTCGCCATAGGAGGAGGCGTTGCTGGGGCCCTGGCCTGCAGGGCAGGTAGGGCTGCTGGGAGGCTGCTGGGCAGGGCCGTCCTCCTCCTCTCCAAAGCCCACCACCTGGGGGGGGAGCGAGGGGTCAGCACCAACACATGGGTGACTGCCTGACAGTTTCTCTCTCCCGGCCACTCACAAACAATGACTCGATGTTAACCTGTTGATACTGTCGTTAAGATTCAACACACTTGTTCTAATTATATGAGAGGGTGTTATTCTTACCAGCATGCCTGACTCACTTTTCCTGTTCCAGCTCACACACACACACACACACACACACACACACACACACACACACACACACAGAGAGAGAGAGAGAGAGAGAGAGAGAGAGAGAGAGAGAGAGAGAGAGAGAGAGAGAGAGAGAGAGAGAGAGAGAGAGAGAGAGAGAGAGAGAGAGAGAGAGAGAGAGAGAGAGAGAGAGAGAGAGAGAGAGAGAGAGAGAGCATGCCTGACTCACTTTTCCTGTTCCAGCTCACACACACACACACACACACACACACACACACACACACACACACACACACACACACACACACACACACACACACACACACACACACACACACACACACACACACACACACACACACACACACACACACACACACACACACACACACACACACACACACACACACACACACACACACACACACACACACACACACACTTACATGAACGCTGAGTCTCCTGCTAGAGGGATCCCTGTGCTCCATGAACCAGGACACCAGCTCTGCTTTGGTGATGGTCTTCAGGGCTTCGATCTGCAGCACACCCAGATAAACAGTGAGTGAGACAGAAGATAAGGGCATATCTGTGGATGCGGAACTGTCTACGCAGCCTCAATCAGTGTGGAGCCAACTCAGATATCTAACGACAGCAGCCATAAAACAACATAACAGACGTCACACATTCACAGAAAAAAATTACCATACACTTTTTCCCAAAAGCAAATAGTTCCTATAGACATTAGGGCAGGCAGTCAAGAAGCAGTAAGTGCATCGCTCTGGGAACAGTATTGTGGTGTCCGGTCATGGTTGGTGTGGCTGGGGGGGGGGGGGGGACGGACACGCACCTCCTTGCTGAGCCGGTCGAAGACGTACTGCTGGGTGACCACCTCGAACCAGTTGCGGTCCACCTCCTCACCCAGGTGTGTGTCCTCACACTCCTTCAGCTTGATGAGGGCGGTCACCTGCGTCCGGAAGGCCTCCTCCGTCAGGCTGCTCATCTTCTCCCCGAACGACACCAGGAACTCCTCGATCTTGGACTCCACAAAGTCGGTGCTAGGAGGAGGAGGGGGAGGAGGAGGGGGAGGGAGAGAGTCAGGGGAACAGGTTCATATCGGATTCAATGGACTGCCTGTGTTCAAGACAACCTCCTGACCCATCAAATGCAAACAAAGTGACCGGGACTCACTTGAACTTGGTCGCCTGGGTTTCCACGGTGATGGAGAAGCCAAGGACCCCGGAGGTGTTTCTGCAGGTGGGGTACACCTGGTACCTGCAGACAACAAGGTCAAAGGTCAGCCCCCAACCCGCACCGGAAGCCAAACTTGCTTCATGTCAGTTATTAAAACATTGAAATATGAATGGATTTGTCCTCTAAAATGATGCACAACCCCAAATCAAAGTCTGTGATATCTGATAACAGTCCCAGAAGGAACGGACCCGAGTGTCTCCTTTGTTCTCAGGAAGTCGAAGCAGGGTTCCTCCATGTGCATCTGAAACAGGAACAGAGCAGCTGTTATCAGGGCTGCTGACGCTGGCTGCACAGACTCAGTCAGCTGTGTTATTGGACCCCTTGAAGGGGGGGAGGGAGGGAGGGCTGGGCTCCACACTGGGAACAGGTTCCTGCTGGCTGCACTGAGCGCGCCAACAAACAGCCTTCTCGTTTTGTAAGCTCCCACCCCCCCTCCAAATCGAAGGACAAATTTCCGTTATCAGTCAGGGTGGCTCGGCAGCAACACTCACCACCAGTAACTCCATCAGAGTGTGATCCCTTAGGTTCTTCAGGCCAGACTGGAACAGAACACAGACCAACCATGTTAACTGCTGCATCAAATAAACACTTCAGCAAAGGGAACCATGTTAACTGCTGCACCAAATGAACCATGTTCCTGAACCCCTCCCCCCGAGTCTAGAGGGAAGGACAGCCTAGCCCTGCAGCATTTAAACTTCAAAACAACCTTACAGTTAGACAGATATGCCAAGTCTTAAGGAATTATCTTACATAACCAGAACCTGTTTTGATTAAAAGGTATGGAAAAAGTAGTATGGGGAAAAACCCAGAGCAGGCTTATTGGAATAGGTTGAAGCAGGTGAGGCCAGTCTCCCTACCTGGTAGTAGACCGTCACCTCAGAGTTGGCATCTCCTTTGTTAAGGGACTTGACCTTGCACAGGTGGTGTTTCTGAGGCAGCTCCACCACCCGGAACAGCACAGGGACCTCTACTGACAGACGCTTGTACTGCAGTTTGCTGGGGAGGACAGGAAGTCAAAGGTTACTATTCTTGGATTCTGACCAGAGTTTACAGGAGTGAAGATTTCCCCCAAAGACAGACAGGGTGACAGGGTCAAGGAGAGGAAACACCTACTCTGTGAAGTACTGCAGAAACTCCATGGACTCCTGTGCAAGGACAATGGAGACAGCAATCAGCATATTTGACAGAGAAACCAATAAATTAATTCCTATAATGAATAGAGAGACAGATTAATAAAATAAATATTCCTTTAATTAAAAGACTAGTTGTGTGTGTGTGTGTGTGTGTGTGTGTGTGAGAGTGCACCTGTGACTCACAGTGCTGTTGAAGTTGCCCTGCACCAGGCCCTCGACGTACAGCTCGGCCTTGAGACAGCCTACGAAGGTCATGAGGTCCTCCACGGTCAGGCCCTGCATGATGGCCTGGTACTTCTGGATGACGGACCAGCGACAGTGCTCCAGGATCAGGAGACGCACATCCCTGACGGACGAGGGACAGGAGACGGATGAGGGACAGATAGGTGGTTGGGAACCGGCGGGACAGAGAGAGACAGAGAGGAAGGGAGATAGAGAGTGAGACAGAGAGAGAGACCTACTTTCCCAGTCTCTCTGGCTTGATGAGGATGTTGAAGTAGGTCTTCTTCAGCTGCTCAGCAAACATGGTGAACACGCCAGGCTCGGCCGTGAAGTCGGTCAGGTGGTCCACGATCAGGTTCAGCAGCAGCTGGGGGGAGCCAGGGGGGGAGAGGGGGGCGTGAGACACGCTAGGGCTTAAAGAGACAAATATTCGAGTGAGAGAGACTCACAGGCAGCTTGTGGTTGAAGCCCTTGACCCTGATGACCAGGCCGTGCTCTCCTGCTATGAGCTTGTACTCCAGCTGGGCCACGTCAGCCTCGTAGGCCGGCTCCGCCAGGTTGTGGGCCAGGATGTTGACGAAGATGTCGAACAGCACCAGGCTGTAGGGTGGAGACACAGGAGCACCACAGATCAGCCACAGGCCTCAGGAGAGCGTCTGAACTTCTCCAGGGTTACTAGGGGAAGTTTTTGGGGCCTAAAGCGGTGAGTGTGTGGGTGTTTGAGGGCTGCTTACTTCTCCGGGCACTTCTGAATCATCGGGGAGAGGAGGTTGAAACGGACATAGGCTGGGAGTGAGGGGAACATGGAAGTGGTGAATGTTAGTCACGTGACACGGGTCACAAAAACACATTTACGCACTCACACACGTTCATACCTTTGGGTATCTTGAACTTGTTGTCCTTCTTGAACCAGAGACAGCCTCTCTCGTTGTTCACTATCCTGACAGGAACCTCTGTGTCCGGGCAGTCAGATGTCTTCAGATTGAAATCCGTAGCTATGGGAACATGGCGGAGTGAGTTGTAAAATCATGGCCGCCTTGCAGACATAAACATAATTATACATTTCCATCTATGAATGATTATCTTGTGATGTACATCCTTGTAAATGTCTCACTTTATAAACGGCTTCATTCATTAATATAATGTCTCGGAGTCAAGGATAAACCAACTGCCATCTGCTAAATGAGTAAAACTGATGATACCAACCTATAAACTTGTTCTCTGCGGGGAGATGGAGGTCAGGGTGGAGGTCAAAGTCTCCTGCCCAGCGCTGGGCCCACTCCTCTGGGATATCTGTGGAGACAAACAGAACCCCTCAGCCCATCACCATACAGCACATCACACGAGCTCTAAGCAGCTTCTCTGGTCCCTGATTGAGGAGGGAGGTGGAGGGTTGTGTTGGTGGAGCTGTGTGGGGCTGCTGGCCGTACCCTCCATGCTGTAGCTGGTGCCAAACCACTTCTCCTTCAGACTACAGAGGCCCTCGTGCTCTGGGGACAGCAGCAGCAGGTTGGCTCTCTCTGGGGTCAGCAAGGTCAGGGCTGAAGAGATCACCTGCAGGGGAAGAGAGGATCAACACTTTACTAATGATACTCTGGGAGTGAAAACATGACGGAGGTTCTAGTTCTCCTCGTTACCTGCGGGTCGAACTCAAACATGAGCTGGTCTCCGGTCAGGAAGTCCTCTTTGGGGAACAGCTGCATGTTCTCACAGATGTTCTCCACGTACTCGATGGGGTCTGTCTGTCAGAGGAACCCAGGAGGGACACACACACACACTCAAGATCAGAACCTTAGGCCCTACCAACACAAGAACAAAAGTTCCAGTTGACAACATCAATGTAACCGTGTGAAGTGAACACACCTGCTCCTGATAGTGAAACTCATTCGCTTCGATCTTCTGAATCTCTTCATAAATCCTGAGACATAAGAAACAGGACAGCCAGACAAGATGAACATTTGGGTCTTTCAAAAGGAAAACCCCCCAGAAAGACAGGAGGAACAGATGAAAGGTTAGATCCTAAGGGGCAGGCGTGTGCGTCTGTGTGACAGGGTGAGGCGTTCGGGTTAAGAGGACTCTCACCTCTGCTGAGGGCCGAGGGTCTGGAGCATCTTCAGGTACTGGAACACCAGGTGAATGACCTGCACACAGAGAACAGAGTGTGGGTCCTTCAGGAGCTGCCACCTGTGAGAGCAGGTCGAGATGTCAGAGTAGGGAGGAGAGAGAGGGGGGGGGGGGGGGGCTGACCTGGTGGAAGTTCTGGAAGCCCTCGTCCGTGAGCGTGATGGAGATGGAGAAGATGGAGTACGTGGCGTTCTGGTCGAAGCCTGTCTCGCTGTTCCCTCCAAAAAGAGCCAGTGCCCAGCATCTGGGAACACACCACACCACACACTTATGGACACAAGCAAACTACTTTGACTGGGTCACTAACACATCAAACTGTTAACACATACACACTGTTGACAGGCATACGAAAGGGACAGCTGACCCACTTTTTGCGGAGCAGAGACAGGATGCTCCCGGTTCCTTCATGGCCGATGAGCCAGGAGATGTAGTGCAAGGGCTTGACCCTGAGAGAGCAGAAACAGCAGGTCAGTCATTCAGCTGGTACAGCAGGGAGACGCAGCACAGCTCCTGGATGTTCTGGAACATTCACCTGTAGTGCTTCCCCTGAGGTGGTAAGGCCCAGGTGATGGTGAGCGCATGCACCTTCCTCACGGGCACCACTGTAACACACACACACACACACACAACCCAGGTCAATATGGTTTAAATGTTGAGATTGTCACCAGAAGGATTCAGAAAGTGAGATGTGATTGGATTTTAAAAGTGAGATGCGATTGGATGTTCAAGGAGGCTCTTGACTGGTGGACCAAGTTACCTCTGTACAGCTTGTTGAAGGCTGGAGTGTCAAAGGGATCCAGAAGATCAGAGAAGTCTGGTGCTGGCTGAGCACTGGATGAGGAAAGAAGACCATTACAAACCAGACCACTGGTGTAGACCAGCCAGTCAGGCAGGTAGGCAGTCAGGCAGTTAACACTTACTTGTTGGGCACCTTGCTGAAGATCTCCCTCACCCACTCCTCTAGTGTGTCCAGGGTCTCTAATGATCAAACAGGACATGCTACAAGTCAGATAATGTGATCCAGCACAGACTTCACCAATTGAAAACCCATAATAAAGAACATAACAACTGAGTATACAACCAATAACGTCAAGATTGGTGCAGATGATTGACAGGTATTGATGTTCTAAGAGTTTGTCGTAGCGGGTAGCGGTGGTGGTTGTGACCTTTGGACTGCACAGTGAGGGTCATGTAGTGGGCAGAGTAATATCTCTTCCAGAAGTCGCGGAGACGCTGGTAGGTGTTGATGTTCTTCTCCTTGGGCTCGTGCTTCAGAGTCTGGGCGTTACCTGTGGAGGATGACAAGGAGAAGTGTCTTGGGATCTGAAATATTTAGGCTAAATTTTCTCCACATGGATGAAGCTGTTAAAGATTTGAATGCAGTCCTCTCTGGAGTCCGTACCCCAGCAGAATTTGCCCATGGGGTGACTAGGCCTGGCCAGGCTTCCAAAAAGCATCTCCTTCCGGTGAGAGTCTGAGGGTCTGGCCAGCTGGTACTCTATACCAGAGGAACAGGGCCAGAGAGAAGGATGGAGAGAGGGATGGAGGAAGACATATCAGATTAGGAGAACATATACATCCAGGATAAATGGATAAGGCAGGAGCACAAACCGACACTCACCACTGTCCACCGCTTCCACCTCTCTGTCGATGGCGTCTTCAATCATCAGAGGACAAATGAAGAACTGGGCCCAGCTGGGAGGAAAAGAGAACATCCCACATCAGATTAAAGGCCATTTATCTCAAGACAAAAGCTACTGAAGACAGGAATTCGAAGATTCAGTCTCACTATTGACTACTGCCTTTTCAGCATTTAGTCATAAAGGAGATTGAATATATGTTTATACACGTGTAGGGCTACATGGAGGCTACATGGGGGTGTTTTGTATTGGCCCCACCGATCGAGGGCCTCGCGGAAGTACTTCCTCTGCACGTCAAACTGGAAGATGGTCCTCTCACAGTCTGTGGAGGCATTATCACTGCCCCCATGTTTCTTTAGAAAGGCATCAAAGCCGTTTTCCGCTGGGTACTTCTCACTGCCCATGAACACCACTGAGAGAGAGAGAGAGAGAGAGAGAGAGAGAGAGACAGAGAGAGAGAGAGAGCGAGAGAGAGAGACAGAGAGAGAGGGAGAGAGAGCGAGAGAGAGAGACAGAGAGAGAGAGAGAGAGGGGCAACAGTCAGGTCAGGAATGATATGGACCAATGATGTTGAGGTGCAGCTAGGCCACTTTAAGAAGTCTGCTGATAACACTCGCTCACTGTGCTCGAGAAAATGGGCCAGGCCAGGCAGGTCCTCTGGATCGCTGAAGCTCCCTACACTGATGCAGAGAGCAGCTGCTGACTGGGATACACAGAGGGGGGAGGGGAGGGGACCTCATGTCAGGACTGCACAGCAGTGGACCCACATTAGAAATCTCATATGGGCATGTACACACACACACACACACACACACACACTCACCTGCTTTTCAGAGCAGCTTTTCTTCTGTTTCTCATGCTCCTCATCCAGCTCTTCAAAGTCACTGTCGTGCTCCTCTTCCTCCACCTCATCCTCCTCCTCCGTTCCCTCGCCAGAGTCCCCCTCCTCCTCATCACCATCCTCCTCTTCCTCACCCCCTTCTTCCTCCTCCTCATCCTCCTCCTCTTCAGCTCCTCCCTTCCCTTCAGCACCACTGAAGTCTGACACAAGAAGCGCTCGTAGGCCGTTGCTTAATTCGATGTATCTGTGGTTCAGAGTGGTAAAAGACTGGTCTACTTGATTGAAATGTTAGACAGTGTTAATTAAATCCTTTCAGGATAGTATACTATATTAATAACACATCATTGTGGAGTACCAAAGTGACTTCATAGTACTACAAACACCTTTACCTGTACTTCTTTGGGTCACTGGGAGATTTGATGATGTGGATGTCTCCTTGATCCTGTTGGTCTGGTTCTGCACCATCCCCTGGTGCCACCGGCTCTCTAGCTTCGGGGACCGGTGGGGGCTCCCCTCGGTCTGGGGCGGGGGCCTGTCCTGAACCGCTGGGAACACTCATCGCCTTATTTGACTGGGGCATCCTGGAAGCCGTTTTGAAACTGGAATTGACAAGTATTGCATCACCTGTGTTAGCCCAAAGGAGTTATAAATCACAATGTATTTTGGCAACCTAGTTACAGGACTGCATTTAGCAGCATCCATTTATTATATCTATAAATGTTGTGTTTTCTTTCCACAGTTATCTAGCTCCATGGCAAGGTGGTATCTACAGTAGCCAGGTAGATAAGGAATTGATGACCTAACAAGCTAGTTCATCTACGACCACCTGTGTCACAGACTATAGCAGCTAGAGGACTTCAACACACCAACTCACTATTTTAACGGTGGTGTCACATGGCATTACAGGCTAGTACTGCTATTAGTACTGCTAATACTATCTACTGAGCTAACTACATGATATCTTACCTGGTGTAGTCTAGTTTGACAGCAACCATTATCAGCCTAGCAATATTCACTAGCTAGCTATATCCAGTCCAACCACAGCTAAACTATTTTGCTAGCTAGACAGAGGAGAGCATTCCTGCTTCCTTCACTGCAGCAGCCCGGTGGGTAACATGACGGTGGGCATCATTGTCTGGTTAATCCCGGGTAACGGAGTGTCAGCAGGCTCGCTGCTGCGGAGAGCCGCTGCCTGGAGCTAGCGTTAGCCAGCTAGACTCTGGACCGTCCAGTTAAAGTTTTCTTACACTTCCAACTAGAACTACAGAACATACCAAATGTATAAATCGTAATATACAACTCACCTTATGAGACCCAAATGGTGAAAATTAGTTGTTTCAGTTTTTAATAATCTATTTAAGGTAATTTGCGCCTTGGATGTATTTAGCAGCACTGAGACTGCCAGACGCAGCGTGATTGGAGGAAGTGACGTCATTGACGGAGCGTCCGATTATTTCAACTGTTCATTAATGATCGATTAATCGATGCAAAACATTTTAGAAAATCTAACAAATGGCAATTGTGTGCGCCGTTATATACAAATATGAATGTTTAGGACCATCAATGAAGGGTTTTGAATGAAAAATGTACTTATTAAACTCTTATCCTAATCATGGTTTACTTAACATATTTTGTCACAGCAGCACAAAAACATGGTTATTTTTCAAGGAGAGAAATAAAGTCACTTTAACCGCCTGCGGGTTTGACTGTACGTTAAAATAAATACTTTTTCCCCTTGTCATACTATTGTGATAACGGTTCTATCAATCTGGATTGGTCTCAATCTGGGTTGTTTAGAGCTATTTGTTGGTCCCCATATGGTGACTTGCCAGTGTTGTTGTATCTCTTGCTTTATGTTCACAATCGTTGTGTTACGCATTTATAGTTCTTCCCTTGGCACCTATTGGTTCTCATGATGTATGATTCACGATCTAAAAAAAACACTGTGTTCGGGGTCTATCACGTTGCTATGCTCAATGACTGATGCTCTTTGTAAAAACTCTCTCTTGTAAATCGCTTTGGATAAAAGCGTCTGCTAAATGAATAAATGTAATGTAATCTGGATGGACAAACCATTCAGTTCTGGCTGCTTTGCTCAAATCACATCAGACTTTCTAACTGAAGTAAAGATTGTGCTTTTATTATACTAAATCGAATCTATAATATACAAACATTCACAATATTTTGTACAATCACGTTTTGCTTCTCTCGAAGTCGTTTAAGTTATAAATGGCAAGTTTACATAAATTCTCTATATATTTTTCCCATACAGCATAAAAATAAATCCATACTTGGCTAACACTATTATAAATTCAAAATAACTATTATAAGTTTTAACGACAATTTACAAATTAATATAATTAAATAATCATATGATCACATGTACATATTTTTGTATTATTATCAATATAAAATAAAATACACCTGATGGGAAATTACAATTAAATATATGTTATTTGATACATAGAGATTTGGCAGAATATATTCACATTTTCTGTCACACTTACAGTCAATATTAAGTCCAGTTTTTAGCACTTTTTTTCTACTTCCCATTCACTAAATAAATGTACATGAATGTTGGCTGATATTATCAACATGTAACACATCTGTCAAATATACTGCACAAAACTCACAACCGAACAGTTAATATTGTCATACACAATATAACGCATTGCTGTTGAAACACGTTTGTGAAAGTAAACACTGTAAACGTGAAAGCCACATAGCTACACTAGCAGGGGGATAAGGAATAAACATCCTGTTCACTGAACTTGTGTTCCAGTCAAAAACACCCTGAAAAGCACGTTAAATTTACTATATAATACGGATTGTAAGAGTGGCAGTTGCAAGTTATGTCTGCAGACAAACTTGTGATTCTAATCTACACATAAATTCTAACATATTTTACTCCATTAGAGGCAGCAGATCCCTGTCAATACATTTGTGAACATGTAAATGACTGAACCTTCACATTCTGACTATGCAGCTGACAAAGCTATATGTAACCTGTAAACACGTGATGTTAAGAGCTGTGTGTCTATTGTGCTATGAATCCACACTTTTTCATGGTGAAAGGCAGTGCAGTGTTACTTGTTAACCCTGCTAAGAGTTCCCTGTCCTCGGATTCTATAGGTCAAAGGTGACATTAAGGGTGCAATCGAGTCTAGATAATAGTGGTAGTCCTAGTAATAATAATAATAATAATAATAATAATACTACAAAAAGTATAGTGCTAACATTACTTCCATTCACAAAGTGACAAACAGGCCTTGTGGATTGTTTTGGGGCCCTGCAGACACATCCAGCATGAGAGGGACAGGGGGATGGGAGAGGGTGAAGGGACAGGTGTGGAAGGACGGATGGTTCTGTGTGAATCAGCAGCACTTCTGAGGAAGCTGAGCAGGCTTGTCGGTCAGTCTGGTGGTCTTGGTCCCGGGCACCATGGGTGGTTCCACGTCTACACGCTCCGACATCTTCACGCAGATGATGTCAACCAGGCGCTCAAAGACCTGTCGCACGTTAATGTTCTCCTTGGCGCTGGCTTCATAGTACTCAAACCCTGAAAAACAGGAACACACACACAGAGCTTGATATAACCAACCCAGACTGAGCCTGAAGCTAAAATTAAATGATTTAATTCAAACGAGTACATTATTTAAACCTGATACAAGTTGTACGCATAAATTGAATTAGTCATTGCATGAACAACTGAGATTGCGTAAGAATAACAACTACGAACACCCTAACGATATGTACATGTTAAGCAGTCTTGTATTTCGACACTGTGAGCTCACCTAATTGCTCGGACAGATGTCTGCCCTTCTCAGAGGGCACCACCCTCTCCTCATCCATGTCACACTTGTTGCCCACCATTATCACCTGAGCATTATCCCAGGAGTAAGTCTTGATCTGAGTGGCCCTGAAAACACACACACACATTCACCCGCAAACGCACGCAGACACACACAGGTATAAGCACACACACAAACACGTATGTTACATACCCAAGCAATGCAAATAACAGTCGTAGTCAATCAAATCTGTGCAGGAACTGAGACCCCACAACAGTTCATGTGGAGCATGCCGCATGAATAAATGTGTAAACGTAACCATCTGGAGCGCAGAAGGGTTGCATCGTACTGCTTACTAAATATATTCCCTTCTTCATCTCCTCTCCTTCACTGACACTGCTCTGACAAAACTAGACAGGCGAAAGACAAATGGATGCCATCTATCTGGGCCTTCTATCTGGGGACGTTAGAAAAGGCAGCCATTAGAAACCACCTTCTGTCCTCTGGCTCCGCCCTTACCAGTCCTGCACAGCGTTGAAGGACTCCTCGTTGGTGATGTCGTACATGAGGATGAAGCCCATGGCTCCACGGTAGTACGCAGTGGTGATAGTCCTGTACCTCTCCTGCCCAGCAGTATCCTAGAAACAGGAAACACACTTTTCAGACTCTATTTTGACAGACATTTGCAATTCTCCTGACTGCATCATGTGAGCAGCAGGAATTTATGATGAACAGAATGCTGTGGAGCTGAGCAATCTAGCCAAGTGCAGCATTTGGCCTGGGATTAGAAGATCTAGAATGATAACGGAGAAGAAGCAGAGATGGAAAGCTACACCAGCGAGCTTATCTTCTCTCATCCCACGTCAGCTTCATTCACCGAGGAACGGTTGCCTTGGCAAAAACCGACACAGACGCTCCCATCTGTGAACTACCAGGAGAAATCACGGGGGGACCGACACCTTTTCACCCCGCCCAACACCACGTGCAGGCATGTGAAGAAACTGCTGCTTCACACTGACAATCAAAACAGGAAAAACGCAGGCACACCTCAGCGCTCTCCTTCCACACTTATCATTTAATTATAGATCAAGCTGCGGTGTCTACGCAGAGGAAGATCATCTGCCAGCTGGGGGAGGGTTGCAGGAGATTCAGATCGGTTGTGACATCTTCCTTCCAGCATCACATGGAGCTTACAGTAAACAGCTGCACTCAGACTTTGTGCAGACCTGTCACAGGAAATGGTCCACCGAACAGAAATACAAACACTAATGCAAATGCCTTGTAGAACATTTTGACATGCAAATGTTACAAAGCCGAATGTACCACTGAACAGCTGAAAGAATGCATTAGCGTAATGACTCGATTCTGAAACCACAATGTGAAGTAAAACTATGAATGCAATTATTTCTAAAGAGGTCCAACCTAACTATTATAACATGTCTGGGAAACAGCAGCAGGCTGTGAACCGGGTTGTATCTTTATATTTAGAGGTGTCATCCAATTCCAGTCCAATTCATTATGACTCTACATGCAATGTAGAGTCTGGCTGTGCCAACATTTGACTCACAGCAATACACTCCTATCCGAGGACTGGTGCTATGTCCACACAAAACGATGAGCGTCCCCATCTTTAAGAGTCCAGTGAGTTAGGGAGGGAGGGATAAGGGGAAGGATGGGTGCATCTTGGAAGATCTAGAAGTAGAAGGTTCAAATCCCTCCTCTGCACCTTTGACTATGTTACTCAGTGTACAGGTGAACACAACATGCCCCTGTCTTTGTTTTCAAAGCCAGGCTATAATCAAGCCCTTTCTGCAGTCTTGTAGCCTCTCCCAATCGCTAACATTTATAGCTCTCCATCTGTTTTTGAATGCGCTTCTGTGTTTGTTTTTGATGTGTGTACGAAAGTGTGTTTGTGCATGCGTGTGTGTGTGTGTTTCTCTGCGATCTATATTTATATGGCTGCCGTGTGTTCGGGCAGGATCAATAGGGCCTGATTATCCCCTCTCTTATCACAAACTGCAATTAGCTCCGGTCGTTCTGTCTGCTTACCCCACTTTGCCCCCCCTCCCTACCCACCAGGCTCCTGTGTTCTACCCCTTCACCCTAGGGCGCCACTTTAATTGCCTCCGAGGACATCGCTGTTGGGGAGTGCGGTGTGAAGAGCCGCTGCCATGACAACCATCATCGGCCGATGATGCAAGCTCACCAGAAGCTTCTGTCTCCTGTTCTCCGCTCGGAGCAGACTGATCTCTCTATTTCGCGTTATTCAGATCCAAAGGAGAGCTGGATGTGAACAAGTGTTTGGGCTCTAACGTCTGTGTGTGTTTCTATTGTACACAATTGTCTGCACTGTATATATTTACATAACCATCTTCAGTAATAAGATGATACAGCACTCATATCCAGATGAGAACAGCTGGAAACAGAGCAGACCCCAACCTTCAATACGGAGAGCCACTCTATAAGACAGAGAGATATAAATGAGACAGGACTCACCCAGATCTGCAGCTTTACCCTCTTATCGTTCCTGTAGACCGTTTTGACTTTGAAATCGATCCCCACCGTGCTGACAAATGAGTTGCTGAAGGAGTCGTCGGCGTAGCGGAACAGGAAGCTGGTCTTGCCCACGCTGCTGTTGCCAATGATGAGGAGCTTGAACATGTAGTCAAAGTTCTGGTCCGAGCCATCTCTCTGCCCGAAGCGCTGGTCTGCTTTGGCCATCTGGGGGAGCAGTGATGATATGTGGCAGACAGATGAGTCAGAGACAAGCTGGGGGGGGGAGAGATTTGGGATCATGTCACTGAAGCATTCATGCCATTACTGATTCACTGTCTGGGAGGCAGCAGTTTTTAGTGGAAAATAAAGGGTCTTGTTTTTTATGTAACTTTCTACTCAATACTGCATTCTGCCACAAGGCTCTGCTATGAGCTGTTAATGAATGGACATGGCAGCAGAACCAAATCCATATTTGAAAGGACTGACTGACACCTACCAAAACATGGACACACTACAGCCATTTTCTATAGTTTATTGACACAATGTATGTTTTTGACAGAAGCTATTCAGGTCAATTACGTCCACGGTTAAACGATTCGCTCTCCTTTTTCCAATGTATAGGTTAGATACAGTATATTATCAGACAACAAGCACTATAAGAATGAATGTATTCAATCGTTTTACGACCTGGTGCAAACCTCTTTTTCAATGTGTGGGAATTCAAGGCAAATTATTCTAGCAAACAGGTTTGCAACTGGGTAAAAATGCGTGTTAAAAAAACGTCCAATAGAAAAGATTTTTGTCAGTTAAATAAATGTGTGTAGAAATATCCAGATAATAAAACAGCTGACAAACCTACCATTTTCTAATTGGCACCAGTCGTTATGGATGACAGTTGTATTCAAGCGTTCCGGTTGTCAGTTGACATGATTGTTTATTCAATCATTTTTTATATATTTTTTTATGGTGACGTGAATAAAATCTTACCTCTAATAGGACTCTGGGTGATTCTCTTCTCCCGTCGTTTTCAACTCGCTGATTTATCCAACCGACTGAGCAGCAAATGATATTCGACTGGATGAAGAGATCTCGGTTGTCTTGGTTATGAAGCAGCTCAATAATGCACCGCAAAATATCGGATTTTTGAAGGGAATATTGCTTTTAAAGGTGAATAGATTACTATGTCCTATAGCCGAGTACCACTCTCTTTTAAATGAATCTGCATTGTATACAACCCCTTGGCATTGAAGGCAATATCCTGCCAGGGGCTTCAGTATGGGACTGTGATGCTCAGAGGTGTCAGCTGTTGCACCGCCTCCCTCCTAGAAAGGCCCTATAAATACCAACTGCTATGAATGAAACAGTGCTGGGAGCAGACTGGGGATGAGTGCATGATCACTGGCAGCCTATCAGGTGGAGGTACAGCACAACTGAATGACTCACAAGCTTGTAATCATTTCTTAAGACAAAATGAAAACATATTAATAGACTCCAGTCTCTAGGGATCAATTAAAATCCCTAGATTTCCATATGCTGCACAGCCAACATATGTATATATCACATTAAACGCCTAAATGGCCAGTTTGTGACATTGATCATCCTAAATCCATGAAGTTAACAGGCACAGCCAAATAAACAAAGCACACGTTCAAGTCACAACATGGCCATTCTCCAACTCTTTATTTCACATTTGACCATTTCCATCCACTAAGAGAGACGTACACACTCTCCGTGAAAAACCTAATTGAGCTTGGACAGTCGACTTAGATCTGATATTATCAGGTATGTACAGTATATTACACATAATATGAATGGGATAGAGCCACAATGAAACCAATTCTGTTCTGACAACAGACAATTTTCAGACACCATTGGCAAAAGTACTCAAATATAAATGGACAGCAAATAAAAAGAACATATCACACAAATCATTTGTGGGATGAATGTCAATTCATAATGTTGACCAAATACGTTAAAAGGGTGATTGAAGTATATTGAAGTATGTGATGACCCACTGGTTCTCTACAAGGCGACCACAAAGGCTACAGTGTCTCAAATAACTGTGCTAGGATTCCTTTGAGATTTCTTACGCCACGGTATGTTGGTGCTCAGTTTCACAGTCCTGATGGCCCATCTTGATCTAGGAGTTACCCGTGACGACCGTGGGACCCATGCCACACTGCTCCAGCTCAGCGATCACAGACATGTGTTTGAAATCTGCTGGTTTGTGGTTGAAGTTCTCAACCAATCGGAAGGTCTCCTGCCGCTTGGTTGCGTAGAACAGTTGAAGCTGATTGGCCAGACACTGGGCTTGGTGTACGGTCTGAAAGAATATTGAGTTTCAAATATTATTAGAACCATATATTCTTAGAACCAAGTATCCAAATTAATATGGAAAATATCAATATCACAAAGTATTAAGCAATCCAAAAGCATTAAGAATGAGTATAGTTTAGTGGTAGAGTTCATGTGACAGATGAAGGGCGTCACATGATCAAATCCCCCAGCCTCTACTGACAGATGAGGGGGGTCACATGATCAAATCCCCCAGCCTCTACTGACAGATGAGGGGGGTCACATGATCAAATCCCCCAGCCTCTACTGACAGATGAGGGGGGTCACATGATCAAATCCCCCAGCCTCTACTGACAGATGCTCTAGGAAAGACTTACTATGAACTTGGGGTCCATCTCAGCCGTCATGAGCACTACGCCCTTGTCCTTCTGCAGATCTGGATAGTGGTAGAGAATCAATTGACTGGGAGCGTTCTCACCCATGGTCTGTGGAGGGGGAGGTGAAGAAAAGAACAGTGTGAGTTAACACTCACAAGAGCAACATCATAGTCCTCGCTGAAAAGGTATGGTGAGGCAAGTCTAGATTTAAGAACATAGTATTAATATTAGGAAACAGGATCTCCAAGATTATAACACTACCACTGAGTACCTGTTATGTTCTAGTACTTGTGTACATAAACAATATATGAGTAAACTGTACGATATGTTGAAGTTGTCTGGCATCAGACATGTTTTTGGAAGATAGAGGGTTGTATGATTACCTGGACATTGATCAGTGAGGTGAGATGGAACTGATATCCAGACCACTGTCCCAGGAAAAACTCATAACCTTCCTTCTGGGGCAGCGCGTATAGGAACTGCACACAGGGGAGAACATGCTTAGCAACCAGCTTTTCACAATGATTCATCAAGCTTCGCTATTTTGGGGGGGTTGATTTTTTTGCAGATTTACTTTTGAACATGTCATTAAAAAGCATGTTTGTGAGTGACTGAACTTTCCAAGTACATAAGTTAACATTAAGTTAAACATGGTGATGGTTGCTGCTTTCTACAGACCAGTAAAGAAGATGAGGGATGTTGCAGAATGATCCTTACCGTAGGGCAGGACTTGGCTCTGTTGAAAATCAACTCAAAAACCTGGTCCTAAACACAAACAAAACAAATGGAACACTTAACTTTGAAATATTGCATTAATTTATTTGAAATACATTGATAGTTTATTAAAGTAATTATAGTTTGTTACAAAATAGAGTACATGAGTATTATGATGGGTGTTGTATTGAGGTAACTTACTGGTATGACAGCACTAATAGTGTCTTTTGTGGCATGGTATCTCATCCAGATCTGGAAGGACGATACAAAACAGAGCAAATTTATGGCACAGCTGTGACAGAAACCAATGGAACAGTTTTATGATTTATATGAAATATTTTGTCTGAAAATGCAAGTGCACATACCTCACCAATTTCCTCCCCTGATTTATCCTTGATCTTCTCTAGATTTAAGATGGAACCAAGGCTCTAAGAAGAAAAGACATCATAAAAGTCATCAAAAGGGAATCATTTATTGAAATATGTTTCCCCAACAGTGGCTTGGTCATAACACAAAGCAGAGCCAAGCATTGGCTAAAGCTGAATAAATAATTCTGGAAAAAAAATGTGTTTGGTGGATGAGAGACCATGTTCCTTGATAAACACACCTTGTCTTTGGTGAATCCACCGGAGCCAGCTGCTTGCTTGTCACGTGTTTCCAGCTGTAAATAAAACATTTAGGTGACATCTTTTAATGTAAAACCACAATATCCTCTTCTTCTCAAGTAGGCACACTGAAAAGTATCTCATCCAACAAGCCTCATTCATTTACCCACCACATGCTACTTTGACATTTGTTCGGATTCCACTGCAGGCAGCTTTACCTCTTGTTCCATGAGTTTAATGAACTCTGCTTGTTGGGACTGTCCAAGCGGCTCTTTCCTGACCTCATCTCTTTTCTGCAGTCGAGTTTTAAACTCTTGGGGTTTTGAACTTGAAAAGAAAGGTCAAATGAAGCCATGGTTACCTGTAGTAACATGCATGACACTGACACAGAATCAACGACCATCTAAATCCAACTCCAGTGTCCACTAGGTCAGTAGGCTGCTGTAGTAAACTTCAAACAGGTTACAAGTTAAAGTAATGTTGTTAAATGAGATAATATTCCAACAGTGTATCTGGGAGTGACAACATGAATGTTTGAATGTAAGATCAGACCCTCACTACATTAGATCTAGTTGACTTTGCTCACCGGCGCAGTTTGTTGATCTTTTCCTGATATTTATTATAATACGGGTTATCCTCCAGAGCTGCTTCTTTCTTCACGGAAAAGGCTCGAAACTGCGAGGGCACCAGCCCTGGAATAAACGGTCTGATCCCCGTCGCCCTGACGGCTAACATCCCACGGTACAAACATGACATTTGGACTAAGGCCGCTGCCATGTTTCCATCGCCTTTGTCGCACATCTATAATGTTCCGGGTGGGAAAGAAAGACGACATCAGTTCCGAGGCGAGCAGGAGGCAACAGTAACACTGCGGATTAACATGAGACAAGGGATGATGAAACAACTTGAAAAGTTTAAACTTACAATGACTACAATGACAATGACCACAATTTACAATGACTCAAATAGCAAAGTGGTTTTGTATTTGTTTCCATCTGCAGTATTCTCTGAAAGGCATTCTTCATTCTCACCACTAGAGGGCACACCTGAATAGCATTAAGAATATGAAAAATGACAAACTATAAACAAATAAGTTGCTTATTACACATTTACCTCTATAATAAATACACAGGGAATGAAGACATTATTTTATATGTGCTATATGAAAATATCCATGAACATTTTAAGTAAACATAATAATCTAGGTGCAATTACGATACACGGACTGTAAAGGGCGCTGAAGGCTCGATTAAACTTCAGGGGTTACAAACCATAAAAGGTTCAGAGGGCCCATCATGACCATATACATTATAAATGTATATTATTAATATATTATTATATTATTTATGTCTATGATCATGATTGTGAAGCTGCCACATGCCTTGGTGATACAGAACTGCCTTAAAAAGGAAACTTACCAACAAGTGCATCATTATAATAAAGCATAAAGCGAGAATGATGAGCCTACACACAACTTACATTTGTTGTAATGATATACCTTTCATCTTATAGGGTGAGTTACAAATAAGCTATTTGCAGCATAACATCAAATTGTTCGTACTGTAAATCGAGGGCAGCAATATGAGTAACTAGAGTTTCATGACTCTTCCCCCCCTGTTTGATTGCGAATCCTTCACTTTGTGTTTTAAAGTAGGGGTCGTGCGCGCTCCAGCGGAGGGGGTGCTGCTGGTGGCAAGGGTGCTTCTGATGGCACAACAGCGGATGGGAGTCGTGACTGTGTTTCATGCATTGAGAAGATAACCATCGCAGGAAATATTTGTCGTAAATAAAGATAAAGGTGTACACGGTTATTTACACGATCACCTTCTCATGATGGGTAAGATACATTGTTTAACACGGGGTTGTTTAAACACTCCCTCATCATTTCAAGATTTCACTTGAACAAAACAAGAATCTGACATGTTTCCCTCCCTGGACAACCTATTAAAGGTAGGTTCATATGACAGGCCTACTGCTTCTAGGTTAAGATGAGACGCTTGCTAAAGCATACCTTTTTATAATGTAATTCTTATTGCCTTTAAGCGACAGCCTCGACAGTTATCAGTTATTATTCATTATTTTATAATTCATTCTCCATTTAATTACTGAATAAGCAGGAGTAGTCTCATTTCAAAATAGCTTCCAACGGTTTATTTACCCTTAATTGAAATGCGCATATAACCTACATCTCTAATGTGGCATTATAGGCCTATAGCCTATTTTCAGGACTTGCCTTAAGATTTTAAATTTCCCGCTGAATTGGGCCTATTTCTGTGCGTATCCATTTAAAATGTAAGTCAGTATTATTATTATTTTGCTCGCTTTTGCCTTCGTTAAAAAGCCTAATAATAATGAATTATTTAATAAATAATGGATTTAAGGGGCTTATCGAATGAGCACCTCCTGCAACTGTGCCCTTATCTCTTCTGGCCACATTGAAACTGTGTTCCTGCTCCACATACTGAGCAGAGGACTGGACATGATGTGGAATAATCTAGACCTTCCCAGCTCCTAACAGCCCTTCAGTGGATCTAAAACCTCAGACATGGAGGATGACCATGAACAAAATGGCTCCACACATCCTCCTTCAACAACATTAAGGTAAGAAAATCATTGGCTGTGGCCAACAGCTTTCAGGAAAATCTGATTATTTTATTTTTTTGGAGAGGGGGGGGACATTTTCCTGATAGGCCTTTCATTTATTTTATTATGAGCAGAACCAATGTCCTTAGAAAAATCTAAATATTTGTTTCCTGTGTCGGCTGGATAAATGAAGGCCCGTTTGTTCCATAAATGTAGCTTTTCTGGCAGTAATTTATGCCACTAATAAAACTAAATGTTATGAAATATTTAAAAATCTAGTAGTCATTTTGACTGGCTTTGACCATATGTGTTAAGTACCCTAGAATGCTATTTCGTCGTAAAATGGTGCACTTTCTTTTGACATTAACCTGCAACTTTATTCTCGTGTTATCACGGTACAGCCCATTTATTTGCCTATAATGATAACATGTTTAATCAAATATGCTGTTAACAGACATCTTTTGACAGCTTGTATGTTAACTGATAGCCTAAATATATTGTCATAGCTGCCCCTAATAACAGGACAGCCCCTAAAAGGCTTAAGTCTGATTCAAAATGTTTATTTACCAGAGGCCTATAGGTTAACCAAATGTAAGTTATAATCGTTTAAACATTATAAGATATTTTCCAACCCAGTTGTTGAAATGCTGCATAGCTATAAACATGCCTACAGGCAACAGAAGGACGGATAAGGCTGGGGGTAAATACAAAATAACAAATAGCCTGTTCTGAACATGTAACTTAAAGAAGAAAAAAAACAATCCTATCAGTCTACATTCAACTATATTTAAATAATTTCATCCACCCTCCTGATTTGAAAATAACTTGCAGTCTTATGTTCAGGACCCCTGCAGGTTGAAGACCTATATAGGTTATAATATAACATTGAGATAATTAAAGGCAACTGCAAATGTAATTTTTATTTCATGTAAACTTAAAACATTTAAAAACATCACAAAAATATTTTTGTGTAATCTGTTTTAAAATAATTGGTATGAATTTGAGTTCTGTGAATTTATCAGGGTTTACAGTGAGAGATAACTGTCTCAAAACAAAGGGTGGGTTTAACAGATCCTACAATGTTGAGGAAGATGATAAAAGCCTCTCCAAGACTGAATGATTGTGTTTGCTGCTGATAAGCAATGACAGTTAATTTGGTCAATAAGATCAAGGTCAAGAAGGAATGAAACCCTGTAGAATGAATCCTGGTGAAGTCCTTATAAAAAGGCATCTGTGATCACCAAAACTGGTTAATTATGGAGGATTGGGATTCTTGGACAGACGCAGAACATGAGTAAAATTGAAATAATCCAAATCCTTTTATTTGACAATGTTTTAAACGAAAAAATATTTTTTATTAGGATGCAGATTTTTTTTTACATGTTTAATGAACAATCATGCAGTTGCCCATAAAGAATGAGTCGTCATACAATAGAAACATGAGTGCAGTTCTTTATTTTTAATGAGTTAAGGGCATGCATTTCATCCCTTTGTGTGTGTGTGTGTGTGTGTGTGTGTGTGTGTGTGTGTGTGTGTGTGTGTGTGTGTGTGTGTGTGTGTGTTGGTGGGGGTGGTAGTAGTGGTGGGGGGGGGGGTGGAGTTTTAGAAGATATTGAATGTAGTGTCACTGCAAGCCACAGTTCAACACATCCAAATAAGATATCCCAAATGTCTCTCTTTTTCAGGTGACAATCTGGAATAATAGGGTATATAACTTTAACACTGGACGAAAAAGGAATTCTGCTTTATTATTTCAAATTGTAAACCATTGCTCTTAAAAGTTGACGCGCATAGGATAAAACGAAAACCAGCAGGAATGATGGACAAACTGAAGCCAAAGGAGGAGAGGGAGGAAGTGGGTCGTGTCAGCGCTGAGGGGAGGGCTGACACACAGGAAAACACGACGGCAGCCTCGGTGGAGTCTGCTGGGGGGGAGAGGAGAGGGGACCATGTCCCCGGGGGGCCCTGCTGCAACGGGACCGCCATTATTAATGGCGTTACCAAGGAAACGGCTTCCCGCGCCAGCGAGCCAAAAAAGGAAGTTCCGGTTCTGGACTTGGCCACGAGAGGAGGAGGGAGTGCAGATATAAGAGCCAAGACAGCAGACAGCATCCAGAAGGTGCAGACCACCGAGCTGTGCAGACCCCCCATACATCTGCCTTTACCGCCCCGGGACCCTCTGAGCGACACTCGAATGGTGCAGCTGAGTCCTCCCGTGTTCCCTCTCCCTGCACGAGCCATGCTGTACAGTAATCTCGCGCAACCGCTCGCCACCATGAACAGGTGAGATTTGATCCTTCCATACTTGTGCATCCTTAATGCTTAGCTAGTCAATGGATGTTCGAGTTATTTGTTCAAAATATTATTTTTCTTTTTTGTTAATTGTTTAAAAAAATATATGTTTTATGCAAAGTCTTGTATTTGATTTAGAATCTATAGATAGATTATGCCATATTACCAATTATTATTCTTATTCTTATTAATTATTTGCAATTTTTCATCATGCGTGAAAATATGCTGTTATTAATTAATATAAGGCAATTTTGGTGATACTTGAACTATGACATTCATTTGGGAAAAGAAGGATATTTTTACACCCAGGAACTCACCTGTGTAAATGCCGACGCAGGTTCTCTTCAAACAATCTGTGGCCTATATTCTGCACCTGAAACTCAAAATAGGAAACCATGAATTTCATGGCAATCGAATAATAGAATACTCACTAATAATGCACGTGACAAAGCATGTCAACCATTCATCTCTGCCTAAACTGCAGCACCTTCAGATTTGTATTGAACTTGTCCAATGTTCTTCCTTGTGCAGTGGGTTTGGTGGTGAACAGGAGCAGTATGGCATGTACCCCAGCAACAGAATGAAACGTAGACCTGCTCCATATGAGGTGGAAATCAACGACGGTAGGATACATTTAGATGTTTTGGACTTTTTGTGTTTATAGTCAAATAAATCACACGCACACGCACACACACACACACACACACACACACACACACACACAAACACACACACAGAGAGAGAGAGAGAGAGAGAGAGAGAGAGAGAGAGAGAGAGAGAGAGATTCAGCCTACTTGGGTCTTTATCAAATTATCTTAATTTGACAAAAGTTTATTACTTTCCTGTTCATACATTCAACAAAATGTGGAACATTTATTAATTGTTCAGTTTAATTTAAATCAGTTTAAACATTCATCAACGTGCTATTAAAGTGCACATTTATAAGAATCTTTACTTACTTGGGCACTAGTATATTTTGAAACATGAACATGAAAATAGTTGAACTCTGTATGAGCCACATGAAATGGAAGACTTGATCTGACCCCTGATCCTCCTCTTCTCCCTCAAGGCTCGCAGCCCAAAATCGTGCGTCGGATCTTCACCAACAGCCGCGAGCGCTGGCGACAGCAGAATGTGAACGGGGCGTTTGCCGAGCTCCGCAAGCTCATCCCCACCCACCCTCCAGACAAGAAGCTCAGCAAGAACGAGATCCTCCGATTGGCTATGAAGTACATCAACTTCCTGGCCAAGCTCCTGAGCGACCAGGATGACGTGCTGGGGGGTGTAGACGGCTCCACAGGGCCCCGGGTCCTCGAGGGCCGGGACGAGCTCCTCCAGGGGATGCTGTCCCCCAACTCCAGCTGTGGGAGCCTGCTGGATGGAGACGCCAGTCCGGATAGTTTCACAGAGGACCAGGACTCGTCTGTGGAGACTCGCCTGCCCCCCGCCAGAGGCCTCCACAATCCCTCAAGAATACACCTGGAAGGAGGAAACCAGAGATGATCCGCCATTTTGGATCTGGAGAAGACAAAGACAGCAGGAGGAGAATACGAGGGGAGGGAAGCCTGGCTGGACTACTGTTGAGAGTGTGTCGTATCTGGAGCTGGACGAACAACCACAGTTTAGTACATTCTCTGTTTTGAGGCCAGAGGAGAGATTTATCTCTGTTGTTTGTCTCTGCTGCTGTTATAAGCAGCTGATGGATTGTCACCAAACCTCAAAGAACAAAAAAAAAAGGGATTTCAGATAATGTTTAAATGGAGATGTGCATAAAGAGAAGATATTATACTTTGAAAAAGGCATGGGGTACAGTATGGTGCCTTACCATACAACATTACTGTACTATTTAAGGTACACTGCCCTAATTTAAGAACAAGCTTTTCGCTCACGTTAACTATTCTGTTATCTCCTTTTTCACCTCAGCTCTTACATGGTTGTCCGTTTAATTCACTGAATGTTGGGCCAGAAACAATAATATTTATCAGAAATGATGTTCTACCTTCAGAGAGCAGCAGTTAAATAACTGGTAGATACATGGTAGGAGCCTGTTTCTGCTGTGACAGTAAAAGGCATTTGAACATTTGAAAGTGTACAAGGTAATGTGATATTCACAGACACCGTATGGTTATTACAATAATAGTATGTAGAGTTTAGGAAAATATCGATGTAAAAGGAACACACAATAATATTTGTCTGTTTAGACATGAAGTGAGAGTTGCTTGCAATAGAAAAGGTACATGTATTCTTCCCCATGTTAAAATACACAACAGACCTGTAAATCTCAAATGAAACAAATGTCAATTTTGTACTTCTTTGCTTGATGTGTGACTAAGGTACATAGATTACTGACTATCCTTTCTTCTTTTATCGTTTATTATTTTTCTAGATTTTATAATCATATGAAATTGTATTCATCAAGTAAGTGTTTTATCACTGTATGAACATGATGGGATTCTGTTTCCTCAGCAGAATTTGGAGTAACCACAATTGGTACCTTTAATTCTTGTATGTATGTATTCAGCAAAAACATTTTTTTGTGTAATAATTGGTAGATGAATCTTTGTTTTGGTGATTATTATATCAAAAAATACATGCAACATTATATCGCAGATTTTTAAAATAAAATCAAACTAAAAAGAATGAAAAATATGTATGACAAATCTGTCTATTCTATTTTGTAAATCTATTTATACAATGTCAATAATCCATGCTTTTATATGTCATTTTGTGCAGGACTGCTGTATAATTTAAGTAATGCATAAATAATCATGTGATAGCTGTAATACTTATCTGCAATCACAGTAGCAATATAGCAAAATAGCATATTGGTACCCAGCACATTTTCCACCATCTTAAACCCTTGTCACCTCCACTGTCATCAGTTAAGGTAGGTCTATATATGTCAGCACAGATGAGAGGCTCAGAGCCCAAATATCCTCCCCTTTCCCACCATGAACAGGTCACTGGTGCAACACCCTAATATGGGATTCATCACAAATGGTTGCTCCACCATTCATCACGTATTAGGGGGCTGCACCAATGACCTGCTCATGGTGGGAAAATGGACCTTGTGAAGGTTGTGTGGGAACACAGGGGACTGGTTGGTCACTATTATCTTTTCATGTTGATTGGAAGTGGTAATGGCTGATAACTATCTGAGCCAATCAAAAGGCCATTGGAGAGGAGATCCCAGATCTCAGATCCCAGTGGAACAAGGGATTCATTTCCAATTCCCAGCACAGTCGCAATGCTCTCACACACACACACACACACACACACACACACACACACACACACACACACACACACACACACACACACACACACACACACACACACACACACACACACACACACACACACACACACACACACACACACACATACACACGGACACACTAACACACATACACACACAGCACATTTATATGACAATGCTAACAAGCCTATAACTGGAAGTATCAGGTGAGTGGTGGTTAATATCACTAACTCACCTCCTCCAATCGCTTTAGTAACTCCAATATAGAATATAGGTTAGTACTGTTAAGTCTTTCAGAATACTGCACCAGTTAGACACTGTTACTGTACAGTCTTTATAAGATCCATCAATTTACGACCCACTAACGCAAACATGTATTAAAATCCACATTATTTGACCAACAACATGTAATATGACAAAAAAATCAAGACTAACGTAATTGATAGTTCCCCTCCAAATATTTGTTCATCTAACAGAATACAATAAGATGCGATGATGCTATTATAGTGTCTTAATTAAACAGGCAGGCGTTAAAGAGTTCAGGTTCACCAGACCCTCGATCATTTACACTTGTATCACCAAGTTCCCACTTGAAATAATAGGATTCAATCAGACCGAAGAAAGCGCAGTGGAACGGCGTTGTGACACGGCCTTGTCTCTTTTTAATTAACTCCAGCATCAATCTCCCATTTTCCCATAAGAAGAGCCTGGGAGGTTAGTGGGTAAAATCCACACTTGATGGATCTCCTAGGAGAGCTCTTTGACAGAGGCTCAGCGTTACAGGCAAGATAACAAAACGCACCCTTACGGACCAGAGATAACTAGAGGGCGGGAGAGCCAATTCAATTAAAGAGCCCCTCCCCCTTCTCTCTATCCTCCTCTGTGGTGACACGATGGCCCACTGGGGAGTTGTGTGGCTCCAGAGAACATGGGATCGGGGAGGTTCTCAGCGGGGAGAGAGACAGTGGGGAGAGAGACCGCTAGTGGGTCTCAGGACTGCTATCTGGACCTTCCATCAGAGTAGCCTACTCCCCTAAGGCTATCTGTGTGTATGTGTGTGTGTTGGGAGGAATATGTGTTTGTGAAAGTGTGTGTGTGTGTGTGTCTAGGTAGAAACCACACACAAATTAGCAAGCTCTTTAAACCAGCCCTGCCCCCTCATTAACACCTATGCCAACTTCTTCTAGAAAGCTCTCTTTCATACGTCTGCTATTTCCCTCACATAAACACCGTCTCTCCCTTTCTCACACTGTAAACACCTTCTCCGTCTCTCCGTCGCAGACACACACTCTCTTTCCCTTTCACTCAAACACACAGAACAGCTGTCCCATGGGTCCAGAGGGGGCGTGGTCCACGCCCTCAGACTGCCCCCCTCTCCCTTCCCTGTTACCCTCTCCCCTCTATCTGGTCTTCCAATCAAGTCTGCCCCCCCCCCCCCTCTGCCCCTTGTGGCCACCTCTGAAGCGCTTGGTGCAGTCTCAGTGCTGAATAACAGCTAGGCTGATGTGCTGTTCAGTCAGCCACAGTGTTATCAGGACCACTCACTCCCCAGTTCTGCTTAGTCAGTCATGTACAGAGGCAGACGCGTCGCAAAGTCCGAAAAAATGCAACAGTGTCGTGGTTTGTAATTATTACACGCATCCCTATTTGTATCCAAGCTAATATGCTGACAAGGTAATATCTCCAGTGTTGAATAGATGACCCTTTAACTTCTGGGTCTGCAGTGACACACACATTGAACTTATGTTAACTATCTGATTTTTACTAAATGTTGACATACTGTGGTCTACTACTAATAAATACTCATTAGGGGTTCTGCATGTTATTAGCGTGAAGGCTTTGAACACACTGCCTGAAGATGGAAGAGAGCAGTGTAAGTTATATAAGCCTATTAGTGCATGCATGGTCTGTGCATGTGAATCCATTTGAGCGTTTCCAGGGAACAGCTGAAATCCTGGAAGAAGCTACACCTCTTTATGGAATCCTGTTTGTTTGACTAAAGCATCGTTAACTATTAACTGGGTTAGCCATCATTCTGAAGATGAACCACAACACTAACACTGCGTTTAGTTGTCACATCTCAGGTGAACAGCAAATCACAGTGGTTTAGCTGGTTTGCAGCCGATCATTCTGACTCTATTGGATTGTTCTAGAGTGGACTTCCCTACGAGATCTAAACCATGAGGGCGGTCATTGTTTTGTTCCTCCTGCTAACACTTGGTGTGGTCACTGCCCAGACAGGTAGGTTTGGCAAACGACTTATTACTGTCAGGAAAACGTCACTTTCTCTGATTTTCTTCTAGTTTCCTGTTTACATTTGGGATGGTTGAATGACAGCATGAAAGAGGGGATCAGGCGTGATTGTCATCTTAAATGACACCCTTCCTCGATTGGCTTTGGTGTTTCAGCTGAGTGTGAGCGCAGTCATGTCCATGTTTGAAGCACAGCATGTGCTCCTTCTAGAGGGGACGCTGCCAGCCTACTGACACATGGTCAACCGCTTCTTAATCTGTCCAGCGCTTTCAGATGCAGGGAAAACCCAAGCACAAAACAACAACCAGGCTAGTAATCCCATCCTCTGAGAGAACGACCATCGCAGAATACACAGACCAGGAAACTGGGCAGATAATAGGATGGGGGGGGGGGGGGGGGGGGGGATAGTGGGTAGAGGGGTAGAATGGTTGACGATGGTGTAGTGTGGGTGTGGCTGCTGTACCAAGCTTCTGTCCTCCATCCTGTCTAAGGTGAGGGCCAGCGGGCGCTGCCTCAGTGGCTGACGGGCTTCATCGCTGTGGCCGGCTTCCTCTTCCTCGTTTTTGTGACGTTCCTCATCAACAAGGCCTGGTGTGACTCCAGGTACGGAAGGATAGATTTCTCTCCTTTCTTATCCCTCCTTCCATTTCTTCCTCTGGTCTGAGAACCTGTTTACTGTCAGCTAGTCACAGATCACCTGAAGGACTGAAGTCAGTTTGCATTAGGATCCTTCAGATGATTCAAACAGCATTTTCCAACAACCTTCCATCCATCCATCCATCCATCCATCCATTATCTTCCGCTTATCAGGGGCCGGGTCGCGGGGGCAGCAGTCTGAGCAGGGAAGCCCAGACTTCCCTTACCGCACACACCTCCTCCAGCTCCTCCAGGGGGATCCCGAAGCGTTCCCAGGCCAGCCGAGAGACATAGTCCCTCCAGCGTGTCATAGATCTTCCCCGGGGCCGCCTCCCGGTGGGACATGCCTGGAACACCTCCCGAGGGAGGCGTCCAGGAGGCATCCGAAACAGATGCCCGAGCCACCTCAACTGGTTCCTCTCGACGTGGAGGAGTAGCGGTTCTACTTCGAGCTCCTCCCATGTGACCGAGCTCCTCACCCTATCTCTAAGGGAGCGCCCGGCCACCCTGCGGAGGAAACTCATTTCGACCGCTTGTATCCGCGATCTTGTCCTTTCGGTCATGACCCAAAGCTCATGACCATAGGTGAGAGTAGGAATGTAGATTGACCGGTAAATCGAGAGCTTTGCCTTGCGGCTCAGCTCCTTCTTCACCACGACAGTCCGGTACAGAGACTGCATCACTGCAGACGCTGCACCGATCCGCCTGTCAATCTCACGTTCCGTCCTTCCGTCACTCGTGAACAAGACCCCGAGATACTTGAACTCCTCCACTTGAGGCAAAGGCTCCCCACCCACCCAGAGGGGGCAAACCACCTTTTTCCGGTCGAGTACCATGGCCTCGGATTTGGAGGTGCTGATCCCCATCCCAGCCGCTTCACACTCGGCATCAAACCGCAACCAACAACCTTGATAAGAAAAATACTTTTGTGTTTTGAGAAGAAAAAATGTTAAGATAAATGACTTTCTTCTGGTTTAATGTTCTGTGTATCTACAAAATCTTACCGAGATGCACCTCTAATACCTTTAGCTGTAAACTGTCTAATGAACAGAATAACATTTCTGGATCAGTAGGTTTTACACTTAAATATGCTGAGTAAATAATTTGTCACTTCCTTGACAACAGTAAAGAGATGCAAGGGGACCCAGTGAGGGTGGAAGACCATGCTACAACCAACGGAACCACCTATGACACCTCCCTCAGTGTTTTCAGGTTAGCTAAGGTGCCAGTCCTGTCTGTAACAGGTTCATGTCCTCCTCAGATAGATCAGGGAAGCCATTACCATGCAACCTGATGACATATTTAATTTATGACCTTATATTCAAAGGTGGTGCAGTACAATACAACTACTGTATTGGTTTGACCATATTGTTATTTATTAACAGAATAAAAGCTTTGGATAAAAGCGCCTGCTAAATGAATAAATGTAAATGTATTAAGATAGTTTACTACTGTGTTTATCTGAACGGTTTCATTTTGTAATCACAGTGTGTGTGTGTGTGTGTGTGTGTGTGTGTGTGTGTGTGTGTGTGTGTGTAACAGGAGCACTGACCATGAGAGCGCCTATGAGAACCTGTCTGTCGATCCCACTGATGCCAAAGTCACTGTAATGTGACTGCGAGGACCAATCCAGTTCACTCCTTCACTGTTGGCTCACCTGGATCTCCAAACTACACACTTTAAACAACTCTGCTTCAACGTGTTAGGACAAATGATTTAAGTAATGAAACACACAATGAAAGTCTAAAACTGCCTGAAGACTATTTGTAGTTAGTGTATACAGACCCCATCAAGTGCACGTCGATGTGTTGGAGTTAAGGAAGATTGGGCTTCATGCACATTTAATGGCTGATCCTGTCAAAACTCAAGTCCTTCTGCGGTCTAAAGTATCATATGAGTAATGATTAATCTCAAAGGAACAGAAACTTTGTCCCAGATGAATCATCACAATAATCATAAAATTATACCGAGGCAGAACAGAATGACACTGTCCATACATCCTTAAGACCAAAGTTAACGTGACCGAAATTGTTTTGCAAATGGGGTTGTACCTTTTTTTAATAAAACATACATGGTTGATCTTAAGACAAATCATGAGAACTGAAATAATAAACGTATGAAATTAAGCCACGAACACACAACACAGAGAAGATTTGCATTACGGATCACAGACTATGTATTTGCATACCTTTTCCATAGATATAGTCTTTCTACAAACATCTGGGGTCTTTGGATTAGAAAATGCTGTGGTCCTCTGTAGATCAGTGTTAACAACGTTCAATAACCCAGCTCTGCAGCTTGTGTCACTAGCTCTGGAAGGATGAAAACATGGAGGCGTAAGGATGCACACACAGGTACACACTCACAGGTGCACACACACAGGTGCACACACACAGGTACACACACACAGGTACACACACACAGGTACATACACACAGGTATACACACACACACACACACATTGCTGACTCCCATATGGGCAGAGACAGAGAAAGGAAGCACACAGCGAGGGAAATAAAAAAGGATTTCTAGAATTCAAGAGAGAGAGAGAGAGAGAGACAGAGGGTGGGGTGTGTGTGTGCGTGTGTGTGTGTGTGTGTGTGTGTGTGGGGGGGGGGCGGTGCAGTGGGGCTTTCAGCAGTGGGGGTGTTTCCTTTAAAGGGATCTGTCTGTAAGACGACAGCACAGCACTCAGCCTCCACAACACAACAGCAGCCCTCCACAATCCAGGTCTTCCACACACACAGCATCAACACAAACACCTTCCAAACACACACACAACCACACTATCCACACACACACAACCACACACACACCATCCACAGACACTCTAGACAAAGTGAAGTGTGAGTGCTCCTTACTCCGTAGCAATAATGGGGAGCTTCCCAGTGCACTGGTGGTCAGTGATGTCACTTCCTGTGAGTGTGGCCAGCTTGGAGTGACACCAGCAGCTGACCGTGGCCCAGACAGGATATCCTGTCATTGTTTGGCATGGTTAGAATCGCACAGCTGGACTGGGGGCAAGTGTGAAAACACACACACGCACAAACACACAAATGTGCGAATTTATCAAGAAAAATCACAGAATGACTTGACAATCTAACTTTAGTACCACACACACACACACACACACACAAACTGCAGATCCAACTTCCCCAGCCTCTCGTCTTCCTCAGTCATCTCGTTTCATGGGACTGGACAGTAACTTTGACACATTTCCACCTCAGACGAAGCAACAGATTTGGCAACTATTTAGCGTCTAATATTAAGAGAACACAGAGACAGAGAACACACACTGGAATATCTTCCACCATATTCACAGACGAGGCGTTCTTCCTGAGTGTGACATACATCCTCTGAAAGTTCTACCATGAACCACCTCAGTGGACGTAACTGCAACTGAATGGACATGTTAAGATTGTTCCTCTCTGTGTTTTCGACTGGAAACCTTGGGAAAAAAACCTCCTACAACAAAGTGGAACTACAGTGAAAGCTTTTGATGAATAAGTGCAGTGTGACTCGGTGGCAGGGGCCATTCTGGAGGGATGCTAGTGGAGGAAGATCCGGCTGTGTCATGACAACGTACTAAAGTGGGAGGGTGTCCAGAGAGTGTGATCATTTCTTATTTTTTAACCGCTTAATCCACTTCGCGGTGCTTTCTGGTGGCCGATGCATGTAGATACCGAGACATTAGTTGGATCAAAGGCAAAAACAAAACTATTAAGAAGGGTTTGCCCTCACAAGCGTGTGCATTAGCAGTGGCTGAAGCTTATGTTGCTACCTCCTAAACAGGGCTTCTCCATTGACGCGTGCTAAGCTAAAGGGATACAGAGCCATGCCAGCTGAGGACTTTGTATTGCTCTTACAGTCTCGCATACAACAAAGACACCCCCCAAAAAAGTGCGTTCACAGAGGCAAACGAAATCACGAGGAAACTCGAGTCACAATTCTGTGACCTCACATCCCTTTTTGTACCTGCTTCAAGTCTGTTGGTAGCCATTTTCAATCCATTCAGTGATTAGGAGTCACTAGATCTGATGACGACTTCCTGTTCTTCCACCGTCTACAGCTGCAGTGGACCCCTTCCAGGTCAGTGCCAGGGCTGTGGGCAGAACTGTGGGCAGAGCTATGGGCTGTGGAGGGCTGTGGAGAGGGCAGGGCTGTAGGCAGGGCTGTGAGCAGGGCTGTAGCTGTCCTTCATGTATTAAGTTCTCACATGAGGTGCCCAGCATGTCCAGGAAGGACCCATCCCAGCAGCCATCTCCTTCTGCCTTGGTTCATACTTTTTATTAGTAGTAGTGTTATTTTTTGCATGTTGGTTGAAATATCCCTCGGTTGTCCTTTGCCAGTTGATGTGTGTATACAAGTGTATGTATGTAAGTGTGTCTATATGAGTGAGCTCGTAAATTAGTGTGTTGACAGTGTGAGAGTTGGTATGTGGTTGTGTAGGTAAGAGAGTGAGTGTAAGCGTGAGGGAGAGTGACTATGTTTGGAGGTATGTGCGAGTGTCAAGGTGTGTGTGTGTGTGTGTGTGAGAGCTAGGACAGTATGTTGAGTGTGACGGCCCCTCTCTGCTTCTTCAGCAGGGCCACAGCCTGCTCGTGTGTGGCCCCCTCCAGACTCTCTCCGTTCACAGACAGGATCTGGTCGCCTCGTTTCAGACGGCCGTCCATGGCTGCCGCCCCCTGCAGGCGGAGACAGGAACATACACATCACTGTCACTACTACTGGGCTACTACTATCAAACATCAGGGAAGTCCTGTTTGTCTCTTGTTGTGTGAATACAGGCTGGGGAGGTTGTGTATATATGGGAATATTTACACTGTATATGTGGTGTGTATGTGTAAGTGAGTCATAACTGCTGCCACCTAGTGTCCAGAGTAGTGTTGTGAAGGGAGGTGGAACTGGGGGGAGGGGGTATCTGGGGGGGGTCTACCTTGCTGAAGACGGTCTTGACGTAGATGGGGAGGTCTCCGTGGGGGCTGCCGAACCCCCCCACGATGCTGAAGCCCAGCCCCTCGCTGCCCTTCTCCAGACAGATGCTCTTGGCCCGGGGGGGCCTGCACAGGGCACACAACCAGGGAGTCAAAACCATGGAGCCAAAACCATGGAGTCACAACCAGGGAGTCAAAACCATGGAGTCACAACCAGGGAGTCACAACCAGGGAGTCAAAACCATGGAGTCACAACCAGGGAGTCACAACCAGGGAGTCAAAACCATGGAGTCACAACCAGGGAGTCAAAACCAGGGAGTCACAATCAGGGAGTCACAACCAGGGAGTCACAACCAGGGAGTCACAACCAGGGAGTCAAAACCAGGGAGTCACAACTAGGGAGTCACAACCAGGGAGCCACAACCAGGGAGTCAAAACCAGTGAATCACAACCAGGGAGTCAAAACCAGGGAGTCACAACCAGGGAGTCAAAACCAGGAAGTCACAACCAGGGAGTCACAACGAGGGAGTCACAATCAGGGAGTCACAACCAGGGAGTCACAACCAGGGAGTCACAATCAGGGGGTCACAACCAGGGAGTCAAAACCAGGGGAGTCACAAACAGGGAGTCAAAACCAGGAGAGTCACAGCTAGGGATGTGTGGGTATGTGTGTGTAACTCACTCAGGCTCTGGCAGCAGAGACTCTGGGCTGGTGGGGAGGCTGGAGCCAGTAGTCAGACTCTCCACCTGACTGGCTATGGCACTGATGTTGGTGTCAGCTATCACCTGAAATACACACACACACGCACAGAGATGTACATTAACACATATCATCTCTCTTGCTATTATCATCTTTGTATTTAGCAATAGTAAGGCTACTGGATGTTGTGTGTGTTCAG
This sequence comes from Neosalanx taihuensis, assembly GCA_030340665.1. Lineage (NCBI taxonomy): Eukaryota > Metazoa > Chordata > Actinopteri > Osmeriformes > Salangidae > Neosalanx > Neosalanx taihuensis. The sequence continues at coordinate 5,202,329 of CM059312.1, read as the reverse complement.
TGTTCTAAGTCTACACTGGTCATATGACGCATGTTTGTAAGCAACCTGTATGGTCCAGTAAGGTTCTTCTAGTCAGAACAGAATCACAATAGGATTGTCTTAATGGACAAACCGTGGTTGAACGTTAGACACACTAAATAATTCCTAGTTCTCTCTCCTCTCTCTCTCACTTTCTCTACGCCCTGCCTTCTTTAGCCCTCTCTCTCTCTCTTCCACTCTTCCTTCATCCATCTCCCCCTCCCTTCCTCCCTCTCCTTATTCCATTCCAATGGAGGGTATTCCATTCTAGGGATACGTTTTTTCCACAAGTTGTCTCTCTTATACAAGTCAGCCAAATACTAAGGGCACCCACGGTCGGAAATCGCTTCATTTCCATATTTAATCAACGGAAAAGCAATTAAAAAATTATGAAAAACAACAACAACAATAACAAACAAAGGCTAATGAAGCTCCAGCTCGCTGGGCGAATGCTGCCCAGCCATCCCCTCTCTCTTATCTCACTGACACACCTTCTCAGAGGGGGAGAGGGGCGAGGCGGAGGGGGAGAAGAGAGGGAGAAGAAGAATCCTGATCGAGAGAAGAGGCAGCAAGGAGAGAGACAGGACAGGGAGAGGAGCGAGTGTGCGCCTGTGAAAACATTGTGTTTTATTAATCCTCAGAGAGAGAGAGAGAGAGAGAGAGGGCGACGGCAAAGAAAAGATTGAGAAATAAAAAAAACACTATTGAGGATTACTAGTGTATGCAGAGTACTACGCATTGGTGACTGTGTGTATGTGTGTGGTGGGGAGGGGGTGCATTAGAGTGAGGGGGAGGTAGAGAGACAGGGGGAGTTGGGGAGGGAAAGGGGGGGAGAGGAATGACAGTGAATAGTGTGAGGGAGGAAGGTGGACTAGAAAAAAGCAGGAACAGAAGATGATGGAGGCAGAGAGATAAAGACGAAACAGAGAGAGAAGGGGAGAGAAGAGGAGGGACAAAGAAAAAAAGGAAATGACAGAGTGAGAGTTGGAACAAGAGAAAGAGAGAGAGAGACAGAGAGAGGTACAGACACAAAAGAGAGAGAGGGGCAGAGAGAGAGAGAGGCAGAGGGAAAGCCAAAGGAGAGAGGCAGAATGAGGGAGCGAGGGAGGCATAGAGAGAGAAAGTGAGTGAGAGAGCGAGGCAGAGGGAAAGCCAGAGGAGAGCGAGGCAGAGGCAGAGGGAAAGCCAGAGGAGAGCGAGGCAGAGGCAGAGGGAAAGCCAGAGGAGAGCGAGGCAGAGGGAGGTGTGAGGAGGTTAGTAAACAGTAATTGCTGTCCAGGGTGGTGTAATCAGGAGGCAGCAGAGAGGGCGTCCCTGTTCACCAGAGGCACGCTAGCCTGCTGCAGCTCCCCTGATAAAGCTGCATTAGCATAAAGCACTGGGATTATCTGGCTCGCCGCTTCAAACTGGCTCCAAGCTGCAGCTAGCTGATAACCGCACGCACGCACTCGCACGCACACACACCAATACACACACACACACACACAATGGGATTGCATACACACATTTCATATTATCACAGTCATACGTTTGGCATGTCCACACACACACACACACACACACAAACACACACACACACACACACACAATGAGATCGCATACACACATTTCATATTATCACAGTCATACGTTTGACATGTCCACACACACACAAACACACACACACACACATTATGAATACCTCTTTAAAATATGTGCATATCAGTGTTTTTTCCTAAAAATTTATTCCTTTTTTCTTTTTTTACATTAGAAAAAAATAATACTGTAAACATATATTCATAACTATAAACTCCTGAATATTTAATCTGTATTCATACGACTTATTTTGGAGTACACTCTATGCATATTGAGCTTTTGATTATTTTATCTCAAGGCTTTCACTGCATTCAAATGAACCCAAGCAACCAGTCACTCCTTCATTCTAATTGACCCATCAAACAGTCATTAATTAACGTACTAAATATTAGGCGCACGCACAGCACAGTTTTATAATGATGGTTCTGTGAGAACGCTCAGGACCAGAGAATGAGCATTCAACTCTAACAATGACTATTTTTAATGTATTTTGTCCTCATTTATGTTCACCCGAGTGTGCGGTGCAGGTGTGTGAGGTATGTGTGTGTGAGGTATGTGTGTGTGAGGTGTGTGTGTGTGAGGTTGGGCTACCTGCATGGTGATGATGCCGTAGGCGTTCTTTAGGATGTTGACCACCTCTCCATGGGTCATCCCATCCAGGGACTGGGCATTTATACTGACCATCCTGTCCCCCACCTGGACACACACACACACACACACAGGCACACAACACACA